>OZ022259.1:17571784-18171784 GCA_963978905.1 Trichostrongylus colubriformis | reverse complement strand
GAAAAAGAGGAGATAACGAAAGTGCACTTTTGCGAGTACTGCATTTCCGAGTCTTAAAAACAGCAAAAAGTTGAGCGATTTGAATAAGATGTAGTACCATTCTGTAGAGCTGAGAAAGCTCTATCGAAACATATACACAAACATTTTTTGGTCTCAATGGCAGACGAGAAAGATGAGGTGCGCAAGTGCTAGTTTTTTGCCTCAAGCTTACTTCATTTCCAAACCTCATAAATATCAAGTAATCGAAAGAATCGAAAAACAGATATAAGCATTTTGTAGAGCAAAAAAAGCTCTACCGAAAACATATATGAACTTTGTCGAAAGATGAAGGGAACAATGTGAAAAACGGGGTTGAAAAAAACGGCGGGGACTTATTCCCCAACCCAATAGTATTCCATTGGCATGCTGCCAAGTAAACCCAAGAGAATGTTTGGAAATACGACAACATCTACTTTTTGGAGTGAACTTCAAGCTAAAACTGCGAAAGCGCGCTGCAAAACCTTCGATCCTGCCGCATCTCCTTGGCCGCTCTCAGCCCAGTCTATCGGGAATTACGTCATCCGGAGGTGGGATCGACTTACCAAGAGGCGGGACAGATGGGCGGTTGCGACGTTTTGCGGCGTTTCTACAGCTCGCAAGGGCGCTTCTTCACCGGGATTTCGCAACAGATAGTCTTCTTACAAGGGAGGGTCATCAGGTCAGTCCGGCCTTTTGCGATGGGATGTATACCATTGTACTCGCCTTGGGACGAGAAACTCAAATCTGCCTTCCAAATTTGCGAAACGATTCTGTGAGCAAAGTTATGAAGGGTAGTCTCCCGACATGGTCGACTCTCTCTCTCTCGCATGTTCGCATGAGGGGACGTGGAATGCTAGCGCAGCAAGGTGAGTTGTGGTGTACTGGATACGATGGTTGTTTCACAGGAGATGGGTCGCAGGTTTGGATCCTTTGTGCGACTGCTCTTTTGCTTTTTCTCCTTTCAGCCATATGAACCCAGAAAGTGCGTATTAGTAAGTAATTGAAAGGTTTACCTCTCCATTCAATATCAAGAGGGGGCAAAATTCCACGTTTCCTGATTTATGCATTTTTTCAGGACTTTCATTTATAGAGGTTCGATCGAAAAGTTCTCGTTTATTTTGCAGGAAGCTATTTTTGTATCTCCTATTCACTATATGCCCTCTATAAATGAAAGTCCTGAAAAAATGCATAAATCAGGAAACGTGAAATTTTGTCCCCTCTCGATGTTGAATGAAGAGGTAAACCTTTCAAATACTTACTAATACGCACTTTCTGGGTTCATATGAGCTGAAGGGAGAAAAAGCAAAAGAGCCGTCGCACAAAGGATCCAAACCTGCGACCCATCTCCTGTGAAACAACCATCGTATCCAGTACACCACAACTCACCTCGCTGTGCTAGCATTCCACGTCCACTCATGCGAACATGCGAGAGAGAGAGAGTCGACCATGTCGAGAGACTACCCTTCATAACTTTGCTCACAGAATCGTTTCGCAAATTTGGAAGGCAGATTTGAGTTTCTCGTCCCAAGACGAGTACAGTGGTATACATCCCATCGCAAAAGGCCGGACTGACCTGATGACCCTCCCTTGTTAGGCCCAGAACTACCATGTGAGTGGCTTCTTGTACGGATTTCTCCATCACCACATTACCCCTAATGCTGTCTTTAAGATCCTCAACGAATCGTCCACGGAATAATGACTTTTTCTGTATTCCACATATTTTGTTGTGTTTGCCTAATGAGAGTCGCGTGCGAAGTTCACGCGATATTGCCATAAATATAACAATGCTATAAAATTTTCACTTATTTGCTATAAATATGGTGTGCTCCTCGTCTGAAATTGTCCAACATTTGAAATCTCAGGACCCTACCGATCCCGCGGCGATCTGCAATGTCCGCATCCCTCTATCTGGCGTGGTTAGAGATGATCAGCCGAAACCTTCCACCAACACTTCTCGTCAGAGGAAATCGAACCTCCGTTTTGAGTTATTTCAAATAATGTGTAACTATACATATATAATAGTTTTTATGTGTTGTAATGCATTTCATATTGATTCGTGCCTTTCCTTTCTATTGCGATGCCGGTTATGGTCCCTTTTACTTACGAAAGTCTGGTGTCTATTGTCGAGTGAAGCCAGTCATGAGTCTAGATTGTGAGTTGTTATACTGTTTATTTGTGTGATGCAGGCTTCGTCTGTGAGGTAAATGTTTGTACGTTGTTTTTGCATTTTTTGTGAACGTGTTGTATCGTTGTTTCGCATGCAAGGTCGAGCAAGGGCTCGGGAATTCCTGAGGGTAGGGATAGGTTAGGCCGTTTTTCAGGTTGGAGAAAGAAGTTCGTACTTTGAAGGAATTTCTCTGAGGAATATCTATCACAACTTTTTTACGTTTCTGGTGGTATTGGGAGGCGGGGAAGTGATCCCCACGAAGAAAGTAGAATGCTCATCGATAATTATATTTCGTACTAGGTAGCTACTATGCATGTGATTGACGATAATTTTACTATACTAACAACATTTTACTATACTAACAACAGCCTTGGAGGGAAGTCGTATCGTCAGGATAGGTTCGGAGGCGGGCCAGGCATTCTCGAGAAATCTTCGGCGTGCACGTCGTATTAGGTTGATTCATAATAAATCGGACAAATGGTAGTGATAATTTCTAGAGATCATAACTCAGTAACGAATTAACGAAAATGGACGCGCGAGGTACCGTTGAAATGAGTATGAAAAGCTCTTCAAAGTACTGCAAAATAATCACTCCAAAGTAAATTCATTCCGCCACAATGCCGCACGATTTCAAGCGGTCCAGGCATCTCGACTTTCACATTCACTACTTCTTTTACTTTTCGTCCGACTTTCCCTAATGCTGCCTTTGAAACTTTATAGACGGATCCTTGTCAAAAATATCGTCGTTTCATAATTGTACATGGTAGCTGTGGTATGATTATTGATGATTTATTTGGGAAGGGAGACGGCTCAAGTATACACGCGGACACATCTCTGTGGAGGTTTCACGACGCCGACCGGGGACCTGCAATTTCGAAGTTGTCGTATTGCAGACCACCGCTTCGGAGGTGGTCGTGTTTTTCAGGAAAATTTCGGGCTCTACCCTGCTTGGGGGATCGCGTTTTCAAGAAAAGTTTTCCTCTCATATCACCCCGCTCTTGCGCACCCGAAAACGTAGGCTTCACCCAACCCGAGCCTTCCATTCTTCAGAGGTTGTTGTTTTGTACGATTGCTGTTTTGGCAAATGAAAACGTCGGTTGGTCTTCAGCAGGTTCATGCAATTCATAGTTAGAATAATCTCGATTATTTAAATTTTGTATTAAAGCAGAGAGCAGTGTGCCTCACGTACTAATGCGATACAGTTGTTCCGAGACCCAGATGGGAAAGCCCCATTCCTCTCCAAAACTCAGAAATAAGGCAGGAGAGCACAGATATGGGATCGCAAGTAGAGATAAAAATGAAGAAATAGTAGTAATTCACTGTGCTAGGTCATCATGTCTTCTGGAGACAGTGATCATTTCTCCATTTCTGAACAAGACTGCAAGCTCAGAATGACGTACTAGTGTGCCTAATTAGCCTCAACGTTTAGCACAACATTTACTAAGCCACTAATTGGATGTTTTTACCGTTGGTCTGACGCACACAGTACGCCCCAGCACACCATCGGATCCTCACTCGTGCACGACGCAGAATTCGGATATCTTGAACTTGTCATTCTGATTGAGCTTCTATTACCCCGGGATCTGAAACTCATATTAGGTTGATCGGAAAGTTTTGATAGGATTGAGATTTTTTTCTATTTTATTTTACAACTCAGCAAGTAATGCAGGCTAATCAAAAATATAATAAACATCGTTAGTTATAACATTGTCCTACCCAACGGGCAGGTCAGCGATTCTCTTCTCCCAGAATTAGGAGAATTAGGAGTCAAAGAAATCATCGACACTTGTCCAAGGTGGTCATAGTTGACGAATTTTTTTTGCTAGGAAAGCCTTAGGAGGCCGAAACAAGTGGTAATATGAAGGGACAATATTAGGGGAATAGGACGGATGTGGAACCTTGTCCCAACCTAGCTCTTCCAATTTTGCACGGGTCCCTCACATGGGTAAAGAGACCCGTGCAAAATTGGAGGAGCTAGTTTGGGACACGGTTCCACATGCACCCTATTCACCTGATACTGCCCCTCAGATTACAACTTGTTCCGGCCCCCTAAGGCTTTCCTAGCAAAAAAAATTCGTCACCTTGAACAAGTGGTCGCTGACTTATTTGACTCCTAATCCTCCTAATTCTGGGAGAAGAAAATCGCTGGCCTGCTCTTCAGGTGGGACAATGTTATTAAATACTAACGATGGTTATTATATTGTTGATTAGCCTGCATTACTTGCTGAGTAATAGAAAAAATCTCAACCCTATCAAGACCTTCCGATCAACCTATTATTTGCTTGCTCCCAGGGAAACTTTTAATACGTTGAGGCCGAGAAATGGGATCCGGTTGAATAGAGAAGAAAAGCGATATCACTTGCAATCCCTCCCAATTCAGCCCCATTTGTAGTGTCACGAGAGTGTGCGACAGGACACTCGAACTGAGTCAAGTTACGTGAAGCGGCGGCCACATCTCTCTGCTCTCCGTAAAATCACCGCGGAACCAGCAAGTCACTTATCGCTCGCGATGACTCGGTTCGGTGTCTTGCCACACAACCGTGTGGCTGTTAAAACTTGCCTCAATAATAGTTAATTTCAGAAAGTTGCGATGGTGCTGGGTGAAGAACAATGCCTCTTTAAGATCAAGTGCAGTGGACTCATGAGCACTGATCGGCAACGACACCGATTCCATGTTGAGCTGGTGAGTGAACTCTAATTGTGAAAAGAGGGATTAGGCTACTTCGGAAACAAACAAAGGATATGAATGTTGAATGACACTATGAATGTTTTCGGGATGAAAGACACCCAACACTAACTAAAAAGGCCCTTCGCCTGCTCCTTACTGCGTCCGTGTTGTTGCACGCCTTTATATGCGTTTGTCATAAACCATATATCCACACATCACAGATCCGTTCAGCTTCTATTGATATGCCACTACCACGCACCAGTAAACACGTTCACAGACAACGTGTAAAGTGCCTAGTGTCGTGCCGGCACAGACGCTTGTGCCCCGCGATATCACATACCTCACAGGGCTGTGCATCGGGGAGACCGGCAGGGGTAGCGTCAGTGCCGGCGCGAGTGTTTACGGGGACTTACGCCACGCTCGCTTTCTCGCTCTGCCTACGCGGATCGCTTGAAGGCCCTAGCTGCCCCTACGACGAGATATACACTAAACGCCGGTCCTCCGGTGGAGGACTTTCCCTACATGAGCACCATAGTACGACCTACGCGCATGACGTAAACATGGACCTACGTTATGTACTACGACAACGGACCAACCGGTCAGTACAAGAACGGTAGCAATTTAACACTCAGATTTTCCGGCATAGACACCTTATGTTACACATATTAACACCGTTTTAGATTAATCATCTTTCATGTACTATGTACTGAGATCAATAAGCAATAATACATCAACAGCAATAAGTGCAATGAGATAGGCAATACGAGATAAATACATAAACACATGTTCTGAACTCACGGGTCGGACCCAGTTGCTTATTCTTACGGGGGGACTGGCGGGGCTCCGTTCCCCTGCTGCTTCTCCACAAGCGGGTTTCGTCGGCGTCGATCACGTAGCAACACAGCACAGCGACAATAGGACAGTGGCGGGAGTGGTCGAGAGAACGGCAACAATAGACCACTGGACCGGAGCACGCGTGGTAGACCGCAACTGACGGGAGTATGAGACTGACAGACTGCAGCTCCTTATAAAGGCGTTTTTTTCCCGCCACTACGTCCGGCCGGTAGAACGGGACCCGCGCGCCCAGGTGTGATCTACGATAAGTCGGACGGAAGTCACGACACTGGGGGCGGCGAAGACGAAATGGTCCCACCGGCTACGATGAGGTTAGGATTCCCGCCCTTACCTACTGCGACTACGCAGCTAAAATACAACACATTCTTAGTAAATCGTCGAGTGCCTACGGGCCTAACTACCTAATCTGGGACCGAGGGGAGTTTGACGGCGGGCCAAGGCTTTTTGTCCCTAAGAATACAATTTGTCATCCTATCACATGTGTACAATATTTACATATAAGTCCGTTGAACATGAGACAACGACGGCAGGTTGGTGTTCGGCTGACTAACGGGACGACGACGAGATGACGACAGCAGCAGCGAGGTGGACGATGTAGGCGGACGATCGGCGTGTACGATGTTGTTGGATGAAGACGTTGACGTTGCCAAATGGTATGGGTTGTTCTCGCCTACGTAGTGTGCGAGTTTTACCTCGCACTATGGGTGGTTTCAGTGCGAGGAGGGGTTTTGGCCTCGCTATGCAAACGTACCCACGGGCCCATTAAGTGGAACTACGAAAGAATTCCCGAGGTCACGCAAAAAGGAAATAGCGGCCTCCCACCGCTCCCCAGCATGAATGCGACAATTGGATCGTCAGCTACGCTGACCACTGCACTCGTCGAACATGTTCAGATGACTATGCTGTAATGAACATGGTGAAATGGTAATGGTAACCCGTGTAAACGTGAGGAAACTTTATATTTAGTTATCTTGGCTTTGTCGAGATAACAGCGTATCACGCGGTTGAGATATATAACCATTCTTAACCACGCGGTCAAGAATCCACAGCATTGTTCTTAACTATGCAGTCAAGAAAGAATCCTTAATTACGCAGTTAAGAATGAGATGAGGTAACCAATGCGATATACCGCTTACGCGGTTAAAGTTTGATACCGCCTACGCGGTTGAAAAACGACTTTTGGTGATACCGCCTACGCGGTTGAAAAACAACTTTTGGTGACACCGCCTACGCGGTTAACTAATTTTTGGCACCGCCTACGCGGTTAAAAAACAACTTTTGATGACACCGCCTACGCGGTTAACTGTAGCGTTGCCTACGCTAGGGGGAGGGCTTCTCCGATTCCTGGACGCGGCAACTTTGAGAGATGCTCTTCCAGTTCCGTCTGGTGCACGGCACGTGCGACCCTTTGGGCCCTGCGGAACTTTTGCCAATACCGCTCCAGGGGAAAATCGGAGCGCCCCCCTGGTTCCTCTAACAAAAGGCGGTGTGGTGGTCGCTACCTTTACAGCACTTGCAAGTCACACGCTCGACGTTGCAAAGCTGGTCCAGGTGGCGACCACCACACTTGAAACATCGGCCATTATGGCCGTGTATGTACAGCCGGTCGGATAAATAGGGAAAAACGAAACACTCCGCAGAAAAGTGCTTCTGCCTACAAAAGAAGCACCTAGTCTTGGTGGCGATCCTATCGTTCGCGCGGGTGCGAAACTCATCCCTTAAAACCCCCTCCGCGGTATACGCCACGGTTTTAAGGACCCGTCTGCCCGGTCTCGTGAACGGGAACCGGGCCGACGGGGAGGGGGACGCCGGCCGTACGCTTTCACATACCTTTGATCGACAACAGCAACAATGCAGAGTCTCACAATGTGGGCTATCGCACATATTGAGCGCTACGAGGCGGGTAACCTCTTACAAAGCAATTACCTATAAAAAAGGTGAGGTATGAGTAGAAATGGCGAATGCGACAAAAGGGCGTATTGTGACAGGACAGCGTGGAGGTGCGTAAACAGTACTTATTGCCTGCGCAAAAAACCATTGGGTTATAACAAAGTTACTACGCCGAAAACTAGCAATAAATGCCGTCAGAAGTAGTAGCTACGCGGAAAAACATGTTAACAACGAAAAAAAACGGGAAGGTGTGCAGCGTCGTACGAGAGGAAACTCGAGAAAATGATGATAATTCGAAACGGCGTGGCTTCGCGGCACTTTGGGGATGCGGCGCGTACGCGTCGCGTTCGGAGCATTGCACGATAGTGAGTTTTACTACGACAGCGATAGAGAAACTACGTTATATGTTAGTAAAGAAGAAAGTTATGCTTTTTACGACATTCTAAGTTGAATTGAATGTTAGTAGCTTTAAAGACTACTTAAAGTTGTCTATGCAGGAAATATCTGTTGTTAGTAGTTTTATTTAGTGAGAATGAATTTGTGAGCAGATTTTGCTGCTCAACGCGGCTGAATGCGTGACGAACTGTTAGGTACGGTTTTTATGGATGTCTCGTTTATACGAGAAATTGCCGGGGCGCGGATTTCTAAAGGGTATAGCTGGGTTAGCGAGCGAGTTTTTGTTTTGCCGTTCGGCATGCGAACATCAGCCAAGCGTACGCAGTTGTCCTTGCCGAAATGGAGCTTTTCTATCAGGCCATACGGCCATTGACCCCTTGCTAATTTGTCGTCGGCTACGATGACAATATGGCCGAGCTGTGGAGTGGAAATAGAGTATTTTCCTTGGCGTATGCGATTTTGATGACGCTCTCGCAATGCGCTGAGATAGTCTACGTGCCATAGGTCCCAGAACTGGTCCAGGATCGCGAGCATCTCCTTGTACCAAGGTACGAGATGATGAGAAACGTCGAAAATGGGATCTGATTGCGAAGACAAGGGCGGCAGTTGGACATTTGCATACGGGGAAATGAAGTCTATGGGTCTCAGAACGTATGCAAACGTGTCCTTTTCGCGATACGGCGTCATAGGACGGGAGTTGATTGTTGCTTCGATTTCAGCGACTACGGTCTGTAGCTGGTTGATAGGCAAAACCACGCGACCTACGGATTTTTTGTATGCTTTTTTGAACAGCGCAACTAAGCGTTCATAAAAGCCTCCTTTCCAGGGGGAAAGGGGGGTTATGAACTTCCACGTGATCCTGTGCTTTACGCAGTAATTAGAAACTAGTTCCCACGACCTGGGAGAGTACAGGACCGATGTTATAGCGCTTTCTGCGGCGCGAAAAGTAGTTGAGTTGTCGCTGTACACTACGTCCGGCGTACCTCGCCGTGCTATGAACCTACCAGAGGCGAGCAGAAACTCCTGTGCGGAGTTATTGAGTACAACTTCGAGATGTACGCTACGCGTGGCCAAGCAGGTAATCAGACAAATCCACACTTTGTCGGCGGAGGTGTGATTGCTGCTGACTACGAGCGGGCCGAGATAGTCGACTCCAACGTTTTGGAATGGCCGCGATCTGGTGATGCGCTCTGCTGGCAGTTGCGGCATATTGGGGTATTTATACGCTTGACCGCCTATCCTTTTGCACGTGACGCAGTCACGTATGACTCTAGCGACACAGTTTTTTACCGACGGTATGGGAAACCGTCTACGCAGGTTGGCTACGACGTGATGAGTTCCAGTGTGGTGGCTGGAACGATGATGGTGGAGCGCAAAAAGATAGACTAGCCTATGTTTTGGCGCTAGCAAGATGGGAGCGGTCTCAACAGGACCTACGCGAGACGGACATTGAATAAGCTGATCTTCAGCTCCCTGCGCGTGGTATTTCGCGAAGTCGAAGTGTTGTAAAAGCTCTTCGCTTTCGCGATAATGAGCGAGTATGAGCTGAACCTCGGTGAAATCGACGTCCGACGCTTGTATGGCACTGCAGGACGTAACAGCGGCTACGGAAGGCACTTTAGACGCAATTTTTTGCTGCGTAGCTTCCGATACGCGTTCGAAAACGTATCGGCGTAGGAATTTAAGGACATACGCTGTTATACGAATCAGCTTGAGATAATTGTTTGTCACTGAAAACGGCAAGACCGACACAAACTCACCTTCTTGAGCTACGTGCGCGTTCGCATACTCGGATTGAGCGTCTACTACGCTCTGTGGGGGTATTTGAAAATCAACATGGATATTAGACCACTGATCTTCCGGATGACGTAGGAAACGAGGTCCGGACCACCAAATGTGGTCTTTAGCTTCCTTAGAAGCCAGACCGCGAGTAGCGCAGTCGGCAGGGTTATCTTCGGAAGCAACATAGTGGAACTTTACCAGAATTTTTTGAGCCTCAAGCTCCGCAATTATACGTCGTATGGCCTCTACGCGGTTTTGGACAAAAATTTTATAGGTCTTCACCGCGTGTATCCAGTGGAGCGTGATGAGCGAGTCAGAGAATATGTGAACAGCACTTATGGGTATGTTTAAGTGCCTTACGAGGTATTGCGCTAATCGAATGCCAATGAAGGCTGCTAACAGTTCCATACGTGGCAGCGTGATTGGCTTGGGGTTATTGAGGCGAGATTTAGCAATAAGTAGGTTTGAATGAACAGTGGTAGGCGTGCGACAAACCAGGTATGCACAACACGCGTAAAGACGCGTGGATGCGTCGCCAAACACGCAGAGATCTACGGATTTCGGTTTTGTTGGCGGCATTACTACGCGACAAATAGGAGGG
Source organism: Trichostrongylus colubriformis (assembly GCA_963978905.1). Lineage (NCBI taxonomy): Eukaryota > Metazoa > Nematoda > Chromadorea > Rhabditida > Trichostrongylidae > Trichostrongylus > Trichostrongylus colubriformis. The sequence goes on along the minus strand of OZ022259.1, from coordinate 18,161,407 downwards.
ATTGGATCTTTCAGATCCTCTACTGTGTGCGACCACCGCTCCGACTGCGACTGTTGGAAGGGCCCAGCCCAAAGTCTGTATCCAGAGACCCTGAATAAAGATCTTCGCTGGAACCAGAAATGGGGTGAGTAACCCCAGAGGATCGTATGTGGCTGCTAAAGCGTGGAGAGCATGACGTTAGTTGTTAACTTGAGAGCATGCTACTTTCAGGCGAATGGTCAGACTGTCGCTCTCGAAATCCCAACGAATGCCTAGTAGGCTAGCCCTAGATGGATTGATGGCACGATCTCGAGAAGCAATACGGGAATTGACGTATGTGGAGTTACAGAGGAACTCCCTAAGGTTCATGTGCATCCGAGTAAAAATGGATTTGGCGAGCTCATACTTTTTGAATGCTTCAGGCCTCGAACTGGCTCCTGGAATGACGTTATCGACGTAAGTGTTACGTGAGATTTCGTCGCCTACGGGACACTTCTCACGATGGAGATACAACTTGATGGCAGCAGCAAGCAAAAACGGAGAATCGTTTACCCCGAACGGTATTCGGGTAAACCGAAGAATACGCAAGTTGTCGGTAGACGGCGGCTTGGAAGTATCTTTGAGCCACAAGAAGCGAGTAGCATCCCGTTGCGAATGCTGAAGCCGGATCTGTGAAAAGCTTTTTCTACGTCAGCTATGAGCAGAAACTGATGCAGACGTGCGCGCAGTAAAATCCCGACCAATTCTGGCACCAAGGTTGGACCTTGATAGATGCAGTCGTTCAGACTGCAAGCCCCCTTACGTTTAGAGGAAGCATCGAATACAACACGCAGTTTAGTGGTGGAAGAGGACTCCCTGTAGACGGCTTGATGGGGGATATAGTATACCCGTGGATCATCGAAGACGTATTCCTCCACTCCTTCTACGAAACCTGCTGATATGTGATCTTCGATCACTTGGACGTATTGTTGCCAAGCTCCGGGTGTTTGGGTTAAACGCTTGAATTGGCTCATAAGACGACAATACGCGAGTTTGAAAAACAGTTGCGACTCCAAAATATTTATTAAATATATTTGGAGTCGCAACTGTTTTTCAAACATTCAGATAACCATGAGACTCCGGAACAGCACAATATTAAAATACGCGAGTTGTTTATTGTCTTCTAGACGAGGGTGGTCTGGTTTCCAGGGAAACCGGACATAGAGAACACCATCTACGAACTGTGACGTATCGTTAAACTCTTGAATGATGCGACTTTCGAGTTTACTGTCTACGGAGACATCGTAATCATCGGCTACGCCGATGAGGTCTAGTGACCATAAGCGCTTGATTGCGCTGTCGTCGTCGTGTTGGCTGGCTGCGATGATATCCGAGGCGTTTGGGCTCTGTGATAGCCCAATCGAAAAACCGAATTACCGGAGACGACTGTACCCAACCGAGTGTAACATAAGACCATGCCAGAAGGAAGACATATTGGGGATTCCGAAGACAGGATATCCCAATAGTGGTCGATGCCAATCAAAATATCAGGAACTACGGATTTAGACGAGCCCAACGGTAGAGGAAATCCATGGTGCCGAATAAACTCGACGTCTTCCGAGGACAAGCGGGGTGGAAATTGCGGAAGTGTGATTGTTTGCTTAGTAGTGAGTTCGTGTGTGAATGGCTCACCTAGCAAATCAATCAAGGTCAGCTGTGTGATACCGGAGACTTCCGTGGTGGAGTGACCGCCGAACGTGATAAACGTACGAGGTTGACTATCACGAATACTGAGGCCCAGACGATGTGCTGTACTAGAAGCAATGAAACTTTTTTTGTGCCCCTGTATCAAGGAACAGGACGACCTGTTCCATGGCAGATGACATGTGATTGACGGCTTTACCCTTTACGAGCATAAGGGACGCAGGACTACGTGAAGGTGAGACCGAGTTATTTGACGACAAACTTATATAGCAAGAGAACAAAGCGTTTGCCTCGTCGTCGAATTCGAGTACCTGATTTTGCTGTGGGTACGGCGATTAACGTCGTTTATGATAACCGGAATGATCCCTCACGGGAGAGTGAAATTTGACGCGCTGCGGAGATTGTGAGCGTGAAGAATAGCTTGATTGCGAGTCTCGACGCGACTGGTATCGAGAGCGAGACTGTGACTGGGACCTGTCACTACGAGATGAATTGCGATCACGACGGTGCTCTCTTGACGGACTACGGGACTGATGTTGGTAAGGTGAATGATGACGATACCTTCCGTCGCTTCGTCTATCTTTCCTCGACTGATGACGTGCGTACTCTCTTTCAGAGCATAGTAGCTCATGATGATCTTTTCTGCATGTGCGGCAAGAAGGATAATTACAAGAAGATGAGCGATGCCCTTGTCTTAGGCATTTCCAACAAAGATCACGAGTGCGTACGAGGGTACGCGTACGACTACGGGCACATCCAACGGGCAACGGGTGGAACAATGGTCTACGGCGTCGCAAAAACAGCATCGAGCGGAGCTAGACAAATGTCGAGAGGTCGAAGAAGAACGCGATGAGTCTCGTTCGCGAGTGGCCGAACTGACAGCGAGGCTATCGCGAAGAGTGGTGGAGTCTTCGAATTTCTCTTTCGACGAGATAATGAGGTCGAGTTTGCTCATGACCTGATTGAGGTCGAAGTCGGCGTTGGTCTGGAACTCGAGGTCGTGGAGCTTCTGCTGGATGTCCTGTGGAAACTTACTCTTGACTAAGTCAAGAAACGGTAGTGTACTGAAGTCTTCGTATCTACGCAGACCGTGGAGGTTGCCAGAGATACGGAACCAAGTGTTACGAAGATCTGAACCGATATTGCGAGCTACGGGAAGTTGCTGCAGTTGTTTGTGCAGGGTTGCCCGAGTTTTATACGGACGATCGTACCTGCGCTTCGATGCAGCTACGAGTTGGTCGTAATTGCATTCGTCGGGATCGAGATCTTGTAACACTACCTGCGCTTCGCCTTTGAGTAGGTTTTGAAGATATAAGAATTTGTAGACCGGCGGGATATAGGGATTGTTATGGACTGCCAGTTCAAATGTGCACCAGAACCTATGAAACTGCGTTATGTCGCCAGTAAAGGGTTCTAATGTGAGTTTCCCGAGCTGTACGGGAGGCATGGTAGATTTGTAAGGTGGCCCACCAATGGTTGGTAAATATTGGGGCATAGTATGTGAGAAGAAGTTGGGCGCGTCCGTCGGACGTTGCGGTAGTACGTGCGGACGTGTGTTGTGGCCTACGGATGGGGTCACATCTTGCTGCACATTGTCGTCTACGACGGTGACTCCCGGCTGTTGCTGTGGTTGTTGTTGAGCACCTACGTTATGATCAGACATATCTGAAAGCGACGACGGATATTTGACTTTTATAAGCTCCTTGACTTCATCTAGGCGAGATGTAAGGGAGACAGATATTGCCTCCGCTGCTGCTATAGCGACATCTGCGCGAGCTTTTTGATCATACGATTCGCAAGCCTCGACGTCCTCGTCCTGAGCACTGGAGCTTTTAAGCACAATTAGAAGTGCTTGACGCCCATCTGCAAGCGTGCGTAATGCTACGCGGACTTGTGAGAGATGTGCCTCTATGGTGGCTTGGCGTTCCTCAAGCTCTACGCATGTTACGTCAGCTGGCGCAGCTATTGGCTGAAGTACGGAGGCAGGTATCTTACCTCTGACCGTCTCCCACGCTGTGATCGCTTTGGTCAGATTGGCCTTGCAAGTCGCTACGGTAAACATGATGAATGCTGGCAGGAGGTGGTAACTGCCGAACCCAAGTCTAAAATTGCTACGGTGACATGCTGTTGTGCCGCAGGGTGGCTGTGGCCACAAAGCCCTCCCCTAGGTGATGGAAGTAGATGTTGTACGACGGTGGCCGAACGCGAGTAAGACGAACGTCTCTACGCAGAATTGTACGATGGTGAAATGGAAGTGACGACGAACAATGTATGCGACTACGAAGGAAGAAGGATAGGGACCGGGGACTACGTACAATTAACGATACGTGTTAACGAACACGTACCTATCATTACCAAAGGTCAACCATATGACCCTCACAGGGGCTAGTGCTCGACTCTTTTACCTACCCGACCGGAGTTAACTCAAGGCCCACGCATTATGGCGCAACAACGGCATAAGCGCTTGTCCCTACGGGCTTGTGCCACGCAAGACTCCGTAGGTAAGGACCACGGTCCCCCATGGGTAGCAGAGGAAGGCCCCAATATGGCTAACGTACTTGCAAGTTAACCCGTATTTGCTTACGCCACGCTCGCTTTCTCGCTCTGCCTACGGTGATCGCTTGAAGGCCCTAGCTGCCCCTACGACGAGATATACACTAAACGCCGGTCCTCCGGTGGAGGACCTTCCCTACATGAGCACCATAGTACGACCTAAGCCCATGACACGTAAACATGGACCTACGTTATGTTCTACGACAACGGACCAACCGGTCAGTACAAGAACGGTAGCAATTTAAAGACACAAGGAGGGGGTAATTTTGGTTTACGGTAGAACAGACGTAGTGTGGACGAGCTTGAGTGGCCGCCATTGCACGAACTCGCCAATTTGACGCCTTGGCATGGTGCCAAAAGAAGATGGTTCTAATATAGATTTGTTTTTTCCTTTTGATTTTTACTTTGTTCTTTCTTATATTGTTTCTAGATGTACTTACGGGTCAAATAAAGTCGGGGGGGGGGGGGAGACGCGAAATTTTCCCCACGTCAAAGCTTCTTTCCCTTCCTAGGGTGAGGCTAAAGCAGATGAGACCTATGCTTTGACAGATGCTTTTTAGTGTGGGAGGAGGGGATATCAATTTTAGCCTAAGCCTAGTAAGGGAAAGGAGCTTCGACGTCGACGCAAAGTTGCGTCTCCCCCCGACTTTATTTGAGCCTTCTGAGATTTTCAGGTATAGAAATGCACAATTAAGAAGATCCATAAGTAAACAAGTAAAATATGTTACTGGAAAACAGTAAAGAGGAAATAATTCAAAAATAAGGTTACATCAGGCCGAAGACAAGCTTTAAAATGAACGAAGCGTGGCTCGGCCACGGAAGCTTGCAGTTCGGACGGAAGCGCGCCCTGGGGGCAAATAGCGCCCTCTGGCGCGTTTTCTAACGCCGGTTTCGTTACACATTGTATCTACCGAACCCATATGTTTGTTTTCAGACGCCATTGTTTTTGTAAACGTTATTCCGCCCTTGCCCCCCTCCCGGTGCCTTTAACACTCAGATATTCCGGCATAGACACCTTATGTTACACATATTAACACCAGTTTAGATTAATCATCTTTCATGTACTATGTACTGAGATCAATAAGCAATAATGCATCAACAGCAATAAGTGCAATGAGATAGGCAATACGAAATAAATACATAAACACATGTTCTGAACTCACGGGTCGGACCCAGTTGCTTATTCTTACGGGGGGACTGGCGGGGCTCCGTTCCCCTGCTGCTTCTCCATAAGCGGGTTTCGTCGGCGTCGATCACGTAGAAAGACAGCACAGCGACAATAGGACAGTGGCGGGAGTGGTCGAGAGAACGGCAACATTGGACCACTGGACCGGAGCACGCGTGGTAGACCGCAACTGACGGGAGTATGAGACTGACAGACTGCAGCTCCTTATAAAGGCGTTTTTTTCCCGCCACTACGTCCGGCCGGTAGATCGGGACCCGCGCGCCCAGGTGTGATCTACGATAAGTCGGACGGAAGTCACGACACCTAGGTTATAGGTCGTGGCATTATTGTTTTCCCCCTCATTCAGGCAACCTTTTTTCATATGGTAAGCAAGCCAACGTTCCTATAACTTTGAAGAGTTTTGGAATAAAGCCGATAAGGCGTGCAATTTGTTTCCAATGTGACCATTGATCACACCTGTCATTTTGGCCGATTGTGAAATATGGGGAAGGAGATTAGCGAATGAACGCAATGAAGCGGTCAAAGACACCAATCACTGAAAGCACTGAAAAAGTGATGCAGATGTGATATCGGCTAAGCCAGCCAGCCGTATACTTTCTTCCGCGCTCCACTGCTGCCCCGCCATCTGCAGCCGTATGACCGAAGTACAGGGTGGGCAATAAGTTTGTTACCACACAGAAAAATCGAATATCTATGGCAAGAGTTCCCCTAACTCAAGGATCGGACGCCCTCTTACTGCCCGTCCATCTCGAATCCACATGTCCATATGCAAAACAAGTACACACAACAGAACAGAGTATTCAACTTCGTGATGAATGGCGACGTTGATAACACAACAGTTACACGACACAAGAACCGAGTAATAGGATAAGCAAGCGGCACATGAAAAGGGGAAGAACCTCAGGACGATCCTGGCAACGGGCCAGCGCAGTCGTACGTATGGTCTTCTCCACTGAGCTTCTCGTCTTCGCTCTGCCCATTCCGATCGCCGAATCAACGGATTGCGTCAGCATCAGGCGACAAAGTGCGAAAGTAAGATCGAGAATAAACATGATATCCAGATAGGCATAACTAACTTACTGATACTCCACTTAGTTAGAGTTAGGGTAGGGTTGCAAGAGTCAGATACCGATTTGAATACTTATACCCTTACATCTGCCACCTTCCAATAAGTCCGTCTTCGAACTTATGATCGGATAAGAGGTCGGACGGTATTGTTAGAATGCATATCGGTTACAATGGTGTCAAAGAAATGGTAATCGGTGGGGTCCTACTTCTCGGGTACCTGGCCATTTCCTTTCGTTTTTTCTTCATCGTCGTCTGACTAAGTACCTTGACTTTCACATTCACTACATTTCTCATGAGCCCTCCCACTTCGTGCAGTCATTAACCGGCTAGCATTGCATTATGGTGGAAGCCAGAGAAGCGCATGGTTCTTTATGGCCAAAGGGTGACGTCATGGTCATGTCTTTATAGAGACCAAAAGCTATTATGCGAGCGCCTCACGCAGCAGACCAATGTACCAATGTTTACTGTGGGTAGCGCGTAGGGAAAGGAGCGAACTGTTGTCATTGTCTGCACCACCCGAACCCACGTGGAGCAGACGGTTGCTTAGAGACAACGGAAGAGGATAATTTTGGCCTACGGTAAAACAGACGTAGTTCGGACGAGTTTAAGTGGCCGACACTGCGCAAACTCGCCAACTTGACGCCTTGGCATGGTGCCAAGAGGAGATGTTATTATTGTGAAGTTGCTCTTTCCTTTTACTTTTTCCTTTGTTCTTTCTTATATTGTTTCTAGATATACTTCCATGAATGGTAATGTAGGCCACTTTACTGCGCTAGGAGTCAGGTGCTATAATTAACGTTGGCCTGCGGCCCGTCTCCTACAGCCGACAACTCGGAAAGTCAGTGTGTTAATGCGAATGGGATGCGGGTACTCACCGCAGCGTCGCGCTTTTGAATCCGGGTTTCTTCACCGATCCGCTTTTAACCTTGAGTGGTCGTTACAAAACGCTCATTTCTTTCCATCTTCCTCTTGTTTCGGACCCCTTCCGAATCCTTCAAACATTCTTCTCCGACCCGTGCCGCCTCAACGTTGCCTTATCAGGAGCGAGGGACGGTAGGTACATTTGAGGGTCCCTCTCCCCTGTCTCTAGAAAGCTCCCCGCCCACATGGCTGAAGTCATTCGCTGGTGTAGGTATAAGGGCCTTCCCAGTTGATTCTGGACGTGGACAAGCTTCTCATCAAGAGATGTGTAGTGTGCACGAGTTTTTCGTTGGATTTGCCAAGCCGTAAACACGAAGGGATGTTTGGAGAAGCGACAGCATCTATTTTCTGGAGTGAGCTTAAAGCTAAACGTAGAAAGCGCGACGCAGTACTTTCGAATCTGCCATCTCCTTGACCACTCTCACAATAGCTAGATAAGAATCACGTCTATCATCCGAAGGCGTCAGCTGTCAACCGTTACGCCGCCTCAACAGCCCGAGGGCGCGCTTTTTCTCGGGAACTTCGTCATGAATAGGCATATTAACCCTTCAGTTTCCATGTGACTGATAAATAGGTTTCTTCACCAGCTCTGCCACTCTCGGTTCTTTATGGCCGAAGGGTTATGCTGTCTTGGATGCTACCGGAATTTTGTTATTGGGCATGTTAACGCGGCCTAGTAGGGCTTGGCGCACGTGTACTGGTGTACCGCAAGTAAGTGCTCCTTCATAAAATAGTTCCGAGCTGAGCTGCATCATCTTGTTGTGAGAACGGTAAACGGCGCACAGTTGGCTGAATGGGGTGTGCTGGTAGTCAGGGGCCATATCTAAAATAGAAAGGGGCTTACTGCTACTATCCAGCGAAATATCCCGTACCCCTACGTACGGAGGCAATTTTTTGCTGGTACCGATTAGGGTGATACGCGCGTTCTGAAAGTGTGATATGAGAGATATTAGGACTGCTTCTGATACCTTGGACGCTTCGTCCACTAGAATACGGTACTAGGTGTTGCCGACTCGGTGCCACAAATCTTCCTTGCGTGTGACAGTCACGGCTGCTGAAACAGTGCATAAACATACATTCGGCTCGTAATGTATAAGGAAGTGGTGTTAGAATTTTTACCAGTGATGACGAACGCCCTTGACGAGAAAAAAAAATTAAGTTTTTATCTCACTATCAACAACAGGTATTTAACCTGTGGACATGAATTCACGCCTTTGTCTGCAGTTCTCAGAGAAATTCCTCAATTTTTTATTCATGTCTTTAGAAAAAAGATCACAGTGCGTTTATGGAAATGTTCCATCATGTAGTAATGCAGAAGGGAATTGATAATTGGTATCTTGAGCCAGTAATTGATTAACACACCTTCTTGCTCTGATACTTGGAGACTGCAGTTCTGCTATTTTGGCTCCATCGCTCGACGTCCAGTGCGCTGTTTTGCACAGCTGTCTCTAAGATGTTACCTCCTAACTAAGCTGACTCATTGGATGACAACCGTACATATGGTTTTCCAGCGCCATATGCGCTGTCAACAATTTGAATTGAGTACTAATCATTGGATAGGTTCATCGCTCGAACCTGATCGCTGTCGAGTTGCACATGCGATCCTGCCACGGAGACAGTGATGGCATCAAGCTCTGGATGAGCTTATCCACTCACACTGGTGTCATCCGCCAGGAGTGCCCGAGCAGCTGTCCATCCTACTGTACCTGGACGCGTTAATCTAGACAGATAGCTGTCCTCTGACATTGCCAGCACCGGTTTTGCGCGAAAACGGCTCATTGCTATTCTAGTCTTTACTGAACTGAGCAGGTACGCGCGGAAACGTATACCGTTGGCTGTATCTGAACGGACGGTGATGTCCAAACTGTCAACATCTATTTCAACGTCCACCATTTGTCCATGAAATACACCGTTCTCTACGCACCTTGAATTGGGCGGCCCACCGTCTATCCGTCTTCTCGCGAATAGGAATTCGGAATATAGCTAGAACGGGTAGACTGTTCAGGTCTGTAGGTGAGCATATGGCCGTGTGTACATGTGTATTGTCTAGAAGTTATGGTACTCCTAGCTTGAAAGCTTAATAGTGTACGCGTGTGCGTAAGTGTGTGTTGTTGATTTGCACAGCCTCTGCATACAACTCTTTACTAGGCGAATCACGTATAATATTATATCAATCGACACGTCGGGAGGAGCACCGTATGTTCATCTGAGGTCTAAAGACGTGCTCGGTCGTGGCCTCCGGGACGTTTTAGGATAACAGTCCCGAGATGGCGTGAGCCACAGCTGAGGGCGACGGAGTGGTCAACGACTCAAGCAGGACTGACTGGACTCACTTGAGTGAAAGCAAGCCGAACGGTTTCATGTGTGCCCGGAGGTCCGCTCCAAGAAGTGGTGTGCTTTTGCGACCCTGGGGGCCGCATGCTAATGGCACCAATGGGAGCATTCGGAGAACGTACAATACTCCGGAATAATCGAGACAGAGTATATTATTTTTGACGTAATAATAGTCACACATGAACCATAAAGCATCACAATCGGCCGACAGGTAAATGTTACAAGGAATTGAAAGATTGCATGTCCAATATCATCCATTCGCGACAGCATGCAACTGGAGCTAGCGACCCATCCTCCCTGGCTTCATGGGGAAGAGGGGGGGGGGGGTAGGCAGAGACATCTGCGATTCTAGTGAAAATCTGCTAGAAAAGGTCGTTTGCCTATTTCATCTCCTGTTTGGTTTACTCTTTATTGTTTTTCGGTTATCGAAAGTTTGGGTAGGAATGATGCAGTGTGAAATCGCTGTTGTTCTCGAAATGTGCGAATCGTGATTGCGATGCATGTGTTTGTGTTTCGTTAACGCAACTGCGGATATTTGAATATGCTATTGATATTATATTAGGCGCAACGAAGCAACAAAAATTGCTGTTGCATACACTGCGGCGAAGAAATTGCGTTCCGCCGACTGCTGTGCAAGTTTAGAAGGTAATGTTTATATTGAGCTACGCGAATCGTTAGCGCTTACTTACACGTGAAAATAAGGACTAAGCTCTTGAGGTTGAGATGATATCAGAAATTCCTGCTGCTATGAAGCTTGAGCTTCCCTGTAGTTAACGTTATTAAAATCGAGAAATGGTTACATGCAAAATTCTAGGGACAGAAGCAGGAGTTATGGCGCATCTGTTCTTTCGCGATTCTCTTGTTTACGTAAGAAGCAGCCATGTACCGGTTTACAGGATGTGAGCAAGTGAGTTGCCAATCCTAGGTAGCGCTCGCATCGGCCCTTTTCTGTGAGTTGGTCAGGGCGAGCGCTTAAGGTGGTGTAGATGGGACAATATACATACATATACATACCTGCACTGCTCCTCCTGATGCGGCGTCTAAATGACAGCTGCTCCCTTCTTGATGTAGCAAGCACCGTCCTGTACTGACAGCGTATTGAGAACCCAACTGGACCTTCAGTTGTATGCGATCCGTGATAAGAGAATGCAGTTGTCTGCAATACAATGCAATTAGTGACAGTCTTAATGTAGTCCATGCAACAATGAAGGGGCGGTGATGAGCCATCAATTTCAATCGCGGTGAGGAATATACCATGGAGGAATTTCAGTGCAATTAATTTGTGAAGGTATCTTGCAATAGTTGACAGGTAATTTATTCGAGTACATATAAATGAGCGGGAGGCATAGAAGAAGTCAGTGCAAATGATAATAGTATTAGTGCGAGAATGATCATGCATGTGTATATCCATGATGGCGGTTTACTACTTGTTGTTTGATTAATGTTTTATTGATTACACTGGTCGTCAGTAATATTTAGTTTATGGGCTGCTACGCAAGGTCCGTCGACGCATTATTTCGTTTGATAATGTCGCAATACGAGCGTCTTTATCCTCTTCAATCGAGCAGATTCCCTAAATATCTAACTGTGGTGATTCTGCGACGAGTATTGTATTCTGTTTAGCAGTGTCCTAGAACTGGAATCTACTCGGGGTTCGTCGCGAAAGACCATCATAGCGCCAGGAGTTGGTTGGTTGAGACGGGCTTGAAATTTGAGTTAAGTTATCACTGCGCATGACTGGTAATCAGGCGGCTACAAATAGGCGTGTGGCACGCTAAAACGACAAAGGTCTGAAATCCTTTCTTCCGCATCTGTAGCAAATAATATACGGGTAAGATGTACGCTCTCAAAATCCTCTCGATCTCTCAAAATTCACGGGCCGGAAATATTGGAAAAATTTTATGGAATTAGCCACATCATTTAAGGGAGATTCTTGTGTTGTCGCCTTTACGACAGCTCCATCAAATGTTGAAGGGTTAGCCGCCTTTACGTGGAATCGTAAGGCAGGCTTGAGCCTATCCTAAACTCATCTAGAAGAATTTCATTTTGGACTTGTTTCAATTGTCCGCTAGTAACCATCTTTACAATGTGTGTGATCCTTTCCGCGAACTCGCGCGCTCTTTCAGTCTGTCACTGCTTACAAATCAACAACTGTTGTCTAGCTAAACTGCGAAATTGATGCGATTCAAAATGAAAATGTAAGTGATCAATTACTTTAATATAGGAATCCTTATTAGTGTCAGATAAATCATCTATGATCACGCGTGCGCAACCCTCCAAGAAGCCCACCAAAGTATTCAACGATCCGGAAGCGATGAGTTCACCACGCGAATGACATCTTCGAACTTCGTCAACCTAGCCTCGAAGTTTGGTCGTCAGATTTGGAGAAGCATTCATTTGGTTTGGACGCGAACTGCCCTCAGGTCAGGCTGCTGAATGAAGTCGCTAGGGAGCACCCTTCATAGAGGGCATCCCTCTAATAAAATTGAGCGAACGTACTTAATGACTTACTGGTGTGCTGTACCCGATGGCAGAGAATTGGGAGAAGTCTTTCGCGAATTCTGTCGGCTTCTAGTAAGGCTTCAAAAGTGAGTAATTGGTGGGCTAATGATGAGAGCTGCACGAGGACTGTATCCTCGTAGCAGTCTAAACGACTGCAAAAGACTGTAAAGTGCTGTTGCTGTCTTTATATGAGTAACTGTACGTACCCTAGCAGTGCCTTCCATCAAAAATAACATTTCAATCTGCAATGAAAACAGTCACGGGAATTCAGTTCGTTGTTTTGCGCATCTCATGAAGAGACGCCAAAAGAATCCTCGGTATTCGCCGCCTGATGTGTTTATCGCAGCGATGTCTCAGTTTTTCCCTTTGTGGGCGATGACTGCGCCAAAAGCACATGCCTAGCTGCTTTGTGTTCAGGGATACTGTAGCGAGCTTTTATCAACATCAGGTCATGACTCAGAGTTGGTATTGATGGAGAGAGTGATGGAGAGAAAAAGAGCGACAAAAAGTTGTTTGAATCTGGAAGCAAAAAATCCCGTCCTTGCTTTGGCGAGAGTCGTGGTGGAGTTTCTGCAAAGAAAGTGCTATTCGGAAATGGAAAAAGCGAGAAAGGCACAAATACATAGTTTTTTGAGTTCTCATAGGTCTGTACCCCTTACGTATTCGCTGAAAAATTTGCTGTATTAAAAATATTTGTGCTCGGTTGGGGTCCCACATTGTCGCCACAGCGGACAAGTAATTCGCCAAATAATTCACTTGTTCATAAACAGTAAGGTAGCGTAGAAGAAGGGGCAAAGGGGTCCGGAATTGCAGGAAGTTGGCGCCTAACCACCTGCACGGTTCAGCCCCGTCCCCCACTTACGCCTTCCACCGGTAGAGGCCTAAACAGGTCAACTCACGGACTAATTCTAAAGGGTCCATCTTCTAATAAGAGGATTTGAGCATTCAGTGAATCGCGGGGTTCCATGACGTCGCCCTCGCTGCTGTCACTGAAGGATGGAACGTATTCTTACCGCCCGTCCTTCTCAAAACCACATCTGGCTTCTTGCGCCACAGCACACACAATAAAGTATTCAACTTCATTATGGGCGAGGTTAATAACACAACAGTAACACGACACAAGAACCGAGCAATAGGATAAGCAAGCGATACGTGAAAAGGTGAAGAAGCCCAGGACGGTCCAGACGACGGGTCAGAACACTGTCCGTAACGCTCTCTTCGATTGAGCTTCTCGTCTTCGCTCTCCCCATTCCGATCGCGTCAACAGCTGGAAACAAAGTGCGAAAGTCACATCGAGCATAAACAGGATACCTAGATAGGGATAAGTTGGCTCAGGTCCCACTTAAATAGGGTCAGGATAGGGTTACCAAGGTCAGATCTCAATCTGAGTGCCCATATCCTTACACCTGCAATCAAATACCATCAAGATCAACAAATCTCCAAATAGAAATCTAAGATTTTGAGCTCTAAACTGAGCTATATTTCACTTTTCCTACACTGCCTTCCCATCTACCACCATTGCTGTCACTCCAGTAATCGAAATGTGATCGTGCCCAAGTGTTTAACTGTAGCTAACATCAAAGAAAGAATGTACCTCTCACCGACAGCGTGTCTGCAGGTGTCACCCATGATTATCCATAGTTCTAGCGACGAAATGATCTGCATTATCATATCAATCGCTACCGCTACGAAATCGTGAAGGTCGGTGTCTTTCCGCATCTTTAAAAGTTTGGTGATAAGAATGATATGGTTTAAACTGAATCTATACGGGCGCTTATCAGTGATTCGGTTATAACCTATTTATGCATCACTCACAAATCAAACTAAAATCGACTCTTTGTTACAGAATCCCAAGAATAATTTATATGAAAATACCACTCTAATTTTTACCTCAACATATAATAACTCAGTGTAATTCTTGATTGCTTTCAAAATTTAAGACTTCAACAAATCTAATACCTATTTTTGTTATTCGTGAATCTGTGACCTTCCCAGCCATTTTAGGTCACTTTCCACATTTCTTCTCTCCTTCAGTACATACCTGCTGGCTGAAAATTGCATCCAATCCAGCTCACTTCAACGAAGCTTCATTTCCTCTGGGCCTTCTGGGCCAACCAGAATTCTGGAAATGTCAAAGCCCTGACTGGGTCAATACTCATCTGCATTGTAATCCCATTTCTGAATGGAAAAAGCATAAATGGCGGTGACTTAAAATGGCATCCAATCCAACTCACTTCACGGAGCTTCCATTCCTTCTGGGCCAACTAGCTAATTCTGGGAGGGTCAAAGCCCTGACTGGGATGATACTCATCAGGATTTTGATTCCGTTTCTGAATAGAAGGAGCATATGGTTTACCCTTGGAACCTAAATGTCAAACTTTTCATCCTTTATTTTTACGTGCAGGTTGAAAACTATCGGCTTTTTTTGTACTACAACATTTCATTTATTTCTTAATCGAATCTATAACTATGAGGACTACCCGAAATCTCAAAAGAATCGTCTACGGAAATACCGTGATCCTATGTCCTCTTAAGGTCACTCTACTAGATACACACACGAAGAAAACACGAGAAATTTCCTTCATTCTCAATCAGCTCCGAAAAACTGGAAGAAGAGCAACGCGTCTGACTGCCCGCCGAGCAACAGCCATCGGCGGGCTGCGCGCAGTCGAAATGTTCGCGCTCAGTGTTGTCTTGCCTTTCACTATGCGTCCCAGACAATGTGATCGTCGCTACCCTGTACTGAAAACCCTCGCGGTCCTCACACGCCCCACCCCGTAAGCTGTCACTTTCAGGAGCTCTATTTCAGCCGGATCCTTGTTTTTTTTTTATGCATGAATCTTAGTATGCGCATAGTGAACAAATACAACCAAATATGCGAGTAACAGAACAAATTAATTCCGTAGACGATTCCTTTAAGTGTACAAAAATTACAAAAAAAACTAACGCCGCAGTCATCTACACGCATTCCCTAGCAACCAACTTGAACCTAAGGTCGAAATACAACCGAATTTTTTCGGTTGGAAAAATAGAACAACTTAGAAAGTAGTTTTGTGCCTAACAAAACAAAATTAGATTTCTTTCCCCAAAAAATCTAATACGATCGTACAAGGGTTTTTTGACCCTGGCTGCCCCTTGTTTGTCGTTAATCATGCAAAACATTACGGCATGACCTTGTGGTCTCAAGTTAATGATTGCTACGATTTGGCTATGAAAAAGGCATACCCTATGGCAGGTTCAGTTTTACTTTTGTTGTTACCAATTTTACGGTCCTTTTCGTCTTTTTGAAATCACGTCGATTATCCCTCCGAAACTCTATCAATAAGATCCTTGAAAAATTCTGAAACTGGCACTTCATCGTTATTTTTCTTTTTCGAAAGTTTTTCTTCTCATTTTTCCGCAAGTCAAAAGGAGGTGACTGACGTTATTTGATGACGGCAGTTGGAGTTGTCTTTCTGTTTGCTCAAACATTACAAATTCTATAGCAGCTAGCAGCCCAACCCTAGACACAGTAAAAACATCCACATACTTGAAAACTACAGTGCAGTACTTTGAGTAAACGAGATGCTCGCGCCTATTGACCCTAAAAAAGGAACCGGAAGCGCTGTAGTTATCGATTCATTTCCAAGATACGGCTACAAACTGTTCTCGGTATTTCATTATAATTTGATTTACTGTATCACTTCTTCGTTGGCTTGACATACTCTTACAGATGAGCAGGGAGGGAGGTTATATACAAGTCCAACTCCTGTCAAAGATCAGGCGCAAAACGGAGATTAAACTAACTCTTGTTTCTCCCTTTTTAGACATTCTAAAGATGATCGCTTCGTACACAATTATTTATTTCTTTGATATTACTATTAGGTGTATGCAGAATGTGGCCGAAACATAACTGGCCATAACTTCGCTCAGACACAGCTTCATTTGTCGAAATAAGAACCATCCGAATCTGCAGAATTTTGCCAACAATCTGGTGAAGAAAATATGCCCTCACGATCAAATTCTGGATTGCTAGAATTAATAAAGTCAAGAATGGCATTTTTACTGTGCATAGTATCGGGGAATTTTTTCTGACGCAGGTTTGCATCGAGAACCCGGAAAAAGTGGTAATCCGTCAGGGATAGGTCTGTGGAGTAAGGGGGGATGAGGGAGAGTCTCGATGCCTAACTGCATCAGCTTTTGCTGGGTGCGCCAACGCAAAACCCTACACTTCGCAAGTCACCCGGCAGAAACTGATGCAGTTAGGCATCGAGACTCTCCCTCAACCCCCTCCCCTTTATTCCCCAGACCTAACCCTGACGGATTACCACTTTTTCCGGGTCCTCGATGCAAACCTGCGTCAGAAAAAATTCGCCGATACTATGCACGGTAAAAATGCCATTCTTGACTTTATTCATTCTAGCAATCCAGATCGTGGAAGCATGTTTTCTTAACCAGATTGTTGGCAAAATTCTGTAGGTTCCAATGGTTCTTATTTCGACAAATAAAGTGGAGTCTGAGCGAGTTATGGCGCTTTGAAAAAAAGTGGTCCGCTTTGGCCATTTATTCTGCACACACCTCATACTTACTGTTTCACTTCTACCTACTACTTTTATTTATTTCTAATTACTATTTTATTTATCTAATCGGGTAATAAAATAGTTTGACTGCTCACTCAGCTTTGAACGACAAAAATTGGGAATTCGGCTAAGGTACAGCTCTCCAGATTCTCGGCTTAGTGGGCGGGGCCTCCAAATGAAGGCCTCCTCCCGTCGTCCGCCGCTGTTGCGAGCGGACAGTGGGACTGTTTTAGTGACTTTGTGCTCCTATAATGCGTCTCCAAGCGCGGCGAACGACGGGGTGGGCACTTACTCGGAGGCACCGCCCACCCGGCCAAGACTTTGTGGTGCTGTATTTTAGCCGGATTCACATTTTTTTTTCGCGTAACACTTCGTATGCTGCCCACAACAGACAAACACAACATAAATATACGGGTAATAGAAAAAATCATTTTTTTTCTTAGGATTCCTTCAATGACAGTAAACGAATCCGATAACAGATTAACTGAAAATTAGAGAATCTTAGTCATAAAATATTGAAGAAGGGGGCCGATGAATCCTCTCTTACTGCGCCACGCATTTGGCTTCCTCTCATAGCCATAGAGATATTAGAGACGGCTTGATCTATTCATCTCCAAGAGAATCTGGTTCACCAACTAACCGGAAAGATACTCATGTTTTTGACCGGGCTTTGATATTCACCTGTTCGAACCCTCATTCAGGTGAAATACTGTATTCGGTTGGCCCTCTCCCTTGAACAATACTTCTAATCATCTTTTCTGGAATAATTTATATGATACCAGATGGGCTAGCGCACGCTACTGCGCGCGTAATGTCATGGGCATCAGTGGGTCAATCGGAATTGTTTTTCCTATAAATTTACCCAGCACCCTTTACCACATCACTCTCCGCCCATTAAGGAAGGGTTTTTGCTCATTTTAGGTTTCTTAAAGTAACCTGAACATTGATCATTCCTGCCAATTTTTTTTCTGGTCCTAAGGGTGCGTTCGGACCGAGTTATGAATTTTTGTTGTACGGTCCCCATTAAGGGTGTGCTCCACCCACTATGCCCAGGCCTCTTCCATGGATACTCATAGCTGACTTTGATCCATCTTCTCCACGTTTCGGTCACATTGGAACCCACTTAATATATTCCGGTCTGACAAAGGAACATGGCAGTGCACACTCCGCTCACCGTGGGCGCAGCTTAACTTGGTCCATATGTGCTCCTTACTTCTTGTCCCATACCCTACCCATCCCAAACTTGTCCCCATCTCCACAGGTGGTTTTTCATGTTATATCCAATTTCGTGACAGACGAAGGAACGGAGGTACGGACGCACGTAGAGACAGACGGAGTGTTTTATGTATGGTAGGGATAGTAGGATGTCCGATTCCGAATCTTATGAGCAGACGACGCCCTTGAGGCTTGGAGTCAAATAGGACGGAGGTGGTATAGTGCCAGGTGGTGCGCACCCTACTCTCATGATGTGGGAATCAAATCTCGCTATCAACGCCCACCCAGGCCAACCAAGTCTATCCTGCTAAGGTATGCAATTGGTACCAGTTCGGTCTGGAAGAGGTATTCACCGTTATGTCTAATAATTGCGCGACCGTCCGCGCGAGCGGCGCGGCGAGTACGAGGTGTATGTGGTCTTATTTGAAATAGCACCAACCACAACATAGGCGTCCATCTTTAAAGGTCCCTCCCGGTACCAGCAAACTGCATACTGAGCGAAATTCCAACCGACTGCGGTAAGTCGTACTGAGGGCGCCGCGATGCGACGTCGAAACGCGATCTCTAGACAAAACGGTACACCGGTCTGGGAGGATAAAAACATTGACTTGTACATGGGCTGGCCCCGCAAATCATTGTATGGGCCAAACCGTGTTCACCTACCACCACGATTCCGAATGAAACTGAAATGCGCGGCACAGAAGTGACGGATTAACGCCAAAAACTTTATCCTCTATCCTTTTAAGGGGAGACGACGAATTTCATGTTTTGTTAAAAACTTGAAGGTTCTCCAAGCCCTATTCTACAGCATTTTTATGAAGATTGCAAGAATTTGATAACCCATGAGTGGAGGTCAAATTCATTACTAAGACTCTAGAAAACCTAGCGTGGTCTGCAAATCAGCATATATGTAGTTTTCAACAGTCGTCTGCTTATTCGTCCATGAAGACAACGCTCATGCTGTCCGCTGTTCCTACAACGATAATTTTGGAACGAGGATTCAATGGGTTTAAATAGAAAGCTATAACGCAGGTTGTAGTGTATGGAGCACCGTAATTCGTGTTCATGAAATGATTTGACAAGGCATTGGGTTACGGTAGTTGTCAGAGATACGCAAATGCACGTGCTGATGGTGTTTTTACGTGACACCACGTAAGGCTAGGCTTCCCGAATTGGGTGTGTACCCTTACTTCAGGATGCCGCACGACGACGAGCGGCTTGCGAACAGTGTGTGCGAGCTATGCGCGTCGCGGTAGTTGGGTCTCAGAACGATTACAACGTAATGCTAGGGGTGCAATACGCAATTGACTCTAGTCGCTTTGGGCCCAACAACATGGCGCCTTTAGCTCGTCCGCATTGCTTCGCTTGCGACATGCCGCGATGCGAAATCTTGACACAAGAGTACACGCCCTCGCGATTTTGCTGCGTCACGCTCTCGCACGCGATACAGCTACCTTGAATCTCGCGTTGCAGCAGCTCCGCGTGCGGAGCCACGACAACGAAAATTCGCAAGTTTGGCAACGGTCAAACTCTTCTGAGCGCTTCCTTCTAGGCTGTGTGCTCTACAAAGGAATGGTCATGACGTCTCTGCTTTTGATATTTCACGATTTTCTTCGTTTTTCTCCACTTATGTGTCCTGTAGCTCAGAAAACTTCTCTAGTACGACAACACGCGATAATTACTCGGGGTGTCTTAAAGGCACACCACGCGATAAATTGCGAGAGTTATCGCGCGTATTACTGGACGTAAAGGCCCTGCTTCATCCACCAGTGAAGAAAAATGAACCAAATCCCTTCACATCCACCAAAAATAGAACCCCCTGTATTCAGTCCCCGTACGAATATTGGAGATTGTAGAAGAGCTTTTGCCCGATGATATCGCGCAAAAATGCTACGGTATCACCTGTTCTCCCCTGTTGAAGCTGCCTTCGCTATTGATATCGCCCCTTATTTTGTCTTATCGCAAGTTTCCTTCTCCACGTAAGAGCCACGTTGGAAATTTGTTCGTCTAAGGCCAGGAGTGATTCGGCTCGATGGGCTCAACTCGGCTCGGGTTGAGCGCGATTATCGCCGCGAGGATGCACTACAGAGCCGCAACAAGGGTGCAACCTGGCCACCTATCTAAGGACCTACTTCCCCCAAGAAAGTAAGACACTAATGTGATTATCGCGTGGTGTGCCTTTAAATCCTCGATCCGCGTCCTGGTTCAATCCATTGAAGGATAACTGTGATGACTGTGGCCCTGAAAATCACCAAAAAGTGAAAGTTGATCACGTGAATCACGCTTAACGGGATATTGGCAAGCGGGTGTGCCGACGGACAATCGTCGATAGTGCGATCAGTGGAAATCTGTCTGTTTTTCCTGCGCACCCGACCATTAAACAGGTGTGCACTGCACGGTTTTTCGTGGAATCCTGTTCATTGAACCCCTCCTTACAGTCCTGGGCAATTTGTTGAGAGCGGCATCGTTGGTTCTATTGGGTTGAGGCATAAGTTCTCACCGGTTTTTTGTGTTTCGCAGCACTCTCTTCACTTTTCGTTTCTGCACTACTAAACGATGTTACTTGTTTTTCAATGTTTTTGATTGCTTAATATGTATGAGGTTAAGCAATGAAGTATTCTTAAAGCAAAAATTTGCACTCTCGACATCTCCTCTTCTTCGTCGGCAATTGAGGCAGGGCACTCCCCCCCCCCTTTACGGCGCGAACAAGTACGACCCTCCCCCCTTTTTTGCACCGGGTCTTAACGCTCGCTATATATCCTTTCCTGGAGCGAACAGTATTTATTTTACATTTTGTCACACGGATTCACGATGAAATCCCTTAGTTTCTCATCTGCTTTCTGAAAATATATTTTAGTGCTTATCGCTGACCCCTGGAAGTACGACCCCCTGTCGCGGAATCCTCGACTCTCGGTGTACCCTGCACTGAGGTCAAAAAACTTATGCGCATAATTATCGGTAGAACTTTTTCATTTATATGTAATTCTTATTGAAGCCGTCACCAAGATGTTAATTAATTTTGATCGGCCAACGTTTCGGCCTTGTCGCCTTCGTCAGAGCCTGGAAAGTCAAATATAAATGCGATTTGTCCCCAAAAACCATTTCAAACTTACAAAATAGTTCTGTCCAGACCAGAAGAGTTTAGAAAGGACTCGCAAACCACAAACACGGTGGACTAATCCGTAAACACGACCGGCTGTAGCTGAGACAGGCCAGTCGTGTTTACAGGTCAGTCTTCTTCAGGTTAGAACTTTTTCAGTTTTACAATATGGTATTGCTTGTTTTTGAATCGTTTGATTGTTTGCCGTTTCGAAGGCTCACAAACACAGTACTCAGCAAAAATGCACTTACAGTATCATCCCTTTGGGCCTACCATCGAGACTGAAGAGAATATTCATATATGCATTAGATATTTTTTTTTTCTGCTCTAGAAGATTGTGCTACTTAGCCTCCGAATCCTCTCATGGTTTAACATTTCTGATGATTAGAAACGAGGTATTCAGCAAAAACCCACGCCCACTTTTTTCGCTAAAAATCGAGATTTTGCCAAGCACTTTTGTTGTACAAGAAAATTCTCAATTGTTACAGTGAGTTGATCAACAACGCCTTTTTTCCTTCACTTGAATTCATCCGACGTGGAAAAGGTAAGTTTTTCTGGACCTCGACGCGCCGAAAATGCAGTTTTCCTTTAGAAATTACTCCATTTCTAACCTTGAAGACAACAGTTGGTCAAACGGCCAAAATAAATGCAACTGTTCTGTAGAGCTGAAAAAGCTCCATCGAAAACATATGGCAGTCGAAAAAGAGGAAAAACGAGAGAGCGAATTTTTGCTTTGAGATTACTTCATTTCTGAACCTCACAAATATTGAGGAATCAAGGAAATCGAAAAACAAATAGCACAATTTTGTACAGCAGAAAAAGTTCTATCCAAAACATGTATAAGCTTCGTCAAAAATCTAAGAAAACGCTGCGAAACACAGAGAGTAGAAAACGGCGGGAACTTATTCTCAATTCCAATATTATAGTACATTTTATTTTTGTTTTATTTCATAATCAAATCAACATTATATGTTATTAATTATAGTTTCATAATGTGATACTATAATTTGTGATTTCATAATATAATATTATTATGTATGATCCCAGTTATTCAAATAGTTTCGTAGAAAGAAGAAGTAAAACACTACCTTCAGTAAGATTGCCTGAGAACCAAGGAAGTTCATTTGCTCTTCCCTCTTAGAGGCACCTAGCGTCTAGGTTCTCAACGAGTTTTCAAGAGGCTAAAATTTATAGTCAAAGTGGATGAAAGAAGGGTTTTGTTGTTGTGATCCTAATTTATTAGCGCCGTGCATCCTAATTCCATTCAACATTGTCGCGACAATTGTATGTTTTATGTCGATGCTTATGTATATGTGTGTGGCAAGCTTTCGATTCTTCCACAAAGCTTTGGCACCAATTAACCGACCCGCAAGCATAACCCTTGCTGACCTGAGCGAGAGTCATATGAGTTCGTTCCTCGGACCATGAGTGCGGTAGGGGCGCCATTTGTCAATACCCTAGCTTGACTCAACAGTTCTATAACCTTTCTTATTTTCTAAATTTTTGGGTTCAACCAATTTCGGGTGATAAGGGGACAACAGCTGGGCTACATGATTTTTGCCTGAACTGCGAGGAAAATACTCGCTGAGTGGGCTAAGGAGTTTTCCTTCTATGCGAGAAGAGCACCTGTACTGGTGTTCTTCTCCTATACACCGAGCTTGTCCCGCCGCCGCCACGCCCGTTGCCCGGGATATTTCGGTTCTCGCACTGCTCCTCCAGGTTTATAAGCAGGTCTCAACAGTGGTTTCTGTTCCGTCTGAACACTTCCCTTTTACAGAATCGAAACAGAAGCTTTTTCCCGTTATGGCCACTATTGCACCAGTGGATGATGCTTTACGACCTGAACAGTAAGTTGCATGCCTTCAGCAACTTCTTGCATTTCATTTTGTCTTTTTATAGCTTGGAACGTAAGGAGACCACAGTCGAGTGTCTTCCTGATCTGGAATATTATCGAGAAGGATACAGTATGCAGTACAAAAGAAGACCAACGATTCAAGAGCTTTCAGTCAACAAACTTCGATCTTTGGAACATAGGGTGAGATCGTGAGGTTTTTGATATGTATACTGACCGCTTGAAGAGTTAGCCACTATTCTATAGAGGGGGGAGGAAAGTGGCTTGGGATACAGAGGTAAGTACACTTAAGTCGGATTTTCGCGCGGCCGCGCGCGGCGATCAGCGCCGCGCATTTCTCCGCGTGTGATTGCGTACATTGCAAGACTCCCTTCAGAGTTTTACGACCAAATTAATTATCTCCTGATTAGGACTCTTATCATGTGATGGTATCGTTTCTTTTACTTTTTATGTTACTATTTTGTCTTTTTAGGGCACAAAAATTATTCTTTCTGGTGATAAGATAAACAGCTATCTGGACCCCCATGGTACCAAACACTTGCTACTGAGCGGAATTCCAACCGACCGCGGCAAGTTGCGCTGATGCCGCCGCGAGTGCGACGTAGCGAGGAGAAAATTCGACATAAGTGTACACAGCCGGGATTTAGAGATGAATATATGAATATTGCTCAAATGGACATTTAGATAGCCATGTAGCTGGATAGATCGATAAGAAGAAGAGAAAGGTAATGAGGGCTGTCTGGTGTGCTAATCACTTTATGGGTGAGGCTGCCCCAGTTGGCTCTTCGCGCAAGATGGTAGAGGTTGGAGTGCAACAGAACTTCTTACCGATAACTATGTTCATATGCGGAGACCTATTGAACGGCCTATGTGAGTTAAGTCTCGGGTTACCAAATGGAGGTCAGCTGAAAATGAAAATTTGCTGAGTTCCAGCAAAAACTAATGTTGAGGCATCGATACGGCTCAAGTGACACCTCAAATCCAAGCTTTTCCAGCGTTTTGAGACAGCCCTAAACACAGGTTTTTTTCCTTTCCCATCAAGACTTGAATGAACAGCCTTTTCAAGGAACCTTGGCCCTGTGGATTTTTTAGCCAAATGTTTACCACTACAACTACAATACCGTGTTTACCCGATAATTTTCCCATGAACATTTTTCGAGAACTAGTCCTGAACGACGATTACGAGGATCGGCAAATTTGAATGCCCTTGATGATTGATTCACTCGTGTGGTGGATTTGGCAATATTGAGGGACACCATGGAGAACGCTGTCAAAAAAAAGCACTCGAAAATAATCACACTGCCTTGAGATGCGCCACGCATCCTTCTACAACTCGGATACAAAGTGAATATCAGGAATCTGTTGTCTGGCATCTCCAGAGGCTAGCGGAATCAACCGATGCATAGCGTAAGCGTTCATAGAAGTGGGATGCTTGATTAATCCGATGATGCAATAATCCATTAGATGTCAGGTTTCTAAGTGGAGCCATTTAAACTGCAAAATCGGCTCATTATACTGCGCGATATGCGCAGTAGTATATGCTCACCAAGGATTTCGATCGATATCGATCGATGGTCTGGATTTCTATTTACCTTTGCGGTTATGCCCACCTTGGGGCACTGGGAGGGGTAAGGAGAAAGAGACCTCATAACACATATTTTATGAAAACAAATTCTTCCACTTGAGAAGAGGTGATGTGTAGCGAAGCTCACACTAAAAAAGCGTGACCCAGAGTACGGCGTGTCGTACTGCAATTCTGCAGCCGGGCGTGTTGCCGGCGAAGGCTTGGCAACGTTCGCGGCCGGGTGGTTTAGCCTCTCCGTCCGTCTGTAATCTACCAGCGGCTAGTGACGAAGATGGGTGCGAGACTGAAAGGGTGGGAGAGGTTCGCCTATTTCTTAAGTTTTCGCCGTTTTATTTATTTCTTTATCTATTGATACACTGCTAGGCACCCCTACTTTCATATCCACGATTGCCAAATTACTCCTTCCGGTGTTTTTAAACTACAAAATCGGCTCCATAGTGATCAATCGGTGAGGTCAGGCCGGTTTTTCATTATTCTACTGCACGATATGTGTAGTAGTATACGCTGGGCAAGGATTTCGATCGATATCGATCGGTGGCCTAAAGTTCTACAGTATTTTCATCTTTACAACTATACCCCCTTGAACCACTTTTTCTGGACAGCCCTTTTCGGTTTTAACCTCTTACCTCAACGATAGTTGAAATAATTGGAATAATAGAGGGTATCCACCTCCCTTTCGCAGATAGCTGAGGCTCGCCAACAACTCGTACCCGTCGCGTCACGCAGCGTGTGGCATGCGACGCGATGGGTGCGAGCTATCGCAGCAGTAGTTGTTGGGTACTGAAAGGATGACGTATCCTACGCCTCATTTTTTCATTGTTTCTATGCTGTCACAAATAAAAAGGAAGAAAAATTAAAAAGTTGTTTAATAAGAAAATCATTTAAATTGGTCAATGGTTCGTTTTGCCTCTTATATACCCATAAGAACCACTTTGTTTTCTATTCACCTCCGAGGCTCATCGGTGAGTTGACTGCACACACTGCATAGCTCCTCGACATTCATATTCCACGATCAAGCAGAATTACCCCTCTTGGTATTTTCAAGAATGTGGCGGCAATTCAAAGAGGTCACGGGAACGGTGATGCTTTCTTGCTCTTGCTGACTAATTACCTGCACTCTGTGAAGGAGCACGTCGGTACCACTCCGCAGAAACAGTGCATTCACTTGGGTTCTCCCCGCTTCCAACACGGTCGCTATTACCCAAGTACCGCGCAGGTATTACCGGACGAGCTTGGGTGCTGACTAGCTAAATTTCAAAGTCTTATCTGCGATGATTAATGATTTGGCTAGGTTTTCGAAAAAATCGAAATTGTAGAAAAACTTCGAATTGTTTAGTATAAGTTCAATAATTTTTTTTTGGCAACTGATGTTTTATTTTTCTCTCCGTTTTCATAGATAGTTTGTTTTAGTGAAAAATTGAATTGTTCTTATTTATAAATCAAACATTGCTTGAAAATCTGTTTAGAGTACACATCATCACGCGAAGAGCCTAAAAGAGTCAGAAATCAAATTTGGTTGGATTGAAGGAGTATTTATACGATGTGTTCAAAATATTATTGGTGTAATACTTTTCCTACGTATCACCTGGGTTGTGGCTCAAG
The DNA here is from genome assembly GCA_963978905.1 of Trichostrongylus colubriformis. NCBI lineage: Eukaryota > Metazoa > Nematoda > Chromadorea > Rhabditida > Trichostrongylidae > Trichostrongylus > Trichostrongylus colubriformis. Next base: position 18,135,268 of record OZ022259.1, on the reverse strand, counting down.
CCGGTATAGGTCAGTAGACTGTTTTTCCAACATAATTTTGCATTTCTTCGTTTTTAAGATCATTTTCGTTAATTTATTATACATGGTTTTTGGTCGAGTATCTTTCAGTAGGCACCAGCAGTGGTCACTAGGTCGTAGCTGATCATGAGCATGTTATACGTACTTACGGGCATTGAGTGATGCCATGGAAAGTGCAAGAACTGAGTAGCATGACCGTAAAGAAAAATCGAAATGCAGCAGGTGAAGACTCGAAAATATCCCCCTATCCTCCGCGTTGTCTTTTAAGGCAGGCATGATTTCCGACGCGTCGTTCTGCTGGATATCGATCGGAGCCACGCGGATCTGAGATGCTTGGCACTGCTTATGAGCAACTTCGGGTCTGCAGGCCAGCGTAAGGTCTTGCTGAATGCGATCTTCCTGGGTTGAATGCAATTTTCATTGAGGACCACTTCCTGAGCTTCACCTTAGATTTAGTGAGCATCCGTATTCCCTCTATCTGACGCCCAAATTATGGCCACTGCTGCCTTCACACGTGTTCATTTCTCCATTCTTGCACCTCTTTGCCTATTTTCAGTCATGGGTGTTGCGATAATATTTCTTGCATCTTTTGTTACAATTCTGACGGCTATTTCTACGAGTACCATTTGCACCAACGGAGAGATCAAAGGTGGAGGCCTTTATTATTTGGTGAGTGGACATTACTGTCAGAAAAAAGCATTCAGTAATTGACTGTTGAGCATAACATTTATGCGATTTTTGCCCATGGGCATATGTTGGCTCTTAGCCATAGCCACTTACCTGAAACGGTACCTCGACGAGAATTTTCTAAAAAAAACTTCTCTCAAAACAGCTTGGATCCGATTTCATGTGACCTGAGTCAATACTTTCGTACTTTCCAAACTACCGAGACGTGTTACTTAATTGTGTCCTTGATAGGCGCTCCACTCACTGAAAGCTTTTCATTGAGTAGCAAATGCCTTCAGAACAAAAAAGAGATATTTAAACGCCGACCAAAGATATGGTTGAAATTCAAAACCCATATGTTTTCGACCGCCACTGTATGCGGTACTTATTAGGCGAACATCATTCCAAATTCAATCCCGTACTTTCTATGAAGTCAGTCATGAAGTCATGAAGTCACATGGTCATATTTATAATTAATTCTGACTCCATCATTGCGAGGGTTTATAAGTCTCGTTTTGTATTATGGGTGTGGCACTTTACAATCCATTTCGGAGCGCTTGATGGGGCGTGGCCCTCGGACTTGGGGGAGAGTGTGTCAGACCCTCTCACCCTGCCGCACACTCTCACTCTCGCCACTCAGGCCACGCCCTATCTAGCGCTGTGAAATGGACTCTATGTAACCTTTCATGTAACCCATAACCCATGCGAGAGAACGTAACGGTGACGCAGGGTACAAGGCCAAATTCTTTAGTATTAGATCTTGCCACTGGAAAATGATTAAAGGTATTGCTGGCTTATTTATTGTGGGGCTGGTGTAACCTTTGAACTATTTCAGGGCGGAGGTGGTGTAGCGACGGTGAGGTGCACTACCACCCTTACGTTGCCGGGATCTAATCCCGCATCAACGCTCTCCTAGCCCAACCAGCTTCCGGAGTCGGTGAACCAGACCCAGACTCGTCTGGAGGGATGAAAGCAGCGACTTGTATATCGGCTAGACTCCGCAAGTCGTTATATAGGCCAAATCGCCTTCCCTGCCGCCACGATTCGGAATGGAATCAGGGTGCGTGGCGCATCCCACAGAGGAGATTCATTAACGTCAAAAACTTTACTCTTCTCCTTTAACATGCAATAGAAATATGCAGACGAGGAATGCCACTTCGATGCCATATTATCAAATTAATTTGACGAGATAAAATGTTGACCAAAAATGTGAACGCATTCTAGGGAGGGAAACGAACATTGACCAATAAGTCGTATCGTTGCAATTTATTGCTACTGCATGATCCGCAACGCCAACTTTTGGTATTTAGATTTCGAGGACTCTTGGCGCTGAATATGGCGGTTCGATAGGTCTGCTATTCTCAATGGCCAATTGTGTCGGTGCTGGTCTCTATATTGTAGGATTCGCTGAGACAATCAAGCAATTGCTGATTGAAGCAGGAATCACGATTATGGACGGAGACGTGTGGGATATCCGTCTTGTGTCCGTCGGTGAGTTGATTATAAGATACTTTTGCGATATTTCTTTCGAATTTTTTGGAAGTTTCTGGAAACATTTGTGGGTTTTTGCATGGATTGGGCACCCATCAGTTATTTGTATTTTTCCAAGCTCTAGCATTAGCCGGTAAAATTTATGATTCCTTCGAATGGACTTCTGTTGCTCCCTCTTTACGAGTACCGCCTGAGCCACGACTTCAGCGAGAGGACCATGGTGACCAACCCGCGATATACCAATTCAATATTTGGGCTATACGTTACATTTTTTTGACCCTTTTGAAATCTTCTTTTTGAGTTATGTGGCTTGTAGCATTGGATATATCTCAATATGTGAATTAAAATAAGTTCAAAATGAGTTGTTGCTTGTTTTTTCGAACATATTAAATTCCAATAATTAAGGATTGTGACTAAGTATTAAGTTTTGATTTTGTGCGCTTTAAAGGCACCAATAGGAGTAAGGGAAAACTGAGATCTGGGAGGACATGTTATTTGAAAGCAAACTTCTACTTCAGAAGAGATCATATGTAGCGAAAATCGCATTTAAAAAACGCGGCATGGGGTCTTATTGGACCCCGCAGCACGGCATGTCGCTATGCGGTTATGCGTCCGGCGGAGTCGCCGTGGAGGGGCGGGACAACAATCGCGGCCGGCTGGTTCAGACTCTGGCCTGTCTTCAGTCCACTCCGGCTAGAGACGCAGAGGACGAGAGAGAAGGGGGATTTTCGGGTTCCTATTTCTGGTTTTTTCGCCGTTTTATGTCGTTCTTTCTCTACTGTGATACTGCTGAGCACCTCTACTTTCGTAATCCCCCAATTTGCCAAATTTACCGTGTCTTTACCGTGTCTTTAACTCAAAAACGGAGGAATAATTGAAGAGAAATTTTTAGGGGTCTTGTAACAAGGAATTACTTTGATTCTTGTTTCCATCAAATAATAAAACTTTTTCGAAAAGCAAAAATTTAATTTTTGGAGAAAATAGTTGTGAAAGGAATTCTATACAAATATCTCGAATTTTCGTATGATCTTATGAAAAAGTAACTGTGTGCAAGTCGGAATTCGTAAATTCAGGCATGCTCAGGCCGAGTTGCAGCTGCTGTGCTCGGATTGTAGGCCTGGTGGCTTGCCATGATCCTATGTCTTACCTTGATATCATTTCAGTGACGTGCATCGTTCTGATGGCTGTTATCGTAGTGTCGCCTACGTTGGAAAGTAAATTGCAGCAAGTGATGCTTATACCACTGACGGTTGCTGTTCTCAGCTTCGTTATTGGCTCATTTATTTCCACTAAGAACAAAGTTATCCATGGATATACTGGATATAAGTGTTAGTTTGATCAATTTCTTGTGATCGTTTTCTATCCTCTCCCCCTCACCTTCTTCAGTGAAGAATGGTAAGGGTCTGCTACCGGAGGTAACGCGGCACCCTGACAGAAAGCTTTTTCATGTATATCTCACTTCGGTAAGTATGGGAAAAGGTCTAATCGCAAAGACAGGTCGCTGCATGCGACATGACAAATGAACTAGGTCAGCGCGCCACGGGGACGGCGACGCCGCAAGCACACCTACCTTGCCGCTTCCGTTGTGAATTGGTTGCGTACAATGGGGAGTGACCGCCTCTAGCTGGCCCTGTTTGATCCAATTTGAGTGTCCTGGCTTACATTCACGGCACCCTACAACAGCGTTGTAATTAATCTTCAGTGCGCCCGATGTACATATGCCACTCGCGCTTTGTGTAGCAGCCTCTGGCGACGATTATATGTACATGTATCGTTTAACGAATCGGAAAGAATTCAGTTGTGAAGAACAAGTTTGGGGTCCCCCTTTCACCCTAGGTTTAGATACTTTCGCGAGGGTCGTAGGGTTTTTTTACCGTCGTCTTAACTAGTCACAGTGGATAACTTTTACTGTTAATGTTTGGCACGTCTCCTGCACGCATAAATAAATAAATGGATTGATGATACGTTATCGTTTCAGGGAGAACTCTGGAGGCAAATCTGTGGCCTGATTTTCGGGATGAACACAATTTCTTCACTGTCTTCTCTGTATATTTCCCTGCAGCTACTGGTATCATGGCTGGAGCAAATATCAGTGGGCAGCTGAAAAATCCTCAAGTACGTTTTCCGCAGCTATTTATTCATGTACATGTGTGCACTCATTTAATTTATGTCGGGAAAACCGTCTAAAGGGTCTAAAGAGAAGCTGTCCGTAGCCATTTACCCGGCGGCGGGGCGTGGCTGCATGTCTTTCCGTCTCCACTTATGCGTCCCTGCCTCTTTCCTGTGTCGTCTACGCACCTCCCCCGTGCCACTGTGCCTCGCTGCCTGTGATTGATGCCACGCCCTGCCGGCGCAAAGTATGTACGCGGCCTTATCACTTTTAGGATCACCTTGATCCATGAATGTGACAGTGTTCAACTCTATATACATCCCATCAAAATACGAAATTCTGTTTTACTGTACTATGTACTTAAAGTTCACCTCAGAGTTCGGTTCAGGCGGCGATTCCACGAGGAACGTTGGCTGCGATCGCGGTTTCAACAGTGATCTACACAGCGTTTGCTTTCGTAGCCGGAGCTACATATGGTCGAGATGCAGATGGTATCAACGAAGTTGATCACGAAAATCCTCCAGATTGCTATCTGAACACGTCGTGTCCATTTGGAATTCATAACTACTATCAGGTACTCATCACTGTAACTAATTAGAGTGCTTGATGGTAATGGAGAACAGTGGTGCTATTCGAACGACTAATTTGTGCTTGCATTGGATCATACGTCCCATAGTAGTACTGATATGGTCCATATGGTCCATAGTCGGCATACTGTCCTGCTTTGCCGCTGACCAAAGGCACCGCCAGTAGTAGGCTGAACAAAACTGGAACGGCACTATCTCTGTGAACGAACATTCCAGTCTGGAAGAGAAAATCTGTGGCCAAACTCCCATTGAGAAAGGGTGCCTGAATTTTTCGCGAACCCGTTGCGTTGCCATTCACTCCATCTCACATCCGAATGGCGACTTACTGCGAGGGCGAGATGATTTTCGCGGCTGCCGACTGAGTCCCTCGCCCACCTGCATCTATTCCGCCGACTAGTGATGCAGAGGAGTGCGAAAGGGAGAGTGAAAAGGGAGATTTGTTTATTCAGATGTTCCATTCAGAATTGTTATGGCAAGGGAATGCGGCAGTGACTTGCGGTAGCCAGCCTTTTTTACACTCCCAGACGAGTCTGTTATCATTCATCTACGCCGGAGGGTTGGAAGACCTGGTCGGCCTGAGTGGGCATTGATGCGGGATTTGATCCACGCACCATGACAGTGCCACTTGTCACTACACCCCGCCACATCTTCCGTTTACTTATGAATCTATGAGCTTTTTGCGGTGGTTAATTGGTACTTCTGTCTCTATGGTCTGAGATGTTAATGTTATGGAAGGGACGCGATTAGGTCATTATTTATATTGGGTTGAACAGAAAGTCCTGACCGGTTTTCTTCATTCTCTCGAAATTCTTGGAGGCGATTCGCGAATGCAGCAGCACCAAGGTTCGATAGAATGTTCTCGAAGCTTCACCTGGAGACCTATTTGAACGCATACACTGTTACGAAGTAATCATGATCTCAATCGATCAAAGCGATCTGCGAGCGATTGTCTACTACTAGTTCCTGGAAGAATACGGATCGACGACTGCTACTGCCAACACCTGTGCTGCATTCAAGATGAACATCATCTCCGAATCAAAGGTTCATCGTTTGCACCAGCGCTTCCGAAAAAAGATATCTCCTCCGAAGTCCAAACTCGTTCCGGACGCCCTACTGTCGTGGATGACGAAACCCTACGCAGAGCACAAGGGAGCCGTATGCTACCACTCGAGAATTATCGACAACACTCGGATGCAGCCAAAGGACCGTAGTGGACCGCCTTCACGGCTTCGGTAATCGCGATATATCTTCAAGATGGATCCCACACAATCTGCGTCAATCGGACAGAGCGTCGAGAATAAGCGTATGTGAGTCTTTGCTTCTCTCTTTGGAAATTGCCGAACTTGGATGGGAAGTCTTACCACACCCCCCCCCCTTGATTCTCCAGATTTGGCTCCATTCGACTACCACTTGTTTCGAGCCTTGAAGCTTCATCTTCGCGACAAAAATTCAATGAGCAGTCGGAACTCGAAACTGAAGTCGTCCACTTTTTCGAGTTGCAGTCGTCGCAGTTCTGGGCTAAGGGGATCGAAAAGCTGCCCGATCGTTGGACATATGCTCTAGACAATGATGGAGACTATGTAGTTGATTGAGCTTGTATTGATGTAAGACTATGACTTTTTTAAATAAAAGTGAGACACCGGTCAAAACTTTCTGCTCAACCCAATATGTAGGGCGTGTCGCAACAGGTATGTACCTTCGGCAACGCTGCATAGTTTGGAAGCAACCCAAAAAACTTGAAGCTGAGAAATAGAACCATGGAGCTTACCTGCAACATTTTTCAGGTGGTTATAGTAACAAGTATTTGGCCACCATTGATCACCATGGGTATCGTAGCTTCATCGTTGTCTTCAGCCATGAATAGTCTTGTCAGTGCACCCAGGGTGTTTCAGGTAATACTTTGAATTCTTCTGACTATTCTTTTGCTTTACCTATTTTCATTCATATACAGGGGGTGCCAAAAAAAAGTAATTTTGCCCACGGCTCACATCTGCCAATTTTACAAAACGTAGGGAAACGAAAGAGATAAAAGTATTGGGGCAAAACATTCCCGAAATGTTCCTCTAAAAGCAGGAACAAGCTGTGGCTCCTCACGTTCATGTTCATAAAAATATGGAGGTTTCATTCGGCGCAGTCGGGCTTCGGAGTACCTACATTTAAAAATTCGCTAAAAACAGTGGAGCCAAGCTCCGTGGTAGGTCTCTTGTGGAAAGCTTCCTGAGGGTTGGCCCTTCGGTTCTTGGAAGTCATAGAGCCCCTGCTGCTTGGACAAGGCTGCTATGATCCAAAGTATCATTTTCATGCCTCAAATCCGCCTCCGGAGGGGTTTCAGTGGTAGGGGAACGTTTTGGCTCTTGGAAACGAAGGGCGCTGGGAACCCGGGAAAAACGCAATGTTAAAGAACACCATCCGGTATGAATCCCCTTAGGTACCCAGATTGAACGGACGTCAGCAAGGTTGTGAAAGAGGGCGAAGAAATTTCGGATTTTGCCCAGTTGAGGTGATACATCTTGTTCAGTCTTTCCTTGCTCCCGTTCCTGCTCGTGCAGGAGGCTGCCACGGAGTATAGTGATAGAGTTAGGCCTGCTCTTGATTCTGGGGATGAGAATACCTCAATAGAATTTACTGTAGTTTGGCTAAATGAGGTCGAAAGTGGAGGAGACGAAATTACTTTTTTTTTGGCACCCCCTGTATATCCCACTCTGATAAGGCGTGCTATACTATGTACGTAAGGTTCGGTAGGGTGTGATGTGGGGCAGAATGGGTGTGGATCCTAAGATCCACACGCCGCGTCGCACACAAACTGGTTATATGGCTTTTAATTTCTTCGGCATTCAAAAATTCCTATGAGGTGTGAAAGAAATCAGGAAGGCAGATACATAGGTTCTCCTTGATTCATGACTCAGAAAGATGTTTTATGGTGGAGCTGGCGTTCAAAGGACCTTCTTAAAGGAGTAGTGCACTTCCGTCCTGACCTTAGCGCTGCACTACTGACATTGGCTAATTTCCTACTCGACAATAAGAATATTGTCCCTAACAAAGTCTTCATATTGTACGATAAACTGCTGATTTTATGGGACGATCTAAAATTTACCTCCTAGCGGCATGGAATGTGGACCCAGTCAACCACAGGGTGTCCCAAAATTACGGGCGCCCGAGTGAATGAAATATTAACCCATTCACAACTTTGTTCATATCTTGTGTAACAAAGCACAACAGTCATATCGTGAGTTGTCCTGCTCCAAAAGGGATACATGCTGAAGGTCTCCTCATCACTCGACCGCCCTTGACACGCAAGTTTTCCCATACATTCCTTCAATCGTTTTCACGGCTACCTTGTGTGACTCCATACTAGGATGGCTGACTCGTCAAACTTTGCTTTTAGTTGAGGACACCGGCAGGAGATTAATTGAATCATTTTTGGGAGCTTTGACAGACGTTGCGGAAAGTGATGAGTTGGAACAGATCGGGTCGTCAGCGCTTTTGAATCAGTTTGATTCTATAAACTAAAGCGCCTTGTCGCTAAACTCACTAAGTATTGTTCCGAAGGACTAGTGAGGCCGTTGCTTCATTATGCCTAACAGCGTGTTCTTCCGGCAAGCTCTGCGTCAAAATCATGAGCGTGTCATCATTGAACCCCAAATCATTACTGAGATCCGCTTACTGGTATCTAAACATCTACAAACAGGTATACCTTACTAGGTGTTCTTGGCCACAATGGGTTGCTTCTAACGGCTCAGGCTGTAAAAGAAATTTTCGTTCGAAAAAAAGTACTGTGAGGTCTTGTAACCGTTGAATTAAACGACGGCGAAGCGCATTTGAGAAGTCATTGTACCTCAAAACATCATGAGCTTCACCTCGACAGGCAAGCACGTTGGCAGAAGAAGATCCTGTGCACCCACTGAGCAGCAAATGAAAGAACAAGAATTGATGCTTTAGGACACCCTGTACTTTTAGCGCTTTCATGGACACAAATAACCGAGCTAAGAGGTCATATTTATCTTTTTACCAGAGAGGCCTATCATTCTGTTTTCAGGCCGTGTGCACGGACAAAATAATTCCAACGCTATCTTACTTTGCTAAAGGTTATGGTCCTGGCAACGATCCACGAAGAGCATATGCACTTTCCTTCCTCATCACCGTAACTGTCGTGATGATCGGTGAAAAGTTTAGAAGTAGCGGATTGACCATTTCCACAGAACGCTTTGCTTTCAGGTAATTTGAATATGATAGCGCCTTTTATTTCGAATTTCTTCCTATGCGCGTATGCGTTGGTAAACTACGCCTGCTTCATTGCGTGCTTATCTCAGACTCCAGGTGATTTTGGTTTTTTTTTGTTTTTTTTTCAGGCTCTTGAATCTGTTGACTTCCTACCTCAGGTTTCCGACCGGCATTTCGTTATTACTCACCGTGGTTGTCATTGTTTGGAGCGGCGATGTGCGTTTCGATTATGTTCGTTATGTCATGGCCTACAACACTGTTCACGTGCACGTTCTTCTTTGCCGTCTACACTTTCATAAGACATTTAAAACCAGGTAGGTGGAATTTATAACACTGAAAGACCCGTCTGGGGTGAGGAGAAAGTGAGAAGGCTTGTCCTCTGAAAACAAACATAAAATCGCGAAAAAACCGAGGAATAAGAACCCGGAATTCCCCTTTCTCTCTCGTCCTCTGCGTCACTAGCCGGAGTGGACTGAAGGCAGGCCAGAGCCTGAACCAGCCGCCCGCGATCATTCCTGCCCATCCACAGCCACACTCCGCCGGCCGCGTAACCGCATAATGGCATGCCGAGCTGCGGGGCCGTTACAAGACCCCAAGCCGCGTTTCTATTGCGATTTTCACCACATGTGACCTCTTCTGAAGTAGATGGTTTGTTTCAGAGAACATGTACTCCCACGTTTCAGTTTTTCCTCACCCTTACTGGTGCCTTCAAGGGAATACAGGGCCGGTGAGCTAATCTCAAGTAAGAGGGTTGTCAATCGATAACCAAACTTACCATCAGGAAGTAATGCTATGATTATAGATAGACAACTTCTTTGGGTTAAGGAACAGACTGATCCAGACGAGGTACAGCACGCCACAGATGTGTTGACCAGAGGGGAAGAACGTATATGACCTTCTGAGGAAGGGAGCTCAACTCCACAGCTGGGCTGACTTCGGTGCGAGCCCCTATTTTATCCTTTAATGCGTCTGCACCGCGTTCTATGCCCTATAAAGCAGGTGTTTTCATTGAAATGCCGACAAACTCGTCATCAAAGCCTCACAGCCTAGTATCGCAACACAGCGATCAGAAAATACTTGAAGTAAACTATTTGTAGACGTCAACTGGGGCACATCCACGACAGCCACAACGTACAAGCACGCACTGAATGGCGTGATGAAGCTCACTAAGGACGAACCTCATGTGAAAAATTATCGTCCACAGGTGGGATTGTTAGGCGTTCTAAGGATGAAAAGTAGGAAAGGACGGTGCCTTGGACTCGAAGGGGTTGGGAACATTATTATATCCTGGAGAGTAAGGTCGCTTCCATACTTTGCGGCACCCGCGGCGAAGGCGGTCAAATCATGTGCCCACCGCCGACCACGGCTCCACTCTGGCGACGCCCTCTGTATTTAACGCTTGACCGAATTATTCCACAGTATGTCGATCGTGGGGAGAACCCGCGTGTATCTATGGCGAGATTTGGATCTTGGAGAAGGCATGGTGTCAAACTGGGGAGTGTACCCTTATGCCAGGATTTCGCACCACGACGAGAGGCGTATGACGTGGTATGTACAAGCTATGCGCGCCGCTAAAGTTGAGTCTTGGAGCGATTCCACGTTAATGCTAGGAGCGCCATACACAGTTGACTTGTGTCGCTCTGACTAGGGAAGGTATTTTACTTCCCATGGAACTTTGAAATGAGACCCGGGGGGATCGATAGAGCTTCGAACGCTGATTATAACTGTGAAAACCAAAATTGCTAAATGGCATCCTGAAGCGTGTTACGAGGTGTCAAAGTTTGTCTGTGACACCTCATTGGCGAGGCACTTTGCCATCAGACGGTTTGTCGAAATGGCCATTTGCAATGAGACACATACCACTGTACGCGCTTTTAAATGCTGATCTCAAATCTGTATTCAGAATCTGTCAAACAATTACCTGAATGAAGTTATGAAGGTTTTTCTGGTAAAAAAGAGTAATACCATTTCATGGTATGTTTGGGAGCCCATAGCGCGCGAGCCATACGTTTTCACGCGAAACCAGTGTGATTTTCGTGTTAACGGGATCAGATTACCCTATGGGACAAGTTTTCAGCCAATTCGAGAGTTTGACCAAATCTAGGAAAAATTGATGGGCTGGAAACCCATTTAACAAAGGAATAGTCGTTGACCCTTGCCCAGCAAATGCTCTTATTTGGCGCTTGTTACGTGCGTTTAGTGTGATGGGCAAGTGTGATAGGTATGTTCAGGTTATCTCGTTCGGCTTGCAGGGTTGTTTGTGGAAGGAAATTCAAAAAACAACTACTTAACCCCTGGCCACCCTTAATTTTCCGAAGCTGGGCCAAAAACTGGATCCGTCTGGAAATTTGCACAGAGGGGTAATTCGACCCCCTAATATCATACAAGGAAACGTTTAGAAGTGAAAGAAAAGCACTTACTGACAATGAAGCACAAAATGCAAAAAAAGTCGCACCGGCGGGAAGAAACCTACAGCCTCGCGCATGAAGAACCGGGGCACTACCATTGAGGTTACTAGCTCTCCGTTAGTCATGCTGATGACGAAGCGTCTTGCCATTGAGATATCACAGGTAAGTCGCAGGCAAACTTTGACCCCTCGTAACTCGCTTCAGAATGCCATTTAGCAATTTTGGTTTTCATAATTATAATCAGCGTTCGAAGCTCTATCGATCCCCCCGGGTCTCATTTCAATTTCCATGGGAAGTAAAATACCTTCCCTAGTGAGACCCAACAAACGATTGGCGCGCGATTTCGCTACAGATTTGGGTGGGCTCTCACCACGATCATTATACTGTAGTACGGCTCGGTCAAGCATTATAAACAGAGGGCATCGCCAGAGTACCGTCGTGGTCGGCGGCCTGCAAATGATTTTGTCGCCGTCGCCGCCTGTACCGGCTTCGATTGCCGACGTCAACGCCGGTGTTGCGGAGTATGAAAACGGTCTAATATGTCCTCGCATGACCAAGGGCGTAGTGCATTTCGCAATGTCCCCCCCCCGCCCACTCGAAGCTTTTGGCACCAAAAAATTTATTCTTCTATTCTTCTACAAGTAATGTATAGGTACTCGTACTATGTGGAGCACCACACGAGAGATCACCTCTGATTCAACTGGCCGCCAGCATCACACGAGGAGCAAGTCTGCTTATTTGCGGAAACGTCATACATGAACGGGTTTGTTCATGCTTCTTCTAAAATACATTAGCTGTTAAAAAAATATAAAACCGACCAAAGAAAAAATAACAAAATAATACTAAAATCGATTGTTCGATTGCGCCACGTACTCGACATCCATCCACAGCAAATTACCGTGTGACTGCGAATTTTTTTGATATTCTGCTAAATCAAATACGAATTCTGTGAAGCGACTTTTAGGTCTTGGCGACGACCAAATTATGTCCTTTACCTTCTTTCTAATTGGCTCACTATCAATAGCACGACCTTCAGTCTCAGTACACAAGCAAAGACCGTCCCGTGATCCGATCCTCCCACCACGGGTGTGGTAGCGGCGTTGCTTCCGACCGCTCCACCTTGACACACCTATACGCAGAAAAATCACACTCACTGTTCCAGAGTGTGGAAGAGTTCGGCAAACAGTTGGCAACAGCTCGCAAAATCGAGGAAATGTCGCAGGCGATCATACGACGGCAACGTATCAAAGGCATTTGTAAAGCGGTCGTTGCTCCATCGTTGGAGGATGGTTGTTTGATGCTGTATCAGGTTGGATTAGAGCTCTTTCTTATACTCAAAGGACGATTTTTGCAATCTCACAATCCACGAGTTTTTGTACGGTTTATGTCAACATTTCAGACGTGTGGTTTGGGCCGAATGGCACCGAACATCGTTCTACTTGGTATGATGCAAAGTGCAGTGAAAGACCGAGGTGCCATCAAGTTGGAAACGCGGAATGCCTACGTGCGAATCATACAGTAAGATTATGGAAAGCTTTCTTGTGGAAACAACTATCAAAAACTAACGCAGAAAAAATCGCCCTTAATTTACTGTCGCTTTCCTCATATTTCTAAATCATATATGGATCTAGACGATCCATAAAAAATTGAAAGCGTGTTTGGCACAGATGGTATATTGTCCAACGTTTGGGTGTGGTAGCGGCGTGCCGAGTGTTGGCCAGGACCCTAGTTGTCAGATTGCCAGAGCACGTGGCCAATTCACGTCAGAAGCAGAATGGCGCCTGTCGCGCACGGTGACACGATTTAGGCCGCGTTCATGCTCAGCGTCTGCAGGGCGTGGCATTTCACACGCGGCGAGGCAGAATGGCACGGGGGAGGTGCACAAACGACGCAAGCAACGAGGTAGGGTGGCATAGGCAGAGACTCAGGGGCACGCAGCCACACTCTGCCGACGGCATCGCAGACTATAAACGTGGCCTTAGACGTGCGTGATGACCCAGCTCGTCCCACAACCCAGCGTTACTGTTAGACCGTTCGGTGATCTGTTTATTTATTTATCGCGTGCATTTGACGTGCCAGAACATTAACAAAAATTAACCATCACTGTGGTTAGTCAAGAGGATGGTCGAACAACTTCTAACAAGAGCGTTCATTCCGAGGATTCGAGGGCAACCTCAACCTGCTATTATACATAGGTCGAAGAGTGAAAAATCCATAGATGAATTACTCGGGAGAGTATATTCTACTCGCCCTTCCGAGCCAGCAGTGACCGCCAGTGGCGACCAAGTCAAGTACCTGCAACTTGGAGCACTTGCATAAATAAAATAAGGAAGAATAAGACATTAAGCGGTAGTCTTCCTCCATTGTCCTGATGTGCGTCGCCCTCCGTCTTCCTTCCATTTAGAATCCCAGTAGCATTTTGCGATCTAGCCTATACAATGACTTCCCATCTGCGAAGCCCTCCCAAACGGCTCTGGTATCCACTAATCGGCCTCCTAAAGATAGAAAACTTGGTTGGACGGAAACTGATTAGCTTCGATCCCGGTCGCGCATGGTAGCGCCCCTAATTGTCACTCCACCATCTTTGGATTGATTCATATGGCGAAAAATTGCAGCTAAAAATTATCACTCAGCTCCGCTAGACTGTAAAGTTCATCCTGTCTTTGTGGTTATCAATATATATAAAATGCTTCGTCTGTCTGTACGTCCCTCCGTCCGTCTACCACGGTTATCGTAACCGCTTCGAACCTTGGCCCTCCGTCCGTCTACCACGAAATTAGGTATATATGAAAAACAGCGTGTGCAGATGTGGACAATGGTGTGATATGGGTAGAGCATGGGAGAAGAAGTGAAGGGCACACATGGACCATGCTAACTCCGCCCACGATGGGCGGGGCGTGCCCTGGTATCTTCCTTCCCGACCGAACATTGTTAATTGGGTTCGAATGCGTCCCAAACGTGGGGAGAAGTAGGATTTAGGTCAGCGATGAAACTGTGAAAGTCATGAAGACCGGCATCGGCACAGTGGGCGGAGCATTTTTGGTGATGGGCGGAACTTGAACGCTACATGAAAACGGCCTGTGCGGATAGGGGCAGGGATGGTTAAGGCATGGAGAAAGAAGTGAGCAGCACCCATGCATGAAGTTACTCGTCCCACGGTAGGCGGAGCGTGCACTGGAATGCCTGTTTTTTCGATCGGCGTTTCAATCGAAAACAGGAATTTCGAGCGACCATCTGACGCCCATTGTGTTTCGCGCACAATAGTGTGCGCCAGCCAAGTAGTGTAATATGTAACAATTACTCTTTTCCATTGTTAGGACACAAAAACTTTTTTCTTCTCAAGAAAACTATGGTCGACAAACTGTCTTTTCCATTCTATTTTCATTTTCACTATTCATTCAGGCACGCCTTCTACAGTGGTATGGGTGTGGCAATTTTGAGAAGCAACACAAAAAATCCATTCAGTGTATCATCAGGTGTGGATTTTTTTTATCAGTTTATTTGAAATCTAGTAGATCTTATATCTTTTACATAGAAATTCGTATGATCACGCACTTCTCTGTAGGTTCACCCTCGGAGGACACCGACAGTCAAGAAGAGCGATACACATCTAGTGGTAGTGAGATGGGAAACATAACCAGCAAGAAATCCACCATCGACGTCTGGTGGCTCAGCGACGACGGAGGTCTAACACTTCTCGTGCCTTATCTTCTCACCTTGAGAGGCAGCCATCTAAAGGTCTCGTTTCCGGTCTTAACGTTTTTTTTCTATTTAATCGAAATTTATTTATTTATTGGAAACGTAAACAAGAGTTCACGTGAGGATTGCTACTATGCGTACGAGTTCAAAAAGAAAGTAATTAATTTATCTTGGAGATCCACGAGGCACATTTGATAAACTTCTGATGTTACAAAATATGAGCTGAGCTCTACACCGAAAACTATGCACCTCTACAGAAGAAGAACCTGTGCACTTACATAACAGCAAATGAAATAAAAAATCGACGGGAATAAAAATGAACACGATTTGTGGGGCCCATAATTTTGCGATGATCTGTAGTTTGTGAACCATTCAACTATTTGGGTGAATTTGGCTAATCATGTCAGGATAAAATTGGCTAAATGCTCACTGTTTAGTTCAGAATCAAAAGTAAGATCCTGGATAAGTTATCAACTTCTTACTATTCATTATAAAATGTCAATTGATCATCACATTACTCTGGTTTCTGTAGGCCGCGATCATACCTTGCGGTGCCGGCGGCAGGGCGTGGCTGCGTATGTCTGCGTCTCCGCCTATGCCACCCTGCCTCGTTGCCTGCGTCATCTAGGCACCTCCCCCGTGCCACTTTCCCTCGCTGCCTGTGAACGCAGCCCTGCCGGCGGTGAGTATGACCGCGGCCGTACGAAGACGCCCGTGTTACCGCGCGCGATTCCTTCTGCGACATCGCGCGACCATAACGCCATTGCGACTGGCCCCTGCTCACACACATTCCAATGTGAGCGATTTTCATAGTTTCAGGGTGCCAAATTGAGAGTTTTTACAATAGCTCGTGAAGGTGAATCGGTCTCCGCCGAAGAAAAACGAATGGCAGCGTTACTTGAGAAATTTCGTATCCAGTATAGTTACCTGCATGTGGTGCCAGCATTCACGAAACCAGAAGAGATAATGTGAGGTTTTTTCTCAAAGAAGTCAGAGTGGGATCAGACGTTTATTTATTGTCAACTGTTTACTTACAGAAGCCAACAATTCTACAAATCACTGGAGCCGTTTTTGGGTGAAGACAAAGAAGGACTGGTTTCTCAAAATGAACTGACTACAATGCATAATAAAATCGCCAGGCATATTCAAACAGGGATTTTGTTACGAAATTTTTCTTCTAAAGCGGATTTAGTGGTGGTGTAAGTTTTTAAGTAGTCAATGATCCTTTTTTTTTTGCCTTGATCCGATGGGATATGCGTCAGCACACTCGAAATGGGTCTCTCCGCCACGTGAATTGGGTTGCGGTGTCGCCTCGCTGCAAGTGCTTAACTGTTCCTGTCGCTACGTCTTCGCCTAAACTGAGCTGGTTCGAGTGTCCTGGGGCACATGCTATTCTCATTGTCACAGTATTCCGCACCATTGCCGAGTGATCCATGAGTCAATCGCTTCGGGACTACAGCAGTTGTGATATTTCTTCATGAAAAATGAAATTGTTACTGTGCACATTTTCTTACTATCATTCTGCGGTGTACATGGATAAGGCACCAGGTATGCGACTCGCGGTTTGCGAGTTACTGGCGTAGTACGTAGTTAGCTCCTGTGACAATAACGCGCTAAAGATAAGGACATGCAAACCGTTCTGGGACCCAAATACGCCGCCCCTCCGCCCTCCCCAACTCGTACGCATCGCGTAAACGCCAAGGTGCAAAAACCTGTCCAAACGATACAATATCGTTTTGTCTACATCGCATGCCAAATATTAATCCTACATGGATGGCAAAAGATTTACCTATTTAAATTTGGTTTTTCAGCACATTACCATTCCCTCAAAAGGACGTAAGCAGCGGTCTCTACACGAATTGGCTGGAAACGATATCTCGCGATTTGCCGTGTGTTCTGCTTATTCGAGGCAATCACCATAACGTTCTCACTTTTTACTCGTGATCTACTTCATTCACTTAGGCCGCGGTCATACTTTGCGCATTGGTGCCGGCTACGGCGTCAATCATTTGCCTGCTGCCGTCAACGGCGGCACAAGGTGGCGCGCTCAGTTTGCATTCTTTACCCAGTCACACTACAGTATGGTGATCGTGTCTGCTTCGTATCTTGGCAAGTGCCAAGATTCGGAGCGGCCACGATCACTATACTGTAGAGTGATTGGATCAGAAATTTTGCAAACGGAGCGCGCCACCATATGCCGCCGGTGCCGGCGTCAATGCGCAAAGTATAAACGCGGCCTTATAATGTGCAGAGCACAATGTCATGTAAATTACTGACTGATGATATGTACAGTATTATAATCTGCGCTTTAGCATAATAAATAATTTTACAGTGTAGTAATGTGTGTATGAAAAAATGTCTGTAATGGTTATATAGAAGGCCGCAGTTATGTCTTCCGACCAATTTGAAGTATTCGTGCAGTTCCCATACACAATAGGTATGTTAGTCACAAGCATAGAAGCCCGATTCAGTACAGCGCACCATTGGCGTGCATACCCTCTGCATATCTGCCCGAGATGTGCGACAAGACACTCAAATCGGGTAAACGTGTCCCCATGGACTGCATCTTCACCTACACAAGAGGTTTGCATTCTCCGCTGCGAATCGAACGAGCGTGAAGGGGCGTGGCCGCCATGGAGGCACAATTTTTGAAGGTTTATCTGAATTTCTAAGAATGGGGAGTATCTGTCAGCCCTTCTAGATTTTTCATTGATCGCAGTAGACCACTGTTTAGCCCTTGAAGATAGCTAAGATGGTAATCATGCAAATTGCGATAATCTGCATATCAACCGAGTTTTCCTCTACATCCTCATTAATTACCGACAAGAATCTATTTGAAATGTTCATCCAAGACACAGTTACAGCAACCATCAAAAAGGGGAATATCGCAGGTTCCAGACCCTATTTCCACTTCTGCAATACAGCAGTTTTTCAATTTTGTCTCCATTATTTTTTTTTCATTGACTTCAAGTTTTACAGAATGTACTTATGAGTGGCTTATGACCATCTGAAGTAAACCGGAATTATTTTGGAGTCAGATGAATTCTCCAATTTCAGAACGCTTTGAGGTGATGAGCAGGGGTTCAAGTCGGCGTCAGACTTCGCGATATTGCGATTCTGCGATTTCGCGGTGTCGCATTTCCGCGCGCGATTCTACGACCTCGAGATTTCACATTTCCACAACCACCGCAAAATCGCAGACTCGCGAAAACACGAGCGTCGCCCTTCTGATTAGACCCCACTTCAGGTACTGTTCAGAGTTCCCGATTTAGGCGGAAGGAAAAAGATACATATTGACCGAAGAAAAAGGTAGTGCTATGGGAGTTAAGGGGGGGGGGGGCAGTGCACGTGCTCTGCGTCTCTAACGCTATGTGAGCGCAGGGAAGCCATAGCGCTAGCCGTATAGGGTTCGAGTCTGTATAGAAACGATTCTGATGAAGCAAATTCGTTTTTTTTTTTCATCCTATGTTAGCCTAAGCATTGGGGAAGTAGATTCCCTTTCCCTAGGCTTAGGCGAATGCGCGTAACTGGTTGTTTAGTCTAGTTGTAGTGAATTTTCTTTAATATACTAATGGGAGAATAATTCAATCGTTTTCTCAGTTAGTTAGCTGTGTCTAGGCACAAAATAAACTTGAGAGTGCCTATAAGCAGAAATTGGGCGCGTCTTTTGCCTTTGTGGAGTGCCCCCCCCCCCCACTCCTCCCAAACTCCCATAGCACCAAAAGATACATATCGATCGTGTGATTCAGGCGATCGAGCGATTGCCTGAATCGCGAACTCTGAATAATGCCTTAGGCTGCGTTCATACCAAATTGAATGAGAGTTTTGGCGCATCGGCGCATCCGCGATGTGGGATATTTGGCGTGCCACGTCACTCTAACAACCGCGGTCGTTGAGCGCGCTCGTGCCAACATGCTGTTGATTTCTTTTCTTCTTTTTCCATTACTTGATTTTCCATATCTTATCAAAAGTCGATATCGTTATGGCAAATATCCAAAATCGCGGATGCGTCAGTACCCTCATTTTTCAACCAATACGTATCTTATCCTCCACGCGAATGCGCCAATTCTCTCAAATCGCGGAAGCGCCAATACTCTCATTTTCTTGATCGATGCGTATCTTATACATGGCACGAATGCGCCAATTCTCTCAAATCGCGGATGCGCAAATGCGCTCATTTTATCGATTGATTCGCATATCTAACTTTACGCCGATGCGCCAAAACTCTCATTCAATGGTATGAACGGAGCCTTAATGAAATGGAGCTGAGTGCCTTAAGGCTCCGTTCATACCAAATTGAATGAGAGTTTTCGCACATCGGCGTAAAGTTAATCCATAACGGACGGTGCGCCACACGGTCACGCAACCCATAACGGACGGCGGCGTTTTTGCGCCGTTTTTATCAAATCTTTCATCAATTTTTATCAATTGAGTCACTTTTTGTAACCTTTTTGTGCAGTTGCTACTGATAAAAAGGCCATCACTGTGTAGTGGTATCTCCTCATGTTGTTATACGCGGTACTTCTCTCTACCTATTACTGCAAAAAAGTTATGCATTTCGAGTAGTAAGATGAGCGCGAGGGTTTCCAAATGGGAAACGGAGCCTATGGATTCTAATGGATTGTTGATTGTAACTAAAAACAGTTGGTGTCATTTGTTTGTACAACTAGAAAGGATTGCATTTGAAGTTACTCGCATAATGTTTGTTGAAAATTTGCGCTGTACCGGTCCTGGAAATATATGTTATTCTTCAATACTTGTAGTGTATGCGTGTATAATTGGTTTTTTGGAAATATTACAAAATTAGAAGAAAAATAATTTTAAATGTCGGGAGTAACCATGTGGCGCACCGTCCGTTATGGGTTAAATATACGAACCAATCGATAAAATGAGCGCATTTGCGCATCCGCGATTTGAGAGAACTGGCGCATTCGTGCCATGTATAAGATACGCATCGATCAAGAAAATGAGAGTATTGGCGCTTCCGCGATTTGAGAGAATTGGCACATTCGCGTGGAGGATAAGATAAGTATTGAACGAAAAATGAGAGTATTGGCGCATCCGCGATTTTGGATATTTGCCATAGCAGATATCGACTTTCGATAAGATATGGAAAATCATGAAATGGAAAGACGAGAAAAAGAAATCAACAACACGTTGGCACGCGCGCGTTTAACGACCGCGGATGCTAGAGTGACGTGGCACGCCAAAAACCCGAAATCGCGGATGCGCCGATGCGCCAAAACTCTCATCCAATTTGGTATGAACGCAGTCTAATGAACAAAAACTTTTCCCGCTTAAACTCGTTACTTGTCGTAATTGCAGACGCCGCCGCCGCTCAATCGGCGCTCATTTGCGGTAGCTTGATAACTATGCGTTATCGGCATGGGGTGGTGATAACGGATATCGTTCTACGTTCACAGTTCCATGTAGTATCTGCATGTGGTGCTTCTCATTATAAAGTATGCCATTGCATAAGTGACTCAGTTTTTACCACTTTTTAGAAGAATTTTAAAGCTTCGCTGTGGTTGTGTATGTGCGTAATGCCTTTCACTGGATTTCTATTTCATTTTTAGTTTTCGTAATCTCTGGAAAAAGTCGTCAGAAGATTCTACATTGCAGTAAGAAAAATGGTTAGTGAGATATTCGAAGTTTTAATTCCTTCAGGGATTCATGTATTGGACTCATCTCTTTTCAAGGTTCATGAGCTTTTCTTCGAAATTGTGCGAGAAAAGCAACACGTTTTCTGTGATGCCAAGGATTCTGCACCAGTACTTGAGCTGAAAAGAATAATCGAGGGTGTTCTGAAGGTACCTTGATAGGCTGTTTATTTTTGTGTTTACATGAGCTCTTCTTTTGTACTTTGGGGTCAACTAAAGTCGGGGGGTTGGGAGGGGAAACGCAACTTCGCGTCGGCGCGAAACTCCTTTCCCTCCCTATGCTTAGACAAAAATTGATATCCCTTCCTCCCATCTGAAAAAGCATCTGTCAGAACATAGTTCTCATCTGATTCAGCCTAAGCCTACAGAGGGGAAGAAGCCTCGACGTCGGTGAAAATTTTGCCTATCCCCCCGACTTTATACGACCCGTACTCTGTTTTCTTTTGTGGTACTTTCATTTCATCGGGATTTCTTGCTTATACAGTGTGCAGGTTTTTTTTAAGGTTCAGACTCGTAGTAAGAGCTGTGGATTACTTGAGAAAGGGTATGTTGCAAGTGTTCCGATGATCAGTGCGGGGTCAGGTCACACATGAGTGGGTTTTCTTTTTGATACGATTAATTCACTACCAATTTCAAGATTGGCTGCGGAGCTGGTCCACTTATGTCAAAGATTATTGAAGAGAGGAGTATATGCAGGTATTTGTAGAGTCAAATATCCAGCAAAATTAGATATTTCTCACTTGAATGATTAAGTTAGAGCATCTTCCATTAAATTCAATTTCTAACTGTAATCAGATACGCTCTTTGATGAAGTTGGAAGCTGGTTACTGTAACATTCCATAATACAATGTTCCAGTCTCACAAGAATGTTAATTTCGTCGTTTCTATGGTGAATTACCTTCCACACAACACCGGTGACATGACCTCTTGAAACTCTGGTCGGAACACTTGCACGCCACCTCTTGAGAAACCGTCACACTCTTTTTCGAACTAGATCATTTTGTATTTATAAAGGAAAAAGCATTTCCTCTCAAATTTAGATCCCAGTAACTGATCAAGTCCTAGTTCGTTTATTGGATGACAGTACGACGAACTTTCAACCACTTGATGACAAGAAAACTTTAGCAGAAAGTGGATTCACTGTGAACAATGCAAAGGTTTGTGATTCTTGAAGTACAACGCATTCCCACTGTAGTAAGCCGAATTAAGCTCCTCATTCCTCTTCTGATCTTTCAATTCAAATCCACTGTGTCGCTGCTTAGGCTCAAACTCCAGCAATGGTGGCATTGATGATGAGAGGCGAATCAGCCCCGATTATTGATGAATTATCCACACCACCGCCTGTTCCTGATGCCATGCGGAATGAACCTCATTCACAGGAGTAATTCGAAAATCGGTCATTTAAATTTGTACTTATTCGCTCTCTCTCCTGACTTATTTCTGTGGGGTTTTATTTTGCTTTCATCGGTGATGTCTGTGTAGGTGCTCTTTCAAACTAATAGTCATAGCTATGAATGGCTTTGACGGCCATAGAAGCTCGTAAACTTGATAAAATTCAAAGATGCTTATATCCTTGTGATAAATTTCATATGTGCTATGTTGTTTTTCTCACTGATAGGCTTTGATGTAGCCTTGTATCTCTTCTTTTTTAATGATCGTAAAATTGCTCAACTTCGAACATGTCAAGTGCAGGCAATGTCAGTTGTTGGATCATCTGAATCTGGAGCTGCTGATGCCTTCACTGAGCGTTTTCAATACGAACTCACCAACTCAGCGGCTGATCTCTTAAAACTTCCGAAACGGCAGCGCACTCAACGCAACCATGTTCTCGGTTCCCTTGGTCCTGTCACCGAGTTTGTGGGAACAATAGAGGTGACTTTTCAAACATGTTCACATTTTGAACATTTAGTTATGTTCGAATATAATAATCTTTTCAGTCTCCCCTTGGCCAGGGCTCATCATCTGTGCAAGATACAGGCTGGAGTGAGGGATTGCTTCGGAACATGGAAGACGAAACTGGTAAATTTGGTCACATATGAGCATTTTGGATAGCTGTAATATATGCTTCTATATCGATATAATATAATTTTCTCAACTCGCCCTCAGAAAAATGCTGAGAGGCCACGTCAAAGGTTTTTTGTAACTGGATACTTTCAGATGCTGTAGAAAGAGCGGATTTGATCAACGTGATCTCGCGATACGTAGATTTATATGCGCATCCAGCCCCAAAGCACTACGCTTATAGAGTTGGTGGATATTTTTGGCACTTTTAAATCTGTGTTATGCTCTTATCTCTCAGACTGTTTATTTGGCTCATGTCTTGAACCATGTTATAAGAACAAGGAATCTTGTCATATCGAACAGTCGAAGATTGTCTCTAGCTACTGCCAAGGTCAGCGATGCCATTGCCTTTAATTCTTTTGATGTTCTGAAGTTAGAACATATGAGTTTTTTTGCTGTCATTTCAAATTTGTTCATTTGTCTTTAATTTCACGTTATAAGTAGGTACTGAACATACAATTACTCCTCGCGAACGTAGCTCTCATTCGAACTGCAGTTTTCAGGGTGAATCTACAGAAGATTTAATTGAAGCTTCTCGAGACCAAGGCTTCGTTAGACCAACTGTGTTGATTCTTTGTCCATTCAAAAAAGATGCCTTCGACATTGTGGAAAGACTCGAGCGGTTGATTTTTGGAAAAAGTTGGAACATTCCTTGGGATCATTATCTTTCACTGACGTTGATTCGTTTCAGACAAAGTCTCGACATGGAGTAGAGATCGATTCCATTCAGAGTTCAGAAGTGAGCCTGCCCCTGCATTCAAATCAAGGATGTGTGAGGAATATAAAGTGAGTTTCTGGGATTTCCGATATCTCCATTTTCATTTATTCATTTGTTAAGGAATTGATCACGGGGAACAATGATGATTGCTTTCGTGTTGGTATAGCAATATCCAAAAAGGTTTTAAAACTGTTTGAGGCGTTTGATAAGGTTTGTCCTCAAGTTTCTCCCATCACTCGCAAAAACTATTCTTATTAATCCTGCTGTGCCTGTGTTCTTTTAGTCAGATATCATTCTTTGTTCACCTCTCGGACTTCGCATGATTCTCGATGGAGATGCTGGTAAAGAAAGTCATTTGATCTCCAATATTCAAATAGCTGTTGTTGACAAGGCAAGCAATTTACCAATATTATATCTCTTGGTAAATCGCGAAAGCTGAATGCTGCTTATTCCAATGGAATCGTTTAGGCTGACATCATGTTACAGCAAAACTGGGAGCATCTCACCATTATCTTTTCTCACATGCATACACAACCGTCAAAAATAGAAACAGATATATCAAGGGTTCGACAGTGTTACATAGGCACGTTATGTCTTTATATTGTGTGAAGAAAATTTGAGGCTCCAAAATTTCTTATTAAAGCCTTTATATCGCTTCATTGCTACACATTGTTTACTGAGTCGTCGCTTCAAATCTTTTCGCTTTAGACGGTTTCTCGAAGTTTTACTGTCACCTATTAGTGTTTTCGCGATACGAACATGAACTTTTCTCTGCTCTTGTCTTGGAACACTCCCTGAACTACTGCGGTTTGATAATTCCAAATGCGCATTGCGACGGTACACTTGAAAAGGCAAGTTCTGCATCTTTCCTTTTCTCTTTCTACTCAAGCGGAGAAGTTCTGTAAACTGTCTCACTCCAAATTCCTTCTGTCTTTCTTGATTTCCTGTACTACTTTTTGTAGATTGAAATCCCCTTATGTCAAGAATTACGACGTTTCGCAGTCAGCAGTCCCTCAGAACAAGCTATTGCAAGGTTTAACTGCTTTAAGGAATACGTGAGTGCCTCATTGACTAATGCAAAGTCCATCTATTTACTAATAAATTCCATTAAGTGTGCTGCCAATCTGTTACCTGGTACATGCGTAGTTATTCCGTCTTATTTTGACTTCGTTCGTGTAAGAAATCATTTCAAACGAAATGAAGAGAGCTTTGTGGCATGTCATGAGTACGCTCCGAAACCTAAGGTAAGTGTGTTCAAAAATTCTAACATTTTTGTTAAGTTCCTACAATTTCATGTGAGATTATCTATATTCGTTATAGATCCTCAGAGCACGGGATTTGTTTTATCACAAACACAAAAAAGTGCTCTTGGCTACTGAGCGGTATTATTATTTCAAAAGGAAGGCTCTGAAGGTTTGCTCCCCGTTTTATTTCATTCTTATACTTCTGCTATTTTGGTTTTCAAAACTGGACACAATTTTGCAACAGTTTCTATTGCTTGGCAATCCGGAAAATGGATTTTGGTTCACGTTTCTAGCAGATAGATTTGCATTCATTTGCAGTCATTTCGCGATTATTTTTTATTAATCTGTGGTGATTTGCACTGAGAAAGTTTTTCGATATTAAAAAACGCGTTCAAATAAGTAATCAAAATAATCAAATAAGTTGAAAGAAACTCGTTGAAAAGGTGAAAATTTGTTGGTCTTCCCACTCTGTACGTACCCAATTCTCATGTCCAGACAACTCGTGCGACTTGTTTTCCTTTTATGCTATGGTTTGAGCGTTCCTCAGAAGCCATCCGTGTGACGTGTGCTAGCTAAAGCATGATTCTCACAAACCAGTTGTGCGTTATGGCTAACACCAGTGAGCACCGGTCTATCCGCGCGGTTCTCTCCTATTGTCTCTCCGCTCGATTAAGGGTAGAACTGGTTCTTAAACTTCTTTATCCAGTGGACGCTGCGTCTTTGAAGACGGTCGGTCATAGTTTTCTGTGGAAGCTACTTGTGTCTTTGCAGTTTTGCATCAGGCTGTTTTATTGTGTCGGAATCAGATGATGGTCAGCACTGTTTCTCTTGTATTCAGCAGTACCTTTTTATGGTGTTCTGTTATTCTTCAACAAAAACGGTGACTCAGAATAGTGACTCATAGCTTAATAAAGATGGTGTGGGTCTGTAGTAGTAAAGGCGAAACATAAATTTCATGTTGAATAACGGTATGGAGGGTAATACTACTCTATTGGAGCATAAGGCAAACCTTTGTAGTTCCTGTTATGAGCCTTGTAGGTGATTTACGATATGCGAATGATAGTTTTCATTAATTTTGGAAACGGCATGGCATGTTATCGGGTTCATCTGGCTTTGGAAATTGATGCTCGTGTGTCTGATGGCTCGCTCGTCGCCTCCTCTTCGTTAATCTGAAAACTGACCGCGTAGAGAGCGGAGGCGCATTGCTGCCTGCGTCTACTTTTTTTTGCCAAGTACGCGGTGAGCAAATTTTGTTGTGAGAACGTCGATTGTCGTGTGAATTCTCTGTTTTCGGTTTGAAAAAAAATCGTTCGATAAAGTAAATCACACCATGAGTGATCAGCTACTTACAATAGCCGCCAAAAAGATATGCAGTTTGGGACGCTAACCATAACTTTGGTTGACGTTTACATTTCTAATTCAATTTTTCGTATTTTGAATGCAATTGATACTCAATGAAGCAAGGTATCTCAGCGCAGGGTGAACGAAGAAAATTACCAAACCGAAAACCCTGAGAATGACCAACTACGTGCCTCTGTGCAGTTTAGTGCTGTCGTGATTCCAAATGATGTGTAACAAAGTCATAGCCTTATTGCGAGTCACTTTTTGCACACATACTCATTTCGATAAGTTATCATCTTTCTATTTTTTGAAAGGTTGGGTCATTTTCAGAGTTTCCACTTGAATAAACTTTTTACTCTGCACCTGCATCCCACTCAGCGGAGATACTTCGCTTCATTGAGTACCAGTTGCCCTTAAAACAAAAAAAAATTGAGAAATATAAGGATACTGTTAAAATCCAAAGCCGCATATATTTTTGACTGCTACTGTATGCCTTTTTCCTCGAACTGCTCTCAATTACTATTTCTGCGCAGCCTGTGAAACTGTAACAGTAATCATCGCCGTCTTTTCGCGTTTTGCCGTCTTGCATTGTGCATTGGAAAGGTGCGACTGATGGGTGTACTGACGCGCCACCTATTCTTTTGTTGACAAGTCTTTATATGTGTCAGCTTTTGCTCTTGGTCTCTATAAAAAGGCACCACATACATCGTTTTCCACCTTAATTGGTGTACTGCCACATATACTGCGCCCTTGATAGACCAGTTTCGCAAATACTCACATGGTCTGCAGTGAACTCAAGAAAATTTTTGGATGGATAATTCATTTTCTCATTTTGGACTTACTCAATGACTGTGAATTCACAAACATCGCAATCAATATGATTGCATTTCGGTGATTGTTTCTATCTTGCATAATTGCGTATTCAGAATGTAAGATGTACGCTCTCGCATTTTGACAGGAAAATATTGTTTCAGGGCATGGCGAAGATAGTCTTCTATCAGCTTCCTTCTCATCCAGAGTTGTACAGTGAATTTATCAATATGGCAAACTGCGAATCTGCCAACAGGTTTAGCTCTGTGCTGTTTTACTGTAAATACGATAGGATTCGGCTTCAAAATACTTTTGGAACTGATCTGGCAAATTCCATCTTGTCCTCTAGTAAGGTCGTACAGGTTATTGTGTCGGAATGATCACTTCCACAGAAGGTTGTTTATCTTCGAAAATCTTTCGTTGAATTACATTTCTTGTATGTTTTGGTGCTGTTGCAGTAGTACTGTTCTCTTTTTGCTATGAGCGGCTAGTAGGTCACATCTGAAAATTTTCTACAAACACGACCCCAATCCATAGTTCATTAGCGATCTGTGACGCATGTGCTTCGATAATGGACTGTGAAATCACATAGTTGACCTTGACCGGCTTGCACACTAATGTCCTCATGAGAAGACCCTGGGAAAAGTGTTGATTCGACAAAAGTGAACTTTTTCAAGGATCCACTAATGTTATAACACATGCAAAGAGCACTGGAAGTCCTCTTTTCATCCTTCCATCAACTGCAAGGCACCCATCTCTTCTGACGAATTACTATGCAGCTGTTCATGGCATCCATTTGTTGTTTCAAATTATTCCATGACTTCTTAATGATATCCAAGCCCGAGCGCTGTTAGTTTTGCCCTAAAAAACTTTCCATGGCGGTTCTGCTGAGTGGTTCTCAGATAGCTGTTTTAATATTTGGTGCAGCGCAACATTGATTCAAAGCATCAGTGTGTCCTTCGTCGTCAATGTGACAAGTTGCACAAAAAAGCATGAGATGCGAGTATGGTCCATAAAATGATCTATTTATTTTGATTGACTGTTCCTCGTCATCAGTGGTGGTGATCGAATCCTCTTTTGATAATTAATCTCCACGGTCACAGGGTTAGAAACCTTCCATGGTATTGAATTTCGTGGGTAGCTTTAGGTAGCTGTCTGACAATGAGTGAGCTGGTTCATGTCTAATGTGGTTCCTAAGCACTGTTACTAGGCAATGTCTCCACTTGAATAGCTCTCTGTGAACGCTGGAATGAGCCCAGTGGGAATGTGTCATAAACTATTAGGTCTGTGCAGAATAAATGGCCAAAACGGAACACTTTTTTCAAAACGCCATAACTTCGCTCAGACACAACTTTATTTGTCGAAATAAAAACCATTCGAATCTACACAAACTTGCCAACGATCTGGTAAAGAGAATATGCATTCATGAAGAAATTCTGGATTGCACAAATTAATAAAGTCAACGATGGCATTTTCAACATGCATCGTTTCGGCGAACTCCTTCTGACGCAGGTTTGCATCGAGAACCGGGAAAAAGTGGTAATCCGTCAGGAATAGGTCTGGGGAACAAGAGGGGCCAGGGAGCGTCTTGATTAGTTTCTGCCGGGTGACTTGCGAACTGTAGGGTTTTGCGTTGTTTTGCGCACCCAGTAAAAAATGATGCAGTTAGGCATCGAGCCTCTCCCTCACCCCGCTTATTCCCCAGACCTATCACTGACGGATTACCACTTTTCCGGGTTCTCGATGCAAACCTGCGGCAGAAAAATTATGCACGGTAAAAATGCCATTCTTGACTTTATTGATTCTAGCAATCTAGAATTTGATCATGATGACATATTTTCTTTGACAAATCGTTGGCAAAATTCTGTAGATTCGAATGATTTTTATTTCAGCAAGTAAACTTGTGTCTGAGCGAAATTATGGCCGGTTATGTTTTGGCCATTTATTCTGCACAGACCTAATATTTTAAGTAGTATTGAAATCAACGGCAGAGCGGATTGGTCACCACCATCCTGCGTAAATTGCGCGACCATCCCCGAAAAGGGTAAGGGATGTTGACATCGCGAGGGCTTCCTCGATCACGTTTTTCGTACTTCTCTAGTCGCAATGCGCAGTGAATTACATACGAGGGAAAACCGGTTCTGTTTGGTATTTAGAATAAAATAAGATATAAAATGTGCTTTTTTATTGGCCATGTGACTAGCAAATAAGCACTTATTTGGTGAATTTCGCATCCCTATACCATTATAATGTTTAACCAGCTTCAGTTTCCACTGAGATTCTGGTTCCTCATGACAAGTTCAGATGTGTGTCATTGCAATCGATTTTTGCTAAAATGGGGAGCTGGTTTGTGAAGCTCACATATAACTCGCCCAATTTTTGTTTCTTTTTCTGACGAACAGGGTATTGAGTTTTACGTAGCATGTCCGAGTTTGACGTTCCAGAGCGTGATCTTAATGTAGTTTCAGCAGCTGTCATCAATAGTATTCTAGTAAGTTCTTAATTTGTTTTCGTTGTTAATTGCAAATGTTATCACTGTTATTGTTGTTACTTTTGAGACTTTTATGCATTCCTGCAATGTGACCGCTTTTTCAACGTCTTCATAAATGTTGTTGTTTGGCTTCTCGTGTTTCCGTCTGTGGTATTGTATCGAGGTCTCTTCCATAAGCAGAGATGAACATGTGGCGAGCGACTGCAGTTTTGGTGGTACTGCACTGCGTGTCTGCTTACCTTGGGCCAAAAATGGGCGTTCAGAACCAATGTGATGATGGGAAGGTGAGTGTCACCAATTCGCCTTTTCAAATGAAAGACTTGTGTGCTTGTTATAGCATATTTCTATTGTCATACTTGCTTGCAGTCCATGCTGTATGTCGACTGGGATCCGGCTGATTTCAGTAGTTTCACATGTATGGGCCAACCATTTCCAGTGGATCAGGCAAGCCAACGTTCGTGCATTTTCCTGAATGTGAGGAGTATCCAGATTATTATAGGATGTACAATCTAGTCTCTTCGAATTGAAATCGTTGAATGCATCTTTCAATCCAAAAACTGATGTGGTTTATCACAAATGCATGACCGAGAAAATTGAATACGATTCTGCTCCCCCACTACGGTTGGTTCTTTTGTTATAGCTCTTCGTGCTGTGATTTTATCGAATTTTCCTTATGGCAGATCGGAAGTAACTTTTTCTGGATCACAGCAGTTAACAAAACGTCATCGCTTTTATTCCATTTCATTGAGGTCTTCTCGTCTGCATTTTAGCGTGCAATTCTGAAAAGGCAGTGTTGTAATTTGGCCGCTCGTCGGGAAACTAGAGGCGCTAAGTAGTGCGGCGATGACGAATAAGCTAACACTCTTCACACAAGCTTTTACCCCTACGTATCGATCGAGTTAAGTAAATCTGTGACGTGACGTGTAGCGGTTATATGCACACATGACGGGCTTTTTTTTATGTAGAACGTTGCAGAGATATGGTGAACTACAATCGTGGGATTTTATTCAGTCGCTTACGATTATTTTATTTAGTCGTTTTACGTCAAGAATGGCCTGAAATGCGATCACTTCTTTTGAAGTTGATGTGAGAGTCTGCTTGCGGTCAGTGCTACAGAAAGCAATAGGTTGAAAAGAATTCATAAGTGAATAAATATACTTCAGTTTACGTTATGTGTATAAACTAATTGGATGGAAACTTTCATCCTTCTCATCCAGCAGTATCTCCTAATCCGCGTTGTATTGCAAAGCGCTATGTCTTTTATTCTGATTAACTTCCAGAGGAGACCACAGACCGAACTGGGCCAGATATGGCGAGTATTTGTACGTACCTGAGCAACGATGGCTTCATAATCTAGAGGTAACCCTTCGATCGTTTCGATGCTGTTTGATGTAAAACGACATAGGTCAACTCTCAAGAAGTGAAGAAGCTGGAAGTCTTTTGCTCCAGTCATAGAAGCGTCTCTACAACTCTTCAAAACCTTAAAACAGCATTAAAGTGGTTCAGCGATTATTGCAACACATACATTTTTCGTGGGGTGAGAAAAACTTAGCTGCGAAGTGTGACTTCAATAACTAGACCGCAAAAAAGATGATGAGTAAGTGTGTGCACTGACGTTGCGCAAAGTACAACATTAGGGATAAGTTAGGCCGTTGGGATAATCATGGAGTGAGAAAATCGGAGTGCTTCATGGTGTAGCAGTAGAGAATGAAAGGAATGACGGTTGCAGACTAGAAAAATATCCTTCCTCCCACAATGGACGGCTTGCTTTCGCTCCCCCCCCCCCCCCCCCCCCCTGCATCATTAGCCACCGAGGAGAGGTAATGCAGACGGTGAGGGGGTAGGCCAGCCAGCCTTGGAGGTTGTCCCGCTCCTATACAACTCGCTTCTCTACAGCAGTTTAAATAGAATGCCACCGAATTTGGGTCGCGATGTAGACTCCAGGACACGCTTCTTCATTGCGAGTTCGTCACAGATCATCTCATTTAAACTCGAAATTCCATTCACGTTCCATTCACATGAGGAAGAATACAATCGGGCGTAGGAATCCGTTCATGGAATCAGTATCGAAACAGAATTGCAAAATTAGTGCGGTTTTTCCTCTAAGATCCCTCTCATTGATCCATTAGTGTAAGGTGAAGGACCCATAATGCCTTTGGTTCTTCTTGATCGATCTTTTTCAGCATGGATCTATCATTCTACTCTACCATCCATGTGCCAACCAGGATGAATTACAAAAACTACGCAAAATAGTCACAAACTGCCTTTACCGTCACGTTATCACCCCCTACAACAAACTCACTGCAGAAAGGGTGCGCTTTTCTCATATTTTTTCACACCGTTATTTTTCGAAAGACTAATTTTTGGTTGATACGAAAGATAATTTCCATATTTTAGCCCTTCGCTTTGGTTGCTTGGGGAGCGAAATTGGAAATGAATTTTGTGGATGAGAAGAAGAGCATCGATTTCATAAAGGTGATTTTCGTTCCTCTACAGCACGGAGTTTGATTTTCGAATCAAATTACGGCTGCTTAAAAGGCGGAGTGTGTGACGAGCGTGTATGACAGTGGACGTTGCACTGGGTTTGTGCCACCAGGATGAATAATTCGCGTTGCGGGTGCGGCGTGCGACGCGATGATGCTAGTTATGCGCCCTGTATTGGATGGGTTCGAAGCGTTGACGGTGCCCTACGCCTTATTGGGCGTAATCGCTTCAAGATTCATCTAGTATGGCGCCCCTATCTCGGGTGTATATCGTTAGGACAGAAACGTCGCGTGGCCGTGTTCGGCACGCGACGTTCCTGTTTTGGTGCGAGCTATGCGCCCGTATTAGTTGAGTCCTAAAGCGATTACGCATAGAATAAGGCGTAGAGCACTGTCATCGCTTCAAGACCCATCCAATACGGCGCGCATAGCTCGCACCATCCCGTCGCATGCCGAACACGGCCACGCGACGTTTTTGTCCTAACGATATACACCCCCTATCTCGCACCATCTCGTCGCGCGTCACACGCGGCCACGCGAATTTTCCGTCCTAATGGCTCTTCCATGCGGTGGCTTCTCATTGGTGGGCCCATCTCCGCCTCGACTGCCTCCCAAGTTGTCGCTTCGCCCATATGCTCGGCCTTCCCACTGTTTAGGCTGTGGCCATACGTTATTTTTTAATGCTGCACTATTTTCAGAACCATGCTCGTGTTGCCCCAGAAGATTTGTCGCGAGACGGGATTTACGATGCATTTCTTGTGTATCCCGCAAAGATTGTCAGTGATGAGATGGATAACAATATCTGTGGCTCTGCTAAGTATTGAGTTGTCTGGTTGTCTAGAAGCTATCTAATTTATTTGCATATTTTTTACTATTCTTGCGCTAGATTTGTCGGAAATGGATTTCTTAATCACATAGTACCCATTTTGCAATTTGATCCTTTTCTTGCAACATTCTAGACGATTTGACCTTCAATGCGAAAACTGATTCGGTTGTGCGTAGATGTATCTCGTTTTATCATGCTGCAATAAAACTTTACAAGTGGTCAAAGCCTTACTGACATGATCTCGTTGCTTCCGACTAAACTATTGCGTGAATTCGTTGTTCCCAACTAATTCCCTAATCATAGTTGTTCTTTCAGTTATGAGTATGTTAGAATTTACTATAGACTCTGATACAACTATTGAAATCGATCCATCTCTGATTGCCAAATTAGCAAAGTTCCGATATGACGCTGCACCGATAACTCGGACGGCAGCTCATTTAGGAGGTGAGCTCAGGCTTTCAAGGGCGTTCCAGGGGAAGTAGTATCTCAGAGATAATTTGTAATTTGTTCAGAGGAGGATCCGTTAGCAGGTGAAGGGAGTAGTGCGTCCAAGAAGGCAGCTGCAAGCGGACCGGTGAGTTTACAATAGTAAATGTTGTGAAAAAATCGTGGAATTGGCGCTCTCAGTCTCGAAACAGCAGGAGTTTCCCTCTTCTTGTTTATGATATTTTCAAAACTTTTCAGTTTTCCTACTTCTATCCATGCCATCGTGACTTTTTGTGAAAACAGGGGCAGCGCCAGGTTTTTTCCAACATTTTGTTCCTATGTGAGCACTGAGTTTCATCTTTCTCAAATGTAACAGCTTTTGATCGTTCCAGTGATCTCATTCGCTTGTACTCTTGTGAGTTTCGTGGATGTAGGGGGAATAGAGCAGCTTCGCTGTGCTGTAGGGACGTCTCTCGTACTGTTTTCATCACGGGCGCTTGAGACTCACACAAGCAGAGTATGTTCCGTTATGAACTGGTTTCTTGAGAACTCATGGTAGTCAGCTTATACTGTGGGTGTGTCTGAGTCAAAATGGCTTGACGCACCCGATTGGCCGAGCCGCAGTGATGTATTGCAAAGGGCGAGAAAGTCATCAAAAAATCGTGTTGTTGGTGTTAACAGAAATTTAGTTGTAGTAAGTGTGTGAACATGTTGGAAAACGGTTGTTTGAAATACTGATAAATGAATTTGAGTTTCAGCAATGATATTTTATTAGTTCGTAGGATAATTTTGACGACATTTTCCCGGAATTTCT
This sequence comes from Trichostrongylus colubriformis, assembly GCA_963978905.1. Taxonomy (NCBI): domain Eukaryota; kingdom Metazoa; phylum Nematoda; class Chromadorea; order Rhabditida; family Trichostrongylidae; genus Trichostrongylus; species Trichostrongylus colubriformis. The sequence continues at coordinate 18,101,194 of OZ022259.1, read as the reverse complement.
TGTAAGTGTCTAGAAACAGATAGGTGGAGTTCATAAATAGGGCACCTGTTACTTGGTTTGTTCCACAACCTAATCCTCCAAAAAATATGACAATTTTCATAAATGAACCTTGGTTGCTTCGTCTTCACGAACACCTACACTACACAGGGGCGGTGGCAGTTCTTGCCTTGCTGAGCTGATTTCAAATTCGTACTTTATTTTGTCTTACGATTTAAAAGCCCTCGTTAATTATTCAAATTTTAAATGTGGACCATATCTCAGTGTTAAGTAAAAGTGAATGTAAATGACATAATAACTCCCAAAATCTAGGTCTAACTTACGGAGTAAAAGTCAGATGCGAAAAAGGAAAAGTAGCGAAAATGTACGCACAAAAATGAAAAGGCTTCCCTACAGCCAATCAATATATGGCATTGTGAATGTAGAATAGTCATAATAGTTATTCTGTTTCAATTTCGCAAAATGGTTGTTATACATTCCGCTCAAGGCTCAGCAGTTTTGCACGTCATGAATGTATAAATGCTATATTGTGGTGCCATTATAAAAATGCCCGAGTGAACTTTATATGGCCTACGGTAACTCACTTATCTGACATAATTCCTCTCATGCAATCCAAGAAACGCAGCACATGTGGTGTGTAGTAAATTCTGTAGTACAGGCATTTATCTCGTGTCTCTTTGTTGCTGGCCCTCTAAACGTGATAGTGTTCAGAAAATGCCTTCGCGTTGCTGGCTTTGCAAGGCAAGTCGTCTTCGTGTCGTGACTGTTTCATCTACTGGACGTCGCATTCTTGAATGTGCAAATCGAAATTGTCTAGCAACCATAGAATATACCGACCTCCCTGAAGGGACTATAATAGAACAAGAAAAGGCAACGGTGAGCATCCCACATTTATTTTTCACTGCTAACCAACATAATATAGGAATTCGTTTTAGAAGCGTAATTATGGATGGTATTTGCGAGATACTTCAGAAATGGTATATCCGTCGAAAGAGCGATTAGAAGCATTTCCGAAGTAAGTGAATAAGTCAAGGGTACACAGAGTATATGATTCGAGCGAATAACCCTGAAATTGCAGTCCGCCATTTGAATACGTACCAGAAGTGCTGCACGATTCAGCAGGACGTGTAGTCATTCGTTGCCCAGGTCAACGGAAGCTCGTGTTGCTGCAGTGAGGGATGGGAACGAACCATCGAAGCCTTTGGTTTACATCTACGTATGTTCGTTCATTGATGCGATCTTCTTGTGTTGATCTTCAATGTATATTCTGAATTTCTGATTCTCATATTATACTTGTGCAGTGAGGTACCTTCGAGCGGTAGTGATTTGTCCTATACCACTATACATATATTTTGTTATATTATAGGTAAGCTGTGAGTTCAAGATGGTACAGTCCAGTTTACGAAGGCTGGCAGGGCGTGGCCTACTGACTTGAGTGAGAGTGTGTATGGAGGGGTGAGAGAGATCGATACACGTTCATCCAAGTCCGTAGGCCTCGCCCTGCCAGCCGTCGCGAAATGGACTGTATCTGATTTAGTGGTACTTATTCTTAATGCACTGAATTCGTTTGTATTGTTATACGGCTACTTTACCTCACTTTCTAAATACATTATGTTAATGAAATAGAATGTCGCATCTCGTAGTGCAAGATATTCCTTCATTCGCAAGGTCGCCGTCCTGTTGTTTACTACATTTTTTCTGTGTTGAATAACATGGCAACAACAGAAAATAGTCTTATCTTGCAGGCTTAACAATCCTCAGATTTCCAGTGTAGGAGTGGTTCAGGTCTCATCCCTGTGTTACTTTCACACACTTCGTCTTTGCCAGTGGTCCCGCAAAGTTGGAACGCACCCTGGCCAGCTGGCGGAGCGACCTTAACGTCTTCCAACGTCCTTTTACCATTGATATTCGACGCCCACTCTCTAGCGTTTCTTCACCTTCATGCTTTTCGGTAGCAAAGATTCCCTGGAATCAGTCTCTGTAATTGCCCCACGCTCAATCGCTGTAATTCCCCCACGCTGCTCTCACTCCTTAAAGGAATCGTCCGGGAAAAATGAGTTTTTGCTGCCTATACACTTATGTCGTATTTGCCCAATAAGGGCCGCATGCAAAGTTTCACGCGAAGAAGTGAGAATTCGGCTAAAACACAACTCCCCAAATTTTTGGCCGGGTGGGCGGGGCCTCCGAGTAGAGGCCCCGTCTCGTCGTCCGCCGCGGTTGGGACCGGAGAGTGGGACTGTTTACGTAACTTTCTTTTCCTACAATGCGTCTCCGACCGTGGCAGACGACGGGGTGGGCACTTGCTCGGGGGCCCTCCCGGCCAAGAATTAGGGGAGCTGTATCAGCCGAAATCTCACTTTTTCGCGTGAAACTTTGCATGCTGCCCTTATTAGGCAAATACAACCTAAATATGAAGGTAACAAAGAAACTGATTTTTTTGTGGCGATCCTCTGAACAGTTTTTATGCATTGCTCCTTTTGCTGTTAACAACAATTATACCTTGCAGAAGTGCATTAGCCGCGACGCATGTGACCAGCGTGGTGGTCGGCAATCTCTTAGAACGTTCTATGCTTTGTTCTACGATGTTCTCCACACGGTGACCTATCAAGTTCGTCATATTTTGCGGCTTCTGCGACTTTGCAAAATGACAAAGTCCTTGGGGGTCGATACATTGAATTTTCATATATACAGTCCATTTCACAGCGCTAGATAGGGCCTGTCCTCGGTGGTGAGAGTGAGAGTTTGTGGCGGTGTGAGAGAGTTTGATACACTCTCTTCGTCCGTAGGCCACGCCCTGTCAAGCGCTCCGAAATGATCAACTTCGAACTCTATTTAATTTTCAACCAAACTGCGAGAGAACTGCAGACAGCTGGCACACAGCACTGCGGTTACGAAAAGGATGATGGTCTGAAGCAAAGCAACCCGGTTCCAAAGTCGCTGTGGTCGAGTCATGTTGTCTGTACAACAGCATGGACGACTGATAGCCCATTTGCAAAGCGCTGCATCTTTTCAACCATTTGAATATGTTCCAATGAAAGCGTGTGGTCCTTTCCACTTCATATTTATTACAAATAACAAAATATTAGTATTTCTTCACATGAGATGATCACAACCACAATACCCTCAGTACAGAATTGGCAAGCATAAATAAAATAAAAGAATTATCATGATAATTGCTTGACTTCTTTTCCTGTCTTCTTGAGTGCTTCTAATATGTCATTAGCTGCTAAGTCGCTAGTGACGATCACTTGTTTAGTGCCAACATCAATTTTGTCGACGGTCACCTTGTCTTCTGAGCGAAAGTATAAACAGTAAGCTTTTGAAATCGAAGGAGAGAATTGCTTACCTCCAAGTTTGCTAAGAACACGCCTTGCTGCGTTAGCACAACCATCGCATGTCATCGCCATCTCGAATGTGTACTAAACAGATTGTTTTTAATAAGTCACCTCCGGAGAGTGTTTTTTTTTTCATAAGTCACCTCCGGAGAGGATATTAATATGTAATGAAGCCTGCGCTTTCATGGCCTGTATTATCAAACTGTGAGTTTCACAATTTGCACTTTATAACCAAAATGTATTGGGGAAAAAAGAAGAGGTCATTAAACAGTACTGGGACATATCTTCTCAGAAAACGTTCTGTCGGCTCTGTCGGAAAGTGAGTGGATACTTCTTGGAAAAATTATCGACATTTATTCCCAAGGCTTGATGAATTGCCGTGCTAGTGCTAGTGGCATCTCTTTCAGCTTATCTACCTCTTGCATTATCACCAAACCACATTCTCAGTGAAATCTTCTTTGGCTTTTGAAATAGCATGGCACCCTATGATAGCACTTTTCTTACTTCATAGCATGTCATCACCGGCAGACAGCAGACACATGAGATGTCCCTGATAAGACTGCTGTTTTCGACTAGATAGTGTCCCTCTTATTAAAGCCACGTATTGGAATTTTAAATTCTGTCTCCACTTTACTACAAATTAAACACAAATTACTAAAATTCTGTCTCCACTTCACCACAAATTAACAAGAAATTATCATGATTGATTAAAAGTTGTTGATATTAATGTCGCAATTCTAAGATGATGACGCATTGTTTAAGTCATCTGAGGGCGTAATCACATACTTTGCAAACAAGTCTGTTGTCCGCGTTGCATTTGAGATGAAGACCTCACACTAATCGATCCAGATGTTTGGATAGTTTGGAGTATGTCCTTTGACAACTTATCAAAAGCAAAATCAAAATATATAGTTAAATGATAGGCTCGTAACAGAAACGACAAAAGGAATAAAATGAACTAGTGGAATATAGAATAAATAAAATAGGCAAATCATAGTAGTAAACATAACTGACCTGAGGCATTGTAAAATAACTAGTAACGGCAAACAGATAAACAGTAAATGACCACTGCAGATGATTAGTGAGGAGTCAGTAGTGGATGACTCGTATGGGCGGAGAAGGCCGGTGGGAGGTGACCTGCACCAGCAGCTGGCTGAGAATCGATCGACCCACTGGGAAAGTTGTCGGCGCTCACACTGTCTCACCGCATTCATCAATGGCTGACGATCTGACAACCGCATCCCTACCACAGTACTCCGTTCCAGGACCACAGGTATTGTACAGTTGGTTATTTATACGTTCAAATGAACCATTGTTCATCAGCATTGAGTAAAGTTGTTGACTAGCACATAAATGAGAAAAACAAATAAATTTGCTCAAAAGAACCCGTAATGGTTATTCTTGCTCGTGGCACATGTGGAGAATCGACAACACTCGATATGAACCCTTTACGTTTCCTTTACTGTTACCCTTAGAAGCGATGGACCTGTGGGGTAGCAGCATCTGAGGGATTCATACTACTCAGATCCCACTGGGAGATGCTTCACATGCCTTCTGTTGCGATAAGCAGCTAGGATCAATTGTTTGCAGTCCTAGCCACCACAGTATACTGAGAATCGAACTCCTACCCCATTTCGTCTTTCATTACAAAAGTTCACGTGAAATAGAACCTCTGGTGTATTTGCGGACTCCGCCATTTCTTCGGAGCTAATTTTGCATCGCTTGTGCTTTTCTGTCTCTGTCATTACTTTAAGGAATTTATCATTTTTGGGACTAAACTGTCTTGGGGTGAACAAATCAAAGTGAAGCGGGCTAGTCTGAGGAAGTGCATATGCTGTGGCGTGTATACACATAATGCGAAAGGTTAAGCGTTAAGAATTTTTGCTTCTATCATAAAATCTGGTGGATGTGGCGACAAAAATCTAAGTGACGAACGTGACACCTGTCCTTTGACGATTACTTTGTGCAACTCCTTCCTTCCTAAATTCCTGAGTGGGACTTTATGACCAGTGTACTTATTACTGTAGTATAATTTTTGTAGTGCTCACTGAAAATCGCAATAATCGTATGTAGTCTACAAAGTATTCAGTAATACTGTAACCAGTTTTGTAAATTCTGTTTTTCTATACTTTTGCGTGCCGCGCAGTATCCAGGGTTTGCGATTGCGTTTAAGCAATCAGGCGACTGAGCAGAATGAATAAGAAACAAATCGATTGGGCAGAATGGATAAATACGTATTGATCAGCTTAATGATATGTCTGATCGCCTGATCGCCTCATCGATACGTGTCTTTTTATGATTAATACGAACTCTTAACAGTGCCTTATCCTTCCGATAATTGTGTTCTAGAGGATTTGAATGCGCATCGTTCAGATCGTTGGAGGCACCAAATACCAGCAATTACTCGCAGTTATCGAAGAATTAGGCAAAGATATTCGGCCAACTTATACTGGCAATAAAATTTGTGCGGAACGCCTCAAGAGATCTATTGCACATTCTCGGATACTCGTTAGGTCGGTCTTGTTTCTTAAAATCCCTCTTTCTTTTCTTTTTTTCTATTTCTTCTCACTCTTTTTCTTCGTACGCATTGGAAACATTCATTTTAGGGAGTGTTTGATCGAGGCCGAAAAGGACCGGCAAAAAGCTGCTGCCGATGCAGCTGTCAAAAATCAATAAAACTCTAACACATAGTTCATCTTTGTCTCTCACCCTATTTGCGTAGTAATTTCCTATTTTGTTCGTGAATTTTGTTTGTGAATATGTCTTGTTCTATAAAACTGCCTCAACGACCTGCTTTTGCTCGTTCCACTCCATCGAAGTTGTTAGTGTCCACATATCAGTTAACAAGTCCTGATTTACGAGTCGGTTCTCTATATATTTTATCGCATAGCCTCGATATTGTTCATTGTATCACGGCCCCAGCTGGCGTGTTCCGATTCGATTTCCTGGCACCAAACGTTATCATAGCAGCTGTTACTAGTGGTTCTCTGTGGATAACGTCCATTACAGGTTAGTCATAACTCATACCCTCCTTTTCTTATGGCTTTTCATGCCGAACACTTGGGACCACTTTCTTTGAAATCCTTCCAATTGCATTGTTTACTTATTTCATACTGTTCAATTATCCAAAAATTCATTATTTTGTGCATGACTTGCCGTTATCGTTAATGTTTAACTCTTCTAGATTCACCATCAAATTCTGCAATAAATGTGGCTGAAGATCTTCTGCTTGATGTCTCAGCGCCATCATTATCAAATCATGTTTGTTGCACCGACAAAATGGGCTCTGCGTATATTGTAGATGTAGCTGCAAGTACAGTGATTGCAAATTGGAGGGCTCACTCGCTGCCGTATACAGATACTGGATGCGAGGTATTTTTTTCGACAAATGACAAGAAATACCTAATGTACTTAGTAGCGTGCTTGAAGGTGTGGACGTGCGCTCAACATGAAAACCTGGTATGCACCGGTGGTGAAGATGCCACACTCAAAGTATGGGGTACTCGGAGTCAATCTGCTGTCCAAACGTTCAAGCAATTTGAAGCCGGTGTCACGTTTAGTGAGTGGCAGGAAGACAACGTAAGTGATCATGCTTTGTTTTCTTCACTTGCTAATGTAGTTATTTTTCTTTTTCAGCTGTTGTTAACTGGAAGTTACGATCAGCACATTCGGTTGTTTGACATGCGCAATAATAGGGAAGCGCTCAAAACTGCAGAGGTGAGTGAAACCTGAATCTAAACATATTTGCTGGTAAGAAGAAAGGTGTGAAACTTTGGCGGTAGATGAAGGGTTTGCTGTTTGTGTAGTGTTACTATTTATTGATGGATTTACAGTATCATCTAAGTGAAGGTAAATATTCCACTTATCATCAAGCTGCCTCCTAGCAACAGAGCAAACTTGCGGCAAAAAGATATCCTCCTAAATAGATTGAATTTGGGATATAAAATGTGATATGATACTACCGTTTATTGAACACTTGATGTAATAGTTATGAATACATCATTCACTACCGCAAAAGAAAATCGCGATGAGCCTTAAAAGGTTATGGTCGTTAGGACGTTCTGTGATATGGAACATAAGCGCTGTCTTAGGAGTTTCTCACTTTTAAGACCGTCTTTTCAGATGAACGGAGGAGTTTGGCATATTGAGAACTGTGAACGCGCCGGTATGCGCTGTTATCTCGCTTCATGTATGTACGGTGGCTGGGCCTTAACTGATGAAAATTTTGATGTCATAAGATGTGATAAGAACGCTGGAGAGCAACTCACTTATGGAGTAACAGTACTAGATGACAGCAGTCTTGCCTATACGACATTTAATGACTTTAAGGTGAGCACTGCCGACTTGTGATATTTTGACGTTCTATGTTGCAATTACCCTGTGTACACTGGTTTTCAATTTGAAATAAATTCATTCTGCAATATTATGAAAATCACCACCACATATCACAGGCGAAATGAGCACTAATTTCATTAATGACCTTAAAACATAGCAATTTATACAAATATATACAATGCTATAAAATCATTGACGCACTTCCCACATGCGATGAATCTGTGAGAGCGGCGTTTTGTGGGCTGCATGGCAACACGTATATATCTACTTTCCATGCCAAAGTCTCAATGGGAACATCTGGAAGAAGATTGTTCAAGTAAATCTATTGACAGAGGGGGATGAAAAGGTGAAATGTTCGAAATGAAATTATTGATATGAGCTATCTATGACATACCAATCGGTGCCTTACAGACTTCACCATACACAACATTAATAAGCGGAGCGGAAGTGACAAATTCGAACCGTAGTCTCCACTTTAAATGGACTAGAAAAAAGAACTCTATACAAAAAAACGCAACATGGAGAAAAGTATTAAAAGCAGCACACCTGTGTCTGTATGAAATGTTGGTGACGCATGCATTGGAATTGATAGTCGAAAAGAACTGTCCGATGCGAAAGCGCAAACCACATAGTCGTTTGAATGCACAGTTGTGTTAGTCTAAAGAAGCAAACTATAGTTAGAACGCTATCAGACCAGAAAATGATAAAGACAGTGCTGTAATATGAATACCGAAACGACATCGATGATATTCAAAAACCTGGAATCGCAGAAGTGAAAGTTTAACTATTCAAACTTCGAAGAAATACAAATAATGGGTATCTACGTATGTTGTTGCTCCATTCAATCTCTGACCACATGAATCGAGATAGAACTAACCATTCCTTCAGTTTTGACTTCACCGTGCTCTCCAACAATGTCTTCAGCCAATTGCTCAACTGTTTCCAGGTGAACCGAATATTGGACACAGGGCACATCGGCTTCTGAGGAAATCTGACGTATTTTTATAGCGTATACGGCGAAACAACGTCTACCAACCTTCAAAGCTCAAAATTCCAAGAATATCCTCCCCTAATCGGAAAGTTTTCTTAAACAAAGTCATCGTGGCAACTCTTCCTTGAGCATTTGTCATACTGAACATGTGTGGCCGCTTTGGTGCAGTAATCTCATCCACTGCCGCCATCACAGTCTGCAAATACGGTTAAGAGAATAATTTGTGAAGCGCTTATTTCGAGATTTAACAGACCTGTGATATAGTTGCATGTGACAAACTTCCAGATAAAAATGGATTTTTCTCTGCTTTACAGGTTTCATCAACTCCAACCGAAGGAATGATTCTGTAATATAATGATACCACAGAGCAGTTATGAATATTCAATATACTCTAAATATATCCATCCTAATTATATATACGCAAAGTAGCGTCACTTCTAACTTCTCTACTTCACTAAGAATCTGACATAAAGTGGACTTGACATGTGCATTATTTGCAAAATGGAATCTTTCCAAAATGTGCCAACCTCAAGTCTCACCTCACTGGGATATGCATGAGTTTAATGGGAGCACGAACATGCTGCACGGCTACAGTTATGCGATTCAAATACTTGACTAAGTGGCCACGAAAAGACGGTGGTAAATCGTGCGTGGGTAGAGGTATCTGAAATGAAGACTGCATTTAATATCAAAGGCCATGAACAAACCTTTGCAAAGGATTAAATTCAACGGCGCAGATTACCTCGCAAGAGAAATACCGAGTTTCGCCGTGGTTTAGTTCCACATCACAGAAGAGAACGTTTGGTTTGGATGAATAAACCGTAGAAGCACTTCGCGCTATTGCCGTTGTCGGCCTATCTCGGGATCCCACTTGGGCTCCCATTGTGCGCTCTGATACAAAAAAAGTTAACTACAGACAATATAACATGAAGAGGCTGGAAAACTCACCGCTAGTGAGCTGCACACTTCCCCAAGCTAAGGACTCTCGCCCTTTCGAAGCCATATTTTTCAATGTAACCTGAACTTGTTCTGAGTAGAATGCAATAGTCGCTGAAGGTTATCAAAAAACCAAGAATTGCTAAAGAGCTCACTTTAACCGTGATAACTTCGCCGGTGAGATATATAGCCGCATCACGGTCTAAAGCCGCAGAAACCTCAAGCGGCATGCTGACAGAAACCCAACAAAATAGCTTGTGGACCACAGCAGAATCAGATATTGTGGAAATATGCCAGTTCAAAAACAATAAACAATGGGTAAACAGGCCAATTGGCAATAGACGCACAAACGACTGACGTGAGCTTCACGGTAGTCTCTGTACCACACTAAATGCAATTGAAGTCACGCTCTAATGCAAAATACTGGGACTTTACATAATACGTTCCTGAATTGTTCTCGTTGTTTTGTTTCATTTCTGTTTTATTGGTAGTTTTGGACATTTTTCGCAGAGCAAAAGGGCTTTTATCAAAGTTGCAGCTCCTGATTCAAGTGAAATCGTAGGCATATTCCAGGTTTATTTTGGTACGGCTTAAACGGGCGGCCAAAGGAGTCATTTAGAATGGTGAGTTCTTTTCAAGCTCAGTGTTTTTTGTGGAAAATATGTGATGAATTATAAAGCGCATAATTTTAGTTGTTCTTCTCTTTCTTCAAGTCTCTTGTTGGTCAGGATGTCGTGGTTGAATTGAAAAACGATTTAAGGCATGTCGTTGTTTCCCATTCAAGAGTTTTCCAGAATTCATAGAAACGTAGACACGTTTCCAATACAGCGGTTCCGTAGTGGAAAGACTCCGTTGCTCTTTTCATTTACTTTTCGTTTTAGTATTTGCGGAACTCTACACTCAGTGGATCAGTATTTGAATATGAAGCTCACCGACATTTCTGTAGCTGAGCCTGAGAAATTTCCCCAAATGCATGCCGTGAAGAACTGTTTCATCCGAGGCTCAGTTGTACGGTATGGCATAGCTTAATTTTGTTTAGAGTTTCGATCTACTCGAGAAACGTTTTTGTCGGGCTAGTTTTCGGTTTTTCGCGGCTTTAGAGGCTCATAGGGCTTTTCTTTTCACTGAAGTGCACGGCAGTCTCCGTTGTAGTTTTGCAGGAGATTGTGGAGGGTTCATTGAGACAGTGAGAGCGCTATGTGGATGTGGCTCATCCGCCCGAAGTCCATTCCCTACACCATCTAGAACATATCTTGCTTGCTCCTCCGTCTTTTCTGGTCTGTGGATTGTAGGATCATTTGCATTGGCTTAAAATGCCCCTCGCTCATTCTCACATAGCGCCGATGGCCACTGTAGGATGTGTACTTGTCTTTCAGCCCATGCGAAGACGAGCGCGTCGCTGTACCTTTATGCGACCAATAGTTAAGTGAAAGCGCATTTCGCCGCTGTCGCCGATGTTTTGTGATTCAGATAGCTTTACTGTTTAGATTCTAACGTTGTTTCTGGATTCGTACGTTTGGCTTCCGTGTTGTTGCAATCATATTATCGAAATAAGGACTGCGTCAGAACACCCACACATTCAGCACCGCATTATGTATTGTAATAGCTCGCTTTAGAGCCCCCGTGCTCTATTGTGACACCTAAGTTAATAGCCTCATGCAAAATCACAGTCTGGTGTTCGGATAGTTCTGAAAGTCTAACTTCCACCTGTGGGAAGATAGAATGGAGAGACTCTCATGATATTTGAGAATTGAAAGTGAAAGCTTTGCTATATATGACAGTGTTCTTTTAACTCGAAGATCTTTGGTCAGGGAATTTTTCTGATAAGGCTGTGGTGTTTCAGTTCTTTTCATTCAGATATGTGCAACTTCCAGCTGATCGAGTTGACACACAATTGCTCCAAGATGCATCAAGGAAAGAAGCTGCAGCGCAAAGCAGAAAATAACATCGAAACGTTTTCAGTAAAGTATTTTTTGCGAACGTTGTTGATTTTCGATCTCCATTTGATAAAGATTAATATGCCGGGTACACGAAGCAAATTTGGTTGTTTTTTGTAGTCAAAGCGAGGTCGCCTTTTCAGAAGTTCGACAAAGAATCATTGGTAAGAGATGAACATGTCTTGCTCTTTGAGATATCATTTTTCAAAGGAATGTATTCGATGAGATGAATGCGTGGGATGGCGCGTTGACCAACCAATGATACTTTTGCTCTATGAAGTCTCAATCATCGATCGATTGGTCCGCTGGCAACTAATCTCACCCGTCTGCATGTACATTGTTTCCTGTGTTAATGCTTGCCTTTGAACTGGAATCAAGCTTTCTCTTCAGAGTCATTTTCTGTCTGCATTCCTACCTGAAAATCATTTTCTGCTTATTTTTGTCAGAAACATTCTCGTGTCATTCCCCTATAAATCATTCTTGGCGCTTTTCTGTAGAAAATCATCCTCGTGTCCGATTTTCTTTTTAAAGTTCTTTCCATGTTTTGGGATCATTAGCTTTGCTCGCTTGAGCGGCTCCGTACTTCTTTAGCGAGGGGTTTTCGCGTGTCAACGGTTGGAGCATATCTTCATTTCGGAGCGCCTGACAGGGCGTGGCTACGGACATGGGTGAGTGGCGAGAGTGAGAGTGCGTGGCAAGAGTGAGGGTGTGTGGCGGAGTGAGAGATTTCATACACTCTCACCCAAGCCGTAGACTACGCCCTATCAGGCGCTCCGAAATGGACTGTATGTGGGGGTGAGCTGTTCGCGCTATTCTATAGCATAAAATTTAATTGATTATGTGGGGAGCAAAAGTTGCAAAACAATAACAAATGTATCTGGTACCTTCAAGAAGTTCAAAACACATTAGTTTTTTGAATCGCCTTGATCAGGAACGGAGCTTCTAATGAGAACTATACGAAAAATTTTCAGTAATACTTCTCCATTCTGGAATCTGAACATCAAACGCTAAACATTAAACGATCAACGAACATTAAACGATCTTTTTGGAATCCTAACACTAGACATCACTAGGATTTCAGCGGCACAGCGACCAGATGTGCTTTGACTCTCACCATTGATCGGCTGTTAATCAACGTCTTCCCAATATTTGTGCCAGCCTGCGCCCATATTTTTGCAATTTGGGGTTCGGTTCATTTCTTGGTTAACAGGAGGAGCTATATGGTTACTGGAGGGAGGGGTCAAAAGTGGTTCATCCATCCTATAGCTCTTTCGTTTACTAGGCGTAGGTTAAATACACATTTCCGGCTCACGATCATTTTGTATCTTCGCTACCTTTACTAAATTTTTCTCATTGTTGGTTTATAATGGACCAGTCTGAAATGCCCCTCCCCCCTCCGGTTTCACATAACGTCTACGTGATGCTGTGAGGATCAAGTTGCCTTGCAGACATATTTTTCTCTTCAAATTCAGTTGATTGACCTTGAAAAATGAGGAACATGAGACGGGGTAGATGGAGAACTGAGCGTATGAGAAATCTCTCGCAAGTCTGACATCCAACAGCTGTTTGTTCTTCCTCCTCTACGCCATGAGCTAAAAATCGCTGCACCATCTGTCATGTTCTGTCCTTTGATTTATTTCAAGATGTCGAAAATTTAATAAATTTCTTATTCAGTATCTCGGACCAGGTTATTTAGTATGGTCTGAAATTTGAAATATTAGATCCAATATCAATGGTAGAAGTTTCCCTTATTCCAGAGAATGATAAATCAATTTGTTTTCACCTCACGAGCAAAACCTCCTATCTGTTTGCGAACAACTGTGTTAATGCTGCTTTTTCCTATTCTCGATCTTATCGAGAGCTCTCATTTTCAACCTTACTTATTTAGATATTTGTATTGATTATTATTTATTTGATGCATGCTCTTTCACGGAACACCTTTCGGCAAATTGAGGTAACTCCAGTGCATCAATCACTCGAGTAAATGACGTCTTCTAGTAGGTAAAAAATACTAAAAGTTTGATTGATTGATTTTCAAGTTTTTTTTTATGAGGGCATGTGTCCGCATTCACAGTTCGATGTAAACGCCCACCTTTCAATCGATATCTTGATCGCCTGTTGTGTATCTCTTGTATGGACTATTGTGGTGATTATATCTCTCTATCGCTACCCGCTGCGTGCTTTATTTTTGTTATCTTCGGAGATCGTGGATTAGTTGTTCCATGGATTGAGTTTCGGGCGCTCATGTACTAGGGGGGGGGGGGGGTGGCACTCAAAAACAGATTTGGAATTGCAATAGAGAATTAATCCATTCACATCTTCGAAACATGTGATACTAGCGTGTCCGATTGTCATCAGCATGTTTTTATCTGAAAAGTTGAAAGTAAATAAACAAACAAAATCGTGCCTGCCATTGATGATCTCCCGTGTGTGAAGTGTCCCCCCTACCCCTCCTAGGCTGAGGCTAAATGCTTGGTCCTAGTTCCCACGCATTTCTTCAACGCCAAGAATCAGCAAGCAACATTATAAAAGAAAATGAATGTGTGGTAGGGATGGAAGCTGTTCTGTCAGGATCGTGTCGCTGAGGTTGTCGAGCGCGCACCTTCTATTAACACGGCGCCACCTGTAGATGACGTTACAACACACTTATTTCATTGTCTTTTTTGTCCTTCAGGGTTTCCTGGTATTATGTTTTTTTGATGTGTTGGAAGGTACTATGATATCAGTGCAAACCGGGGAATGTGGTTCTTGCCTAAGCCTTGAGGGGAAGGAGCTTCGGAATGGGTGAATACTTTTTAGTGTAACAAATATTTTTTCGACCTTCTTTGGTTGAGGACACTCCTCGGAGCTCCTTCTCAACCTGTCAGGGTGAGGAAAAAAATTCCACTTTTTAGAAGTTGTTTTTGAGTGCCACCTCCATAATACATGACCGCCGAGTTTTGTGCTCCCTTATATATTAGGTTGTTCGGAAAGAAATGCGCGTTGAATTTGTCCATTTTTCTCTCCTACTATCAAAGATTCTTCAAAACAGTTCAATCTGTTAGAAAGAGATTTTTATTGTGCATCTTTTCATATATCTTTGTCTATGTCTACTTGGTTTTTTTCAAAGAAAAAAAAAGTTTCAACGACTTGAGGCCGACTTCCATGTTCTTCGTCATCCAAGCTTTCATTACCGTTTTTTAAACGCTGGAACTTTGCCCGACACTTTATACAGCCAAATCTTTCTGCAAACGTTATACGCATGGCGACAAATATTTACCGCTTATTGCATTGAATCTTGCATTTTTTGAATTTTTTTTTTCAAAATTTTGAAAAAAATTGAAATTCTTTTTTGAATTTTTTCTTCGAAAAAAAAAACAAGTAGATATAAACAAAAGTATTTCAAAAGATGCGCAATAAAATTCTCTTTCTAACAGACAAAACTGTTTTACAAAATCTTTTGTAGCAGAAGAGAAATAGATGGACAAAAAAACGCGCATTTCTTTCCGAACAACCTAATAATTCACCAACTTTGGCTACGCATTGTACTATACCTCGCGCTTCACACGTCACAGTGGCAACTTTATCAAATCCACACTCATTCACACGTCCATTGGTGCTACCCATTAGTCGCAGAAACCGGAAGGTCCACCATCTGCTTCCGACCCTCTACGCACTTTATGCTAGCTGTCTGAGCCGGCCATGACTAATAAGAAAGTTGCTACAAGGATGCTGAGTTATGGGCGAAAGCTTCGGTGTCAGACGGGACTCGAACCCGCACTTCATCCTTTCCGGGAATATGTGCGTAACGGATGAAGTGCGGGTTCGAGTCCCGCCCGACACCGGGACTACCGACACCCCTTTCACCTTAAGCTGAGTTAAGGTGAAAGGGGTTTCGGTAGTGTAATGCAGCACATATCCCCGGAAAGGATGAAGTGCGGGTTCGAGTCCCGTCCGACACCTAAGCTTTTGCCCATAACTCAGCATCCTTGTAGCAACTTTCGCATCGCGAGCTGCGGCGATAAACAGCAGTTATCAAGAATCAAAGTATCAAAATCACTAATAAGAAAGATTGCAATCGTTTCAAATGGCCCTGCTCCTCCGGTAACCTGCACGCCATCCCATCCCTGTGTGCCGACACCTAGTGCGATGTCAGCACACCGCAATAAGACAGCGAGAGTTCTAAAAAGGTGTTCTGTTTGATAAAGCGAAAATATGGGTCTTCAATTAATTGATTGAGACAAACTATTGCAACACAATTCATTAGTTATAAATTTTGGAAATACTCTAATTTTTCAATTAAAGGCACAGCTCGCGATAATTTTCGTTACTCGTCGTGTTTCGTAAAAACTTTGGGGGTCCTGGAGAACATAAAAGTGAAGAAAAGGCAAATAAGACCTTCAAACAGTCTAAAAATAAGGTGTTTCTGAACTTGGGCTAAGACGAGTTTCCAGTCAGAAGCGAGCTTTTTAACAAATTCTCACGTGATAATATCATCCGATAATGTTGACGTTACCATGGTAATTTTCCCTATCCTATCTTATCGCACTCGATATCCTTTCATACACGTAAAAACAACGGCTTAGGCCGCGTTTATACTTTGCGCACCGACGCCGTCGCTGCCGGCGACGGCGTCCATAGATAATGCGCAGTGTTTGCAAAATTCATGACCCAATCACACTACAGTATGGTGATTGTGGCCGCTTCAAATCTTGGCGCTGTGCCAATACACGAAGCGGCCACGATCACCATACTGACACAGCGCCAAGATTCGAAGCGGCCACAATCACCATATTGTAGCGTGATTGGGTCAAGAATTTTGCAAACGCTGCGCATTATCTATGGACGCCGTTGTCGGCGGCGAATGGTTGCGTGAGTTTGACGCCGTCGCCGCCGGTGCGCAAAGTATGCACGCGGCCTTACCCGCTGGTTGGATCGAAGATGGTTGTAGGCCATCTTGAGACGGTGGCCTCCATCTCACTTACGGGTTCCTAAGGGCGCGGTCATACTCACCGCCGGCAGGGCGTGGCTGCGGTCACACGTAGCGAGGGAGAGTTGCACGGGGGAGGTGCAGAGATGACGTAAGCAACGAGGCAGGATGGCAGAATCCACGACCTGCCGCCAGCACCGCAGAGTACGACCGCGGCTTTACGCGCACAGCGTTCACCATCGCGCCGCGGTGATGGCGCATGCTTTGCCGTTGTAGAAGGGCCTGTCTTCTCGTGGATGGAAGCAAGATGCTCATATCATCGCGAACTGTGCCTCTAAATATGAACAAAACATTCCAAAACACATGTTTACGAATTAAGTAGTTTGTATAAACATACACACTAACAAAGCTATTTCTTCTCACTGTCTTTACTGCGAGAGGGAGGACATCCACTATTCTTTGGTTTCCAACCAAGAGCCGTGCGAAACGGAAAACGGAAACCAAACTAACTCTTTGCTACAAGACCCCCCCCCCCCCCAAGTAAAAATTTTCCTTTAATTATACCTCATTATTTAAAATTTGATGCTTTCAAAAAGCTTGCAACAGTTTATTCTGTAAGGTAAGAGGTGCTATCACTACGATAACGTGGCCTTACCGACAAACCCACCGATAAACAGGCGTACAAAGTTAATGGTTTATATAATGGAAGAAAGATGAATGCGGAATTACAGTGTCGCAAAATCTCATCCTGCACTGCTCCCACAATTTTTACAGATACTGAAAATGTTTGTGAGTTGATCTATGAACTAGGAGCACAGAAGCTATCTTAATGGGATAGGGTGACAGTGCGTCGCAATCGTGCAAACATGGACGAAATTCCGACATAGACCAATCGAGTCTTCCATGCCTTCCACTACCCGTGTTTATGAAATCGTCGCGATACCTCTGCTTAATAGATACAGTAGCGGTCAAAAGTCTTCGGCCAAATGGTTATCTACTTGGATTTTCATTTGCAATTTTTTTGCGACTGGACCGATCTGAGAGAAGTTTGAGTATGTTGTACTCGGAGACACTGCATACTTAATATATTATTTTGGTGATCAACAGTGTAAGTTACGTGATAAAATAATTTTTTATTTTTGGAATGCAATCCCTATGCCGTCCCGCTGTGCCGCTGTCATCAAAAATCGTGGTCTTTCTACAAAATATTGATTTCTGAGGCTTGCTTGTTTTGTTTTTGTAAAGAAAGCCGTTTTCCTTGACCAAGCCTTTCTCTTTTTTTCGTTGGTCTTGTAGTAAATTCTTGTAAAAAAACCATGAAAAGAGTCACGGGGCACGCAAGTAGAAGGAAATGTTGACAATAGGTTCAGGCACCACTTATTAAAATTTTGTCAAATTTTGTCAAGTAGGAAAAAAGTTATGACAAAAAAGTTTTGGCCGAAGACTTTTGAGCGCCACTGTATGTGCTTTTCCGTCTGACTGAGGAACAAGAACGAAGGTTGAGAAACAAGGGCCCCAAAAGACTGCAATGTTCCAACGACCCCGCCCATTAAAGAAATCACACCATCACAGAGCTTGTCGTCCCTCTGAAAAAGGTCGTCAGTCCACAATCATGATGACATTGCTACATCTAGCAATAAGTATGATTCTCGATTCATGACTTTTTTCAAAGATCACCTCATCCCCTCGAAAATAACTGGGATAGAGGTGGTTATTCATGGTGATGAGAATTACTCGAGCAATATCCAGTAATGCACCGCTCCTCCCTCCATTTTCCAACCTAAAGTACGGCTCCCCCTATTAAAATTACTTATCTCATGCTTAAGACCGCTGACATGGTCTGCGTCGACGGGGCGGGCTGCGTTCACAGGCAGCGAGGCAAAGTGACAAGGGGAAGGTGTTGAGACGAAGGCAAATATAAAGGTGGCACGGGCGCAGACGCAAAGACAAGCAGCCACGCCCTGCCGCCGGTACCGCAGAGTATGAAGGCGGCCTAGGACCGGCGTCATACTTCGCGATTCTGCGATTATGCGTTTTTGCGATTTCGCGGTGTCGCAGCTCCGCAAGTTGCGCATTGCACAATCCCAAGGTCGTGCTAACGCGTGCGAAAGTGTGACGCCGCGAAATCGCAGAATCGCAAAAACGCAAAATTGCAAAATCAAAAAATCCGAAGTCCGACGGCGGTCTGGCCCTGAGTGCCTCACATTAACATCCAAATTTTTTAGGAGTTGTGTGATATTTCTACATCTTGTCAAATCAATAGACATATTTTCCGTGTGTCTTACCTCCTAGCCGAGTGTAAAAATCTGGAAAGGTTTTAGAAAGTTGACAATGTTCTGTTGATTGCAGAGTTTATAACTATGTCTGACTGATGCATGCTGCGACTTATCTCCATGTATCGTAAGGCCGCGGTCATACTCACCGCCTGCAGGGCGTGGCTGCGTTCACAGGCAGCGAGGGAGTGTGGCACGGGGGAGGTGCACAGATGTCGCAGGCAACGAGGCAGGATATCATGGGCGGAGACGCAGAGATACGCAGCCACGCCCTGCCGCCGGCATCACAGGGTGCGACCGCGGCCTAAGCATGATTCGAATTCCGTGCTATGGGTATTTCGTTTTTTTGTAAATATCTATGTGGACTTCCATTTAGGACTCATAGCTTCATGACTACAAGCACATCTACGGAAAACCGAATAGATGACGAACAACTTCGTGAACTTTTCAGTTCATTGGCAACATTAGCGCAACAGGGACCACTGCCAGGTCAGTTATTTGATTGGATAGCTTGGAAGTCGTGTATTTGAGGTAGCCATATCAACAAAAAATCCAAGACTTGGAGATACCAGGGAAGGGGGGGGGGGGAATTCTAGCCTACGGTAAACACTTGCAGTTCGTTCCGCATTTGCACACAAGGGTTTGATTGTGAGTTTATTGAAGTTTTTATCGTGGACATCTCCTTCCTTACTCTTTAACTTATTCTTCCTCCTATTGTCTCATTTAATTGTTGTTGTTTGTTGCTTCACTTGTTTGACATCATCATGAGCGAAATCCAATTCGCCCTACGCGACATCGGTTAACGGCTGCGTCGGCCTTCTCTGCCCGCCACCAGCAGGCCACTCAGCCACTGAAGCGTACAGCTCGAGGTGAAGCGCGCCAGAGTTGCAATAGCTTCCCAAAGGCGCGTTTTTCAAAGCGAGTTCACGACGCTTCATCTCTTGTGATCTCAGTGTTTTTTACTGAGACGAGAGTTCTCGAATGCGCTCTCCCGTTGCCCCCTTCTTGAGCTCCTGCGAGGGGTCCAACCGTCATGCATTTGCAGTTCGATTGGGTTTCTTCAGCTTACTTCAAGCTATACGATATCTCTCAAGGATTTTCAGCTGCCACTGTGTGGCAAAACAAATGATTCTCAATAGGACCCTATGGTGCAGCACTTTAGGGTATATACTAATAAATTAGTTCTACTCAAGCAATCGATTTCAGTGCAGGCCTATACCGTCTTGATTCACAATCATTCACCAGAGGCGTTAGCCGAGCAGTTGCATCAGAAATGGTTGGCTGATAGCCGTTTCGCTCCGTTAGCCTCCGATATTGTGCTACATGTGAGAAAAGTGAGCTTTTGAATGAAATATATCTCTCGAACTCGATAAGATTCAATATTAGTTTCGTGCAGTGGTCTAATCATTGATGAAATTTATGACATTTATTTGTATTGAAGCTCAAAGACACCGGAAGGGGGTAAATTTTGGAAAAGTGGGGTTACTGGAGAGTATGAAAATAGTTGTGCTCAGCTCTGCTCATCCTGAGAGACAAGAACCCTCTTCTTACTACTTCCCTTTCGTGCCCTCTGCATGACTAGCTGATAGGGAAGATGCAAAATCCGAGTTATAATGGAGAGGATTGTTCGTCGATTCCCGCGCAAGTACGCCGCGCAGGGTATGCCGTAAGTTTTGAGCGTTTAGGTCGCGTTCATACTTTGCGGTGCCGGCGGCGAGGCGTGACTGCGTGTTTCTGCGTCTCCACCTGTGACATTCTTTCTCGTTGCCTGTGTCGTCTCTGCATGTCCCTCGTGCCACTCTGCCTCGCTGCTGTGAACGCAGCCACGTCGTGCCGACGAAAAGTGTGAATACTGCATCGACCCTTACGTTTCACGACTCATGGCGTGTAAGTCATATTGTTTTTGCAGACGAATTCTTCTGGACTCGCTCTGTCGTCATGTGTTTTGGCTTTGCTTCTAAATGACTACCGTAATCGATTGGAAGTACGGAGTCGCTCCACATTAATGTTCCGCAATAGCGTAAAAGCAATATTCCAGTGAGTGACCTTATAATTGCTTATATTCCGGAAAAAACCTTGTTTAGCGACTTAAATAATTGTTTTTGTTAGGATGTACACGGTATTTCTTAAAATAGACGGCTGTGTGGCACAATGTCTAGTGAAACCGATGTTCAAGTGCCTGGACATTTTGCTCGATGACCATCCAAGCTACGAAGACTTGGAAGTAAGATGTTATGTCTTTCGAAAATAGATCATTTGGCAAACTTGTGCTTTCAGATGGCGGGTACCCTGTTATCAGAACACGGATCAACGCTGTACAATCTGAATTCCTATTTGGTGGACCGAATGGTTGTAAAAATCCGTGCCAAAATGTGCTCAGACGACGAAGAGGTTAAAAGCGACATAAGAAAAATTTTCCTACATGTGAGTTGCTACTATGCCCAAATACACACTTGATGGTCATTAAAAAAAGTTTATGGCAAATTTCTCCCTCTAAAAATCCAGACATTACTTTGACGAAAATTCCTCTCGGGATGACTTGGACAAAGAAGATAGTACAAGTGAAATAGTGATGGGCGGAAAATTGCGCAGCATCGCTCCGAAGGCCAATTTTTGCAGGACCTCCCCCACAAAAAAACATTGGGATGTGTTTTCGAAAAGCCGTCATTCGGTTTCAGGTGATGGACCTTTGGGCATGGGGTTGGAATGAACTGATGATACCGGAATGTTTGACGATGCCCTACACTGATGCACATCCTCCGCAGGATCCATCCCTTCAACGAAAGAGGGATACAGGCGCAAAAGAGTTCGGCAGCAAAGAGAGTGTCGTGTAAAGAAATTTTACGGGTGGCAAATGTTCTATCTAGTCTTAGATAAGGGATGTAGGCCAGGACACTCGTCTTAGGTCAAGAACCGCAGTATTTTGTGGCGACTATGTCCTTCATGCCTAGCGGGAAATGTTGTGAGCGGTGACCCTATACTCGTGGCGCGGTGACCTAATTCGAGTATTCTGATCTACATACTCAAATACGTATGCATGTGCTTCAAGCTTCATGTAATAAATATCACGCTTTGCCTTCAAATGAGTGGTCGAAGAAGGCCAAGAAGGGCCGATGAGCCTTTGCATGCAAAATGTCATCACTACGCTGCGCTCTTCCAGATGGGCTAGTAGCAATCACAACCAATAACCATACTTATTAGGAATTACTGTTAAAAACATCGGGAGGTGCCAGTTTTGCCCTACGTAACACCTACCGTCGAAATGGTCTCCAGTCTCTATCGCTACAGGCCTCAATCTTCCACTTGACTGGCATGACTGTAGGCCCTAATTAGTTGACGCAGAGTTCCTTCCATGCCTTCTCCAAGGTAGCGTAGAAATAGTCTGAACTCGGTGTTGCTTAGAGAACACGCTCTGCTGTAAATTACCGTACACAGCAAACTTCATGGGATCTAAATCGGGCCAGTTAGATGGCCAAGTATTCTTTGACCAACATAAATAATAACCCAGGAAGTGGTTATCACAGAACTCGAGCGTGGATTTTGCAGCAGGAGCCGACGTCCACTCGTGCTGAAAAACGCAGTGGCGCCTGCTGAAACCAAAAACTAAAAAGCACATAACGTAGCATTGTAGGTTGGTAGATTTCTTAGAAGTGAAAGGACTTAACTGTTTGTGGCCTACTGTGACGTCAGTAGAGAAGAGATTTGAGGCCAATAATGGAGGTCATTTCGAGCCTCTTCTCGAATAAACTGTGTTTTATTTTGTGGTGTAAAGAAACGAACTTAAGGAGATAAAAGAGCCTTTCATCGTGAAGATGTGGTCAATAAGCCATGCTTCAATGCTTAATAGCCATCCCTCGAATGTAGATCTTTTAGGGCTTTTTATTGTTGCTTCATTTATACCATTTCCACTTTGAACTGGACACTTTTCAAAACACCTGGGACATTGTTGAAATCGAATCAGACGTTTTTCAAACCACCTGAAACATTGTTGAAATTGAATTGGACGTTTTTCAAATGAAAAAAGACGTCTTTCACATCAACATGGACGTTTTTCTTTTGTTGTTTTTTTGTTTATTTGAGTTTCTTCTTAAACTTCATAGTGTATTCTTAATGCAGTATGACGAAAACAAATACAATTTTTCACAAAAAAGTAAACAGATTATTAAAACACGTTCAGTTACTGAAGGGTTGCCCTGCCGCAGCAGCCGTCATGTTCATCATGTTGACTCGGTCCATTTCATAGTGGCACTTCTTCAGTTTAATCTTCAACTTTCTTAGAGCGTTGAAAATAGAAGAAACGGCCAACTCGATGTTCACTTCCTTCAGCCGTTCCTGAATCTTCCGCAAGGTGTTCTTTTGGATGTTGCTGCACGATCTCTTCAATGCGCTGCAGCACTTCCGCGGTCAGCTTGGATCTTCTGTTTCCTCCACAGCTACGCTGGACAATGGCATCTTCCTTCCTGTACGCACTGATGATATTCCTTGCCATACTCTCGTTAACACCAGCGACATGAGCGGCTTCATGGACTGGTCTTCTGCTCACTTGTACAAGCTTGACGAGGATTTCCTTTTGCTCCAAGGTCGTCCGCCTGTAACGTCGCCGCTCACCAAAAATTGAGCTCTGGAGACTGGACGGTACGCAGTTTCGTCACAACTGAAGGGATTACGAAAGTCAAGCCGCCGTGTTAGTATTTCGCGCGCTTGACGCGGCAATTCTTTTTGAAAAGCGGCTATTTATCGACGGGTACTGCCATTTGACACATGTGTTTTCTACTATACGCTTCTCATCGGAACATTCAGAAATGCTCATAGGAAGTTGTCCGACTTAAATTGAAAAAACATTGATTCGAAAAATGTTCTGGGTGGTTTGAAAAAAGTTAATGTGGTTCAAAAATCGTCCCTGGTGATTTGAAAAACGTTAATATTGGTTTGGAAAGTGTCCACTTCAAAGTGGAAATGGTATATAAAAAAACTAAAACTATCACTGATACCATAAATTATAGCTACACTTTATTAATGAGTATAATTTGAAATGGATACAATTAAGCATTGGATAATACGAAGCAGGCTACGAATAAAAAGTGAGAACATTGCTGTGATTACCGCGAATGAATAACACAGAAGGTAAATCTCGTGATATCACATCCAGCCAATTCGTGTAGAGACTGCTGCTCACATCCTTTTGAGGGAACGGTAACGTGCTAAACGACTCATATAAGTAATTTCTCGGATTCTGAAATATGTTTCTGCTGACTACTGATGTGTTGTTTATGAGGTTTTGATGGGAAAACTCCGCAGTAGAAGGCACAAGTGGCAATCGTTGCAAGAAGTATTTGGAGATGAACGGTTTTACTTTGATGGTTGTACTTGCAACTTTTCGACTTATTCACTATATTAATGCAGGTTTTCGTGCGTGTATCGCTATTATTAGGTTGAGAACCAAGTTCTTTATTTGTTTTCACACCGAATTTTTCGTCACGAGATTAATTGTAGTATATTATCCTAAGATGCTCCCTCTACACCAAAAAGATGATGTAGCATTTTTGTCCACCTAATCTTGTCCTGAATAGAGGTCTCTGAAATGTAGATTCCTGGCGGCAGAATGCTGTCAAGATCTGGCCTTCTAGTAATGACAAAGACCTACCAAAGCTACTCTGCAAATTCGCCCGTGAAAGGAAAAGACTATAGACACGAGGATTTCATATGAGCTCAATCGAGCGAAGCAAGACTCTCAATCCAAGGATCTACGAGTAACTTTTCTCTGTCATGCCAGCGAGGTTGTTAAGTGGGATTTTTATTTACGACGTTTCGGCATTCTGGCATTCGAGACTGAGATTACTGCTAGGAAAGTGCTTGAAGCGTTTTGGTTTTCCGCAAGAAATCCAAATATGAACAGGAATGAGTGCTCATCCATTACTAATGTTCTCCCTCCTGCCATCTGCTCACATTGCGAGCTACTGATCTGAGGGAGGAGACATGCATGTCCCCATTATACTATATGTATAAGGACAGCATGGCACCTCTCGTTCACTGACGGCAACTGACACGGAGTGGCGGCGTTCATCTCTCACGGTGGTGGACTGGGTGAGTTATTTTCTTCCGTAAGGGGTTTCTGCGGCGGTTTCCTTGATGTTTCATCAGAACTGCTAGGGTGGAGACGTTTGGTGGTGTGGTGGGTAAAATCCTAAATCTTGAGCCACGTTTAGGCCTTTGAGGAAGACGATGTGGTCGAAACGTCAGGCCGTAAATAAAAACTCCATCTAACAGCCTCGTTGACATGATAGAGAAAGGTAAACGACTCCAATGCCGACACGAAGAGAGAAGTTGGAATTTCTACGAGTAACGTTCAAAGGCAGCGATAGGGGTTCGCGTCGCATATGGAAGGATCATTGAATATGAAGGTCGAGGTGCTCAGTAGTACGGAAGTGAAGAAAAAGCAGAATGGAGGGGTCGAAAACCCGAGAGATAAGACCCCCTTCCCGCCGTTCACTCCTTCAAGGGGCGGTTCTCCCCGAGAAACGGAGCCGGCGGGCTGCCGCAAAACAAGTGGTAGCTGTTGAGGAAGACGGCTCTTAGAAAGCCCGGAGGTACTCCTTCTCATCGGAAATTTCGCCACATATAGTCTTTTCATACCCTAGCTTTCATATGCGTGACCCAGTTTAGGAGTTCCCATTCCAAGTGATGGGGTTATCTTCAATAATGACGGAAAATCAAAAAACTTCCTTCGGTTTAGGACAGCTGCTTTCTGACGAAACAGCTAACTTTTTGTCCGAGAGTCAAAAAAAGCCTTGAATAATAAGAAAGAATCTGCACTAGCTTGCTTCTCCAACATAAGTGTTGTGAAATTGTTAGCTTTTCTACCGAAAACATAACGGAACTCAGTCTCTAACTTGAGATTGGGCCTTGATCTTCGGGAAACACGGAGTAATGTGGCTTTCCCGATTTTTCGACGCTATCCGCTCAGGATCCCAGATCTGGGGAGTCAGTACCATCGTTCCCATCGTAAACAGAGAAAGAACGCAATGAAATACTCCAGCTACCCCAGTCAACTCGTCAGAGCATGTCATTAAATGGTACCAGCGCTTGGACGATTCAAAGATCAGCTAGTATACCCCAGGAGCAGCTCGGCTTCATGTCTGAAGAGTCTAGGACGGATGCCATCCTTATCGTCAAGCAGGTCATGAAGAATTACTGAGAGAAACGCCGACCGTGTATGGTCTTACTCGATCTCGGAAGGACATTCTATCGTCTCCTATAGCCACTAATGTGTATGGCCTTCGAAGGACAAGATATCACAAAACATGAGAGGCTGCAGGCAGCCATACCCACTCCATAAGGGCTCATCAATAAAGTGGACATCACTGTGAGGTGCCCCATTACGGTGGGATCAGCCCTGAGTCCATTCCTTTTCCACTAATCCTCGCCATGAACGTTTCATGGAAGGTTCTCGCGATGAACGTTTCATGGAAGGTTCGCTGGAAACCATCCTCTATCCTAACGACTTTGCTCAATTGCTGATAGTGAAAAGAGCGAGTGGAGAAGTGATTAGAGTGCTTGCGAAAATGGCCACCTGCTGAGCATGAAGAAGTCTACGTTCTTGAATGCTCAGAAAGGTACAGAGCTAATTGTGAATCTCCATGCCGGAAAGATAGGAAGAGTCGAGAAATCCCGGTCTGTGGGAAGCGACTCAGCCGTTGGAGGAGCTCGGGCACTAGAGCCCCGAATAAAATGAGCTCGAAATGGAAATGGAGAAAGTCTTTGAAATACTCTGTGATCGACGCTGCTCCAAAATTTGAGGTGTATCTATCGGTGGTAAGGCCCACAATGCTGTACGGAAGCGAGTGTTAGCCCAAAGCAAAGAACCACGAAAGGGAGCAGCATTATGCAAAAGTGATGATGGCTGAGAGGAACATGAGGCTGGACGGTCAAATGCTACAATGGTGCGAGCACGTGCTGAGAAGCCACAGGGCCATTCAATAAGGAGCGCTCTAGAGTTCGAAGCCTAGGGGTGGCGACCGCAGGGAGCCTCAAAAGGAGATGGAAGGATGTCATCAAGAACGACCTCCCTGACATCGAACCTACGGCAGCGGATGACCTGGGCAAGAAGAAATGGCAACGTATGACAGAAACAATAGAACCTGTCACCGCTTAACTAACGCTAAGGAGAGGAAGGATCTAATACTTGTAATTTTGTGGGCCTTGCAGCAAAATATAAAATATGAGGCAAGAGATGTTTCTAAACTGTTGAACACTTGTAAAAACAAATTATCCGAATTAATGTTACGAGTCTTACTACGAGAAAGTGCAACACCATGAACGAATCATAAACTTACACCACCACTAAACATGCATTGGACGAATACTTCTTCAGTAAAATCCCAGTTTGAATATGCCTGGCAATTTTGTTGTTCATTTTCGTCAGTTCTTCTTGAGAAATCAGGCCTTCCTTGTGGTCACCAAAGAATGGCTCCAACGACTTGAGGAACATCTCTCTTCTGTAAAAAATTATATGAATATGGTCTCACAGAACAAAATTAATTATGGGTCTCTTTTCTCAAAGGCACATTCCACGATAGCTTATCTGTCTGCAACCGAAAATTAAGCTAAGGTTGGCAAGTAGCTTATCGACCAAGAAAAATGAAGAGAAATGAACGGCATTCAAAGGTCATTTGCATTACAACTGGGATGATGTCCGGAAACAAGGTGAAGAAGCCTCTTGCTGAAATGAGTTTTTGCGCATTCACTTTGTCACGAATTGCTTATCAGAGGGCTAGTCAACTAGGTCTTATAATAGAATGAGCCTTCTAGTGGAGAACTCACATTTCCTCGTCCGGTTTTTCATATGATGGTACCACATGAAGGTAGCTATACTTGATACGGAACTTATCCAGTAGTGCTGCCATTCGCTGTTCTTCCGTTAAAACAGGTGTGTCTTCCCGAGCTATAGTGAAAACACGAAGATTTGCTCCCTGAAAGAATCCGTCACTCTATAACTTGGTTTCAGCAGTTGACTTGAAGACTGATCATTCATCGTAAAAATGAATAGAATTTTACCTGAGGCTGTGCCAGTTAACTACTGCGTGAAAGTTAAAGACACGATTGGGATAGTAAAGGAAATCAGATTCGAGAAGACATGCTCCCTGCTATGATGAAATGGCGAGTTCTAAGGAGACGATCTAAGGTAAAACTCACTTTGAAAAGCGCTACATAGAGCTTTTTTTCGTGCTTGTGTTCGGGTGCGTTTCGAACGATTCCCGATGGCTGAGCAGTTGTGAAGGGCGGGAAAAAGTTCATAGTTGGCTGGTTTCGCTACACTCTCCCTCTTCATCACCTCCTTCATTTTTCGGGTTTTGACCATTGCATTTTCCTTTTTTCCTATGTTGCTGCATCTCTAAGATCCAAATCACAACTGCTCAAAATTGGTGTGTAGACTATGTCGAATTTTCGCGCGGCCGTTGCGGCCGAAAAAGAGTCGCATGACTGATCTCTTCGCGTGTGATTGCTACTTTGCAACACTCCGTTCACAGTTTTACGCCGAAATCAATTATTCCTTGATTAATTGTTATCATGTATTTATCGTTTATTTGATTTATATGTTACTATTTTGTCTTTTTAAGGCACAAAAGTTATTTGTTTTCGGATAACGATGAGATAAACAGCTATTTCTCAAAAGATCTGCATGGTACCAGACCCTCGCGTCGTGATCGAAATTCCAACCTACCGCGGCAAGTTGACGACGCCGCGAGTGCGACGTCGCAAAGCGAAATTTCGATAAGTCCACACACCCGCCTGAGATTACCATTACAATGCTGTTAAGGGCCAAAGTGCAACCATTGTAATGTATGGGGAGCAGAGCTTAGTCGGAAGGGGAGGGGGTCTCAGGTGTAACTGTTTTTTAGTGAAAACTCCATTGCCGTTCATTGCATTATTGTATACCTTTGCCATTTATCCTTTGCGCTGCGCTGTAGCATATCTTATGTGCAGGATCCAAGGTTACATGGCAGTGGCACTTCTTGAGAAACCTAGGATCCTGCACATAGTGGACATGCAGTACAGTCCAAAGGTAACTGGCAAAAGTATGCTGTGATGCAATGAATAGCAAGGGTGCTTTTATTAAAAGGCAGTTACACCCAAGCCAACCCCCTTCCCCTCGACCCTATCCTATGTTCCCCAGACATAAGAAAGTGGTATTCTTCCTCTTCCTCTTTCTCTTCTCCCTGCCGTCAGGCGCGTGCCGTCGTGGATTCCGGTTTTTTTTTCGGGGTCGCCACTTTCTTCCATCCAAGGAATCCTCCCATGGCCATGGCTTTTCTGGAACGCTCATAATGACGTAATTTCAATTCTTCTTTGGGGCTTCTCGTGCTCATTCAGACTTCCAGGAACAGAGCCTTTCTTATCGGGTCATCCTCAGGTCCTGTACGTACATGACAGTACCATCATAGCCATGTTCTCCCATCTTCAGCTGGAAGGGAGCCGTTTTCATGATCGTGCTGATGCTTTTCGGTCTTATCCAGTTGTGTCAACAGCATGCTGATTAAAAATTCTTATTACCTAGAAGTGCAGTTGCCTTTCATGGCTTTTATGGGCCATCACACACCGCCGTGAAGCATCGGGACCTTACCACTATTCGTGGATCTTGCCCTTGAACCTTCTTGGAGTATCGTTGATCGCAGCGAATCCTTGCGAACTCCTTCCATTTCATCCATTCCGCATTTGCCCTTTCACGTTAACTCGATTCCAGGTGAGATACGCCGCGAGGATGTACAAAGCAGGCCCACATGGAAGAACGGCCATCGAGCAGTTGCTAACCGTGATGGTGAAGTGATGGAATGCTCCACCACAGCTTTATGATATGCCGAACAGCAAATTGCACTACATGATTACAATGCACACTCTAGCGGTGTGACACACCCTATTAAGAGCACCGTTGTATGTAATTCCGAATTTGAGGAATAGGAAGGTTGAGGAGATCTTGTAACAGTAGGGAAAGAATGGAATGAAACGGTCAAAAACCTAAGAAAAGGGAAACCAAAGTCCTCCTAACTCCTTTCTCTCGTCTTCTCCGCATCACTGGCCGCGGAGGACTGATGCAGACAGCGAGAGGCCAAGCGAGCCGGCCGCAAATGTTGCTCGCACCTCGCGAAAGTTCGCCCAGCGGATGAAAGGCAGCTTGCTTGACAGCGTAGCGATATCTCGATGAAGAATCGAAGACGCGCTTTTTTACTTTCACTTTCGCCCATATGATCTCTTCTCGTTCACAGAAAATATTTTTTTCACTTCTCATTCTCTCCTTACCTGTAGTGTCTATCCGAGAAGAATAGTGTAACGTCCCCAATTTATCATTGATTTTTATGCGACTTTCAAACATCATTGGTAAGAACGGGTTTCTCCATCGAGGTACTGCCGCGACCTTGTTTTGACTCAGGCTGGCTTCCTCATGATACTACTATCTCTGCCTTTGATGGCTGTTGCCACCAGTTGCGTTCGATTCCTGCTGGAGATTCATGCCTTGCGAGGGGTAGCGAAAATGGGGGCAATACCAGCATTAGGTCTAGGTTGACGGGTTGGTTGATGGAGAATTCCCTTCACACCAAATATGTTTGAAAGTCGCATAAAGATCAGTGTTAAACTTGGAATGCCACGCCATGATTCTTGGACAGACCGCTGCAGGTAAGGAGAAAGCAAGAACTGGAAAAACATATTTTCATAAACGGGCACCTGATGAAGGAAGAGATTATCTTATGATAATTTGAAAGTGGAAAAGTGCGTCTAGCAACCTTTATCGCGGTATAGTTACGCTGCCGATCAAGCTGCCTCGAATGCACTGGGCGAGTTTCTGCGAGGCGCGAACAACATTTTCGCTCACTTGGCCCCTCGCTGTCCGCTTCACCCCTCAGCGGCTAGTTACGCTTCAGTCCATCCTTTCTTCACTGTGACACAACTGATCACTTCAACCTTCATATCCCTCAATGTTCCGAAATTTTCCATAACGGTGCCTCGATAGGGTGTGTTTCAGCGCTAGAGTGTACATTGTGTGCATGCAGTGCAATGTGCTTTCCAGCATTTCATGAAGCTGTGTTGGAGCATTCCATCACTTCAACATCACAGCCAGCAACTGCTGGATGGTCGTTCTCCTTGTGGGCCTGCTTTGTACATCTTCGCAGCGTATACCACATGGAATCAAGGTCACATCAAAAAGGAGGCTGCAGGCTAGTTCGTGGACCACCTTCACTGTTCAATGTCATCGCGCATCCATGGAAAATGAATCGCGATGGAATGATTCCTGAGAAGGCGCACACGAAGAAGTACATAGTACAGCGTAGTGTTGCTAGATGAGTTTACGTCTAAAGAGAGATGAAGACGATCATGCAGTATTTCCTCCAGCACTGTGAGATGTCAACCATCAGAACAACCGTGCTCGACATTATTCTATAGCCAGTCACCACTCAGACTGAACTTTCCTGATCGAAGAAAAACATGTCTCCCCACTTGTAGTCCATCCACTTCTCAAGGTCCCTTGGCATTAACGTGTCAGTGAGTGTTCACAGGACTCCGAGTACTGGACGTCGGAAAAAGTAGGCCTGCTCACATGCGGCTCCTTTAGAAGTGAGACTGTTACAGTCCTGGAGAATGTGATTGCAACTGCACTTGCTGGTATGAATCGGTCCTTTGCTCTTCCCCTATAGCTTTCACCCGCATCTATTGCTTTTGCAGTTAACCGCGTTCTCCTTACAGCAAAGTGCCTGTGGTTTGGATGCATCTTATGCACGTGAACAAAACTATAACAATTTTACTGTCAGCTTGCTCTTTGACGTTAAGCTCTCAACATGGTTTCGCTTGTTCCTTACTCACTTATTTGTACGCTTATTGTGGTTGGTTTGGTATCACTATCTACTGTAATCCATTGATTTCTCAGTCAATAAGACCTAGCGAGCTAGAACACGACGAGTTTCTGATGAAAGTTGTTGATTGAAGACCCTCAGCTTTACCATGCGGCTCCTCCGTATAAAAGGGCATCGGCTCGAGGAAGAGTCATTCTGATAGTAGCCATTCTGATCCTATCTCGACGGTTCGAGTTCCTCCTTGCATCGCAATAGCGGCTCTTTTCATATTCTTGCTCTTTTCATATTTTTAATGCATTTTAACTTGCCTTTTTACTTTTGAGTGCCTTATATGCATTGCTAGATGTACAATCTTGACATATCGAGATTTCACCTCTGAGCGATTCATTCAGGAAAATTATTATAGTTCTCTGTCCTCGCACCATTTATTTTTTACTTACAAGGGAAGTACCCTAGGTCAAGTGGCCATTCGGAATGGGATACATATGGTCCGACGTTTTTTCGGACGCCGATTTCGAATCTGTGTTCGAAATTCGCAGAACGATTCCCTGAGCGGAGTTATAGAGGTTTTAGGAAAAACAGTAATATTATATGGTAGGTTTGAAAGCCCATAGCACGCGAGCCAGACGTTCTTGCGCGGAACCAGGCCGAATTTCGTGATCAGGGAGTCAAATCACTCCAAGGGACAAGTTTTTAGCCAATTCGAGAGTTTGACCAAATTTCGGAAGAATTTACGGGCTACCAGGGTGGGAGCCCATTGAACAAAGGAGAAGTCGTTGACCCTTGCCTAGGAAATGCTCCTAACTGGCGCTTGTTTCGTACATTTAGTGCGATGGGCAAGTGTAAAAGGTATGTGTGGGCTATCTTGTTCAGGTTGCAGGGTTTTCTGTAAAAGAAAATTCAAAAACTACCACTTTATCCCCTGACCACCCCCATTTTTCCGGAGTTGGACCGAAAACTGGATTTGGCTGAAAGTTTGCACAGATGAGTGCGATACGTACCAGTACAAGAAAACGTCCAGAAGTGAAAGAAAAGCACTTACTGACAATGAAACACAAAATGCAAAGAAAGTCGCACCGGCGGGGAGCAAACCCACGATCCCTGTCCTGCAGATCCGGAACACTCCCGGTGAACAACTGAGGCCATTGCTAGCACAGCAACGGCCGTGCTTATGACATAGTGCCCCGCCAACGAGATCCAACGTGTAGCCGTTCATTCGAAAAAAAAAACCTCCATAACTCCGCTTAGAGAATCGTTTTGCAAATTCCGAATACAGATTCGAGATCAGCGTCCGAAAATACGTTGGAACATATGTATCCCATTCCGAATTGCCACTTCGACCTGGGGTCCTTCCCTTGTTAGTTATAATAAAGGTTTAATCACCCAAGTTTGAGGACCTACTTGATCTACACAGATCATCAGCGTGGCAAGCTTGAGTTTGGTAAGCTTCGAGTAAGAAGGTCTTCACTCTTTGTCCCTTATACTTACTGTCCCCGAATACAATACTGTCTAATAATTCACGAGGACTTTGAACCAAATCTTGGACCAAAATCTACTATGACTGAATCTGACCTTTAGAATGCTTCCTTTCTGAGTGAGAAGGTACGGAACAAGTAGAGTCAATCCACCGTCGTCGCTGAGCCACCATACATCTATGGTAGATTTCTCATGTGATGTTTTCTCCGTGTCAGAATCAGCAGATGACACAGATTCCTTGTCGTTACTTTTGATACTTGCAGTCTTCAAACGCAAACCTAAAACTCGGCGATTTTTGAACGACTGTGTATCACGACCTAGAAGCATTATTGAAAATGACGTAGGACCAAGCATTGTGTAATGAAATCTTCAAGAGCGGTCGTACTTTTCATAATTTTCCTCAACGCTATGTTTGACCCTGTCATTACGCCATTTCAAGGTTCAGCTAATAATAATTATTTACTTAATGAATGGAGTGCGAATCTCGTTACACTTTTGTGAAGGACGCCAGGACAGTCCGGTCATTGCCCCAAACCAATTGCATCGCTGCGCGACCGTTGAATTGTGTCGCACGCAAATGGGCGCGACGCGACCACCACTTCCTCGCTTGAGCTGACTCACAGGGTGATCAGTAATTCATGCAAGAAAGTTGCATGTAATTTTTCGTGGCGATCATCGGTTTTATCAGACGCTTCAGGGTTTTTTTTTACATCTACGTCAGCTTCTTCTTAACAATACTGACAAAATGGCTCTCTGATGGCTTTCCCTCTCATGATGAGTTCAGCCTAACACTGCCAACCTAATTCTCTAGCGCGATATTATGTCACCATTGTTTAGACGGGAAGGTAGAGGGGGCGACTATTCCTCCTTTTTCGACTAGAAATGACGCAGGGGTAGCGCATCCTATATACAGCAGTGGTCAAAAACATTAGGCAACCAAAAAAGTTCGTGCGGTTTTTCTAATTGATATTTCTATGCAATGTATCGCTGAACTGTTGAGCTGAAGCTTTGCCCAGGTGGTTATCTGGGTGGTAGTTACGAATATGACATCCGTTTTTGGCGTTTGCGCCAATTTGGTGCAATTGCACCATGTCGTTGCAACAACTCGTTTTTACAAAATCGCTGAAATTTGGGAAAACCAATGTCATACTCGTGATCAGCACCCCAGCTAACCTCCCTGGACAAAGTTTCACCAAAATCGCTGAAAGTTTCAGCGAATTTGGTGAGACTTTGCTCAAAATGGCGCTCGCGCTAAAAACCATTCGAATGCTTCCTTAGAG
Organism: Trichostrongylus colubriformis; assembly: GCA_963978905.1. Lineage (NCBI taxonomy): Eukaryota > Metazoa > Nematoda > Chromadorea > Rhabditida > Trichostrongylidae > Trichostrongylus > Trichostrongylus colubriformis. The sequence continues at coordinate 18,066,883 of OZ022259.1, read as the reverse complement.
CGCGTTTAATATTGGAGACAACTGGATGACGCATAACTTCTTCCAAGTAGGATTCGACCCGATATTCACCTCTCCTATAATGCTGCGAATAGTTTGCTCAGAAGCCGTCGATTTATAGTCGGAAGCAGGACATCCCAGCTGCCGTACCTGGTGCAATTGCACCGAATTGGCGCAAACGCCAAAAACGGATGTCATATTCGTGACCAGCATCCCAAATAACCCCTGGAGCGAAGTTTCAGCAAAGTTCAGCGATACCTTACATAGAAATATCAATTAGAAAAAACCGCACGAACTTTTCTTGGTTGCCTAATAGATGCGGTTTTGGATCTAAACCATAACCTCGATCGACGTTTACATACCTCGTCAAATTTTTTTTCTTGTGTTTTGAAACACTCAGTGAAACAAATTATTTCAGATGAGTAGGGTGCAAGGTAAAAGCTGAAAGATTTATTTAACTGGGAACATCGGAAATGACCAACCCGGTAACTCAGTGCTCTAAAGTCCTGCCATAATTCTAAATGACATGTAACTTAGCCTCAATCTTATTCCGTGTGACTTTCTGCCCATCTGCTCGTTTCGTTGAGTCATAAACTTTTCATGGCCAATCACATTTTTTGAAGATTTGATCATTTTCGGAGTTTTCAAATAGATAGATTTTTCGAGATACATTGAAAGAGATATGTAAACGTCAACCCAAGTTATCGTTAACATTCAAGATCGCATATATTTTTGACCGCTACTGTATGTGCAGGGATAGTGACATACCCTCATTTTGCTTAGTTTCCATTCCTCCCCTCATCTTACTTTCGCTCAAATTCACTGAAAACAATGGAACTTCGTAACTCTGACGACATTTCCCGTGCGTGTTTGACTGTGCGGTGTTTTGAGAACGGATTCTCTGAGTAGCTTTGAGGGCTATGCGCAGCTCCTAAGTGTTCTTCGATTTCCACAGAGAGACTCACCTGTCTCGCCTTTATAGAAATCATGACAAGAACGACACATAAAACACAACAAACTTTAGTTGACAGACTTTTCGGTCAGTCGTATAAATAGTGCAGTTTGATCTTCCACACGATTTTCGTAAGGTCCTGATGATGTCAGAGTACGCCGTATTGTGGGCGGTGACCAGTATACCATACTTATTAGGTGTAACCGCTTCACAGCGCGGGTGAAATCAAAGACAAAGCAGTCAGCCATGAAAGGCAGCACGGGAGGAAAATCATAGGGTGATTGCAAGCGTCTTCAGCTGCCACCTTAATGCCGCACGTACCCTTCCCACCGCAACATTCCGCTGACTTCTGTCTCCACTGCGTCGGAGTTCACGTTCGTCAACTCGCATGATGTAGTAATCATGTGAAGAATGACTTCTTCATATGATGAAGGTGTCAGCTTCGTGCGTGCATAAGTATGTTATGAGGCGTGGTTTTCACTACCACATGTTACTGGCATGACCATCGGAAATATTAATCTACGTTTCCAGGAGAGGTAAATAACCGTCTCCCGATGGTTCGACAGCCGTTAACTGTATGGACTAAACCGTGGATTCAGGTTTTCAGTTGTCTTTCGTGGTCTCGGGATCGTCCGACGATGAACATGTCATGGATATACAGACCGAAATATCCTGTCGACAAGGACCATCGTTCTATGCTACCCATTGAAATTATTACGAGTAACGACGACAGTCTGCTCCCTATTGTCTACCCAATAAATCTGTTGTCCACGTCCCACACTATGACGCATTTTCATATCATCATACATACTACCTTCTGACACCATTGTGGAAGATCAAACTGCACTATCTGTACGACTGACCACAAGGTGTGTCAACTCAACCTTGTTGTGTTTGAAGTAGAGTGAATACCTTGTCATGATTCTACATAGGAAAAACAAGAAAACTCTTTCTACCAAACTACCTCTACCAGAAGCGGCTAAGCGCCTGTTGGTGTGTGTATCTGCGTGCTACCAACAATCAATGGATCCTCATTTTTTGAAATATTATGGGGGAAGACAAGGGGGGACATCAGTGGTGAGAACATATCTAATAACGACTGATAACAAGAGATTTGCAGCGAACTTTGTTTGGGATGAAGGAAATGTATACCGAGATGTTTTGTTTGATGATCCGCACTTTTCTTGCGTACATTACGCATTCCTGATCATTTCTAGTCGACGATTGAAAGGTTCGCCCTTCACCTTCCCATCCAAACAAGAGCGGCTCACTATCGTGTTATAGGACTAGTTTGGTAGTTTTCCTTGTTAAGCACTGATGCGCTCTGATTGTGATGCTGTTATTAGTAGTTTCAGCTGAGGTGAAAAAGGTATCATGCATGAAACGTCATCAAGAACGATACGTAATAGAAAACTGAGTCTTCAATTCAATATACAGTAGCGCACAAAAGTATTTGGCCAGATGGTTGTCCACTTAGGTTTTTCACTTGTAACTGCTTGCGACTGGACCGATCTAAGAGATATTTTAGTATGTTGTACTTGGAGACACTGCACTAAATATACTATTTTGCGCTCAATGGTTTAAGTTACGTGAATAAATGCCATTTTTCGTTTTTGTAGTGCCATACCTATGCGGTCCCGCTGCGCCGCTGTCATCAAAAGACGTGGTCCTTCTGCAGAATATTGATGTACTCTGAGGCTTGTTCGTTTTGTTTTTGTAAAGAGGGCCGTTTTTCTTGACCAAGACTTTTTCTTTTTTTTTCGGTGGTCTTGTAGTAATAAAAAACCATGGAAAGACTCAAGCGGCACTTAAGTTGAAGGAAATGTTGACAATAGGTTCGGGCACCACATATTAAAATTTTGTCAAATTTGGTCAAGTAGGAAAAAAGTTATGGCAAAAAAGTGTTGTGCCAAGACTTTTGAGCGCTACTGTAACAAGATTTAATATTTGCACGAAGTTGTTTGAAGCAACATGGAGCGCAATCTTGCTGTTGATGGTGGTTCCATCCTATCCACGGGAATTGCACACGCTTTTCATTTTGGAGAATGCCTTCAAAAAGAGTGATGACAAAGGCTCCGGCCACTCATAGTCGATACCCAATGATTTAACTACGAGAACGAAAATGCATATAAAAAGGTAAAAGTGAAGGACAGCAACCTTTTTTGATGTTGAATGGATTGTTCGCCTTACTTCGTAATATCGCCACACCCATACCATTGTAAAAAGCTTGCCTAAACAGAGCAGACTCAAAAATAAAAAGGTGAAAAGGTACAGCTGGAACCTACTCCAAAAGTGAATGATTTGTACAGTTGACGAATTTTTGCTACCAAATTTGCGCGCATCTGTCATATAAAGAAATTTAAGGTTGCGGTTGAGATTGGTAAGGGAAAATATGATTACTACATATACATATCCTACAACGCCCAAAAAGCACAGAGGAATACTAAAATGTTTTACAACGTACAAAACTGGTTAAATATGTAGAATTTCTATAGATATAATATATTGTAAATTTCGATCGGTACGTCTATGATGCGTCTGTTTCCCACTTCATAGGCTTTCCGTCGCTCCACTTTCTTCTGCCTACCCGGGGTAAGGCTTGGGCAGGAGAATCCGATGGGAGGTGCTATTATGGGTTGGAAGGTAGGGGGGGGAGAGGTCGTATCTTGGAACTTCTTCGAGTAGTACCCAAAAACCACATGTTGTCGAGTTCCTTTGAGTACACAGCATTTTGGAGTACTATAGTACTTCAAAACAAACGTAATGCACACATACACATGCTTTCATTCACACAGCGTACCCTTTACCCCTTATATGTATCCATACTTTTATTCAAGACCACACTTACTTCTTCATAACCTCCTTTTCTCTATAATAGCCCTTTTATTTTTTGTTTTTGTTTTCTATATTTTTTTTATCGCTTTGTTCCTTCTGGTGTTTCTAACATATTACCTAATCTCAAAGGCAGTGTTAGGGAAAAATCGGAGGAAATGCGAAAAAAAAGTGACGAGTATGACGGGCGAGATGATCAGTAATACGACGGTGAAGGAAAAACGGAAGTAGATGACCGAAAACCCGAAAATAGAACCCCTTTTCCACGACTGATTCTCGACGTGGACGACCATTCCGTCAGCAGGCTGGTGGCCCGGACGACTCTGCCATTGGCATGTATCCAGGTAATCAATGGGTAAAAACAGCGTGGAAACAATACAAAGAACCTAAAAGGCATCCTATCGTTGACTGCAGACGAGCGAAGACAACAAATGAGTATTAATTGAAAACAAAAGATAAAAAACAGAAAAAGATAATTAGCTGATTAGAAAAGGGTCTGGGACGTTCTGTTCTCATGGGGAGCTCGTCGATAGGAGGCGGACTGCCCTGAATAAAGGGGCTTGCTCTGATAAGGCCGCCTCCGCCACAGCTCTAGGGGCGCTTTCCGCGGGGAATTCCGCCATGTATAAGCCTTTCAGACCCTTTGTTTTTCGCTGAATGACTCCTTTTGGGGTTCCTTATCATCCACACTACCCCTAACACTGTCTTTAAATGTCCTTCGTCATGGCTGTCACTGCAAACATTCTCGTAATGTTGTCAGCCCTACTTACTGATGCGCCTCGGAGGCTGGCAACATACAATGGTTCGTTTGAGTCGGAGGTGAAACCGACCATTGACTACTTTATGATAGACATTCCTCACTCATTCTATCCAACTCCTCGCTATTAGACCGATGGGGCTATCTCTCGTCGTAAGCGATAATCACACTAAGAGTTAGCTAACGATGTTACGATTGTAGATTGGCGACCTTTAAAGAGATATCACTCGAGTTCAGGCACTTGACGCCTCAGAAGCGTCGACGGGGATTACTTTCTTCGAAAGCTTTCCTCGACTCCAGGTTTGGAGCTGCCCCTACCCCTCACTCAGCGCTTCTTAAATTTTCTACGGTTGACCAAAGTACCGTATTCACTTCTTTTAAGGCGTTCATACGGAAGCAGAATTGAAAGGGTTCCGGCGTTCTCTTACGCATAGACACTCGTAGCTAGTACTTTGTCCGAATTGTTGTACACCTTCAATTACTTTCACGGATATGTATTGCAGTGATCAGCATTGATGGTTTCATTCGTAATGTTTTTCTTAGGTGGGAACTTACTGAATAATCCGCAAGTATGCATTTCTTTTCGGCAACTTGACAAGGTCTTGGTCCCCGTACACATTTTCCATGAAACCAAGGAAGGTGATGTTCGGCGACATCCGACCCAAACCGCAAATCTATAATACGGACCAGCATTGCAGCAAAAAATGGAGAAAGTGAAACTTGGTCTGAACACGGTCAGGTTTTTCGCCGCGTGTGGCAGATTCAAATGGCAGCGGAACTCCTGCCTGGGTCACACGACAATTCTCCCGCAAAAGGATCGCGTGCGGCACGAGTCAAGTTTTGGGTGATGTCGCGTCCTGACCAAGTGATACATCTCCAGAAGAAATAGGATGGACTGGATTTGCGTCAAGATTCTCAAATGGGGTCACCGACCACGCGAATCGCGTCACGTCGCGCGGCGTGAGTCAAGTTTTGGGTGGTGCCGCGTCAACATGTTTTGCTGATCATTGTGACCTGACGCACTAACCGTCTCTTTGAGTGACATGGACCATTCGAGTGTCAACTATTCTGATACATATGCTCATACCTGTTGAAGCATCATACAACCGCTTTCCAGTGATGAAGCAACGACCACCTTACAAATACCTTTGATGTGTTCTTTTCGTAGAGCTGTTTGCGACACTTCTTGGATTTTTCGTGCTGTTTCCAGCTGCTTACTAAGGTCAGCGGTGTGCTAAAATGTTCACGTGTTGTGAATCAGTACAGAGCAAGTTTTCTGAGATATCACATCAATTGACCTTCTCATGCAAGACGTTCCCGCATACCAAGAGATTTACTCCTTGAGTGATACTGTGGGCTAGTCGAATAAGAAATGGTCTTTCGTGTGGCGCACCGCTCAATACGAGGACCTGCAAGTTTGATATTTAAATGGATCGCTGCTAGAAGAGATCAATTGTATGTGTCTATAAGAAAACTAAATACGGGGAATGGATTTGAAAACACTCTTCACAAGGAATTCACAAACTAACGGGAAAAATCTCTTACCACTCAAACCCGGCAGAACTGAAATGTATTAGGCATTTCAAAGATGGTAGTTTATGGAGCCCAGTGCAGGCCAGAAAGCTCGAACCAGGTCAGGTGACGCGGATCGCGCGACGATGCCACGAGGGCATCGCGCTCCCGGCCCATCCGCGCTAGGCAACGCCGCTCGTCGCGGCTCGCGACGTGCGGTGGCTCCGCCCTCCGTGGTCGAAGCTGGTATATAGGACCGGCTGCCAACTGCCAGTCGTTTTCACCGGGTAACGCCATGATGCTATCTGGGATCTGGGGTGCTATGCACCTCCTGCTCTCGGGTAGCAGAGCGCTGGCACATGAGTTGGCCGGTGTCCACTCCTATCCCCGACTGGGCGCAGCCTGTGCTAAGATTTTCATGCGAGACACCGTCGGCCGTATGGCTACGTAAAATCGGCCGGATGGGGGTCGACTGCGTACAGCCGACTGTCGGGTGTCGCTCCAGCGGAGGCGACTTTGAGAGCCAGATATGGTATTTTGTGTTGCAGTTTTTGCGTTATAAATGAGTATTGTATATCCATGTTGTCCTCTATTATGTTATGGTTGCTGTAGTGCAGGTTGTGAGTGATATGCCGTCAGATCTCGACGGCTATAGGATATAGGTGGGGTTGGTCAATTGTAGTTTTTCAAGAGGCATTGGTTAGGAACGGTTGGCTACGGTATATAATAGTTCGGGCATGGCTGAGTAAGACTGCGAGGTGTCTCAGGCGAGGCGTCTGGGGGCACACCGGTCCCTGTACGCGATAAGTTCAAAAGCGCACTTTCACCGTTGCACCACGTTGCTAAAGGATGCGTTGGATCTGCGACATCAGGTCACCGCCACTCGCGGCGGTCAAGCGTCCATCAATACACAACGGAGGCAGCGGGGCACTTGTCTCAATTCGGGTGTTTTGGCTTACATTCAGTAGCAGACAGTAAAAACATGCTATCAGCAGATTGAATAGCCGTTCGAACGAGTGTTACAAAATCTTACCTGAGGACGATAGTTCTTCACATGGGGCTCGTTCTTGGCAAGCTTCATAACTGCGTTGAAGGCATGTTTGTATGAGTTTGCGGTGGTTGATGTACCCCAATTTACGTCTGAATTAAGTTCTATGTTTTGCCATGATCTCTTGGAGGATCACTCTCCTTGACTATACTACTTTCGACTGAACTGATAATCACCTCAACACAATTCAACTTATCAACTTGTCAACTTAAATTAACATACCAACTTATTTTTCGGTGAGATTGCTTGGGTGTTTGTTAGGTCTGTCTAACTAGGTCATTGGGCCACGAGAATCATATCAGCGCCCCAGACAATTCTTTTACTCTGCGTTCACACTTTTCGCGCAGGTCCGTCGCCGCTAGTGCCGGCGCCGGTGGCAAAGTAGGGACGCCTCCTTGCTGGTCACGTCTTAACTGACCACCACTTTCAAAACCAGAGCCGACCTATTGGGCGATCCCGACTCAGACTGCTTGCTCCATATAAACCTCAGCGTACTTCAGGAGGAATAGAAGAGGCGGGCGTAAAGTCCATTTTCATAAAAATGGTCCTCCTTCGATGGGCTTCTGAATAAAGAGTTCCCTCATAAAGAAAGCCAACAGAAGGAGGCTACGGCTGGGCCCATCCCCTCTTGGACAGGGGGGGAAGTTTGCCAGGTGCTGGGAAAAGTGAAGAATGGAAAGGCCGCTGGTTCAGATGGGGTACCAATAGAGACAGTGAAGGCACTTGGAAAGTACGGGGTGAAGTGGCTTACACACTTCCTGAACATGGTTCGACCGGAGCAAAAATTCCAGAAGCGTGGAGAACCAGTACCATCTTTCCCATATTTGATTAGAAGGGTACGCAGTGAAGTGCTCCAACTACAGTGGAATAAAGTTGACAGCTCATACCATAAAGCTGTATGAACGGCTGATTGACTTGAGGCTAAGGGAGCTCGTCACCATCTCACAGGAGCAATTCGAGTCCATGCCTAAGCGGTCACCACGGATGCCATCTCAATCCTTAGACAAGTAATGGAAAAGTACCGTGAAAAGTGTCAGCCCTGCTAACCAGCCTTTCTGAGCCTTGAAAAGGTGTTCCATCGTCTGTTACGGCAAGTAATCTGGAATTTTCTGAGAACGACAGATACCAGAGCATCTGGTCTCCCCAGAGCAAACAGGAGATGTACGATGGGGCTAAGGCTGTCATACGAACCCCGCAGGGACTAACAGCAGAAGTAGGGATTAGGGGCACACCAGGGCTCAGCTCTGAGCCCGTTTCTCTTCCATCTCACCCTGGATGACATAGTGAAAGACCTAACAGAGGGAACACTGAGTACCATTCTTTACGCTGACATCATTGCTCTGATAGCGGATATCAGAGAAGAACTTCAGGCGAAGGTCAGAGATGGCAGGCAAGGCTGGCAGGGAAAGGCTCAAGTGTAAACGTCAAGAAGACCAAATTCCTCAGCTCCAAGGACTGTCCGGGATCCATCGTGAACCGCCCTAGAAAAAGCATCGAAAGGGTCCAGGATTCCGATACCTGGGGAGTGATATAACCGTGGATGGTATGGTAGATCAGGCCGTGAAAGCTCGAATAAGTACAGCATGGCTGAAATGGAGAGAGTCCACAGGAATCCTCTGCGATTGACGGTGCTCCAGAATTCTAAAGGGCAAGGTATACCAATCAGTCATAATACCCCCAATGTTCTGGCAGCCTGTGCTGGCCCATAACAAAGAATCACGAGAAGCAGCTACATTCCGCGCAAATGAGGATGCATGTGATGGGATGGGCATGTGGCTGGACGCGACTCGACAGGATCAGGAACGAGGACGTCAGGGCAGTAATGCAGACGGCTCCAGTCCAGCTGGAGTTGAGGAAACAGCGGCTAAGATAGTATGGGCACGAGCTCAGAAGGTCAGCAGACATCCAATTAAGTAGACCGTTGAGTGCAAGGTACTCGGACGAGGAGCTCTAAAGAAAGGTGGAGGGACATCATTGAAACCGACCTCACAGAGGTAAAAGCAGGCAGAAGATGCCTTTGATAGAAGAAAGTGGCGATAAGAACAGTGGACCTCGCAACGGCGCGGGTAGGGAGAAGAAGAAGGAGAAGGTCCACTAAATACCAAATTGAGAGTATAAGGTGTCAGTTGAATTATTCTTAGATCGCGCCACGAGTTTTGTTTCCATAGATTCGCGGTAACTTTCGGATGTTATTCATCCCGTGCAATGCCACCCGATGTGTTCCTTCTACTAAGATCGATCAATATGGCTTCAATAACGGACAGCAAAGTAATGGAAGCTTCGAAGGGATGGAGGCCCAGATGGAAAACGATTAAGCCAAAACCTTAAGTCATGCTCATTCTATTTCTTCATCATTTCTTTAATCACACCTGATATGAAATATTTTTTATTGATTTGATTGAAATATTGTTCAGAATAGGCAGTGAGATTCATCACGGTGAGATCCTACTTCAAGTTTATATTTGTTTCTCCTTAATTGCCAAATTTGTTTAGAATCCTGAGTTATAAATAATTAATTATTTTTGAATTAAGTTATTTTTAATCAAAACCACCTGGTTTCAAATGTGCGATAAAAGCATAGACAGCCATGAAGAATGCGATAGTGATCAGTGCTGTCGCCCAAGACATAACGAACATGATCAGCACACATGCAACAGCTCCGAGTAGTGACAACCATTTCGAATAATAGCGAAATCCCGGGCGAAAACCTAAGTTGAGGTACGTTCAGGTTGAAACAATACGCTTTGTCAGCACAAAGAGCTCTGAAAGGATCAGAAGGGATAATTTGACTTTTTAACAAAGGAAAATAAGGGTGTAGTGCGCTGGCATGCAGATATTCGTGTCGCGCTCTTTCCACACGAAAGCGGGCGTCAAATGACGTATGCGACCTGCACACATCGCAGACACGTAAGGCACAGTCGATAATCAGCGGTGAAGCGCACGAAGAAACACGTCTAAGGACCAATCAGCTAAAACAGGGGTGGGGGGTTCTATTTCTCGCATTTAAGCAGTTTGTCATTTTTTTCACTGCCACCAGATATCTGACAATTTTACTCACCTTCAACAAAATACAGAGATTCAGATTATCCCTGATGTCTCAGAGAGCTCATTGGAGGATCTGCTGGATTACTTGGAAAACTGTCATTTCAAAGAACAGTTTATCGAACGGCCGGCGCTCTGCCTATAAGCTCGTCCGAAAACCAATGCGTAAGAGTCCCATTCCTCGTGTTTTCACCATTTCTTTTGTCCCTTACAGCACTATGCACTTACTTCCTCTACATCCAACGATCGGCCAAACTACCCGATGAAAATGGCCAAAGACCGGAGAAATAGGACCCCTCCCACCGTTGATTCTCGACGTGGAGCCTTCCCGTGAAGAGGCGGGTAGTCCGGACGAGATTTCCATTGACGTGTTGCTACGTCGTAAACACGAAGGGATGTTCAGAAATGAGAAACCATCCTTTTTCTGAAGTGAGCTTCAAGCTTGAACTGAGAAAACGGGCCGCGGTGGTTTTTCCCACCCCAGCCAATCAGTCGCTAGGGGCGGACCGAGCCAAGAAAGGCGGCTGAAGCTGAGAAGGTAGCCTTCGCCACAGCTCAGAGGCGTGCCTTTTGCGGGGGATTTCGCCGCAGATAGGCTTCTTAGACCCCCAATTTTTGAGTAAATGACTCCCTTTAGCGATTCCTAATCACTCACATACCCCTACCACTGTCTTAAACCTTAGTGGAGAAGAGAAAGCGTCCCCTCTCTCTTCTGGGCTTAGATAAAAATAGCGTTCCTAGTGGAATGCCCCCCCCCCCCCATTGCGATAGCATCGAAGCCTACTACCTAATTATAGCGAGCAGCTCCCCATTTGACAGCTCCCAAGTATGCTAACTACTCTCAGGACAACTAGGAAGGATTCTATACTAACCTGGAGTTTGAGAAAAAATCGCATCGAAGCAAGCGTAATTAACCAGAGCGTAGGCACAAAGGTAAAAGTTTGAGATGATGGGAGCTATGACATTCAGGTTACCTAAAAGTATCTGTTTCGAAAGAATTGACATAGACTTATATATTCTCACCAATCATTACAATAGCGATGGTGATAGCGTAGCAGAGCGCATACGCTCTCCGTGGATCGTTTCCAGCACCATAGCCTTTTGCGAAGTAATTGATAGACGGGATCAATTTATCCTCACACACCGCCTGGAAGTAAGCCATACATATACCGTTTAACTTTTGCACAGCAAACATTTTGTAGAGCGTGATGGTAGAGGGACATGTGGCGCGCACACCTACTCGCACGGTACGGGGGTCAAATAGGCATCCATACCCATTCAAGCTAAGCAAGCCTTCCGTCCCTTCTAGGTGGGTGGATTGGTACTAAATCCGTTTGGAATGATAGAAATGCTGAGTTGTACATCGGCTGACCCCGCAGGTCATTATGCAGGCCGAATTGCACTCACCTGCCTCCCAGTTCTGAGTGAAACTATAATGCTTGGCGTTTTCTAAAAGGAAAGGGAAGGATTGATTACACCGAAAAAGTTGATGAGTCGTTAAAGTCACATCACATAGATCTGTCCAATACGTTCACTCCAACTGCGATAATGAGCCACATTCCTTTGTAAATGATTAGTTCGCTCAGCGAAAAATATAGTTTTAAATTCTCGCAAAAATTAAAAGAATATTTCAGAGCGAAGGTAATGCTTTGCTGTTGATAATAAAAATGAATCTCAGATAACTCTATGTGTAGGATCACATATTAAATACACCACGGGAGTGGTAAATTTGGCGGATTGCAGAGTATGAAAAAAAGAGAGGCTCAGCGGTGTGAAGTAAAGAAGGAACGAAATAAAATGGCGAAAAAGTCAAGAAATAGGAACCGGAAGACGCCCTTTTCCTTCACGCCCCTCTGCGTCACTAGCAGAGGGTAGACGGGACGGGCGAAGGGCTAGATTAGCCAGCCGCGGATGTTGCCCTGCCCTCGCTGGCAACTGCCCCTGCGTGGCAGCCCTACTCGCAGTGCTGCGGGGTCGTGTTAGGACCCTAATTCGCGCTTTTCAGTGCGAATCTCGCCACACATCACCTATTCCGAAAAGAAAGGTTTGTTTTCGAAGAACAAGTATTCACAGATCTCACTTCCTCCCGATGCCTTCAAACAATCGAAATTCATGCAAAAATCTAAAAAGAGCGTCTATGATCTGCATACACAGTGGCAGCTCAAAAGTATGTTCTAACATTTTACACTTCCATAGAATTTTGCACTGCTGTGGCTCTCCTCACACCACTGTGGGTAATCCTGTGCTATTATTTAGTTTAATCTTCTAGAACGAGTACTGAGTATTTTTTTGAAATTTCATGTCCTTCTCTTACTAATTTTGGCTTGTTTTAAACTTCATGTCTTTCCCTTTCTGTTTTTGGGTCATTTTATTCAAATTAGTCGAAATAATTACCTGAAAAATTCTCGGTGCACTAGTGAGTGCTCCTAATGCTGAGCTTAACGAGGCGGCCACAATACCCGCAGTGATAAGGTACGAGAAGCCACTTGCAACCATGATCGTCTGAAATGGTTGATGTGAGTGGCGTTTGCATAGAACAGCAGTAGACCAGGGAATTCAAACTGGTTCACTGTGCTAACGAAGTGGGTGATTGGGAGCCATAAGTACCCCTCCGTGTTCGTTGTGAGTTCTCGGTAGGAGGAGTAATCGGTGCTCACGTGACATGTCACCATTCGAGTGCCCTGTCGCACACCTGTTCAGCACTTGCAGCTTCGATGATCAGCTACAGTACTTGTTGGGCTGTGAGTACACAAAAAGCGTTTGTTTTTGATGGCTAAAGCACCAGCTAGGACGGTGGATGTGAGGAAGGGGCGCCCAACCGGGAACAACTAGCCACGAATCGCACACGCGGTGGCCTAGTGTTGACGTGATGATGCCAACCGTATCTCGTGTTTCACACCTGTTTCCAGTGGAATATAGTGTTATTTTCCAGGGCCCATAATTTGGTACGGCGAAAATAAGGCAACCTCATAGCGCTGCTGCTTATAAATGTCCTATCAACTCAGAATTTATCAAAAGGGTTGCTGACAATGGCTGGTACTGTATTGCCTTAAACAAGATGAAGTAATTAGTACTTGATAGTAGTTGTGAAGTCCAAACGGACATGTGTCGTTGAAAGAGCAGTTTGGCACATAGTTCACAGTAAAGTTACTGATGCCGTCAGCATCTCGGACATATGTGAAAGCGGATAACACAGCGAACAGTACATAAACCGCTGTTGACGCTGCAATTGCAGTTAAAGTTCCTCTTGGGATCGCAACCTGAATTGTAAACTGTCGTGACAGTGTAAAATATTTTTGTTGCTTTCCAAACATGGGCAGGAAATTAGGTGAACATACCTGAGGATCCTTCAGATTCCCACTGATATTTGCTCCAGCCATGATGCCAGTGGCTGCAGGGAAGTATACGCCAAAAACGGTGAAAAAATTCTGTCCGCCTCGGAAATCTGGCGGGGAATTTGCTGCCAGAGTTTTCACTGCAACAGTGCATAATTTGACTCCGTCGCTAATGGATACTTCAGTGTATATCAGGGCGCGCTGAGTTCGTTCATGCTACCCTCATAGTGGTGTGTACCGTTATGTACGTCTAAAAGTCGCGTTGCGGCGTCGCACTCGCGACGCCATCAAAGCGACTTGCCGCAGTCGGTGCCGGGTTCCGCTCAGGACACATTAATCTGATATCATTGGGGACCGTCAAAGAAATAGCTGCTTCTCAGTTTCCGTTTTTGTTTTCTATCATTGCCACGAACGTTTGTGGATTTTATTTACTGTATAATTATCTGCTTTTCTTATCTGTTTCTATAGTTGTTTATTTATCTGTTTCTTTAAAGGGCGTGTACGCAATCGCGAAGGAGTAACTCTTACTCGCCGCGCCGCTCGCCGCCGGATTTTTAGACGTAATGGCACACATTCCACACATAGATCACACGTCGTGTGTAACGCCACTGGTCCAGGTGTGCCTCCGCTTTAACTGGCTTGTCCCGATTTTTCGATCTCTACACCTGCGATAAAAATGACGATTTTTCGAAATGGAATCTGTTTGTCCCCTCGTCACGAGTATCTGGGCGAGGGGGCGCAACAGTCAGTGTCACATTGAGCTGGTGACGCATTCATATTTTATTCTTTATATTCTCTTTTTTCTTTTTTTGTAATTTTCGAAATTTGAAATATATATTGTAGCTCAATATATGAATATGAATAATCCAAATGACAAAAATTTGAAATATAGGATGTTTTTTGAGAATTAAGTTTCAATGTTCGGTGCAAAAGTCAGTTGTGGAAAGGAAAAAATAACAGGTGTCACAAAAATTTTTTTACCACATTATATATACCATTTCCACTTTGAACTGGACACTTTCCAAAACACCTGGGATAGTGTTGAAATCGATTCAGATGTTTTTCAAACCACCTGGGACATTGAATCGAATTGGACGTTTTTCATATGAAAAAAAAGACGTCTTTCACATCAACATGGACGTTTTTCTTTTGTTGTTTTTCGATTTTTTTCTGTTTATTTGAGTTTCTTCTTGAACTTCATAGTGTACTCTTAATGCAATATGACGAAAACAAATACAATTTTTCACAGAAAAGTAAACAGATTATCAAAACACGTTCAGTTACTGAAGGGTTGCCCTGCCGCAGCAGCCGACATGTTCATCATGTTGACTCGGTCCAATTCATAGTGGCATTTCTTCAGTTTAATCTTCAACTTTCTTAGGGCGTTGAAAATAGAGGAAACGGCCTGCTCGATGTTCACTTCTTTCAGCCGTTCCTGAATCTTCCGCAAGGTATTATCTTCTGGATGTTGATCCACGATCTCTTCAATGCGCTGCAGCACTTCCGCGGTCAGCTTGGATCTTCTGTTTCCTCCACAGCTACGCTGGACAATGGCACCTTCCTTCCTGTACGCACTGATGATATTCCTTGCCGTACTCTCGTTAACACCAGCGACATGAGCGGCTTCATGGATTGATCTTCTGCCCTTTTGTACAAGCTTGACGAGGATTTTCTTTTGCGCTGAGGTCGTCCGCCTGTAACGTCGCCGCTCACCAGAAATTGAGCTCTTCTTGCTGCTCATGGATGCTCGTGAAGTAGACTAGACAGTACGCAGTTTCGTCACAACTGAAGGAATTCAGAAATGCTCATAGGAAGTTGTTCGACTTAAATTGAAAAACATCCATTTTGATTCGAAAAATGTTCTGGGTGGTTTGAAAAGAGTTAATGTGGTTTAATAATCGTCCCTGATGATTTGAAAGACGTCAACATTGGTTTGGAAAGTGTCCAGTTTGAAGTGGAAATGGTATATAATATCTTCCCTGTGCTTCTTGGGGAGTAAGCGATAGTAGGTATCTAGAGTCAACATCCCCATAAAGCAGTGTTCGGGGACAAACTGCCTGTGACACTGCACAAAGTAGTCACCATAATCCACTGTCAGGTAACTCCATGAGGATCACATGTTGAAGATACCGTGATGGGTGAATTCGGCAGATAGTGGAATATGAAAGTACCAGTTGGGCTGGCGCACACAACTGCGCGCGTCACACGTAGAAGCATGCTGATTGGCCTTGATCGATATCGATCGATCACTTTGCATGCTTCCATGCGTGACACGTCAGTAGTGCGCGCCAGCCCAACTGGTATCTAAAATTCAAGATCCTATCTTTGCTGATACGCGAGATATGAATTTGCGGGTAATGAATTTCCCCAATCACATTTCGAGGCTCCTTATCATCACTTATCAGTTGCTATCACTTCCGTTCCCTCACCATTGATGTCCCCTTACCACCCCTATATCATTTTAAAAATTCAGGGTCCTAGCCCCACTGCGACGCGAGATATGAATTTCGTGACACACAGACGGACGGACACAAACACAGACAGACATACTTAGCCGATTATATATAGTAGGATGGGTGTTCAGCAGTGGAACAGAAAAGAAAGAACGAAATAAAAGGCGAAAAACGGGAGAAATAGGGACCCGGAACCGCCCCCCCCCCCCCGTCTCTTTCGCGCCCCTCCACGTCGCTAACCGGGAGTAGATCACACATGGACGAGAGGCTAAATCAGCCGGTTGCGAGTGATGTACCGCCTGGGTGTGTGCCATTAAGACAGAAAATTCGCGCGGCCGTGTTTGGCGTGCGACGCGATGGTGCGAGCTAGTTGCGCCGTATTAGTTGAGTTTTGAAGCGATTACGCCTAGAATAAGACGCAGGGCACCTTAAGGACCCATCCAGTATGGTGCGCATAGCTCACACCATTGCGTCGCACGGCGAACGCTGCAAAGCGAGTTTTTTGTTCAGTGGCACACACCCGTCCCGCATTCGCCGCCAACCCTCTCCTCCTCCCCGGCTGATGAACAGCAGAAAGATTCTGCCATTCATGAGCCAGGGAGGGCGAGAGCGAAGTTGTACTGCGGGACCGTGATAAGGCCCCAAGTACGCTTTTTTGATGCGACTATCGCCACATATCACATCTTCTGAAGTGGAAGGCTTGCTTTCATATAACGTCTACGCACAGCTCTCTTTTTCCTTATCCCTCCCGGTGCCTTTATAAAGTCTCTGAACAGCGTGTACGCGGAGTCGAGGATTCATCGACAGAGGAGTCGTATTTGACCAAACAGGAGGTGGTCGTACCTGCAGTGGGCTGCGATAAGTACTAGAATCTAAACTTTCAATAAGCAGATGAGAAGCGAAATTTCAGATTTCACAGCGAACCCCGTGTCAGACAGTGTGAAAAAAGTATCCTTTTGCTTTGAGTGAGAACACATAGCAATGAAACACATTGTATTTACACGATCGGCAACAGTTACTGGCATCTCAAAGGTCAAAAAAGAGGTCCTATATGGCCGCTTTCATACTTTGCGCACCGACGCCGTCACCGGCGGCGATGGCGTCAATTTGACGTCGTCATCTGCGTCGATTTGACGCCGTCACCTGCGTCGATTTGACGCCGTCACCGCCGGTGACGACGTCAAACTCACGCATTCCTTTGCCCGCCGCCGACGACGGCGTCCATAGATAATGTGCAGCGTTTGCAAAATTCTTGACCCAATCACACTACAGTATGGCGATAGTGGTCGCTTCGAATCTTGGCGCTGTGCCAATATGGTGATCGTGCCGCTTCTTGTATTGGCACAGCGCCAAGTTTCGAAGCGGCCACTATCGCCATACTGTAGTGTGATTGGGTGAAGAATTTTGCAAACGCTGTACATTATCTATGACGATCGACGCAGGTGACGGCGCCAAATTGACGGCGTCGGTGCGCAAAGTATAAAAGCGGCCTATGGTCGTCGTAGAGGAGGCTGACGCGTCTGCCTCTTTCCCCTACGGTATGCGCACAGTATTATAGTAGCAGTATTCCAATAGCAATGTACAGTGAAAAAAACATGTTTGCTCAAAACTCACGCCGATAGCCAGTATATCCGTAGCGAACCTTCTTCTCGGAGGAAATGAATGTTCCAACAATGAAATTGAGAATAGACACGGTCAAAGGTATAAGCAAAATCTGCTGCATTTTACTTTCGAGTGCAGGCGATATAAGGATAATGATCATCAAAACGGTGCATGTCGCTGAAGTAAATACCGTTAATTAGTGTTAAGTGTAATGAACATACACGATGTGCTTGTATGTATGTGGTACATATGTAAGATGAAAAGAAAATCTTTTGCTCAGAGCGGTGATGTATGAAGTTTCAGCAATAAAAAGACCTTGTTAGCGGCATGATAGGGCCTAGAAGTGTCCCCATGCTACCTGGAATTCTGGCTCCGCCTCCAAATGAACGCGACTGATATTGCGCATGCCGTCCCCGTGTATCAGAGTACTGCTACATGGCTAGTCAATGGGTGGCATGCACTATAGACACTATTTTTACCTAAGCCCAGGAGAAGAATAGATGTTCTTCTCTCCCCCCATCGTCTTAGGCAAAAATATACGCCGCAGTGTGCAGATTGATCCCTCAAAAATCTCTCCAAGATTCTTAAAAGTGCAACTATTATGAGATGCCCCCTCTCTCATTGTGATAGCACCAAATACAGGAATAAAACCGTTAGTAACCAGATCCACTGCCCCATATCAGGCCGGAGAGTGTGCTGGTTCACAGGTTTTCAGTAGATTTGTACGCCCTATTTCACAAGTTTCCAGCGGTTTTCCAAGATTTCTCAGTGCTGAACCCTAGAAACTCTCTTTCCATTCTTCAACACTTACTATTTAACGTTGCCTTCGCTTTGCAATCGCCAAAAGGAGGAGCATAGGACTGGGTTCGCTCTGATAACGCTAAGCGAGGTATAAGCGTCAACTTAGCGTAAAGCCTAAAAGCACATATGTCGAATTTCGTTTGCCCGTTTGGGGCTTCTTGTCTTGTCTAGAAGTGTTGGTCAATTCCTTCGAAGCTTTACTGGAAGCAACCGCTCAGCAGTCGACGTGGAGGAGTAGACTAACTATGGCTTGCTAGGCTTGCCTTAGGCCGCGTTCATACTCAACGCCGACGAGGCGTGGCTGCGTTTACAGGCAGCGAGGCAGAGTGCCATAAGCGGAGACGCAGAGACACGCTGGCGCCCCGCTGCCGGCATTGTAGAGTATGACCGCAGCCTTACATAGTGGGGAGAAGGGCGTGATCCTTAAGGGGTCCTAAGAGGGATAGAGTACGGTAGATTTCAAATAGCAACAAAGCAATGCGTATGAACGAGGTAAGGGGAAATAACAACGGTAAATATACATCGTGTCTACACATAGAATTTTAGATAATCAACTCTACTATGTCTTCGGAAGAAATTTGAAAAGTGATTCACATTACTAAAGGCCGAAAGGCAAAGTAGGTTCAATGTTCCCTCTCTTAGCTAATATATGTTTTTACCATATTTTCCTCTGTTCCTCACTTTTTTCCTCGTTTCTCCACTGATTTTTCACTATCTCTTGTCTCTATTCATCTATATCTATTCACTATTCTCATCTCCCACCATTCCACTCTTCCTTCCGGATGTAGACTTTTTCTCTGTATTTTTTACTTTTATATCTCTCTGATTGCTAGGAATGTATGCTATTTTTTACATCTTCAACTTCTTTTAACATCTTTCATTCTGCTTACTTGCTTTATCAATTTAGACGTCTTTCACATTGCCTATATCTAGTCCTTTTTTTCTTCACTAGTCCTTTCCATAGCATCTCTTTTATGTAGTGTTGTTAATTATACTTATATCTAAATCTTATTGAGATTCTAACTTTATCATTACATATTTAAGTTATATATTTCGACAATTATTCTATTAGGTTGATTCATAATAAATCGGACAAATGACAGTATTGACTTCTAGAGATCATAACTCAGCAACGAGTTAACGTGAATGGACGCGTAAGGGACCGTTAGAAAGAGTATAAAAAGCTCTTCAAAGTGCTATCAAAAAAAACGCTAGAAACTTGTTTGATTCCGTCAAAATGCCGCACTATTTCAAACTATCCAGAGACCACATCCGCAACGTAATACTCTTTCTATCGCTATCTGGCGAAGGACCCGCGGATATCGACAGACGCCTCAAGGAAATTTACAAGGAGGATGCCCCCGCCAAAAGTACAGTGTACTTGTGGCATTCGAGGTTTGCGTCGGGCGACTATTCCATCGAAGACGAAGACCATGAGGGACGCCCGAGGGAGCTGGATTTGGACTCGCTGCGGAACCAGGTGGAAGCCGATCCGTATCAAACCACTCGTGAGATAGCGACCGCTCTTGGAGTGAGTCAGCCGACTGTAGTTCGTGGCTTGAAATCAATCGGCAAGGTGCAGAAACTCGGTCGATGGGTACCCCATGCTCTGACGCAACGGGACATGGATCGGCGGTGCGAGGTCGCACTTTCGTTGCTCACCTTTAAGCGCCACTACCGTTGGCTCGACGAAATAATCACTGGCGATGAAAAGTGGATCTTGTACTCTAACTCTCATCGCCGTGCACAATGGGTCGACAAAGATGCCGACGCGAACGACGTCCCTAAACCCAGTGCACACCTGAAAAAGGTGATGCTCTGCATTTGGTGGAGCGTACACGGCGTAGAGTACTGGGAGCTGCTCGATGAAGGTGCAACAGTAACCGCCGACGTCTATACTCGTCAATTACGAGAACTCAAGGCAAATGTCCAAAATTCGCAACGGCGGCGGTCACATGTCTACTTCCAGCACGACAACGTGTCTACTTCCACAGACCGCACTTCGCAAGATCGACCAAGGCCGAGCTGCTGTCGTACAGTTGGACCGTGCTTCCCCACCCACCGTACTCCCCAGACCTGGTCCCTTCAGATTTCCACCTTTTCTCCCACCTCCAACGCCACCTGGACGGCCAAGACTTCAAAAGTCGCGACGACGTCAAGAAGGCACTCGAGAACTTCTTCGAGGCCCAGCCCCCGGCCTTCTGGAGCAAGGGCATCCACGATCTGCCCAACCGGTGGCAGAAGGTCATGGATGAAGATGGAGCATACTTTAAGTGAACCCCAGTTCTAGTTAAAAAGTTGTACGATAAAGACAAAATTTGCCAATTTGTCCGATTTATTATGAATCAACCTAATAATTTTTTAACACCTTTTAATCTAACCTTTAGTTTGCTATCCACCCTAACTCACTGATGAGCCTCGAGGGTGGATTGAAAACAGAGTGGTTCGTATGAGAACAGAGGCGAAACGAACCACCTACTGATTTATAATATTTATTTTTTATAATTCTTTCCTTTTTTTCTTCTTTTATTGTTGATGGCCCTGATATAAATAGTAAGGAAACAGAACAGAACACTTCTCAACTTACCAACGCATAGAACGCGAATATCCCAGACGCCGCCGTCGATAATTTTAATTCCGTTTTCGATCAGCAATTGATGTATAGTTTCGGAAAATCCTATTACGTTCAGAGCGCCACCAACGCAATTAGCCAGCGAGAATAACAGCCCAATAGATCCACCGTATTCAGCACCAAGCGTTCTTGAAATCTGAATCACTGAGCACCTAGAGCCACAGTTTCATAGGAAGACGTGGATTATGCTCACCAAATAGTAGAGTCCACCACCTTTCATTTCTCCATTCGTGCAGATAGTACTCATGGATATCGCTGTCAAAGTAGTGACACAGGAGGACGCAAACATGATTACAATAGCCAAGGCTGAAATCCGCTAGAATTGCAAATAAGTATACTAAATACTAAATAATAAATGCATGAGTGCAGTGAAGCGCCTTCATACTCTGTGGTGCTGGCGGCAGAGAGTGGCTGCATGGCCTCTGCATTCCCACCTGTTCCACTCTGCCTCGCCACCTTTGAACGCAGCCACACCGCATGACGCACCACCGCAGAGTGTGAAGGCGATCTTACGCGTCGCCTTGCATTTTCGCCATAGCTGCAAATGATGTATTTCAAAGTCATTGTTTATCGAAATTCCAAAGCATTAAATCAAAAAATTAAAATTGTAGATTACTGGCTATTAATTAGCACTCAATAATCTCAAAAGTTCTATGAGTAAACCTAGTTCTAAAAAAGGCAGGAGCTCAAAAGCTGACGTGGTGGTTTATAGCTTCAGGCCACTCTCATACTTTGCGCACCGACGCCGTCACGCGCGTGACGGCGTCAAACTCATGCACCATTTGCCCGCCCCAGGAGACGGCGTCCATAGATAATGCGGACGCAATCACACTACAGTATGGTGATTGTGGCCGATTCGAATCTTGGCGCTGTGCCAATACACGAAGCGGCCACGATCACCTTATTGGCATAGCGCCGAGATTCGAATCGGCCACAATCACCATACTGTAGTGTGATTGGGTCCGCATTATTTATGGACGCCGTCTCCTGCGGCGGGCAAATGGTTGCGTGAGTTTGACGCGCGTGACGGCGTCGGTGCGCAAAGTATGAGAGCGGCCTTAGCCTCGTGCACAACTGATCAAAATTGCAACAGGGGGGGGGGGGGGTGCATTCTGGAGGGAGCTACACCGTCACTTATAAGAGCCTCATGTCACTGCAGGACCATGGTATAGACGGAGCAATTGGGGCGGGCCTCATGGCTATTCCCCAGTCAACACGCGTACGCCATGAGAGCAAGTTGTAGAGTCTTTAGAGGCTTGATGCGACAAAATGGCATTAATTCTGAAGGAGGAGTTGAAATTGAAAGGTATAGCGTAGAGCAAGGAACCAAAAAGAAAAAGGGAATGTATACTTACGTAATCCAGCTTGAGCTACAACCCAAGTCACTCGCACGTATAGTATCACTCCAATTATAGTTTGAAAACATCGAATAAACACTCCTTCAATCCAACCAAACTTGATTTCTGATTCCTTTTCCGTTGTGCGAGGACGCGAAGTCTGCAAGAAGTCACCAATGCCATTACTCACGCATTGATTAATTCGTCGAAATGTTCACTACTATGAGAATGACGTTTTCTCTGCGGGCGCGCAGTGTTAGGCCAGAAGATCGCGACGCGGCATGCGACGAGCAGCATTTTGTGAGGGAGATGGCAGAGTCGATTAGGTTCGTAGACGGCCGCATGCCATAGTTTCAGAAGCTCACAGCGCGCCACCGGATGTTTTCGTGCAAAACCGGTATGATTTTCGTGTTCAGGGAATCAAATTATAGGATAAGTTTCTAACCAATTTGAGAATTTGAACAAATTTCGGAAAAAATCGGTGGGGTATGGGCTTCCGAACGTATGTGTAATAGTCTTATTTATTCAGGTGAACGCCAATAGCTCCCTTCAGAGAATAGTTTGGCAGATTTTGAACGCAGATCTCAAACCAGCGTCCAATAGTGCATCGAGTGATATGTGCATTATTGTAAATGGCCACTTCAATCTGGTATCCTTCCCTTGTTAGGACCTTGGTCTTTTCGACGTTCTTCAGAGGTAGTAGCTCTCTTCCAGCACTGCATCCCATTTCGCTCCTTGGCCAGCAGTTCTTTTGAGGTTTGTTATCAGAGGAATGTCACTAGTGTAGAAGACGATCCTCACGAGGAAGGTCTTCCAACTCATGAAGCGCTTTTTGAAAGCTGTTCTTTGCATGTATGGGGGGTGCGTACAAGAATCATATAACTGATGTCCATTTTTGCTGAGCGGCCCTACGAATGTCAAAAATGGGGTTGATGGTTCGATCCCCACTGAGGACAAATTTTTGCAAATTTCAGATTTTCAGTTTTTGGGCTCGTAAACATTCGAATATGAAGATTAAGTGCAGTAATCACATTTAGAACTCCGAACTGCCCTCTATTGCCACTTTTCAGCAAGTTTGACAGTCCAATTTTTGACCTTTTAGCGCTCATAGCGCACGAACGAGGCGTTTTTGCGTGAAACGGATTTGATATTCTTGTTCAGGAGGTCGAACTACCCCCAGGGGTAAGTTTCTAGCCCAATCGTAATTTTGACCCAAATTCGAAAATTTGAGCAGGGCATTGGTATACCTGCGACTGCACGTTCATGGAAGGAGACGATGGTATCACTTGTCAAGAAATCCTGACTATTTCTTTTGCTTGATGCTTGGTTGGTCAAATTATAACGATAGGCATCCATGCTGTGCATATGCCACTGATATTCAGCGATTTTGTTAGTTACTCACTTCTACAAATAGAAAGGGCACCATGTATCCATGACCGAACGTCTTCTCGAAGTTAGGGTCAAAATTTGGAGTTGGCTAGAAATGTGTCCTCAAGGGTAGTGTGACCCCCTGAACACGAATATGGCACTCACTTTGCGCGAAATCGCGAATTTTGAGCGCTACGGGCCCTTATATGTCCAAAAAATTCAGATCACCAAATTCACTGAAAATTCGTAAACAGAGTCATTTTGGCATGCTGTCAACGAAAATCAAGGTCATTCGGCATAAACAGACAAATCTGAAGATGAAATAGTGAAGGCAAAAACAAATGCAAAACTTCGGCAGGGCTGGGACCAGAACCACCAATCCAACCCTTTCCACGTTTGAGAGTCCATCGTCGTATCCAGTAGGCCATCCGGTTGCTGCACCATCCCCACATCGGGGAACCGTTGTGAAACTGCTGCTTACTTTTAGTACATGGTGGAGATAAGATCTTATTTTTTTCCGTATTTGACTTTGTTTCGGATGTGAAATGGAAGAACACCTTTGGATCTGTACATGGTCAAGGTCACAAGGAGTATGCATTACAATAAGTGGGTTAAAATCGCCTTTTTGGAAAAAAATTTTTCCACTCCTTTTTTGGCATTCGTAGGGTCGCTCAGCAAAAATGGAAGTTAGTTATATGTTTCATGTAGGTACCCCAATATAATGGAAAAAACCGTTTCCCAAAAGCGCGTCATGACCTGAAAGACCTCCCTTGTCCGCAATTCGTTCATAGGATTTTTCACCATGCCATCCTTTGTAAGCAGCAAGAGGAACGAACAGCAACAGTAACATCAGGAATCGAACAGGAACAGAGGAACGACCAGATTCTTGGTGCACTCTTGCCGACATGCTGACTCAACTACCATCCCATTCGTGTACGTGTGGCTTCCATAACTCCATCGTACAAATTCCATACGTGAGCATGCTTCTATATCCGTCGTCAAGTTACTGATCCAGGCAGGTCATCAAAGTTCTTCTCACTATCGAGGAAAGTAAGTAGCAATGTCGACGCTTTTGTGAGTACTTCTCTCAACACTTGTCCAGCAGTGAAAGTGACATCCACGGTGAACGTTAAGGGCATGAATCCTTGCTCAATAATGAGAGAAATGAACGAGCTCCGTCAGCCTGAAGTCGACCACGCTTTTGTACGCCATGATGGTTGTGCTGTCAACTTGATCCACCCCTGAGAGAACTTCATCGCGCCCTTTCGCGATGGGAACGATAGTGCTTCATCTTCTCTTCCTTTCCTTTCAATCCTTTCCGTCGGAGGAAATGTTGGAGCGGCCGAGTTGCTGGGGAGGGGCGGGAAAACAATCGCGGCCGGCTGATCCAGCCTCGGGCCTGCCTGCAGTCCACCCCGGCTAGTGATGTAGAGGGACGCGAGAGAGGTGGGGACTCTCGGGTTCGTATTCCACGGTGTTTTCGCAGTTTTATGTCGTTCTTTCTCTACTCTTATATTGCTGAGCACCTTTACTTCCATGATCCCCCAATATACCAAACTTACCCCTCCCGCTGTCTTTAATGCTAATCGTGAATAATCCATGTAGATATAGAGAGATTACTGGGTGGATATAGCCCTGGGTACCTTCATCTGTTGCCGCCCATTTGTTCTGTCACAGCGCCTGTAGTAAATTCCGGAGGTGAGTGCATTCCTGAGTTTATTGTGCAACTACCGGAATTAAAATCGTCATAGCAGTTCCCCATTAGATCATTCATCGTTTTCGGAACTGGTTATTACAAAATGTCAGTCACGGGATTACTGAACGAATGCGATAATCTCAGGATGGTAGGTGTTGTTGTGCTGAAGCGCATGTCTGTCTCATGAACGCCATGTTCGGAAGCAAACATAATGTCAGAAAATGCAACCCACGTTTGGAAAGACTCGAAAGCCGCCAAAAAAAAGATAGGAAAAAAATTTAACGTGTCTAGAAGTAAAAGTTGATCTGATAATTTGTTACACCTCTACCTTTAATATTCCAGGATTATTGAGATATCACATCTCTTGCCGTGGATGGATAGTTCGACCCAAGACACGTAGGCTGTACCTTTACCGAGGCGTGGGGGTCAGTTTCTAGAGCGTGCAGAGCCAAAGAATCAGCGCAACAGCTCGGCCCCGCCCATCCCAGCCGGGGGTGTGTTGCAAGTATTCCGGTGCTTAGTGTGGGGTCAGGTCACTCAGTAGTGGGTTTACTTCACGAGACGATTGCTTGACTGCCAGTTTCAAGATCTTGACCACGTAGCTGGTCTACCTATGTCAAAGATAAGAGTCGAAGAGTAAAGGCAGACCCCCGGCTGGGGTGGGCGGGGCCGAGCTGTTGCGCTGATTCTTTGGCTCTGCACGCTCTAGAAACTGACCCCCACACCTCGGTAAAGGTACAGTCTACGTGGCTTGGGTCGAACTGTCCATCCTCGGCAGGAGATGTGATATCCCAATAATCCTGGAATATGCCTTTAATCATACGAACTACTGTGTTTTCCATCAACCCCGAGAATCCAACAGTCTTTCTGGCCAACATGCTTTCGATGTTGCCAAAAGTAAATAACATATGGCGATGTAAAATACTACCCTCAGACCCATTTGGAAAATTAGACTTCAGTTGCACAGGAGAGTGGCATATGGAAATTATTGAAGGTAGTGGTTACAGCATCTCAAAGACTGATGCCTGCTGCACAAAGTGAGAAAAGCTGGTGGGCTGCTGACAGAAACAGCCGTGAAAAAAGCTGCAAAAGTATGAACCAGCTTTCAGGCGAAAGCGTTTTGGTTACGTCTAATTTATGAAGGAATCGTTCACTCAAAAAAAAGTTTTTTTACTACCCATATATTTTTGTTCTTTCTGCTTACCGAGGTCCGCATGCAAAGTTTCCCGCGAAAAATTACAATCCGGCTGAGATATAGAGCTCCTTAAAGTCTAGGGCCGACGGGGTGTGGCTTTCAGGTGGGTGTCGGCTATGGAGAGCTGAGGAGCAAATGCGCGCACACAGCAATTGGGCGCGAAGAAACGCGCCCAATTGCTGTCTGCGTCTCCGACCGTCAAGTAACTATTTGCTCATCGGTGACTGCTGCAAGGTCTTTTGGCGGGAATTCAAACGGCCTGCATCTCCTTCATATTTTCAAGTTTTTAATCAGAACAAAAGGAATTTTTCACTCTTTTTGTGTTTTCCTTGAAGTGTTTTATTTAATACACTGACTCTGAGGAGAATTAGAATAACGGGATTTCCGTGGACGATTCCTTTAAATGTGTTTCCGGTTATGTATTGTAAGGACAAAACGCATTTTCCGACATATGGGATTTTGCCATGTTTAACAACAGGCAGTGATGTATGGGTTCGTCATGGGTGATTTAGGGAGAGACATGTGATGAGCGAGGCACATCTTGTGAACGGACTCCTTGTCTTTCCTCACAGGACTGTTTTAGTGGTAAAACCGACAAATGTGTAAGTTTTAAGGAGAGGCGAAAATAGTTCCCAATGCCCCTTTCAGTTTTGTTATTGTGACTTTGCTCCGTAAAGGAATCGGCCGCGAAAAATGAGTTTCTTTGTTATCCATATACTTATGTTGTTTTTGCCTAATGAAGGCCGTATGCGAAGTTTCATGTGGAAAAGTGAGAATTCGGCTAAAATACAGCTCCCCAAATTCTCGGCAGGGTGGGCGTGCCTCCGAGTAAAAACCCCGTCCCGTCCTCCACCGCTGTTAGGAACGGAGAACAGGACTGTTTACGTAACTCCCTGTTCCGACAATGCAACTGCGACCGCGGCGGACGACGAGGTGGGCACTTCCCGGAGGCTCCGCCCACCCGGCCAAGTTTGTGGTGCTGTATCTTAACCGCGTTCGCATTTTTCGTCTGAAAATTTGCATGCGGTCCACATTAGGCAAATACAACATAATCATATGAATAACAGAAAAACTCATTTTTCCATGGACGATTCAATGAAATGATGTCAGTGTAAACAATCGGTACCTTTTGGAAGGTTTCTTGTGCAAGACTCGTGCAGTAAGCGCAATTAGAAATATTGAAATTTGTAGAATGTTTGGGTTTTTGAGTCTACAGGGCAAACCTATACTACCTGATTTTGCTCTCAAACAACTGTGGTTCGTTGATCCACACCATGGTAGCGGAAATTTAATATTGATATTCCTTGCTCAAAATTAAGCTCGTTCGAGTTATGGTCATGGGCAGAATGAAATGAGTATTGGCTTCAATCTATCAGTATTAAAGGCATCACAAGGGTAAGGGGGAAATGAAAACTGCGGAGACATATTCTCTGTCCACGAACAGTCAAGTTTATAAAGGAGAGCTCGTGGTACCACTTGCTTTGAAAGCGCGCCTTGAGATCTTAGCGCAATCTTACTGTTGCGCTCCCAATCACGCTGCTTGCATCCGCTGCGCTGGTTGCTACGAGAGAGGTGGGGGGAACGTTTTCGGTTGGTTCGGCTTGACATCTCGCCGCCTGCGTCTACCCCTCAGCTGTTAGTGATGCAGAGAGAGTGAAAGGTGAGGAGTGAGCACGGAGGCTTTCGGGTTTGCATTTCTCGAATTTTTTACCGTTTCATTCCATTATTTCTCTATTGTTGCACTACTTAACACGTCGCCTTTCGTATTCTGCGATTATTTCACAATCTGCTGAATCACCCCTAACCATGTCTTTGAGGTAGGAAATAATAGATAGAGTTTATCGAATCAAGTTTTTTCCACAGGGAGATGTTGATGACAAGTCAGAGATCTCATTCTGGACTTCCTTAAGTGGTCCGAGCTAATTTAGAAGCGTATCGGAGGTGATGGCCCGCGTCAAGTGCCACTCGGTATGTGCATTTTTTCCTGAGGAGGAGGAGCTCCGGGGTAGGTAAAGTCGTTCTATGTTCTTGGGTCGCAAATGTGAAAAATGACTTCTTATTGCGCCATGTCCCTTCTTCTTCACACTAGTCAAACTTTCAGCCGTAGTGAAATGTTAAAATATGATAGGACGATAAATGTGGAAGTGTTGGAATGTGATAGGTGTCTCAGCTTACCCTCGAAATAATCGGGTGAAGTGTGTTGGCGTCTAACTCCGCAATTGTTGGTCGCCTTTTGGAGCTACTTGGGTCGTATGATTGACTATAGAAGTCCAGATCTGGAGGCATATCCACATTGGTCACTTTCCGATTGTCTCTGGAAAGGAAAAAATTTCGTGAATACCTTTATTGATGCTATCGCAATGAGGGGGGGGGCATCTCATAGAAATTTTCACAAGGGAGTACCTCTGAAGGTTTTCAGGGGATCCCTCTGCACATTTAAGCGTCCTGAGCCACTAAGGAAGAAGGAACGGGCTTCCTTCTCCTCCTTGGCTTAGGTAAAAATAGGGTCCAGTGGTGGGATGCCCCCTCTCATTACGACAGCACCTTTTTTTTAATTATAAACCACAGAAGAATATTGGAACCCTTACCGTGGAGGTGGAATCGGATTGTTCACAGGTGCCACACTAGCCATGACAACGGCTTGATGCTTTATTCTTTTCTATCAGAACTAAAATCGTCAACAATTAAATCATGCTTCCTCAAGGAAATCGTAAATGATTGCGCCATGATTACAATAAGTAGACTAATGCAAAAGTAGTAGGTTCTAAAGAGTACTACATACAGGTAGTGCGAGTAATAAAAACTTCCCAAGTGAGCAATTCAAGTAAGCTACGGGTCTAGTTAGCCTTTATCTGGCGAAATGTTCGGAAAAAAAGAGCGTCTCCCCCCCCCCCCCCCTTCCCCCTCCCGACTGTCTATTACCTTAGACCACCCCATTCGCCAACGTGGTCCACCACCTTTGGATCAAAGGTTACGGTTTCACTTCGCCTTTTCCTCACTTTCCTGCTATTGAAGGCAATGTTTGGAGGAATTTGGCAGAAAAAAGGAAGAAGCAGTGAATATGAAAGTCGAGATGCCTAGTAACAGGACACTGAAGAAGAAACGGACGAAAATGGTCAATGACCTGAGGAATAGGACCCTTCCCCGCCCTTGATTTCGGACGTGGAGCCTTCCCGTGAAGAGGCGGGTAGTCCGGACGAGTTTTCCATTGGCGTGTCGCAATGTAGTAAACACATAGAGATGTTCGGGAATGGAAAAGCATCCTTTTCTGGAGTGCGCTTTGAGCTAAAACTGAGAAAACGGGCTGCGATACCTTTCATTCCCACCCCAGCCAATCAGTCGCTAGGGGGCGGACCGAGCTAACAAGGAAAGGCTCCCGAGTCACCGTGGCCATTCAGGATGAGTTGTATATCTTCCTATGTAGTTTCAAACGGGGATCTCAAATCTGCCCTCCAATCTGCTAAATGATTCTGGGAGTGGAGTTACGGAGGTTTTTCTGGACAAATAATACTATTACTCGGTAAGTTTGGGAGCCCATAGCGCACGAGCCAGTCGCTCTCGTGCAAAACCGGTGTGTTTTTCGTGTTCAGGATATGAAATTCACTCAAAGGACAAGTTTTCAGCCAATTCGAGAATTTGACCAAATTTCGGAAAAATTCATGAGCTATTGGCTGGCAGCCCATTCAAGGAAGGAGAAGTCGTTGACCCTTGCCGAGAAAATGCCCTTATTTGACGCCTGTTACGTATATTTTTGTCATGAGCGTCTGTAATAGATATGTCTAGGTTATCCTTGTTCAGGTTGCACGATTTTTTGTAGAAATAATTCAAAAACTATTACTTACCCCCGCGGCACACCTAATTTTCCGAAGTTGGCCAAAAACTCGTTTTGGCTGAAAATTTGCACAGAGGGGTAATTCGAGTCCCTGAGCACGAATATCATAGTCGTTTTACGCAACAACGCCAAACTCCTAATCGCTGAATAATAGGGTGAAAAAAATGGGCAGAATGTTCAATTGTCCAGAAAAGAACCAATCTTCACATAATACTCATCATTGGGCACGAGATGCTTTAATGAAGCGTAAAAGCGTTTTGCAAACGTTTAGTAAACACTCAAGGGAAAGCAAAACTAGCACATGCATCAAGGATGCGAACTCCAATGCCCTAAACTGTAGTCCGGCACCCTACCAGCTGCTCCATCCGAGCTCTGACAGTGTGTTTTCTCGAGTCATATATGAACCGGCACCTCCGCTTGCGCCGTATCTTTCAGGCTTCCGTAATATTCTTCCCAGAATCGTTTAGCAGATTTGGAGGGCAAATTTGAGATCCCTGTTTGAAACTACAGAGGAAGATATACAACTCATCCTAAATGGCCACGGTGACCCGGAGCCTTTCCTTGTAAGTAAGGCAGCTGGAGCTGCAAAGGCCGCCTCTGTCACAGCTCAGAGGTGCGCCTTTCGCGGAGGATTTCGCTGCAAATAGGCTTTCCAGACCCGTAGTTTTCGAGTGAATGACTCATCCTAGGGATTCCTTATCACCCACATTACCCCTAACACTGTCTTCAAGCATCTCAACCTGCTTATTTAGCAATCCTCTCGTATTCGATCCGAAATACCCCTACTACTGCCTTCAGTGGGAATCTCTAGAATAGTGATGCTTATTTAGCTTATCGCATAATGTCGTACCGCATGTATCTTATTACTTTGTCCATCCATAACCACTACCTTATCAGCAATTTCATTGAAAATAAAAGGTGCCCAGTTGTCTACACATTTATTTATTTATTTATTTGCCGCTTATGTTAGCTAAGGATATTAGAACGTACGCTGACAACTTCTGAATATGAACACTACTAAATAAATGGGACAGAGCGGTGTCCTAGCGTGTGGCTGTATACGTCATCTGTACGTCCTTATAGTATTATAGATCCACGGCAAGCCGTGTCGAGTTATCCCATAACGTTCCACGTGCAACATGATGCGCACCCAAAACCGTTTCTGAGTGGCGAGTATCAAACGACAATTTTTTCGTATTTTGAAATTGTATAGCGGTCAGAAGCTGTCACTACATGTTTCCGAATATGGAGAATAGCATATATTTCTGGGATCTTTCCCTTCTAAAAAACGGCTACGATTTTGGCAATACGCTTTTGAACACCATAGCAAGCAATAATAAAACAATTAACAGGACAACTACTCACCTGTGAGACTTCGCTGGGATTACTTCTCTCTTTTGAGACCTAACTGCCTAGTTGTGCAAAAGTTCAGTTATTGCCTACGAGTGACATCAAAACGCAAACCAATTTTTCTGCTACAATGATGGACAGATATGTTGTTTTCCATATGCAAAAACGTATCCTGACAGCATTAGCCTTCACAAATAGACGGTCTCATGTGACCCAAAAAAAGACGGTCTTGGGTGGTGAAGTGCAACACACGTTGTTGCTTGATTTGAAGACTAGATAAAAAAGTCTGACCATACAGGCAGGAGATGTGAAAATAGCCGGGTGTTATGTGTTAAAGAGACAAAGAGGGTCTTTTTGTATGGCTCAATAGTTTAGAAACCCACAGGAAGAGTGTCGTGTCCAAAGGCAGCCCCACGATAACCAGTTAGGTCGACTTACTTTCTTGGGGCAGTACTTCCTTGGTCAGTAGCCTAGGCTGCACATTTTTCGCACTGCCACAGTGCGCTATCAAAGCGTTTCACTTGCTCGAATCCACTCCGACCACCCCCATTCTGCTTAGTTGACCAATAAGGGTTTCCTGGCGTCCTGGGATCTTTATCGCGATGTTGCTGTTGCGCTACCATTCACGCTGCTCGCATCCGCTGCGCTAGTTGCTGCGAGAGAGGTGGGAGGGGGAAGGGGGGGGGGAGAACGCTCTCGGTGGGTTGGCTCGGCCTATCGCCGCCTGCGACTACCCCTCAGCTCTTACAAGGGAAGGTATTTCACTTCCCATGGAACTTTGAAATGAGACCCGGGAGGATCGACAGAGCTTTGAACGCCGATTATATTTGTGAAAACCAAAATTGCCAAATGGCATCCTGAAGCGAGTTACGAGGGGTCAAAGCTTGCCTGTGACATCTCAATGGCGAGGCGCTTCGTCAACAGCATGACTAGCGCAGAGTCAGTAATGGCCTCCGTGGCTCAGTGGTAGTGTCCTGGTTCTGCAGGCGCGACGTTTCCTTGTATGATATTCGCGCGCAGGGGGTTGAATTACCCTTCTGTGGAAATTTCCAGCCGCATCCAGCTTTTAGCCCAGCTTCGGAAAATTAGGGGTGGCCTGGGGTTAAGTAGGAGTTTTTGAATTTCCTTCCACAACAAATCCTGCAAGCTGAACAGACATACCTAATACACTTGCCCATCACACCAAACGCACGTAACAAGCGTCAAATAAGAGCATTTGCTGGGCAAGGGTCAACGACTACTCCTTTGTTAAATGGGTTGCCAGCCAATAGCCCATCAGTTTTTTCGAGATTTGGTCAAATTCTCGAACTGGCTGAAAACTTGTCCCATAGGGTAATTTGATCCCTTGAACACGAAAATCACACTGGTTTTGCGTGAAAACTTATGGCTCGCGCGCTATGGTCTCCCAAACATACCATGAAATGGTATTACTCTTCTTTCCAGAAAAGCCTTCACAACTTCATTCAGGTAATTGTTTGACAGCTTCTGAATACAGATTTGAGAACAGCATTTAAAAGCCCGTGCAGTGGTATGTGTCTCATTGCAAATGGCCATTTCGACAAACCGTCTGATGGTAAAGTGTCTTGCCAGTGAGGTGTCACAGGCAAACTTTGACCCATCGTAACTCGCTTCAGAATGCCATTTGGCAATTTTGGTTTTCATAGTTATAATCAGTGTTCAAAGCTCTATCGATCCCCCCGGGTTTCATTTCAAAGTTCCATGGGAAGTCAAATACCTTCCCTTGTTAGCGATGCAGAGAGAGTGATAGGTGAGGAGTGAGCACGAAGGCTTTCAAGTTTGCATTTCTCAAATTTTTAACCGTTTCATTCCATTATTTTTCTATTGCTGCATTACTGAGCACCTCGACTTTCGTATTCTGGAGTCATTTCACAATCTGCCATATCACCCCTAACGATGTCTTTGAGGTCGGAAAGAACAGATGGAGTTTCTTAGATCAAGTTTTTTTACCGTAAGAACAGGGGACAAGTTTGGAATGGGTGAGGCATAGGACAGGAAGTGAAGACCACACGTGTACCAAGTTAAGCTCCACCCGTGGTGGGCAGGGCGTACACTGGACTGTTTCGTTTTCAGCCCGGAAATGGCTGATTTGGTTCGAATGTGCCCCAAACGTAGAAAGAAGATGGACTTAGGTCAGCGATGAGTTTTTAAAGGTCAAGGAAGAATTCTGGGCACAATGGGCGGAGAATTTTTGGTGGTGGGCGGAGCCCGGACATGAAAAATGACCTGTGGAGTTGGGGACAACTGTGGTATGGGTAGGGCATGGAAGAAAAAGTAATGATCAACACATGGACCATCTTGAGCTCTATCCTGAGCAATCTCGGTCGACCTACTGACGCACATGATGTTTCGCGCACAATAGTGGGCGCCAGCCAACTTTACTTATAGATTGTTCTACATTTACTTATTTATTCAACTGTATACGAAGGTGCGCCATTACTCGGGAGGAACAAAGCCAGTGGACATCAGGCGTACGAACTGAAATGCAAAACATGTACTAAAGAGAAGAAAGCAACCAACAGATATAGCAAAAAATTGAAAGAGATCTGCGGGTATGGGATGCAAACCGGAGCCTGATCCATCTGCTCCGGAACAATGTGGTATGCAAGATGGTTGGTTTCCTCATGAGTAGATGAAAGAGTTACCTGCGAAATTCCGGTC
Organism: Trichostrongylus colubriformis; assembly: GCA_963978905.1. Lineage (NCBI taxonomy): Eukaryota > Metazoa > Nematoda > Chromadorea > Rhabditida > Trichostrongylidae > Trichostrongylus > Trichostrongylus colubriformis. Next base: position 18,032,463 of record OZ022259.1, on the reverse strand, counting down.
CTCATTTCAGAATGTACTGGACTTTCTAGCGACTTAACCCGTTACGAAATAACTCGTCAGGAGCTTCACGTGAAGTTAGGGGGCTCAAGCTGAGGGATCATTAAGGCTAAAGTTCCTCAAAGAACTAGAGCAACGTGACAAAAGTAAAGTTTGTTTGTACCTAAGCAGCTATCTTGCTACCATCTCAGGCCTCCGTCACCCAGAAACTTGTATTTCGATAGATAAGCAATTGTACTTTTTAAAAATTTCAAAATTCTCCTAAACAAATGCTCGACACCCACGCACGAGCTCCGAAGGGAGAGATCGTATCAGAGAGGGAGCACGGAAGGGGGTTGTATTTTTCATGAAATTTTTGAAGAAATGGTACCGACGATCGGAAGCTCTTTTTTTTGGAGGGGATGAGAGGGTTGTATTTAAGAAAAATTTCACTAGGCGCTAGGGTCTCCCCAGCTACTACTCTGATGCTATCAGTGACGCACATCGACAAATGGAGAGTACGTATAGCAATCAAAAAAGGGAATCTAATGCTATTAAAATACTCAAGATAAAGAGTAGAAAAACGCAAGCCGGCATTGGCAGGATATTTATACATATTACTTGTTTATATTTGTTGAACTTAATATTTCACTTGAATTCCTGTGCTCTAAATTTTTTCAGATGTTTAACATAAACGTTCAATTTGACCAGTAACCTAATTTTCCATATGCTAACATTTTGCACGAATTGAGCGGTTTGTACAGAGCTATATTTGGACATTTACCTCTTCGATGAAAAAATAGCGAGTAGTTCGCCAAAGCGAGTGTTCAGTGCCTAAGCTCTTGTTAAGTATTCTCATAGCAGTTCTACCAAGAATCAAACGTACAGTGGAACAACTTGTGAGACGAAAACTCCTTCAATGCAATATGTGGAGCAAAAGGTTGCTAGGTGTTCAAAGATATGATCAGGGAAACACCACGATCAGAGGTGTCGTTATATATTGCCATCCATCGCTACCACCTTACCCGCCCCTTGATTGCTCTTTTTGCGTCCTTTCATTTACGCGCAAGTATCGCAATAAACAAATAAATGTTTCGGTTTTAATGGTATATGGAGCAAAAAACGGGAACGACTTGATATTTGTGACTGCTCCTATTGCAATTCTCTGCCCAAAAGCTACGGTAACATAATAACTCGGTTTTCGTATTCCTCATTCTATTTTTGTAAGGTGACGCCTATCGGCTCAATGACGAAGTAGACAAGATTTAGGAGAAAAACTCTTTGACCTCGCTTCTTAGGCCTTTTCACGCGTTCATGTGAAAAATGTAGAAACTCGAAATAAACTCGTAAATCAACCCGAAAATGAGAAGCGATCGACTTGAAATGAGTTTGCCCTTTCGGTATACGTCTTTTATTGTTTTCCATCTCCCATTACTTTTGTGGCTCGTAGAGACACTAGAATACATCAAAGCCCCCCTCTGAAGATTTTTTGGATTCAGCCGTTTTAATGTTGCTAGTGCGGTAATATGAAACGCTTTGAACAAAAACTGCAAGGCATTTTGCACAGAAGTTGTGTAAGGCCGCGTTCATACTTTGCACACCGCAGGCGACGGCGTCGCACCGACGCCGTCGCCGGCGGTGCGCAAAGTACGAACGCGGCCTAAATCCTAGACCTTCAAGTTTGGTGTAATCTGCATTGTGCTTCCTTGAAATCATGTAAAGAACGAGAAATTTGCGTTTATTTTGTCAAAAATATGTGGGAGCAGTAGAACACTCCTTTGAATTCCCAACGTAGAACTTTCACAGACGTCTTCTGCAGGAGATTTGCATCTCATGACTTTTTGGGCATGTTGTTTCGGGCGGTATGCTTACTTACCATAGTCAGATAGAATCTGAGGTTTTACGATTATTCCATTTATGACACCTCATTCGTCTGAGCGCCTTAACCCAGCAGTTTTTGATCCACTCTTCCGTGAATTTCACTCAAAAACATTTTCAAAGAATCAGTTTACACAAAACTGTGCATGTGATCTCCACCTACTGTGTTCAACCTACTACCTTTATCCAATATGGATTTATTTTTGTGTACGCTCACTTTAACACATCCGAAGAGTTCACGATGTTTAACTGATTGCCGTTAGTTTTGAGATTACTTTCCTCAGCTTCTCATTCTTTCACTAAAAACTATGCTAGAACCTTAAAACGGTGATTTGGTAGCGCGACGTGAAGGCTATGGGCGAATATGGAAGAATTGTCTACCCAGCGATTTTTCTGTGTTTTTCTTTTTTGTTTATATTAGGCACAGAGCATCACCATGAAAGGAATCCACTTCCCTGAACATCAAAGGTTGGCTGCCATTAGGACAGAAAATTGGCATGGTCGGGTCTGCAGTGCGAAGCGATGCGTGCGAGCTAGGGAACTGCAAGTAGGTGAGTCCTGAAGCGACTTCCACGTCTTGTAGTCAAAGAGAAGCGTGGGCGCTTTAATCGCTTGGAACCCGACTTTATCTAGCGTTCCTAGCCGTAAGTTTCGTCTGGCACGTCGGACGTTTCGTTCGCGTTACAACCTCCGGTGTGCGACGCGATGGTGCGAGACATGAGCGCCGTACTGGAAGGGTCCTGGAGCGGTGACGGTGCCCGACCCGTTATTTTAGGCGTAATCGCTTCAGGACTCAACTTGTAAAGCGCACCATCTCGTCGCGCACCAAACGCGGCTTCGCGAATTTTCTGCCCTAATGGCACACACCTGCGTTTCACACACAGTCCACCAGTTCAGTTCCACAAATATAGAGCACGAGCACAAATTATTACTTTGCAATATGAGCACAAATTTTACTTTGAAAGAGACTTTACATTTTGCATATCTGTCTTATGTATGCGAATCGTACTGAATAATATCATAATTGCAATATTTTCCCGTTTCACGAATGACCACAGTTTTCTTGATATTTATTGTTCCTCACAATGGTATACGGCTTTTCCTGCGACCAATTTTTTCGAACATTTCGTGGGATCACAGAACGTACTTCCACATGAAACTGAAAGAATATTTGAGTATTTAAAAACAAGAGACTTCAGAACTTGTCCAAAAATTTTAAATGACCTTTAAAAACCCGTAAACCTGAAGTGTTTGCAATATTTCTGTGCTTATCTTTCTCAGGTCTGAAGCAAATAGTTTCGTGGCATCACACAGATACATATTATACCTATGAGTTAAGTAGTCACAGCAGTGCAGGGTGGAAAGTGCGAAGCACCAAAATATTGCAGACGTTTCAAAAAAAAATTATTTTTGGCTCTCTGGATGTTTCCGAAATTTTTTTAAAACAAAACTCAAATATCTCTTCTGATGTTGTACTTGAGTTCATCTTCATTGGAGCAATATTATTGTCATGCAGAGGAACTAGGAAGCGGTCAGCAACTGATCATTCGAGTTCTGTGATGAAACTTGAAGACTTTCAATAATGGTGTGGTTCGGGTGTAGGAGTGAGGATTGGGGGTCGATTGGTCGAATTTTCGCTTCGCGGCGTTGCACTCGCGGCGCCGCAGTGCGAGTCGTTTGGAATTTCGCTCAAGGCGCAATGGGCTGGTACCGTGAAATCTTTTAAGATTGCAGTTTGGAGTTTTAGAAGTTCGCGTGTGTTGTTGTTGCTGCTGTTTCAACAGATGAAGCCGCAAACGACTCGCATTCGCCACGGGCGGCCGCGCGAAAATTTGACCAATCGCACTCACCCGGTGTGTAGCGTTCGCTACAGATGCGGCATGCAACTTTGCTGCAATATAAAACGGCTAAAAACCAAGAAATAAGAGTCCGAGCCCCATTTATCTCTCGCGGCCCTTCTGCATCATTAGCCGGGGGTAGACCGGCCGCGAACGTTGTCCCACCTTCGCCGGTAACTCGCCTTCTCAGAACTGCAGACGACATACCTTGCGGGATCGTGATGAGACCTCAAGCCGCGCTTTTCTAATGCGTCTTTCGCTAAGCATCACCTTTTCTAAAAAAGGAGGTTTGTTTTAAGAGAACAGGTATTTCCAGTTATCACTTTTCCTTACCCTTACTGGTGTCTTTAGGACTTTTTTAGGGAAGTTCTTCCTAAAACTAAAGAACTAAAGTATACTAAAGATGGTGTAGGGAGCGTCGTCGTCCACAGGTCGCATTCTTCGCAAAAATTTTCATTTTTCTTAATCCAGGATCTACTCTCTCAACTGTGCAATGTGGTGTGTTGGCTTGAGCGGTCACTCTTCCAGGGCCGTGTCAATTCATTGACACGGCCCTGGAAGAGTGACCGCTCAAGCCAACTGCCTCCACGTTTCACTACATTTTCTGCGCTTACGAATTAATAGACCCTTACGAAAACAACTACTTATATAATGGAACGATTCATAATTAACAATATTGAATGAGGCAAGCAAAGTAATGAAAATTCGAGACACGCCCACCTACGCCGTTTTTGAATGTCTTTGTACTCGGAGCTCGTCGACCAAGAAAGGGTGGTAGAAGTTGAGCGGTTACCTGCAATCAGAACCTCTGTAAATGTTTTCCATTTGCAAAGCGTTATGTCAATATCAATGATATTTACCATTACAATTCTGTGAACTATAATGAAATGCAATCAAATTCGCCCACAGGTCACAAGAAATGGATACATAACGTACCTCTGCAGTGCAGAATAGAACCACCAGTAGCGTAGAAATCGATATGCAGAGATTCATTTTCTAAAACTAGAGATCCTACAAGAATTCTATCATATTTGATAATCTGCAGGACTATGATAAAAAGTGAAAAGCAAGAAACTGAATGGTGGTGGGTCAGCAGAGAAGAAGGTACTGTTTCTAGTGTTTTCTTGATGCCGCATGCGGTCCGAAGGCGAGTCACTGGGACCTAAGGCCACTCAGAGATTGTCAGAGTTCCAAGCATCGCCCACTATTTGATGTGGTTTGTAGCAACGGTGAAAAATTTCGTGGCCAATAAGTTCAAGGTTGATTGTGATGAAATCAGATATGGCGGAAGGTCTTATAGTGAACACAGAGCCAAGTGAACGGCTTAACTTACCTAATTATTAAATAAATAAATTAAATTCGATAACTGTTAACAATTAGTATATACATTAATTACTAAAAAATAACTCAATGCTGCGCATTACCATTATGCGGAAACTTGTCCAAATGCCAACTTCTGGGATCGCGCGGAGTCGAGCGCATCCAATGCAGTGCTTCAGAAGTCTTCTCAAAAATTATCCAGCAGTGGCCACGTTGTAGCTCATGGGTGTACGCCGTTAGAACAGAAGAATTCGCTTTGCGGCGTTTGGTGTGCGACGCGACTGTGCAAGCTATGCGCTCCTGTATGGGTCCTGAAGCGATGACGTTGCTCTACCCCTCATTATGAGTGTAATCACTTCAGGACCCAACCAATACGGCCCCCATGGCTCGCACCATCACGACGCGCGCTAAACACGGCCACTCAAATTTCCTGTTCTCATGGCATACACCCTGTAGCGTAACTCCTACCTATCCTAGAGCTGCACGTTGAGCTGCTTCTTCCATTCACTCCGTAGTATTTTGACAATGGAACACTTAATCAGTGCATTGTAGCATTACTCAGTTCGTAGCTAGAGTATTGCGGTAGAAGAATGCACAGGGTGCGCCAAAATTACGTGCGCGAGGTTGCGATGCTTGATATATTTATTTTTTTGTAGCGATGAGGGGTCTAATGGCTACAAGGCTTTCAATCTGGCTCTCTTCTATCACCATTCAAAAACACAGTCATCAGCGTTCGTTTCTCATAAAGTGGTTGGCTCTCATACTCTCCGATCAGCTCGTTGAACCATTCAGGTTGGCGCGCGACCGCGACATTGTTTTCTCCAATGAAAAATTCTTCACGATGGAGTCGACCTTCAACCGGCAAAATGATCGTGTGTTTTGCACATCCCTTGAAGAGGCTAACCACAATGGGAGAATACAAAGCGTTTTGGTTATCCAAAGAAAATCATGGTTTGGGCCATCACTGCGTATGGAGCCGAGCCAGCACTCATTTTTATCGAAGAATTTACCAAAATCAACACAGAAGTTTGCTTGGAAGTCTTACTGAATGACACCTTGGTGCCGTGGACAAAGTGCCATTTCGGACCTCGCTCATTCGTGTTTCAGAACGATACGGCACCGGCTCATAGATAAAAGGTGACAAGCAGTGGTGTCAAGACAACCTCCCAAGCAACGTCAGTGCTCAGAATTGGCCATCGAGTAGTCCCGATCTTAATCCGATGGAACATTCTGTATGGTCCTACTTGGAGAGCAAGGCCTGTTTGAAGCAACATCACACGATTGAAGCCCTAGAGAAAAACCTGAAGAAAGCTTGAGATCAAATCTTCCCGGAGTACCTGCGCGCCACGGTGGACCACTTCCCATCTCGTCTAAGGGCCTGCATTCGTGTCAAAGGAGGACATTTTTAGTTGTAATCATATATTTTGTTGCTTAATGCTATCAATAAATTGTTACCAAAAAATCAGTCCGCAACTCTTTGTTTAGCCGTTTCTACAACGGTGAATATCTGCGCACGTAATTTTGGCGCACCCTGTATAGGAGAAGTGTTTCCACATACTTACGTATATTTTATCGGGCCCTCATGTGCTATGGGGGTAGCACTCAAAAAGGCACCCAAAACTTCGGTAGAAAACCAATTACAAATTCTGAAAACATGCAATACTAACGTGTCCGATTGTTATTAGGATGTTCTTGTTTTGACCTCAGGACAGAAAAAATCGCGATGCGCGTCGCGCCCGGGCGTTCGCGCACGAGTCGCCCGTTTCTGATTGAGGCAACCTCTTGCTTGAATATATGAGTAGCCTTCTATCCGTACCATAACCTTTTTATATCTTTTTTTCATATCCCAACATTTTATGTGCTAAAGTAGTTTTTGGGAAGATGGTCACTAGACTTAGCTCGGAAAAATATTTTCTTGTGTGTTGAAAATGATGACCGTTGAACGGTATCGAGTGAGGGACTGCAGCACGAAAATGAGTGGATCCCCTTTCCTCCCCCACCCCCCACCCCCAAAAACATTAGCTCCTTTTCTCATACTTCGAATTGCATGCAGTTAAATACATTGCATCATGCAGTTATCACGCAGTTGAATACTCTGCACAATGCAGTGCTACTCATTCTGCCATGTATTATAGATGCTACCCATCAAGCTTTCTAGCATTGGGCTTATTTCGACACTTGTCAGTTTCTTCTCTTGCTTACTTGTTTACTCGTTTACTTTCACCCTATTCCATATTTCCCTCATGTTCGTCTTCTCTTGCTTACTTGTTTACTCGTTTACTTCCACCCTATTCCATATTTTCCTCATGTTCGCAATTAACAAAAAAAAACGACAAAAAAAGCCATTACTCAACAAAAGAAACTAAGCGCAAAGAAAAATCTCACCTGTAGGAGCATTGTAGCTCTGACACCAATGGGCTGCCCCAATCAGAACTGGACAACTCGTATGCGATAGTTGCTGGCCGCACGCGGCCGCGCGATTTTTCTTTCTTAACGACATACACACTGCGAGTGATGATTGCCTGTTTGTGAAGCGTCCTCAGTTTAAGGTTAAATCCTACATCCCATTTCGCACGCATTTCTTCGTACCGCCAGGAATCAGCTCATATGCAACATTGTGAAAAACAATGAAAAGTGATGTGGGAGTGAATAATGTTCTCACAGGACCTGTTAAAGGCGATAGGGGAAATTCGGACAAATAGTGAAAGATGTAGTGAATATGAAAGTCGAAGTGCTTAGTAATACAAGGTGAAGAAAAAAGGGCCAAAGATCCGAGATTTAGGACCCCCTTCTCACCGTTGATTCTCGATGGACGACCTTTTCATCGAGAGGCGAGTAGTCCGGACTAGTTTTCCATCGCAATGTTGTCAAGTAAACACAAGGGAACGTTTGGAAATACGACAGCATCAATTTTCTGGAGTGAGCTTCGAGCTAAAACTGCGAAAGCGCGCCGCAACACCTTCGATCCTGCCTCGTATCCTTGGCCGCCCTCATCGTAGCCGACCAGGATTCACGTCACCTGGAGGCGGGGTCGGCCATCCAAAGGTGTCAGCTGTTAACCGTCACGTCGTCACTACAGCTTGGAGGCGCACTTTCGACGGGGATTTCGCCATAGATAAGCTTCTTAGGCCCAGTTTCCATGCGAGGGACTTTCTTTAGGCCGCGGTCATACTTTGCGGTGTCTGCGGCAGGGCGTGGCCGCGTATCTTGCGTCTCCACACTGCCTCGTTGCCTGCGTCATCTTTGCAACTCCCCCGTGCCACTCTCTCTCACAGGCAGCGAGAGAGAGTGGCACGGGGGAGGTGCAGAGATGACGCAGGCAACGAGGCAGTGTGGAGACGCAAGATACGCGGCCACGCCCTGCCGCAGACACGTAAAGTATGACCGCGGCCTTAGGGATTTTCCAATAACCACATTATCCCTCATGCTGTCTTCAACAAGATTTAGTATGGAATGGATCGCGCGACGCGTATCGCACGCGTACCTTCTGTTCCCACGGCGTCGTCTGTGTAAAGCTACACCACACTCATTACATTGACTCGTTCTTTTTGTTCTTTGGATTTTTTATTGCGTGCCTGTTCTACTATCATGTTTTTATGTGCTGGAAGGTACTAATTGTAAGATACTGATGCAAACCGGAGAATGTAATCTTTGCCTAAGCCTTGGGAGAAATGAGCTGCGAAATGGGTGAATCATTCTTTTTGTGTAAGAAATTTTTTAGGTATCCTTTTCGTGGTGAAGGACACTTCTCGGGGCTGCTTCTTGTCCTCTCAAGATCAGCAAGAATTTCCGACTGCCTGGGTGTTGTTTTTGAGTACTACCTCCCATAGTACATGAGCGCCTTTTATTCTTCCACAAACGATGCAGATGCATGGTGAGCAATGATGAAACAGTGAAAACATGGGAAAGCATCAGAACTACAAAACGGACCGCATGCTTGATCAGCATATGATTGCAGATCAATGAGAAATTAAAGATCAAAGAATAATGACAAAAATTTCCAGTTTTAGTCCAGGGTGTGTCTGAGATACGTACAGAATTTGCAATTTGGACGACCCACCTCAGCGAAAATGGTTTTTATAATGAATGATTCTCACGATTGCTCCCACCGCATCAATCTTTGGAAAGATTGTAAGGTATAATTAATCATAAATTTGGGACAATACCAACAATCAAACCAACCGCTGCAGAGCACATCACGCTCGCACCTTATCGCCCATTCAATGATCACCGGAAATAGGGGACCGTCGTCCTTCCGCACCCCATCTACTTACAATCAGGGATGTGAGTCAGATCCACCCAACAAAGCCAGAACCCGCGTATGGCGTCACCATGTGCTCCAAGTGCATTGCCTTTTCCGTACTGAGGCCGTCGGTAGGCTTCATGATTTCGCGATTTTGCGTTTTTACGATTTTGCGGCGTCGCACTTCCGCACGACTTTGAGATTGTGCAATGCAATAACTATGCTTGCGAAGCAACAATTATGCGTGCGGAGCCGCGACACCGCAAAATCTCGAAAGCGAAAATCGCAAAAGCACAGAATCGCAAAGGGTGACGGCCTTAATTGGACGCAAAGGCAAAGTACACGGGTCACACGCAATGGCGACGGCCATGTACTAAAGTACTAAAGTAATGGCAATGGCGGCCCTTTCCATGTACTAAAGTACTGAAGTAATGGCAATGGCACCCCATATCCGGCGGCCATGTACCAAAGTATTAGGTTGGACGGGAAGTTCTGGGACACTTTTTGTTTTTTCCTGTAGAAACCTGTAAAGCTTCGGGAGCATTTGGTAGTGGGGGGTATATGAAGCGTCTGAAAAGGGCTTCTGAATAGCACATTCATATTCTCTACGGCTTCAACTAGCAGTGAATTTACGGCAATTTCGCGAAAGGTGCGAAATTCACGAACACCGCCTCGGTTCCTCAGCATGCGAGGCCACTAACAAAATTAACCAGTCGATGGACCCAGGTACTGTCTCTCATATGGCGGCAGCCCGATGGCTCGATCGGCTCAAATTGGAACAGGAAAATATTCAAAAAATTGCATTGAGAAAAAAACTTTTTTTTTTGAAAATTTTCAAAAAAATAGGAAACTGTTACCATCCAACACGACAGCCACTGCCGATCTCTACTGCAGGCAATTGGACACCGGAGCGCCAAAACTTACCGGAAAAATGGACCAAGACCTCTTCCTCCACGATAACGCTCACCCACATGTGGCAAAGTTGGCGTGTCAAAGGATCCAGGACCTCGGCTGGACGACGCTTCCCCACCCACCATATTCCCCGGACATGTCCCCAACTGACTACCACCTATTCCGGTCGTTGAGCCACTTCCTTGACGGGCGACAGTTCAAAGATGACGACGATCTCAAGAGCGGGCTCCAGAACTTCTTTGACCAGAAGTCTCCCGAATTCTACCGGAAGGGTATCTACGATCTTCCTGAGCGTTGGCAGTACATTGTAGATCACGATGGTGCATACTTTGGTGACTGAAGTTACATGTGAGTAAAATTAAAATAAATTGAATTTTTCTCACAAGGTGTCCCAGAACTTCCCGTCCAACCTAATATATGGCCGCCGGATAAGGGCCGCCGTTGCCATTACTTTAGTACATGGCCGCCGCCTTTGTATGTGATCCTAGTTGGATAGTCCTGACCCTTATCCACTAAGAGTGATTGTCGTCGTGCCTACATATCGATAACTGCAACTGGCTCTTGTGTGTATCGTGAAGGAATCGCTTCCTCGTAAAAAGGGAGCTATAAGGCCGCTTCCATACTTTGCGCACCGACGCCGGCACGCGCGTGACGCCGGCACGCGCGTGACGCAGGCACGCGCGTGACGGCGTCGGTGCGCAAAGTATGGAAGCGGCCTAAGATCAGCAGTTTTGGCAGCTCGCTGCTACGTACTTTGCGCACACAGTTAATTTCACAGCGCTAGATAGGGCGTGCTCACGGACTTGGGTAAGAGAGTTTCAAACTTTCTGGCTCCGCCACACACTCTCACCTAGGCCCGTAGGCCACGCCCTATCTTGAACTGTGGAATACCGTGTTAGTTACTTCATCGGGTGCTTTTTAAAGACAGCATTAGGGGTAATGCGGTAATGGAGAAATCCCAACGAGAAGTCACTCACATGGTAGTCCTGGGCCCAAGAAGCTATCTATGGCGAAGTCCCGGTGAAAAAGCACCTCTCCGAGCTGTAGAAACCCTGCAAAACGCCGCAACCGTCCGCTGTTTCGCCTCTTGAATACAACTATCCCGCATCCCGATGACGTAATTGCCGATTGACTGGGGTGGGAGCGGCCAAGGAGATGCGGCAGGACCGAAGGTTTTGCGGCGCGCTTTCGCTGTTTTAACTCGGAGCTCACCCCAAAAATAGAAGCTGTCGTATTTCCAAACACTCCCTTGTGTTTACTTAGCAACATGCCAATGGAAAACTAGATCAGACTACCCTCCTCTTGACGGACAGGTCGTCCGCGTCAAGAATCAACGGTGGGAAGGGGGTCCCATTTTTTGGGTTTTTGGCCATTTCCATCCGTTTTTCTCCACTCTCCTGTTACTAGGCATCTCGACTTTCATATGCACTACTTCTTTTATTTTTCGTCCGACTTTCCCCTAATGCTGCCTTTAAGCTAGCCACGGTAAACATAAGTAACGATTGAATGGTTTTTATCATTGACAGTAATTTCATTATTTTTGTGCACTTGTTAGCACCCTCTGCATTGTTGTCAGGGGGTGGGGCAAATCCAAGCTCGGCTATATTTAGGCCACGTTCATACTTAGCGCCGATAGGGCATGGCTGCGTTCACAGGCAGTGAGGCAGTGTGTCATAGGAGGAGACGCAGAGCCACGCAGCCACGACCTGCCGCCAGTACCGTAGAGTGTAACGCGGTCTTACCACGTGCACCAGATTGAACAATGTCTTTTCCTTTCGAACGACGATTCAGAAAGAGAAATAATCCCGGATAGGTGTTTATAGTGACACGGGGAGGGGAGATATTAGCCTGCACTTGGAGAAGACAGCCCGCACAAGAACACACAGGTTTTGCATTACCTTAGTTACGGCCCACTATCTCGAAGCTTCTTTTCTGTGTGCTTGTTGAACACATCATCAAGGGTAAAAATGGGATTTGGGAAGATACTATCTGTTAATGAACATTTAAGTTCAGAAGAAATGTCGATAAAACTCGTACAGAAAAAGCTCGAATTGGAAACTTCATCGCTACCTCGCTACGTTGCGTTTCATGCTGACTCGCATCCGCAAGACGAGTTACTGCGACAGCGAAGCAAATTTTGCGGCTGGCTGACTCAGCCCGCGCCGCCTGCTTCTATCCCCTCAATCTTGTAATAACTGGCGTATTACTCGGATTTCTTGACGTTTTTTGGTTTACTCCAACTGTTGCACTACCGAGCACTTTCGCAGTTGTTCCACAATCGGCCAAAATTACCCCTAACCGTGCCTCCAAAAACACACATCCCTCAGGTTTAATAAAGCTGTCGTGCTGGAAACTGTAAGCAACGCTTTAGGCAATGCACGCACATGCGACTGACGCCGAGTTCTTGACCCGAGGAGCACACGAGCATCTTGAACCCAAAAAAAAACTTCAAAAACATTGGGAGGGGTGAATTTGCAGATTGTGGTATAGGAAAGTAGAGGTGACTGAAGAGAAAGGACGGAGTAAATAAAGAGGACAATAAAGGACATAGGTGTAATAAATAGGTGTAACAATAGAGAAAAACGAAATGAAACTCCGAAAACCCGGAAAATAGGAACCCAGACCGCTTCTTTCGCGACACTCTGCGTCACTAGCCGGGAGTAGTCTGCAGACGGGCGAGAAGCTGGATCAGCAGGTCGTGAACGATGTCCCGCTCTCGCGGCAACTCATCCGGCGGATGAACGGCAGGACGACTCGCTGTGTTGCGGCCGCAAAAAAACATCAGGCCACGCTTTTTCAACGTGACTTTCGTCACACTTCACGCTCTCTGAAGTGGAATGCTTCTTTTCAGAGAATATGTATCACAGCTTTCAGTTTCTCCTTACCTCCTACCTCCCCTCGGTGCCTTTGAACGCGCGTGCAAAGTACTTCCACATTCTGCACTCGTCCTCATTGTCTACAAAAGGCTCATCCACTAGGAATACCCCTTTTTAGGTTGGTCCTAGGCTGAGTCAGTCATCGCTAGTCTTCCATGTGACCTCTTACCGGCGGAGTATGCAAGCCGAGCAGTTCAATTTGTCCTGCAAAACCCTGAACGCCTTTTTTTAACTGTTTCATATGGAGCCAAAAGTCGATAGTAAAAAGTGTCCATGTTGCACGCTCTCTAAGAAGTCACATGAAATTTTACATGATGATTTTAGTCATAGGTCAAAGTTTGACGACTGGTGGCTAAACTGACGAAACTAGGTAACTGTATCCGCTCACAGTTCACTTCGTGATACACAAAAAATGAGCAAACTGTCATAATCAGCGCGACTTATAGAGATGACGAGTATTGATATAGTGATGAAAACAACAACGGAAGGATGAACAAGGCGAACTGAACGAACAGTGCACGACCGATCGATGTTGTGAGCGATCACGTCATGATTGCGCAAATAGCGACACTTTTATTGCCGCTGTAATTCATGGTTTACATATGACTTCATGCTTACTGCTATTGGCTTTTTCATGTCCTTTCCTTCAGAAAAAAGCATGTTTCATTTCTTCCACCAGTTCTTTGATCTCTTATGACTAGTTTTCAAATGAGCTGAAATTGTGTTGCGAAGAGTAGAGGCGGCAGCGTTACGTGCACTTTCCTCCAGATCGATTACCTCAAACCATCAACACTTTTTTTGAGTGAAATATTGAAATGGATATAGTATATGGAAATATTCTGGACGTATGAGATACTGAAATGGTTATAATACATGAAAGTTTTCCGACGTGAATCTCCCTGCCTTCATTCCTCGGCCCCCCTGATTCACATTCCTTCTTATCATTTTTAACTTTTGTTGACTTTTCTTAATTGTGCTGGAATGTGTGTTTATATGTAATGGTGTGATATGTTCCTCCTCTCCCCAAATGAAGATCGAATTCATGGCTTATTGCTCGAAATGAGCAACTTTTCATGTTGCTTCGTAATGTACTTAAAGACAGTGTTCGGGATAATGTGGGTGACAGGGAATCCCATAAGGAGGCATTGAGTGAAAAACTACGGGTCTGGAAGGCCTATGCATGGCGAAATCCCCCGCGGAAGGCGTCCCCTTGAGCTGTGGCGGAGGCGGCCTCGTCAGGACAAGCCGCCTTGGACAAGGACAGCCCGCCTCCAGGCGACGTGATTAGGGGTTGGTCACGGTGCGGTTGGTCAAGGAGATCGGCAGGATTGAATGTATCGAGCGCGCTTTCTCACTTTTAGCTTGAAACTGACCACATGAAAATAGATGCTGTCGCATTTCCGAACATCCCTTCATGCTTACGTCTTGGTAATGCCAGTGGAAAACCTATGCGGACTACCCGCGTCTTGACGGAAAGGTCGTCCGCGCCCAGAACCAATGGTGGGAAGGGGTTCTATTTCTTGGGTTTTTGGCCACTTCCATTCGTTTTATCTCCACTTTCCTGTTACTAGGCATCTTGGCTTTCATATTCACTACTTCTCATACTTTTCGTCCGAAATTTCCCGAAAGCTGCCTTTAACTGAGACTATCACAATGGTATACTATAGCCACCATTCGTTATTTCGCCAATTCAAAAAGTCAAGTTAAGTGGAGTTGTGCCGTAAGTCTGCCCTAATCGCTGTTTCCGTACCTATCGTTCCTCCCTTATTCACCCTAAAGTCTGGTTGATAAGTCCGCCCGCACGCGGTGTCGCGCGCGGCACGAGCAGCCGCAGTCTTCAAGGAAACAAAGATGGAGGACATTGAGGGAGCTAGGATTCGTGGATTGTATTAATAACGAGTTTATATTGTATTGTATATCGTATTTGCTAATATAAAACGAGTAGCAAGTAAAGTTGGGGTCGTACGAAAGGTAAACCCAGAAACTTCACAGTTGGCAGAGTTAAGTGAACAAGTGAGAGGAGAATGGTTGTTCAACGGCGGTTTCAATGCAACGATGGTTTTGGCGATGAAATAGCGGCTGATCAAAATTTTTTCCTCATTTCTGTTATGATAACGATGCACAAAACCTCGCAGACATGCGTCTTTCACCTTATTTATCCCCTGCTAACCGCGCTTCTGCTTGCCGCGTCAAGTTTTACACCTGATATGAGCCCTCCTTCTAGTCATCAAGCCTTTTGAAATGCCTGAACAACTTGATGGCTGTGCCTGATTGTCAATGGCTCCTTAAAGGCCTCGAACCAAGAGCCATTGTTAAATAAGATAAGTGAGAGTTTTTATGTCATGAATGTTTCTTGAAATGGAGATTGCGTAGAAAATTTAAGATGGATGATCATTGTTACACAGGTTAAACGAGGATTTTGATATGTGGTATTTGTAGATATTAGAAATAGAGTTGAATAAACATTTTCTACAATGCTATCGTTGTTAAGAGTGAAGCGTGCATCGCGATCCTGTGTTTTTTGGGGACTGTGCCTGCGTCCGCTGCTGCCGCGCGCGATACCGCGTGAGAGCGGACTTATCTACCACATTTTAGGGCATCCAAATTTAATAGTACCAGAACGCGCTAGTAACAAGTGACTGAACATCATGACCCTGTCGTGCTGCACCGTAGTGCAACCGGTTAAGTTGCCGCGGTGGGCGGGGTAACGGACGCGGCCTGGCTTGGTCGCTTCCGCACTGCTTGCAGTGATGCCGCCGACGCGAAAACCCGTCCTCGATGACATCAGTGGGACCTATTTGTTATATTTCCAGACTATTAACCATTTCATTCCGCTCTCTAGCCATTGGTACTACCCAGCATTTTTACTATCAACCAAAAAGTCCCATTTGGTGCATGAATTTGTATTATATGGATACCCTTCAAGTTCACATTTTACATTTTACTTTTCTAAGAATAACATAAAAACAAACATATGGTCAGCAATAATTGAACAATAATAGAAACCTGGGGAAACATGGGATCAAAGTGGATCGCATGCTTGGGGTGCAGTTCGGGGTGCAGCTTTTGTTCCCGCTAATCATTTGCTGCATTTTCGGCTCACGGGTCACTTCTTGCATGGTGGGGCCAATTAGTTACAAATCGTAAAAACAGAGCTACATTGATAAATCAACAAAATTGCACTCAGGAGGGCATAGGAGAGGACATTAGAAAATAGTGCATGTGGAATTGACTAATTCCACATGCACTATTTCCTTGACATGTGGAATAGAATATTTTCAAAAAACGCTATCACGTAGATTTTTTCCCTCTGAGAGCCATTGTCTTGAGACCGAGGTTGGCATTGCGCACTCTGGCACTAGGTCTCTAACCATAATTGAACCCGACTGCCCTGACAAGAACTTTTCTTGTAAAACTGTTTTGTACCCTTTACAGCGTTGCTCGTCTTAACCGTGTGTGGACTAAATACCGCTGTTCCCATCTTCTAGCAATGGCCTAATGTACGTTTTGAAAGCTCTGAGAAGTACGTACTAAGGAACCCTAGTTGAGAGAGTCTGAACATGTTCAATAATAATGTCATGATTGTAGCAGCAATTTCTTCGTCGTCAAACTGTGATCACTTCAATGCCAAGCTATAACTTTGCCACTTTTTCCAGCCGCACACCACATATCAATTAAGAGGAGATAGGAGCAGTTTTCCCTGTGTGAAATTTTGGTTTTTGTGACGGCAGTTTAAAAGTGAATATGAAAAGGACTGGAGACAACACTACGTTTTGCATTACACCACTGTGCACCGATTTTGGTTTAGAGATTTTGAGCTACCACCAACAAGTTGAACCGCTTCGGTCAGAAAGGCTGGATCCAAGGTCCCATCCTCGGATGATACCGATCATGATGAATTACAAAATAAGCATAGGATGAGAAACTCTGTCAAACGCTTTTTCGATGTCCAATTATATGATCTCCGTTCCCATACCCTCATTAAGGTACGACGTCCAGTATCAAGCGATTGCAAGCCCTGCTGATAATTCAAAATAATTTTGAATACCTCCAAATGGGCTACACTTCTCTTTTCAGCACTTTCTCGAATAACAAAAATTGATATTTTGCTTACGGGTGTATAACTAAGCGGACAAGAATGCGACAGCTTTGTCGGAATAGGAGCAACAAATGAGGCACGCCACGAAGTAAAGCGAGTGTGGTCAAAAGTATCAGAATAAGATGAGGGCAATCAAACTAATAACTTATAAAGTTCATCACTGTGGAACCAGGGGGAATTGCCCATAACAGGAAAGGCTGGAGTGACATATCACAGCATACTACTCTGCCATTCTCATCGACTAGAGCACCAAGACCCTACTTCAGCTTAGAATTGAGAAATATATAGAATTCATTCTTACTCCCAGGATACATCACATTTTTCTCAGTTTTGCTACAAAACCTATTTCATTTTTGTCAAAAATCGCTCACAGCTTCCTAATTCTTCTCATTCATGGGGATTATTCGCCTTTGAAGCTTTGCTTCATGCACTACTCCTCTTGAGACGAGGCTTACGTAAATCCAGAGGTGACTGAATATTTGTGGTCTTTCGTGTTCAGAGAGGAACAAATAAATCGATGGAATGGAAAATCCCCAAAAACACCTCATTCTTGTCATTATTGTCAGCGCTATTCAGGAATCCGTACCAGCCGTCATCACTGTGATAATCATTAATTGCATCAAAATTGGCTCTTCTCAAGGCTTTCACTTATACTGCTCCCATGGCTTCACCAATCTTTACCTCAAGCGAAAAGAAAATGGAAATCTGATCACTGTTCCCAAGAGGTGAACGTGTAGCCGTGTCCCTCAAAACCCCTTAATCATTAAGCAGTAGTGAATAAAGGATATTGGACTCACGAGACCCTCCCATGATTATTTGGTGAAGACTGAGTCTATGACAGAAGTTGATAAAACGACGTGCCCGCAGATAAACAGCAACCGAACATCCTTCTATATGCCACGAAATTTTTGGAAGACTGAAGTCACCTAACAACTTACCAGAAGATCAGTAGCCTTCAAATCACCGACTGCAATAATTATTTGGAAGCAGAAATCGAAAGCGAAGAAGCCCTCTAGGCCAGTACCATCTTAACTTTCGCATAAGCATGTCGAGGTCCGAATCTATCATTCAGAAGAAGAATAAGCAGAATCCCAAAAATAAGTCGAGGGGTTGTAAATGCTTCTCGCTGTAACGGAAACACCGCTACTGCGTCTGTTATATCTGTCGCACCTAAAGATCGAATCGGCCGTTGCATAACCCGAAGGGAGGCACGATTCTCAAATGGGACGTCAGGCAATCATGGAAGAGGGGATCTTTTTCCATTTTCCATTTGAAGAAATCACACTTTAGTATCATTCCACAGCCTGACTACTCAAACAAGGAGCGAACTCCGAATGCAGAGGCGTTGGGCTTATGTGGAAGGCGCTTATGCGAATCGGGTGATCCCTCGAAGTAGCGATGGTGGAGAATAATTCAAAGAAGTCGTAGAATTTCAACATTTTTCACCTATAGACTTATAAAGTAAGCTGAGATCACAACTGTGGCGAAAGTTAGTGTGTCGGCAATGAGTTTATATGTATAGACACCATTCATAAGATAGCGTGCGACACCTCTACCAATAATGCAACTAAGTAAGCTTTTCTGCACTCTCTCGATTTCTTCTATCAGTAATCTCTTATGCGACGACCAAACAGGGAAGCAGTATAATATAAACGGCCTCACATGAGGATAAAAACCGAAATAGTGTCGGGTCGCGTATCTTGAAGGATCTGGATATGGAATCGGCTCGAGCACTTGCACTTGATGCTATGCCATGCATGTATTCATCAGATTCGAGCATGTTGTTGTAAATGACACTTAGATCACGAATTCGATGAACACGTGCAGGTGGCTTCCTAGGCAGTGTGAGAGCAAATTCGGGGCGGTTTTCCCAGTAACCATGATGGCAGTTTCAAGAATAGAAATTTAGAGTTTCCATGTCTTTGATCAGTGCTCAACAGCATCAATGTATACTGTAGCTTTTCGCAGTCACTTATGGTGTAAATTCTAGAATCATCAGCGTACACACTGCAAAAGTTTGTCGCCAGGAAGGGAATCAGCAACGTTGTTTACGTATATGACGAAGATCAGCGGACCGAGCCACGTAGTCTGGAGCACACCACTGGGCGTACGATACGGGCCGAACTTCGCGCTATTATTACGACTTGGGCTCTATCGACTAGAAAAGATTGAAAGATTTGGAGAAGCCGAGCCCAGATGTCATAGGCAGCCAGCATTTTCAGTAGCAGGGGTATGGCAACAGAGTCGAAAGTTTTTGCGTAGTCCTTATAGCAAGCAGAGACTCAGTTATTATCGATCTCTTTCCGTCGAACGGTTTGAAGTAGGGCGGAAGCGGTAGACCTATATCGACGGAAACCATATTGCCCACTACTAAGCAGGTGTCTCGCAGAAAGAAACTCGTGATTTTACGCCAGACTATGCGCTCCGTCACCTTACTAATAGAGCTAGTCAAACAAATGGGCCTGTTGTTGGAAACATCATCTTAGAACTCTTTTTGAAAATCGGCCTCACAATGTTGAACTTCCATAAGTTGAGTACTTCTCCATGAAGCGGCACCCTGCTGAAGAGAATTGTTAAAGGAAAAGTAAGCCCCAGGGCGGCTTCTTTGAGGAAAATGTAAATAAGTCGCTTGAAAGGTCTAGACGCTATTTTTTAGTGCAACTCCTTAAACAGCCTTTTGAGGCGAAAAAATGATATTCTCTGAAACATTTCCGCACGGGTTGTTCACGACATTAATCACAGATAAGGCATCCACTTTTGGTGTTGTCGTCATGGCTTTTTTAAGCCGCCGAAGCGGATGTCATTTGAGGGTACTAAAAATATCCCATATTTGTCCTGAGCAAATTCTGTGGCAAATTCGTCACAAGAAATGGCGGCACATGTTACTGAAAATAGCGTCGTCGCCAAAAATGCTTCTTATGTCTGCTGTCTCTACCCACTAGTGTTGTCTTGTTGTTTTTTTTTTTGAGGTTTTCGTTGTTTATACTGAATTAAGTTTGTTTCCAATATATTTAGTTGAAGGCCGCCATCATCTAATTTAGCTCAACAGTTTTGCTGGCTTGAAACGGATACATTTGAAATAGCCATCACCATAGCTCGAGCCTCTTTTGCATTACTGCATAACTTCCGTATGTAATGCACCCATTATAGTTCGCCAGCAAAGCCAGTAAAATAATACGCAGATGTGGGCAGAATCTTTGAGGACGTGGATAAATGTGTTTTCTGTACTCGGAGGGCCTATTCTTGGAAATCAGTTACCGATTGGAAGCAAAGCACATGGGAAACTGTATGACATTATGTTCGTTGGAAATCGGTCTCATAAGCTCCATACTCCACTAGATGTCCAAACAGCGAAAATTTGTGTTCGCTTCGAGGAAAATTATAAATAGAAAACATGAAAGTAATGGCTTGCTGAGCTCCAGCATAAATTGCCGAACCGTTCGCGGTGGGATACCAACAGATTATGCTTTGATGTTTTTTCGACTTCTGGAAGCTGCGCTTACTCTAAATGGACGCGTTGCTTCATTCATCCGCGCGTTCCTCCAGGTAACGTTGCGACTCGCCGTCAATAGGGGAGCCAGTCACGCAGTGACAATGCCCATCCCTTTGACCTGTTCTCTGTAAGGCCGCGTCCGTACTCAGCGGTGTCGGCGGCAGGGCATGGCTGCGTGTCTCTACGTCTCCGCCTACGCCACCCTGCCTCGTTGCACCGTAGTCTCTAGGTCTCTTCCGCATCACTCTGCCTCGCTGCTTGTGAACGCAGCCACGCCCTGCCGGCGCTGAGTACGAACGCAGCCTAAGGGTTTCCTCCAAAGATGTTTCGAGAAGCGGGCAGACCACCGCACGGATATTGAAGTGCGAAATGGGGGTGACATTTGACTTTAAATAGGATTCTATAATCTTCTCTTAAGTTTGGAAGCTTTATTTGAATTTTCTCTCAATTTGCACTTTCTTTTTTTGGAGCATCACATCACGGTAGCATTACTGAGTCTTGAATAGAGCGAAATGGACTCCTACGGAAGAAGGGATTTACATGAATGAATTGTCTGAATAACCTATGTCACAGGGCCAAAGGCCGAAGGCTGTCACATGATCGCAGGCCGAAGGCTGTCACATGATCGCAGGCCGAAGGCGAAATCCGTGTGTCTCAATCTACATCCTTCCTTCCCAGTGGTCTTCTTGGCCCGCCCACATGTCCGCATACAGCGCTGAATAGTCTGTTAAAAAATTATTTCTCTGGAACTTCAGTTTTACGCTTTCAGCTATACACTTTTGCTTAGTAACCGTGTAGAACCTGTTTGTTTCAGAAAAGAATTGATCAAATTCCTGTACCCATCTCCCATGAACTTCAGTGGTAATCCCCAGAAGTCACAGAAGCTGAAAAGTGGTTAGTCGCTGTTCCTGATCATTATCATTAAAAGTGGTTAGTCGCTGTCCCTGATCATTAAGTAATTAGTGGGTACGACGCATTCACAGTGTGTGCAGTATTATACCGCCGCCCTATTCGCTTGATTATCCTATTTCTCCTCATTTTTTTGTTGCCGTCGTTGGCACTTTAAACAAAATCCTGCGTTTCCCTGATCTTCAGCCATTTCTGGTATTCCGTTGGATAACATGCACTCCAGAAACCTGATTTGATAATCAGGGAATGGTAGTTTGCTTTCTTTTGATTTTGTTTATTGCCTTTTCATTACGATGAGCATACTATCACGTGGGTGGTGAGTCGTGCCCATACCGCACCATTTCACATGGAGTTGAACTGAACCTATGCCTTTCTCACGTTGTGCTTATCCACTACACCACAAGTGCACTGCTATATTATTTCAGTTTTGCTGGTGTGTTGATCATAGTTAATCAGACCATGGAACCTTACTTTCCGCTGCTGCAACTGCACTGTTATCGTCTCAGTTATGGTATTAATCTTCTAGTCAGTTAAACTTCTTTGCGATATATTTTATTACATTCTATGTATTGAACGAGTGGTGTGTTGTGAAACTGAGTCATGCCCGAATTCTCTCCAGTCTGTCGCAAGATCACGTGTATGGCCAAGGTGATGTAGTAGTCCAAATCTGTACACGCCGTCATTCCTTTCATTTCATTTGGTCGCATTGCAGTCTGACTGTTTCTGTTGTCCGATTCCTTATCAGTTCACATGCGACTTTTTTTCGAGAGTCTTAACGCAGTGCTTCGGAAAAGAGTTGCTAATCCCCTCCCATGTCGCTTTACCATGCTTAAAGGAATCGTCCATGGAAAATCCATGATTTCAATTCCTTTCGAAATCGCTCTAAACACAGTACTTGAACAGCAACACGAAAAAAAAACCGAAAAATTCGCTTTATGTCAAAACAGAAATCGAAAAACTGAAGAGGAGCACCTCGTTCGAATTCCCGCCACAAGATTTGAACAGCCGTCAGCGGCCAGAGCGAAGTTCAAATTTTTGTGCACAACGTTGATCCATTCTTCGATCTGCGTCCATGACCACGTGACTGTTGCCTCTTACTGCTCAGCTCTGTGGCGTCCAAACCCGCACGGACCCCGTCCCCCATCGTACGCCAGCTCTATCTTGATTAAATCCTTGTGCGCTTGAAACCTGCATGCAGCCGTTATTAATTAAATATAGCATAAATGTGGGCATTAGAAGAACTCAAATTTTCATGTACGATTCCATTAGGCTTTCCGGGAAGCTTTCCTCTTCCATTTCATGCCCTTCCGTTTTCTCGCATCGACTCTCACATAGTTAATGCATTTCCCTATCTTGCCTCAAATAGCTGTGTTTTTCGCCATGGCCCATTGCGCCATCATATAGACATCTGGGAGAACGATCGGTTCCTCTGAAGGGATTTAGCAGAGATTCAATGATGCCCGAGGCGACAAGAAATAAAATTGTAGTAAGTGACATAGATAATTGTAAACTGAAACCAACCTGATTGATTACATTACTAATCACTCTCTAATCAATGTGCTCGCTTATAACGGAATATTCGATATTTTTCCATTTCTGCACCATTCAATTGACCATGAGAATTTGCCAAACACTGCATCTCACCCAAAAGCCTTTATGCCTATTATTTACCTCTTTCCTAAGCCGTGCGTATAGTACGGGTGTTGTGCCATTAGCGCTGAAAATTCGCATCACTGTTTGCGGCGTGCGACGCTCTGCGTACGCCGTGTAGCAGGGTCCTAAAGTGAACAGTGTCCTATGCCTGTCCTTATACTGGCCTTCGTACACGATAATCGTCTCAGGACCCGACTACACCCCTTAGTTCGCACGCACTACGCCGCGCGCCACTCGCGGTAGTGCAAACTTTTATGGTAATGACACATACTCGTAGAATGGCAAATAATCTTACCCTCTCTTGCAATATTGTTCAATCAGAACCTTACGCCATGCCTTACTTCCATTCTGCATAATAGGGAACTGAAATGCGTACTAGGTTTGTGTGTCTCATAGTATTTAACGCGTCTAGACCAACACTTTCCTCTTTGTAGATAAATGATCGCCCGAATTATGTGCGGCCGGTCATACTCGGTCTAGGAAGGATTCGACCCTTCCTAGGTAAGGCTGCGTGCATACTTTGTGGAGTCGGCAGCTTGGCATGGCTGCGTGCCTTTGCGTCTTTGAGAGGTTTTCCCCTTCTTTGTTCGCAACCTGGAGTTGGAGCTGGCGATGATGCTGCGGGGCAACTTAGATTAACAAGATCTTCGAGAATCTCTGTCAATCTTCTAGCCTCGCTCTTCGTA
Organism: Trichostrongylus colubriformis; assembly: GCA_963978905.1. Taxonomy (NCBI): domain Eukaryota; kingdom Metazoa; phylum Nematoda; class Chromadorea; order Rhabditida; family Trichostrongylidae; genus Trichostrongylus; species Trichostrongylus colubriformis. The sequence continues at coordinate 18,008,580 of OZ022259.1, read as the reverse complement.
AAAGCTCGACATTGATGTTAACTACAATTTTCTCTGCTATGTCAACGAGGTTGTTGCAATTTTTATTGACGGCCTAATGTTTCGACCAAAACGTCTTTCTCAAAGGCTTTAACGTGGCTCAAGGTTTGGAATTTTATCCACTACACCACCAAACGCCTCATCTCTCTAGCGGCTGTGACGGAACATCAAGGAAACCGCCGAAGAAAGCCAGTACGAGAGAACAGAACTCACCCAGTCCAGCACCGCGAGAGCAGAACGCCGCCATCCGTGTCATCATTGTCAGTGAGTAAGAGATGCAATGCTGTCCTTATTCATAAAGTATTAGGTTGGCTGATAATTTCTTGGACACTTCAAATCATTTTGATCTATAATGCGTCGATTGACGGCTCATCTTTTCATGTTCGGCCCTGTTGAACAGTGTTTTCGAATGTTCCACCACATAGGTATATAAGGGCCGGAGCTTGTCTAGAAGATCATTTCTGTGTAAAATGGAAAAAGTAGCTCTCCGGACGCTCTATTTGTATGAGTTCTGCCGTGGCAGTTCTACGAGGAAGGCGACCAAAAACATCCACGCTGGGTTCGGGCCACAAACTACTTTCAAGTCCACCGTTCATGTTTGGTTCGAACGCTTTCGTTCTGGGGATATAAGCCTGGCCAACCAACAACACACTAGACGCCCTGTCGAATTCGACGACCAGCGCCTCGTGCAAGCAGTTCAGAAGAACTTAGCGGCCAGCACAAGACAGTTGCCTCAGATGCTTGGATGCACACTCCAGACAGTCGAACTGCGTCTCGCTCGCATGGGATACAGGAAAGTTCTGTCCACATGGACACCCCACGTGCTGCCTGACAGCAAGAAACAGGCAAGTTGTAGCGAAGATCACTCGAGATACTTTGTCGGCTGTAGAGTGGAAGGTTTTGCCGCACCCAACATATACCCCGGACCTCGCCCCATCTGATTACCATTTATTCTCCTCTCTCAAAAGATATCTGAAGGACGAGCAGTTCAAAAAAGAGGAGGACTCCAAAATCGCGGTCAACGACTTTATGGCGTCTCAGTCTGCACAGTTCTGGATGGATGGAATTGAAAGGTTGCCAGAGCGATGGCAGAAGGTAAGTGATAATGGCGGTGAATATATGGCTGATTGATTATAAGTTGTTCCAAAATAAAGTTATAGAATAAAAAACGTCTCGAAGTGTCCAGGAATTTATCAGCCAACCTAATATAATAGGACATGCATGTCCCCCCCCCCCCCCCAATATCAGCAGCTCGCAATGTGGCGCAAATGCCAAGGGATCACTCGTAATGGATAACCACTCATTTCGATTGTTCATACTTGGATTTCTTGTGGACATCCGAAACGCTTCAAGCGTTCTCCTGGCTGAAATCTCGGTCTCGTATGTCATTAGAATTCTGCACTTCACAACAAGGTCGTTTCTGCCATGGTCCTCGATCGTGTGCTTAACCAGAGGTGTTCTTGTGTTACGTAGTCTTTTGCCAGCAAGATGCTCTGGAATGCGTATCGCTAGTCTTCTTCCAGTTTCTCAATGTACGTTGCGTTACATGTCTGACATTCAATTTGATAGATTACACCAATTTTGGCGCAATTCCCAGTTGTTCCATACAGGCATGTAACGCAATGCTCTGATACGCAACGCTTATCGTAAAGCCTGTTTCGCACGTTTGGTCTTTGATGTTGCTATTAGGGACGGTCACTAAGACAACATCATCATCCTGCTGTGCTCAAACAAGGCATCTTTGAATTGCAGCAGTTACTCTGCCAGAGATGAAAGGTATGCATAGGGGAACCTCATGAAAACTATCGATAAAAATCCCACCCAACAACCTCGTTGGAACACCAGAGAAAATTATTCTCTGCTAAGCGATTACATAAAGCGCATTTGCGTTTTTGAGCAGCGTGACATCTGCATCTCCACTATCATTCACTATCAACACTTATTCATGATTACCATCAATTGGATATCCCATGAATGCTGTCGCATAGCTGACCATGGAGCCTACTTTGGAAACGGAAGAAGTGTGTAATAATTGTTCGCATGATTCTTGGATTTTCATTTCGATTTTCTTTTCTTTTCCTTGCTGCTTTTCCGATTCGCAAATGTTAACGGTTTACTTGCCCAAGTGTGCTATTCAGTACTTCCATTGATGGGCCAGCCACTTCCTCGTGGTCTCCGATCGGATTATCATACCACGTGCGCTGAAACCTGTTCTCGTGTCTGCATCCAAATTTACTGTTTTTTATGGAGTTTCACCGAGACTAACGGCTGATTTCCTATTCTCTCCTCATTCGGATTTTTCAAGCGAAATTTCTTAAGGAAGCTCCCTCCATCGAAACCCTTTTGAAATGAAACATCTAAACTTTTAATTAATACATTTATCAAAGATCGAAATACTAATTGCTTATTCCAATTCAGTTTAAATCGGTATGCTAAATGAACGATAGGCCACCGGCTCAATTTGATATTGATTGATCTGTGAAAATCAATTACTTGAGATCAAATCGTAACAACACTTATAAACTCCCTCAAAATATCACAATATTAGTAGCTTATGTAATGATTTGGAGATCAATGTAATAGGATTTGACATGGCAAAAAAGGAGTGGAAATACACATAAGAACATCCAACTGGGAGATTCTGCCTGGGAGAGCTTTGGAGCTACATATTAGGCAGATCAGTCAAGACTCGTCCTATTACTAGAAAGATTTGCGGAACTGGCTTAGTTGTCTGGAACCCTGAAACTGTCATAGCATTTATAGAAAAATGCCTTTCGTCCTTGCTGAACACGTGTTTATATATATAGGTTGTTCGATGCGTTGAATTCCTTGGCTTTGTCTATTTATTTCTCTCCTACTATAGAAGATTTTTCGAAACAGTTTTGTCTATTAGGAAGGGATTTTTATTGTGCATCTTTTGGTATATTTTTGTATATTTTTTGAATGTATATAATATTTATAATTATTTTTGAAAATGGGTATCGCACCAGCTGAGCGACGCAAACAAGGCAACACGTGTGGCAATGGCCGGAATTCTTCTTCTTCGTTCCAAGAACAGCGGTTTCATCGACTCTATTGTTACATCAGATGAGAAATGGATTCGCTTCGACAACGCAACGCGAAAAAGACAGTGGTCAAACGCCGGGGAGACTCCAAAACCTACTCCGAAACTGGATATACATGGCAAAAAGGTGATGCTCTGTATTTGGTGGAGTTGCAAAGGTTTGGTGTACTTTGAAGTTCTGGATTAGGGTCAAACATTTACGGCGGACATCTACAAAGATCAGTTGAACCGCGTGGACCAAGCACTGCGTCGTCAAGGTGTCGAATCGACGTCGACAAAATTCCTCCACGACAACGCTTCCCCGCATTTCTTTCCGAACAACCTAATATATATGATCAATTAACCCATAGTACCGCGTGCAACACATCAAACCGCAATCTCCTTTGGTTTTTTGGAAAGGTACCTTGGTCAAATACTAGCACCATATATTCTCGAACATGGAGAATAACACATCCCTCTGGGACTTCCTTCTTCCAGAAAATTGATAGGATTTTTTGCAACACGCTTTCAAACAGCATGTGCAGCAAGCAGTGACAAAACAATTTAACTTTATATGCATGCACTTTTGGTAATGGTTTTTCAAAATTTTAACTACAACAGTCTTCATTTAGAAAGTGCTTGGTATTGATTACTGGGTTATATCACTAAATTATACCAGTAGTGGTGTTGAAACACGAACCAATGTTTACAATGGTACAATGGCTGGTAGATATTGTTCTCCATATTCGAAAATGTATCGTGACAGGTATAACTCTCAGAAATCGACGCTTTCATATGTCCCATAAAGAGACGGTCCCGGGTGGTCAGGTGTAACACATGGTGTAGCACGATTCGAAGAATGAATAGAATAGTTTGGTCATACCGGCAGGAAGAGCAGAAACGCCACGATCCGTTGTTCGGTGAAATATCTCTTTGGTTCTACGTGGAAATTGATCGATGGCATTTTTTTTTTGAAATTATGCATGCATGATCTTTGAGTGGTTTTCATTTTAACCATTTCTGAAAATTATCGCAAATACAGTGGACGGGGGTGATGTAGTGACAACTGGCGCGCACATCCGCTCTCATGATGCGGGAATGAGATCCCGCATGAATACCCGCCCGGATTAAGCGAGCCTCCCATCCTTTGGAGTAGGTGAGTTGTTCCCAGACCCGATTAGGAGGATAGCACTAACTTGTACATCTATTGGCCCCTGCAAGTCATTATAAAGGACAAATCGCTCACCTCCCACCACGATCTGAATGAAACTAAAATGCGCGCTTTTTCCCAACAAAAGATTGATCAATACTAAAACTTTATCTTTTCTAGTCACAAATACCGTATGCTCTAAAACCGTGTGGAGTCACAAAGAATACGTAAAGGCATAAGGCAAGTACGTCATTATAAGAAAGCCCAAATGAGGTCGTCGTTAAGGGCATGACGCCAACCTGTAGGGACTTTGGGCTCGGTAATTGCATGAGATTAGTGCTCGCAAGAAAAAAACACCCTGCAATATATCTTCAGAGCAAGAGAGAAATAATTATATTTCGATTGAGGCATGCCTTTCAGTACAGAAAATCATTTTTTCCAGTATCCCAGCTGGACTCTTTCATGATGAGAGTAAAGTTACATGAAAAGATTTCAACAGCGAAGCTGTCTGCAGATCGAGGAAACGGGCCGTAGACGACACATTTATGCGAAAAACGGGGTGAGCGGCTTACCTAGGCATCTTGCGTGTCATTATGGAAGAAAACTCGCGTCGCGGCATGGCACGCGATACGTGCGATCGTCGTATGTAGTTGTAAACCGTTTACCGTATCTTACTCCGTACACTATGTATTTGTGAGGTACTGTCATCACTTACGACCCAAGTGCATACGGCGAATCTAGCTCGCGGGCACCGCGCCGCACGCGACACTCCGCACTGCGAATTTTTGTCCTGATGGCACGCACTCAAACAAATCCCTCCGTTCGATGAACCAGGCGCGCAGAAAAGGACTCTGCGATATCTCTCAAAAAAGTGGTTATAAGTATTTCGATTGAGGCATGCTTTTCATTCTAGAAAATCATTTTTGTGAATAAAATGCAGCCGGAGAGCAAAATTGCATGAGAAGTTTCAACAGGAAATCTGTAAGTAAGCGTTGAGACATAGCAAGCGCAGGGAAAAGTCTTCGTGAACAATCTTGCCCCTTAAAGATTTGCTGTACGACCTCTTTGAGGACGTCCAGTAAGGCGAAGGGAAAGGAGCGGGGCAAATGTACTAATTTCATCAAATTAAGCACCATCACGACTCCCTCCTTTAACAATGGAGCGACTTTTTCAAAAGCACACCATTTCGCATAACGTTTGTCCCCATTCCGGGAAAATTGCTCAAGTGCAGGTGAACTTCTCGCCGGTAGAAATTGTGTATGTCACCACATCTGCCAGCAAATGCAGAATCTTCGATGTAATTGAACAGCATCCCCCTCCTGGCTCATGCCATTTGCTTTTCTTGCCAACTTCTTCACTCGGCATGTTTTCTACTACAACATCAGCACAGCAATAACAGCAGTAGCAGCAGCAGCACAGCAGTTTCGCTTCGCCATCGATCTGTCGGCTGGCTGGCTGGGTGGCTGGCTGCAACTCGTCGTCGTCTGCAACAAACTCAGCAAATCACGCTGGCGCCACCGCCGCCGCTGCCCCCCGTCCTCTGCACCTGCACGCGTGTGCAATCAGTCATCATTGCATGTGACGACGCCCTCGAGCTCTCCGCAAATTCCCATTCGCTCATACAATTTTTCTCTTCACAACAAGCCTTCTCACCCTGTTTCCCATCGTTGTGTTTTTTTTTGTTTTTTTTTGTTTTCTTTGATCTCATAGAGAGCAAGAGTGAAGCTTCATAGGAATAGATAAACAATAATTGAAATTCATTCTCGACTTTTATTTCTAATATTTACCTATTCTAATATTTCTATATTCTATATTCTAATATATATTCTAATATTTCTAATATTTACCACAATATTTATATGATATTAATTATTTATCAATCGATAATCATGATAAAACAAAAAACAACAACAGTTAATTCCTGTAAAACAAATTTATTCACTCGAAATTCACAGATCTTATGAAATTCATGGAAATATATTATTGTGATGGCGTCAGTAGATTTTTAAAGTCCAGGATTTATAGTATCCCGCTTATTTCGATTCAATTCAATTTTATTTCAAAAGATTGAAATAGAAAAGCAAAAACATAAGCTCTATCTACTTGAACTACTAAGAGGCTTCTTAACAGTATACGCCGCCGTGCACTCCATTTGCCTTTGAGATCGCAGGTTTGATACGGGGTTAATTTAGAAAACCTATCGAGTATAATTTGTCAAAATTTGGATAAAATACTAACGAAGATATCTAGAAATATGAAATAGACCAGATAAAATATTGGGTTGGGGAATAAGTCCCCGCGGTTTTATTTAACCCCGTTTTTCACATTGTTCCCTTCATCTTTCGACAAAGCTTATACATGTTTTCGATAGAGCCTTTTTCGTTCTACAAAATGCTACTATCTGTTTTTCGATTCCTTCGACTACCTGATATTTATGAGGTTTGGTAATGAAATAAGCTGAAGGCAAAAATTGGCACTCTCGACACCTCATCTTTCTCGTCTGCCATCGACATCAAAAAATGCATGTGTATATGTTTTCGATAGAGCTTTTTCAGCTCTACAGAATGGTTCCACTGTTTATTCAAATCGCTCAACTTTTTGCTGTTTTTAAGACTCACAAATGCAGTACTCGTAAAAGTGTGCACTTTCGTTATTTTCTCTTCCTCACCTACTGTCGAGATCAAAAAGAATGCCCAGATATGCATTCGATAGAGCTTTTTTTGCTCTACAAGATGATACCACTCTTCCCTTGTATCCTCTCACATTTTAACTTGTAGGAATAGGTTTCCAACCGTTTTTCAATTCGAAATTGCGTAATGAAAATAAATTTTTTCGGCACAATGTCTTGTATCGTTCGATAGAGCTTTTTTTGCTCTACAAGACAGTGTTTACAATTTTTGTTCGAATCAATTTTTGCTATTTTTTAGATCATTTGAAAGGAGTGCTAAGTCGACGAAATCGAGCCTGATCGACACGAAAATGCTCGATTTCGTCGACTTGGCACTCCTTTCAAATGATAAAAATAGCAAAAATTGATTTGAACAAAAATTGTAAACACTGTCTTGTAGAGCAAAAAAAGCCCTATCGAACGATGCAGAACGTTGTGCCGAAAAAAATTTATTTTCATTACGCAATTTTGAATTGACAAACGGTTGGAAACCTATTCCTACAAGCTAAAATGTGAGAGGATACAAGGGAAGAGTGGTATCATCTTATAGAGCAAAAAAAGCTTTATCGAATGCATACATGCACATCCTCTCTAGTCTCGACGGTAGACGAGGAAGAGATAATAACGAAACTGCTTACTTTTGCGAGTACTGCATTTGTGACTCTTAAAAACAGCAAAAAGTTGAGCGATTTGAATAAACAGTGGTACCATTCTGTAGAGCTGAAAAAGCTCTATCGAAAACATATACACATGCATTTTTTGATCTCGATGGCAGACGAGAAAGATGAGGTGTCGAGAGTGCCAATTTTTGCCTTCAGCTTATTTCATTACCAAACCTCATAAATATCAGGTAGTCGAAGGAATCGAAAAACAGATAGTAGCATTTTGTAGAACGAAAAAGGCTCTATCGAAAACATATATAAGCTTTGTTGAGAGATGAAGGGAACAATGTGAAAAACGGGGTTAAATAAAACCGCGGGGACTTATTCCCCAACCCAATATATCATGCTGTTTAGAATATTCTCCTTTACATCGTATATTATTGGTTTTTCTATATTTGATCTTTCTGAAGAGTAGTTATGGGCGTATAACTAAATCGATATGTTCATACATTTTGACCTCTTTTTTCAGCGCAATCAATCGGTAGTCGAAGTTTTTCGAAGAGGTCTTTTTTGTAAAAAAGTCCACTGAATTCCTTCTATGAGACTGATTCGATGAGGAACTTAGGCTGCGGATACCTCTGCTTACCATTGATGGGCTTCCGGTACTACGGTAATAGGATGCGTGGAAGCCGAAATCTGAAGGCACAGCTCTGAAATGCGTTCTCAGGCGCGCATTTGCAAAGACGTACCAGTCCGTCCCGCGAGAAAAACATTAATCTCACCGAAATTTATTAGCATGTCGACTCCAACAGGAGCTACTCATTCTCAGGATGCTCGTGATATTTTAAACTGATTTGAATTTTCATTACATTCTGCAATCACACTAGATGACAGCTCAAAAGAATCGTGTCTTTCGCTGATACTATAGAGGGGCACGGTAAGGATTTGGCTATGCTGGTTTTCTCAAGCCTGTAAGAGTGCCAGAATGATACCAATTACCCATCACCCTGGTCTCTCATAACGGCGCGTACTTTCCATACTCGTGCCTCGTTCCCCCCCCCCCCCCCTCCCCCCCCCTCTCTCGAGAACTCATCGATATCGAGAGATACACATATCTTAGTGAGAGAGGTACACATAATTTCAATCACACGATGCTCTTTCCTTAGCTGACGGTCTACTGAGCACCTCTGCTTCTTATTTCGAGAGTTTTTTAAACTTAAGAGGAAATAACACCCTCTCCCAGGATGCATCATCCATACCATTCCATTCAGAATCGTGGTGGCGGTGAAGGCAATTTGACCTGTACATGACTTGCGGAAGCCAGCCGATGTACTAGTCAGTGCTTTGATCCTCCCAAATGGAGAATCATTTCACCTACCCTGGAGGGATGAAAACTTTGTTGACGTGGGCGGGCTCTGATGCAGGATTTGATCTCCACACCGTACAAGTGAGAGTGCGCGCCATCTGTCAGTACATCACCGCGGACCCACGAGTTTACCATTCTTGGCCGATCTTTGAATGAGCCTCCAAGCCCATAGGTGGGCCCATACTTATCGAGAAATCTTGGGCTGGCAGTGCTATGATTGATCACCTGTGCCATTTGATTTCGCAGAGGAGTATATTTGAGCATGCACTTTATGTCCGTGACCATCAATGTCGAATTGATTGAAACTCAAACATTTCGATGCAGCGCCTTCCGTTATGTTGCCGATATCGTGTATGAACAAACACTTTCTTCAAAAAAAATTACGTGAATCTACTTACAGAAAGTAGCTTTTCTGCAGTGAAATTCAAAAAAAAAAACGCAAAAATGAAAGTGATTATTGTGCACAAGAGTCCTGACCAGGGCACTCCCAGGTGTCGGGGAAAATCGTTACGTTACGATTCCTCCCCTGTTGACCTCTACAATGCCAGTAACTGTTTCCGGATTGTGTAGTAAAGGCACTCGCACTTGTCGAGAGAAATAGTCTCTTCAGTACGACCTCTCTCTACTGGGACCTTATACGAGGCCCTTTCTTTTTGATACGACCCCATTCTTTTGACCTCTACATTACCAGTTACTGTTGCCGGATTGTATAGTTGCAATGTGTTTTATTGTTATATATTCTTCCCTGAAGCAAAATGATATTTACTTTACATTTTCTCACGCCGAATCGCTGTGAGAGACGTTTCGCATGAGTCCCTTCCCATCACCAGTACTGGGCCCTTCTTCACTTTGTATTACCCACGGAGCCATATCGCACAAAACCCTTTAGAACTTAAATGGGAGGGGCTACGAAGTTCTTTGAGATCCACTATACTCACTCGACCTAGCTCCCATCGATCGCCATTTTTATAAAGCATTATAAATCATTCAGGCGACACTCTTCGGTTGAAACGCTTGGGTATCTGAGATGTTGTTGAAGCGACCTTCAACGAATTTACATCTCTTTTGGATCTTCAGAGTCTTGGGCATCAGGATTGAAGAAGTTTAGTATTTGTTGCCAGTGATGGTGGATTCCTATGTTAACTGATGAAGAGGTGTATGAGCCGAGAATTGCGCATTTGAATATGATCGCACCACTGCTGGGGATGGGGCAGTGGCTGGGCCAACCCTGCCTATTTCCTAGCCCACACCAAAGCTGCTCAACTGGTTGCACCACGGTAAGACCATTCGAAGCAACCAAAGCTTTTGAAGGTATACCTTCGAAGCAAGTTGTCCCACTCAGTCATATCAAATTTCTATAACCCTGATCACCTCAACTTGCCACCCACCCCTGCTCCCTACCCCCGGTTGGGTGTATATCACCAGGAAAAAACCGTCGCGTGGCCGTGTTCTGCACGCGACGGGATGGTGCGAGCTATGCGCGCCATATTGGATGGGTCTTGAAGCGATGACACTGCTCTACGCCTCATTCTATGCGTAATCGCTTCAGGACCCAACTAATGCGGCGCGCATAGCTCGCACCATATCGTCGCGTGCCGAACACGGCCACGCGACGGTTTTGTCCTAGTGATATACACCCCCCCGGTTAGCTTGTTCTGCACTTCCTTTCGTTTCAACGAATTAATTGCTTTCCTACTTTTACTACAAGTTTCTAAGTTTTCCCCGAAAGCTGTCACTAAGTATTCAATTCAATGCTGCGTCCTTATGAGTCGGCTTGAAGCTGTGTAATTCCCCATCACAAGGAATCCAGTTTGCTTGAGCTAGCTCCACTTACAGCATCGCAATTAGTCATGTTCTGTGATGTCATACGCCCCAGCAAACGGTCTTTTCTGTACTTCTTTTCTTTCCCATGGTTTCTATTGTCTTCGCTACAACCGCATCCTAACGGCCTTGAGACGGAATGCGGAAGCGTTCCGATGCAAACATTGGATGACGCATCGAACAGCTTATGCAGTTCGACCATTGCAGTTTTGCTTGATTGTTATCGAAGCAATCGAGATGACAAGAAAAGTGCCGACCTCATTGAATCAGAGAGAAAATTCTTCGAAAGTCGGTCACCTTCTTCATCAACTACAGAGAAGGCAGTAGATTTTCCAATAAGGTCCATGCTGTGAATTTAAGGCACTTTTAAGGGCAATTTTGGATCACGGTATTTACGGTAGCGTGCAGTTCAATATGTTGTACAAACAACGCCTAACCGTGACATCAAGTGTTAAATACTTGGGTTTTTTGAAATTGTAATCACACTTTTTTCTATATTTCGCTTATTCTCCCTTCCATTGTTTCACTTGATTGCTGCTGTTTAACATCATCGTGAATAAAGTCGAATTAGCTCTACAAGACATTAAATGACTGTGACGTCGGCCCCCCTGAAGCGTGGAGTTCACGGAGAAGCGTGTAGTTCGTGGGTGAAGCGCGCCAAACCCGCAATAGAGCCCAGAAGGCGCGCTTTGAACGCGATTTTCGCCTCTTATTATCCCTTCTGAGAGCAAATGTTCGTTTATAGAAGTCAGTATTCATTATTTCAAACGCTTTCCTTCCTTGCCACTCCCGGTGCCTTTAAATTCGAATGGTAAAGCAAAACGATAGTGAAGAAGACAACAATTAGAACAAATTCAAAAAAAAAAAACTAAAAAGAAAATTTCTGAAGGAAATGCAGTCATCATTCGTAAATTTCAAAGTGGAAATATTTATCAATGTGCTGCATCGGCTGTCTTGATTGGAGCCGCTTGGATCGGTAGCAGCAAGTGGCACGTCCAGTTGGGGGCGGAGCGCAGAATGCAAAAGTGTATATAAATTAACCTTTAAACGCTTCACGAATAGTCTGCTTAGACCCTGGTTCCCATCAAAGTGGACGTGGATTCCTCTTTTAACCAGCTGAGTAATTTCACGAAAGCCCCGCGCATTCGCTACCTTTAGTGAAGAGTTGGTGCGAAGGAGCAGACACGACTTCGGGCCGCGGGCTTTGAACAATTTGTAGTCTTCGAGGGCAGAGTAATCATTAGGGGTAGAATGTTAATACCACTCAGTCTGCGGCTACCCAGCTAACCCACACCATACCCGACTCGAGCTGTAGAGCCTGTGGCGCTGTCGTCTATTCTCTCAACTCTGGTCTCCTTTCCATCATTTTGTATGACCCTGTCTCCCAGCTCCTTTATGTAAAGTGTGATATGTGGCGGATATTAAAGGTAGCGAGAAGAGCCTTATTTGAAGCCACTGCTGGGGTAGGAAGGGAATGAGAACTGAGAAGACTTGTTCTCTATAAATGCATTCGAGCTCGGAACAGAGTAACTATGGAAGAATTCGCATCGGAGCGGATTTTTCGCATAGGGGTCCTTTTCGCGGCCTCGTTTGCCTACGCCTCGTGTTGCACGGTTGCCGATTTGCCATTTGCTGTGAAGGCGGGGCAACGTGCGCGACAGTCTGGTCTGGCCCCTCGCCGTCAACATTAACCCTCAGTGGCTAGTGATGCAGAGGGGGTGAAAGGGAAGGGGTGGGAGGGAACGTGTTTTGGTGCCTATTTCTCATGTTTTTACCGTATTACATCGCTCTCTTTACTGTTGCATTACTGAGTACCGTAACTTTCATAGTCCATAATTATTCTACAATTTACAGAAATTACTCTTAACGGTATCTTGAAACACTGAGCGCTTTTTCCAAATATTTTCAAAAATCTAATAATTTCGGTGCAACAAATAGTTTTCTTTAAAATGAAAATGAATAGGCTAAATAGTTTTAAAATCTCAATTATTTTTATAATCATAGACTGGTCACTTGGCAGCTCTGCTTTCTTTTGTCGAGCATTGTTTGTTGTTAAGTGCAAAACGCACAAGGTCATCGTGAGTTGCGTATTCAATCAATAGAGCGTCTGCTGCTGGTCACCACGTCTTCCATATTTTTTCTTGATTTTTTAAGAGTTTTTTCATCCTGTATTTTCGTTCATGATCGTCTGTGATGATCGATTCCTGCCTAAATTTCTTTTATTATCTCTCCAAGGTCGTTGCTGCAATGACCTTTTGCGCTGCACCATCAGTGCAGCGGCTGCATCAACAAAAACAATACATGGTGGATGCGCTTCTTGAGCGAATGTTAAGGAAAAAAGGAAAAAAAGGAAAAGACGGAGAACAAGCCACGTCGTGGGATACTTTGGGGTATTTCTAAATCAGAACAGTAAGTGTGAGGAGATGTGAGCGATACCTCACCATGGGCGGCGCCAAATTGCTGATTCGCATGGGCTGGCTCCTTTTGCACCATGCCCTTTTGTGGGCTGAAAATAGTGCAAGGTGGTTGCCAGCCGTTATTGATGGCTCACCTTCTCGTAGGCATGGTCATCCGCATGGACCCTTCAGGAGGGAGTGACTCTTATGCTAATGTTGTGTTTGCGTGGTTGATTTCCAAGAAAGAGTTTTTGAGATCATTTTTACGATTTCCTGTGCTCGTCTACTATTTAGTGCTACCGTTCTCTGTTTGGACCTATTCTCTTTTTTGCACTATGTCAATTCCACTGCCTTAAAAATTTATCATTGCGGATGAAAAGTCCCGAAAACTGACCTTTTTTTTACTAGCTGTGTTGTGCAAAAAAGGATAAGCCGCTGAAATACTGCAAACTATCGAATCCGCAAAATTTTAATGTTTATATCTGGCATGTTCCTTACGAGCGAATTCCATTCAGCATTTCAAAACAAATTCAAGCACACTGAAGAAAGTTTCTTCTGAAACACGACTCCTCCACCCAAAATCTACCCTCATCTACGAACCCTTTCTCCTTGGTTGGTATATTGGTATATGGATGTATATGTTGTCGGTATATCGGAACTGTAAAATCAACGACCTCTTTTGGAGACATGTAAGAGGGACTGATGTAGCTAGAAGGAGGTGGGCGTTCATTATCGCGCTGTGGCCTTTATACACTATCGTTTTATAATCATCAGTTTATACATTCAGTATTTTATTAGTTAAGCCTTATTTGAGGAAGGTGAGGGATCCCCCCCCCCCCCTAAATCAAGGGTTAGGCTAAAAGCCCGTTTCTTTTACTTTTTATGTCACTATTTTGTCTTTGTGGGACACAAAAGTTATTGCTCTTCAGATAATGATGAGATGAACAGCTATTTCTTCAAGGACCTCCATGGTATCAGACCCTTGCGCCCTGAGCGGAATTTCATCTGAGCGCGGCAAGTTGTGCTGACGGCACCGCGAGTGCGACGTCGCAAAGCGAAAATTTGTCATAAGTCACACACCCCTGGACAGAAGCTCAATTCCAGGGTGCGACTACTCCTTTCTATTTTCTATCAGATTTTCCATCACTAATGAAGTGTCCCTCATCGATCCGTGCACTAGTTGTTATGACCAATCTGTCATCTAATCAGTAATCAACTTTTGTTTATTTTACTACCGTAATGTTGGTTGTTTCCTCATTTCTTGTCACTTTTTCATACACATCACAACTAGTTAGCTTTTTTGCAAAGTCCTGAACTGCTTACCTCCTTATCGTTCTCCCGGAGATCCCTTCTATTTCCCTCCTTCCTTTTATATTTCCAAAGTGAGAGACAAGACCTCTGTCTTTTGTTTGAATTCGTACGAATATCCTGTCGGCTCTATGTCCTCCATTTCAGCTTTTCAATAGGCTTTTCTAGGGTATTTCCCCTCTCATCCTAACAGGCCATTTATCCTTTCAGCACGATAAATCGATGATAAAAGAAGCGATGACGTGATGTATGGCCGTCACCATGCGTCATCGCTTAAGTATCTCATCGTCATTTTCTATTTATAAGTGCAATTCGAGCTGTGCACGTTCGATGTTAGAGTCAATTTAGCATATTAAAGGGCATTAGGGCTTTCAGCCTATATTGATCTCAACTGCAATGATAATTCTGTGTGGTTTATTTACACACATCAGAAACTGTAGGCGCCAATTGGGTAGTTACACCCTTGGGTACAAGGTTTATGAAAAATGTGAAAAAACCCGCTGACAACCATTGAAGTGAGTTTCAATCGTTGGCTCTCCTTTTTGCTATAGCACAAGCTGAGAAATTCGTTCGACAAGAGACTCGAACCAAAAGGGCGCCAGAAAGAGAGAGGAAAGAAAGCGATGCCCAAGTCAACCGCATCATAAAATGGGCGGAAATGGACGCAGGCGGTGCACATGAACCCAATTCATGGCTCTGAGCGCTGTAATCACTACCCTGCAATCGCAAAAAATCTCAATTTCTGCGGATACAGACCGCTCTATCTACACATGAAAAGCATTTCTCCACCGCGTCAACCGTAGATTTAGCCTTAATTTGACCGCTGTTATTAATGGGTTTAAGAAAATGCACTGGTTTTTTGAAGCTTTTTTGCAAGCTGTGATCATTATAGTAAGTGAACGTTCAACGGAGATTATTCGGAAGATTAATTGCTTGTATGCTTTTCACCTGCACTTGGCACCGCCAGGCCAAAAAGGGTTCAATTCTCCCGGGGTCACATTCGCTTTAGAACTTCAAAAGAACTTTGGCCTGAACATGATTAGTGCTTAATAAATTTACATTGATAAGGTGAAGTTAATGGATCGCTTCAGTTAACGGGTCACTCAGGTTGTTAATGGGAAAACCTTATGGGAATCGTGCAGGGGAACATGGGGTTCTCTGTTATGTATTATATATTCGTGTTTTATTGGCCTTATAAGGGCCGTATGCAAAGTTTCACGCGAAAGAGTGAGAATTCAGGTAAGATACAACTCCTCAAAGCGGTGGACGAGCGCAGCCTCAGAGTAAGTGCCCGCCCCGTCGTCCACCGCGGTCGGGGACGCGTCCATTTTAGCAACGCACTCATCTTCGTATCATGTCATGAGGGCTATGGAGTGAACATAAGGCCATTTTACTCCACTGACTCGGGGTCATTTGCTAAATATTAGGAAAAGCTAAAGCACTAGGTTTTATCAATCACTTATTGGAATAAGCCACGCAGTGCGCGTCCATTCGAATTCATAATGACATTGGAATGCTATTTCACCTGCATGTACAATGAATTGCGGGCAAGCCGACGGTTAGTCACTGTTTATATGTTCCTACAGAATCTGACACCAGTCCATCAAACTCGGAAAGTTGAAAAGCTTGGTTAGTCTTGGCAAGCACTGATCTGAATTTTATTTTTGGAACCGTGCGAGAGAGAACGGCGCCACCTCCCATTTCGCCACTGCTGCCCTTCTATCGGAAGTGAAAAAAATGTTACCTAGATGATAAACAACTCCAAAGTCTCACAAATACATTGGAGGGGGTTTTTGCTTTTTGAAGACTCCTGTAGACAAGGACTCCTAGGACTTTCGAAAACCAAAAAATCATTTGAAAACCGTAGGACGATTATGCGCTCTTCTTTGAATATTCAACGATATACATATGGAGGAAGGAATTAAATGTTACGATAATTATAATATATAGGCCCCTAATACAAAAACCTGAATATTCAAAGGACCTATCCTCAATGCATACGGCTAGTCAAACAGATGACATGAATATAGTAGTTCTTATCATTTACATTACCATGATTATTCGTTTATATATATTATATACTTTTGTAGCAGTTAAGTTATTTTTTGTGGTAAACTACAAACTTGTATCTTATATGATACATGATCTTTATCTTCGAAGCTTATGAAGTGGCACAGAAGTACTCGAAATTTTTTATTTTTTGAAAGCTGAGTGTTTTGGTCTCTGGTTTATTTCATCGTATTTTTATCCTTAATTTTTAACCGATCGAGTTACCAGGTCAATTAAACAATTGTCAAGTCAGAGGCATATTTAGCTCTCGTGATATAGAGGGGTCAAGCTGTATCGCCGATAATGGGAGTTTATTGTGTGGACTTTTCATCACGCCCTCGACGCTCTTCTTCCATTGACGATCCAGCGGGAGTCCTCCTCCCCACGAAAGCAAAATGTATCTTGGAAACCCGCTTCACGGTAGCAGTACATGTCATCATGCACAAAAAGGCACATTGAGTTGCTTGTGGTGACTCGTGAGGGACTGCGGTCTGTGATTACTGCGGATCGCGGCAAAATATGGGAGCCCATGCTGTCTACAACACCGGAGTAGGTTTCTGCGTCATTTGCAGAAGGCTCCGAAATTGAGACGACTTTGTACCTGCGACACGCGATTTTTGTAGGCCTCTTAGCATATGTGCAGTTGTAATGTGTGCGTCAAGTATTGACTGGTTGCCTCTTTAGCGCGTGGTATCGATCCCTCCTGTGCGATAGACAAGTAGTAGGACTGAGGACTAAGTGAAAAGAAGTGAGTAAGCGATCGATAGCGTTAAGAGAATTGGAAGTTATGTAGGAAGGAATTAAAGGTTACGATAATCCCTACTATATATAAAACGCTTCGTCTGTCTGTCTGTCCCGCCGTCATTTGCAGAAGGCTCCGAAATTGAGACGGCTTTGTACCTGTGACACGCGACTCTTGTAGGCCTCCTAGCATCTGTGCAGTTGTAAGGCATGCGTCAAGTATTGACTGGTTGCCCTCTGTCCCTCTGTCTGTCACGAAATTAGGCATAACATGAAAAACAACCCGTGGAATTGGGGACCTGTTCAGGATGGAAGGGGCATGGGAAAAGAAGTGGAGAGCACACAGGGACCAAGTCAAGATCCGTCCACGGTGGGCGGAGCGTGCACTGAAACTTTCGGTCTTTTGATCAAAGCCTGTTTCTCTGGTTCGAAAATGGTCCATGCGTGAGGAAATGATGGACTAAAGTCAGCCATGAGTATTTGTGAAAGAGGCTCAGGCACGGTGAGCTGAGCGCGCTCGTGAGAGCTCCTACGACAAATTCATAACTGGGTTCCAACGCAGGCTGGAGACCAGGAAAAAGAATCGGCAGAAATGACGAAGTCCTAGTCATCCTCGACAAGATGAGCAAAAGCCCGCCCACGATGGGTGGAGCGTGATTTAGTTATGGGTACTAAGGGAATTTATAGAAAACAATTCCGATGGACCCACTGACGCTTATGATGTTACGCGCGCATTAGTGTGCGCTCCCAGTCGGTAATTTCATAACTCGTTTGTAATTTGCTTAATTAGCTAGTTGGTTCAGTATGAGGCTATGTGTTACCCTTGCCAGTAGTTGTAGGTTGCCTTGGTAACATTTGAAAAAAAAACAATCTTATTTATGCTTCCTTAGAAGTCCTTCATAAAACGCTGCATAGAGGAAGGTCATAATGAGTTGGGTGTGTTTGGTGGTTCAGTGTGTAATGTTGTACGCGGTGAACTCGATGCAAGAATACAAAGTCCTTTATTAAACCTCAAACTTGGGTAATTAAACTTGGTAGAGGTGATAAAAACATAACAAACAAATGAAATGGTTATCTCTCTTGATCACCATCATCGGTCCCTAGGCTGGTCATGACCTGGGGATCAAACTGATTAGTTACTCAACTAAGCATATTAATACAGCGGTACATATAACGTAATACATCATTACGTAGTATAATACGTAATTAGTAGAATACTAAATAAAGGACGTGCCATGCGCGACACATAAACAGGGACGGAAAATTGCGAAAGACTTGGACAAATCCATATTTCTATATTTGGAAATGTACTCTTGATTTCTATATTCGAAAAATCTCTTTCGATGTGCATGTGAACATAGCGAACATAGGCTGTTGTCGGTTATATGCTGCAGGCAACACATTGAACTCATATAGTCGGGAACTTACTATTAGAAGCTCCTCGTTGTTCAAATGAAACTTCAAAGTATTTTGAGAAAGTTTGAGTGAACTACTTTTCTGAATGTTGGCTGCTAACCACAACCGTAGTGTCGAGGCAAATCACCTCCAAAATTTTGCACAGAGGTCGACGCGTGTGAATACTTATGTCGGATATTCGCGCGGCCGCGCACGGCGAGTATGTGATTGCGTACAATGCAGTGATTGCGTACAATCGTTTTGAAGTTTTACGCCCGAATCAATTATTTCTTACTCAGGATTGTTATCTTGTAATGCTATCGTTTCTACAGTCAGTGATATCTGAGCTTCCATTCATTCTGTGGATCTGGTAAAGGTAGGGTGTTTTTCTCTAGTATTTGCGGGTGTTCTGAGGTGACATTGAATTTCTAGAAAGGTATGCCTGAGACATTTGGTCGCGCAAGTCAGGACTTGACTTTTTCCCTCTTTTAGGCTCCGAAAGGCGAACCCGCCGAAATGTCAGCCGATAAAATCCTGTTAACAACCTCCGAGCAGTTAAACATCGTATACAACAATTGAAGCAATGCCAAGGTTCATAGGGAGTCGAACGTAGCGGCTATCGTTTCTTTTCCTGAACTGGTTGTATTGGCCGGTTAGGTCGTACTATTTGCTAGTTAGCTAACTAGCTAGATAACTTAATACATAGTAAGAAAGAGAAACAGGAGGCTCTAAGCAGAAAGCATAGGAAGAAGAGGTGTGGGATGAAAACTCCAGTGTTAAGCCAAACTTTTATTCTTTTGGTACGTGAGTGGGACGTTAGGCCAACGTCAGACTTTGCGATTTTAGGCCGCGGTCATACTTTGCGTTGTCTGCGGCAGGGCGTGGCCGCGTATCTTGCGTCTCCACACTGTCTCGTTGCCTGCGTCATCTCTGCACCTCCCCCGTGCCACTCTCTCTCACAGGCAGCGAGAGAGAGTGGCACGGGGGAGGTGCAGAGATGACGCAGGCAACGAGGCAGTGTGGAGACGCAAGATACGCGGCCACGCCCTGCCGCAGACAACGCAAAGTATGACCGCGGCTTCACGATTTGTCGGCGTCGCAGCTTCGCAACTCCACATGCGAAATCACACCAATACAGAATATCAGGAATAGTCAGGTCTGGGAAAATTCGTTGTGAAAAATTTTCGGGAAATATGACCTTCCCCTCTACGGCCGGGGCAACAGAAAATGTTGGTGGCAGTCTGGTCCATGTTCGAGCCGTCTCCCATCCTCAAAAAAGTACAAGGAACAGTTATCGACTGCAAATTTTTTTGAGAGATTGGCTCACCAGCCCAAAAATTGAGAAGTACGTCCCATGCTACTATTCAACCTAGAATACGACACCCCATCCAATGTTTTCCGACCCTCGCCTGAACATGATCCTCGCTTGATTATGAGAACAAGTATTTAGAAAGGATCCGCTCTGGCAGGGGCTTTATAGAGGTACTCTTCTTCCTCCGTAGAAAAGGGCGACCTTCCACCAGGAGTTACTGCTTTGCTGTTTATCTACTTTACATATCATTACGAATACTGTTTACAGAATGTCTTATAGGTTTTTTATTGTTTTCCAACAGAGTCTTGATGTTGACGGATACCTTGTAAACTTTTTCGTTGTTTTCCGTTAGAATCCTGATGATGGCTCGAGTCATGTGTCCCCACCACAGTATCACCGTGTTCCCCAGCACTACGCCACCTGTTTCCTTCATGCAGCCGATGTTCGTTGTCGTAGCGGCACCGCAATGTCGCTGCAAACTACCTGAGCAGGCAAATCTCCACGTTTTTTCGTTTCGTCAACGTCACAGACTTTTTCTGTCATCACGACGTCGTCCCCATGAGGCGGCCAAACGGGTTTCGAGATGTGTGATGTCTGGTTTAGGCAAGCAGACCGGTGCTGCTATGCTGCTGCTTTATCTTTCTTTTCCACTTCAACGTTTTTCATCCGTCATTCACCCATTCCCCAGCCTTTTCTTCTTTTCTGACGCTTTACATCACTGCCACCTCTTCAGTGTCCCCTCTGCTCGTCTAAGGAGTCTTAGCCAATCAAAATATTATCCACTCGTCGCTGATTATGCTGACGGCTTTCGCCAGTGATGTACCGTCGTTACTAGGAGACGGCTTCGATGGCGCTATGCAGAAAAGCTAGACGTCGCCGGCTAACATTGTTTGCTCATTTCGTGTCTTTCAGCTGCATGTAGCTAAATTTAGCCGTATTCAGTCAGAATGACAGCAATTCTTGCCCATGGACAGCCCCCAATTGTGTACCATGGAAGGTAAGCAATCGGAAATTGTCCGCCGCCGTGTTTTTGACAAACGCGATCCAAAATATAAAATACGTTCCTGCTCTAGACTCGTTCTCGTCCACACTGAATCGTATTTTCTTCCAGTAATCACAAATTTAATTTTCCCAGAACTTGTGGTAGGGAGGGGTGGTTTAGTGACATGTGGCTCTCTCTAACACTCTCAGAATGCGAGGTTCAAATCCCGCATCAGTGCCCGTCCAGACCAACAAAGCTTCCAATCCTTTCGGCTTAGGTGATTTAGTACCAAACTCGACGTCTGGAAGGTTAAAAGCACTGACTTGTTCATCGGCAGGCTCCGCAAGTCATTGTAGAGGTGAAATCGCATTCACCTACTATCACGATTTTCAATTGATCCATTACCTATATAGAAACAAGAAGTCTGGTGTGTTCGTGTGTGTATCTGTTTGTTTGTCATGGGGTAAGTTAGGAGTGGTTAGGGGTTGACCAGATACACGAAGCTCGTAAGAACTAAGCCTAGCCCCGCCCGCCGTGGGCGGGGCTTGCGCCGAAATCGATTGATGCTCAAATCTTAGTCCTCGCTTAGGTGCTAAAAATTGGGCAAGGAGGAAAGGGACTAGAGAATTCGAGAAAGTTAGGATCTATTACCTATGGATCTAGAATGCACGGCCCGAAAAGTCTCAAAAAGTGATTTTTTTTCAATGCCAGAAACTTTATCCGTTGTTACCCCTTATTAATTAAAGTAGTACGGACCGAGACAGCAGTATGCTGTGGGGATATCTTTGCAGTTGTTTTGATCCAATGTTGATTGTTTATTCCGCACGCACACACATGCCTAGAAAAATCCAATTATTCGTGATGGCTGCGAAAAGAACTTTGTCATGCGTTTGCTTACGTCGCTCTTTGTTTTTCTTTGATAAATTGAATATTCTCTTCTGCTCAGTCGTCTGGAACCGGATTGTATTGACAGTCTGACTTTTTCGAAACCATCTGGAAGTGTTATACGAGGTACTGTTCGCCATAGGAACCGATGAAAGCAAGTACATTGCTCCTTGAAAAACCCCTATCGAGCGTTGGGAAGTAAACAATCACAAAAGACAACAGCGAATTAATGTAAATAGTCTTACGGCTGTAGTTCGGTCAGCTGATCACAGAACCGCGGCGTGACCGCGCGCAACTGTTCCTTTTTATGTCTTTTTGTCAGTTTGCCGTGCACTTTGTGTTTTATTCGTTTTTGCTGCATACGGCTGAGATAGCTGAATGCTACGCTTGCTTAAAGGAATCTTCCACGGAAAATGAGTTTCCTGATAACCATATATTCACGTTGTATTTGTCTAATGTGGGCCTCATGCAATGTTTGTCGCGAAAAAATGTGAATCCGTCTAAGACACAGCACCACAAAGTACGTCCGGGTGGGCGGCCTCCGAGTGAAAGCCTCGTCCCGTCGTCCGCCGCCGTTGGGAACGGAGAGTGGGACTGTTTACGTAACTTTCTAATCCTACAATGCGTCTCCGACCACGGCGGACGACGGGGCGAGGCTTTCCCTTGGAGGCCCCGCCGACCCGGACGTACTTTGTGGAGCTGTATCTCAGTCAGGTTCACATTTTTTTCGCGTGAAATCATGAGGCCCTTATTAGGCAAATACAACATAAACATATGGGTAACACAAAACTCATTTTTCCGTGGACGATTCCTTCAAAGCATCGGGACGGGCGAGGGCAACAAAGGGAAGCGACGAATTTTCTGTAAATGAAAAGGTCAATCTGAGTAAGACAATCCGTCGCCAAACTCGCGTTAAGAAAGCGCGTGTCTGGGCTTTTCATCGCTTTCTCGGCGCCTCTGGCCGAGTTGTGCGAGGGCGGCTGACCGGTATAGGCGTTTCTAGTCAACATCTACTCCTAGCGGGTAGTGATGCAGGGGGGGGGGGGGGAGGCGGGAAGTAAGAACTGAGGAGAGGTTTTTATCATCGCGCTTTGCCATTTCATCCAGTTCTTTGTCTGCTTGAAGTACTTATGTTAGCTCCTCGACTTTCATACTCCATAATCAGCCTAAATAACCGCTTCTGATTTCCTTAACCACTAGCTCTACCCTAGTGTGCCGTATTCATAGTCAAGCCGATTTTAGGCTTCCAAGCCATTTCTGGAGATTTTTCACAACGACGTGAGTAGGTTCAGGAGCTTTCACTCAAATTTCAAAACGATTTTTTTCACTTGGCATAGGTCGTATCGATCTTTTTTAGTTGTGATTCCCTCTTTGGTTAACGTTTCCACCAAATGCGGCTTATCGGGTTTACGTGACCCATAGCTGTTGCGGGCACGTCCTAGAGCTTTTTTGCTGTTTGTATGTCCATGCACTTGTGTTTTCGTGGACTTTTCCCGAGCAGAGAACACGAAGCAGGGCGATTGAATATGTGACATTCTGCTGTTCAGTCTGTGGCATTCGGTTGATTTACCTGGACACTAGCCACAGAACATCCCTCCCATTCTTGGCATCGGAGTTCGACGTTGTCATCGTCGACGTGGTCGTATCGATCATCGGTCGTGGTGAGCCGGCTGGGGCGTTCGATCCTCTTTTGCAGAAATCGTTTTCCATTTCTCGTGTCGATGTCTCGTTGCTACTGCTACTACTGCTGTTTCTGTTGCTGTTGCTATGGCCGCTACCACTGACTCAGCCGTGTTTTCGCTTGCAGAATGAGCAGAATTGCGGGTTGCAAGTTATTGCCTCGTCCCCTGACAACGAGACAACGTCCACACATCCCTCTCTCCAGCTGGACCAGGCGTCGTCCTGTTGCCATTGGCCGCATGCTCTCAGAGTCCTCACCACTTTCGTAATGGAATTCTATTAACTCTGCGCTTACGAATTAAATTCCGGCTAATGCGACTGTTAAAAAGGATATTGGTCGACTGGTTCTTTGATTTATTTACGATTTTACTTGCTTTGCAAAAGTCTCCTCCCTTCCTACTCCCAAGCAGGTGGAAATAGCAGAGCACGGAGCGACGCAGAAGTGCACATCAGATACGGTATAGCCACTGTACAACCTACGACCATTGCTCTAAAAAAGGTGCTATAATGCTTCGATATTGTACTAATCCGGAGCCTCATGACGATCTGAATAACTCACAACAGTGTGACCTTTCAAAAGATTTATTTAAAGGAATCGTCCACGGAAAAATGAGTTTTTCTGTAACCCATATATTTATGTTGTAGTTGTATAGTGTAAGCCGCATGCAACGTTTCATGCGAAAAATGTGTATGCGGCTAAGATACAGCACCACAATGTCTCAGCCGGGCGGGCGTAGCCTTCGGGCAAGTGCTCACCCCGTCGTCCGCCACGGGCGGAGACGCATTGTAGGATAAAAAAGTTACGTAAACAGTCCCAGTCTCCATTCCCAACCGCGGCGAACGACGTTACGGGGCTCCTACACAGAGGCCCCGCCCACTCGGCCGAGAATTGGGGGAGCTGTATCTTAGCCGAGCTCTCACTTTTTTGCGTGAAACTTTGCATACGGCCCATTAGGGAAATGCAACATTAATACGTGGGTAACAAAAATACTCATTTCTCCATGGACGATTCTTCTGAAAAAAAAAACACAAAAGATTCATCAAAAAGTCTTAAATGGCTTCCGAAATGGTTTGCTATGTTTGGGCGTCACGTATTTGGCAGGGTAAGTTCGCCAAATATTGTTGAGACAGGAGCACGTATGTTGTGCGAAGTGTATCATATGAGTTAAGAAAACTCCACTGTTTCAGGCCCGAAGAAAGTGCAGGAAACGGGATATAGCAAATTATTTCAGAAATTTTTTAGGTCATTTGGAGGTTTTTTGAGCTTTTTTTAATTAACCTTTTGAAGGCTAGTAAAAGGCAATTACGTCGGGTAGAAGACGCTATGGTTGTAAATAATGTGGTATGGGCAGTGATCAATATGCATAGTCACTGTGGCCGTTTGGATTATGTGAACGCCGATATTTAGCGGTTCTTTGGTTCTCTCTCATGATCCTCTGGCTTTCTCCAATCTGCTTTATCCTACCTATGACGGTATATCGATGCACTTTTAATCCAAATCCTACTGAGGATTGATAGATTTCACTTCATCTTGCCCCAACCATCGAATTGCATGACAATGTCCCTCCCCAATTTCATCTCTTGTTCTTCACCAGTAAGTATTCCTTCGTTGTGCTTTGCTAGATCCTTTCATCTCACCTTACTGTCATTCTGACTTGATGAGATGAGATCCTTCTTCAAACGCTGCTTGCTTAACTACTATAGAACCGCAAAACAGCACTTCCCTTCCGGCTGGAATAATCACACAATATGACAAGTTCAGTATGTCAGGATGGTTTACCGTAGTCAATATTAAGCTTTTCTAGCATATACTGTTCTTTAGGTAAAAAGTGACATGGTCGTTAGCATACAAAAAGCACCCGATTCCATACATTTCACATTTACCGATGGACGGATTGCTTTTCTTGGCTTTGGGAATCGTGACCTTCACTTGGTCCCACGACAGTTCATTTCTGCTCTATTTATTGGGTGGCAACAAAATAAGTGGTTTGCCATCCTGACACTCTGAACTTACTGAACTTTACGATATAACCTCATTTTTTAGCAGGGGGGGGGGGAACGATAGGATGTGGCAAACAAATTCTTTCGAGAATAGCTTCGAGCTTCTCCGCAATGGATTTACTGCCTGCTTTCCGAGGTGTTAAGTTGGCCATCATGAAAAATGGATGCTAAGGGTTGTATCAGAGAATCCTGATCAACTACCACACCTTAGAGCTCGGCTAAGATGCAGCTCCCCCAATTCTCGGCCTTCGGGCAATTGCCTACCCCGTCGTCCGCCACGGTCGGAGACGCATTGTAGGATAAAAAAAAGTCACGTAAACTGTCCCACTCTCCATTCCCACCGCGACGAACGACGGGACGGGGTTTTTACTCAGAGGCCCCGCCCACCCGGCCGAGAATTGGGGGAGCTGCATCATAGCCGAGCTCTCCCTTTTTTGCGTGAAACTTTGCATACGGCCCTATTAGGCAAATACAACATTAACATATGGGTAACAAAGATACTCATTTCTTAGAGAAAGAAGGGAGATCAAGTTTACTCGCCGTTGAAAATTTGCAACTCCCCCTCCTCTGTTGGACGGTTTCAATGCTACCTGTCCCTACATTCAAGGTGTTTCCCTATAAGGGTTGTCAATCGATAATCAAAGCATCGCTACCCAGTAGTAGACATGCTAAGCATTCTGCTCGATTACTGATCTTTTTCAGTTTCTTGTCGGCACGAAAATTGCTCAAGTTACTTAAGAAAGAGTGGTTGTTCACTAATTGTCGAAGAATTCTCGAACATGTGACCCCATCCACTTTCCAACCCAAAATAAGGCCGCCCAAGGACTACTCGACTTATGCTTGCAAGGCAGCAGAGTATGCACTTAGGTTTACGGTAAGAGGTATGTCCATGGGAGCGTGCAAAGTTCTGCAGCATTCTCCGAATCTTCCGGCATTAAGTGCGCCGAAGCGTGCACGTATGGCTAAAATATTCACGGAGTCGAGCACTTGATGCTGTTTTGCTCGAAAAGGGCATACTTGCTTTTTTTTGTCGACAAAATCCCCAAGTGCTCATATACTTACCAATCGACGTGCTGGTGTGGATCTATCTAAAAATGGGATCGCCCATATGGGGGACCGAAATTCAGCTTTATTTTATCCTGTAAGGTCCAAATTGAATGTTTCTTTACTTGGATACTCCGAAATTTCGGGTTTAGATCGTTATCGTTGGGATATAAAATGGTTTGCGAAGCAGAATTTCTTGTTCATTGTTTGCACCCGAGCAGGATACAAGAGATTTTCAACACAGGTCTGTATTTGGCCTGTTCGCGATGGAAGTGATTGCAAGTTGATTTGTGGGAGTGAGGTAGGGGTCGTTATTGGGAGCGGTCAAAAAGTCAGATGTAACAATTGCAGTTATGAGGCTAGTGTCTATTGTGGGCTCACAAAAGTTCCACTTGACAGCCGCTTTTGGACTGATGGGATGATGGGATCTAGGCCAGGACACTCGAAGTGAGACACCGCCGAAACTGATAGTGGTCGCGCGCGGGGATTCACAATGAAAACGGTAAGGGGCCTGTCGCAAGGACGCACTATTCATGGCGCAGTTCGAGTGTATCCGAGTCTACACCCGTACCACTCCCTTACTCCCCACGATACACTTCTATTCGCCTGAAAGCTTGAGAATGAGAAAAGATATAGAAATCTCTCAAATATAGCCCTATGAAGTGTGAGTAATGCAACGTCCACTTTTGATTTCGAAAGTCGAACTGAAACTTGATATTCTCTTTTAATGGACCCTGCTAAGATCGGATTCCCTCTCCCCTCATCACCCTGCCCACTTCCTTCCGTGTACTGAAACCTTTTAACCTCTGACGATCTTCATTCTAGCGATATTTATTTTGAATTGTGATAGGAAAAATGGATATAGCCGAAAAAAACATCATTTATTCTTTAAGCGCTTAGCTATTATGTCCACTAACAGACGCTTCCATGCTCCTGCTTGATGCGAAGTAAATTTCATTCCAGAGCTTGCTTCAATTCTCAACAATAGTATCTGCAGCTTCATAGCATAGATCTAGATGTTCTGTTTCCAATAGCTTTGTGTATTACTAATTGTAGTGACTATTTCTTTGCTTGTTTTTTTTTTTAAATTTCGATTTCAGTTATCGGTGGTCCCACTGTAAACCTAACGTTGTCTGTTCATTTTTTTCTTAATTTACAAAAGAATTTAATTCAAATTTCCTTGTTGCTGAGTTTGCTATGACAACAGTAGCCGAAAGAAAATTCAATAATCTAGTGAATCTAAATCATAGGGCAATTTTAATGAAATTCTCTATGTTTCCATCTTGAAGGATTGAAATAATTTCGTTTTCTTGCAGTGCAATCGGCCCATGAATATTGAATAAGCTCGCATGTGCAGGATTACGGTGGTTCCCCTTAGAAGTTTGCTTTGCGCTCAAATCGCTCGCTATGTTCATTGCAAAGTAGTTGCGCTGTTTTTAACTAGCCTATTTGTAGAATGGAAAGCCATCTGTATCATGGAGATCTACCATTCCATTAGGGCGGTTAACCGGTACTGGTCTCTGGATAGACTGGATTGCTTCCAACGTTGTATAGAGCAGTTTCAGGGAGCTCAAAACCCTTCATGCCTCTCAACACAAGTTTCGATCGTGATGCATTCCATCAGTATTCTACGGTACCGTAACTTCGAATGTGCGCCACGACACTCGAATTGGGTCTCTGCATGCGAAAAAAATACCTCCAGTTCTTGAAGTGAATTGCCGCCTAATGGTGTGATTTGACCTAGTTCGAAAGTTCTGTCGGATATCCATGAACATTCTTCAGTAACAGCATTAGGTGTCAAATGAAATGTACCTGTTCTGCAAGCACTCACAAGGTCCTCGACTTTGAGTCAGATATCAGAAAACCAATACTTACTCCTACAAAACCATTAAATCACTGCCTTACTTCATTTATTTTTTTACAATGTCACACCTTGTTAAGAAATAGTCATGATTTCAACTCCGTTTGATATAGTGACAGATGGCGCGCACTTCCATTCACATGGTGCGGGGTCAGATCCAGCGTCAAGGCCGTTCATGCTAACCGAAGAAAACGAAAAAAGGTTCACATAGTACAGTTTGAAGTCAAGAAAGCCTTTTATCAAGCCTTCTATCCCTCTGATGAATTGGGCCCGCAAATCACTGGTTAGTCCATATCGCATTCACCTGACATCACGACTGTGAATGGAGCCAGAATGCGGGGTGTGTACCCTTACTTCAGGATACCTCACTGCGGCATGTCGCAAGCGAAGCAATGTGGACGAGCTAGAGGCGCCATGTTGTTGGGTCCCGAAGCGATCAGAAGTCAACTGCGTATCGAATCCCTAGCATTACGTTGTAATCGTTCCGAGACCCAACTACCGCGACGATCATAGCTCGCACACACTGTGTCGCACGCCGCTCGTCGTCGTGCGGCATCCTGAAGTAAGGGTACACACCCCAGAATGCGCGGCACATCCTGACAAGAAATGGATCAACGCCAACATCTTCTTCTTTTATCCTTCGCATTAGCGTTTAGGTTTGATTACATGACATATGCATTTCCGATATCCTGACATAAGACACCTTCTCCTCTCGATTCTGTCACGGCCATCAGTCATCTTATAGATGGCAGTGAATGATATGGCGGAGTTTGGTTAGCGTTTTTGAAATGCACTTCACATCTCACTTGCACTCGCTTAACCAGAGCTCTGCGAGAAGGTTATGACAGAGTTGGGCTGGGCCAAATCCCATTACATCAAGTGATTTTTTCCAATTCAGTTTCTATGTCACCGTGGGTTGGTTTAGCTTGACTACATACCTGTTTTGGAGTCGTGACTTGTACTATGCCCATCTTTCTTGGAACCTGGGCATTTTTTCAATCATATATGCTTGTGCTTGTTTTTTGCGCACGCATTTGTTAAAGGAGTCGTCCACGAAAGCATTAGTTTCTATGTACCCATATATTTATGTTGTGTTTGCATAAGTAGGCCGCATGCAAACTTTCACGCGAAAACATGTGAATTCGGCTCAGATGGAGCACCACAAAGTTTTCGCCGGGTGGGCGGGGCCTGCGAGCAGGTGCTCACCTCGTCGTCCGCCGCTTTCGGAGACGCATTTTAGGAACAGAAAGTTACGTGAACAGTCCCACTCTTCGTTCCCAACCACTAAGAACGACGGGACGGGGCATTTACTCGAAGGCCCCGCCCACCCCCTCACTTTTTCGCACGAAACTTTGCATGCGACCCTTAGTAGGCAAATACAACATAATTATATGGGTAACAAAGAAACTAATTTTTCCGTGCGGGATTCCTCTAAGGTGGAATTCTTATTGCACCTGACGCTTCGACAATTTCGACTTGCAGTCGTTAATCTTTTTCCCAGATGCTGCTCAACCAAATCGAGCTTCTGAGTTTCCCCTCCTCCTCTTACCATATTGTTCTTGAAGTTCTACGTGTCAAAAGTGGTTTTATTGATGCTTGACCAATCGTTTGAAGGTTCGAGTCGAAAAGGTCATAGTCCAATCTCGGTATGTTAGTCCACCCTTTTTGGTACACAGCAACAGCAGCATAGTGATCCGA
The DNA here is from genome assembly GCA_963978905.1 of Trichostrongylus colubriformis. Taxonomy (NCBI): domain Eukaryota; kingdom Metazoa; phylum Nematoda; class Chromadorea; order Rhabditida; family Trichostrongylidae; genus Trichostrongylus; species Trichostrongylus colubriformis. The sequence goes on along the minus strand of OZ022259.1, from coordinate 17,978,560 downwards.
AGCGCCACCCGAGGGCCTTGCCAGTCTACGATTGAATTTCGAGCAAGATTTCATTAATGTGTTTGCTTTACTATAACAGCTGTAGAGGGCAACATTCAAATGTCCACTTGTGCAAATGTGAAGAGGGCGTGGTCTTGGTTTGCAGTGTGATTGAGATTGTCTTTCCCAAGAAATTCATACGGTGGAGAAAACGAGCCTTTCTAAACAGTCCTCTTTTTGAATCTATTTGCTCACGCTTGCAATCTTTTTGCATTTTTCACAGTTTTTGCAAAAATGATTGGGCTGGTGCATGATTCATGCAGCTTTTTCAACACTTTTATTTATCAAAAACAATAAAAAATTTAGCAAAAACATTTTTGATTGATTATTCAATTTTCGCCATCGCAATCAAGGACTGCTCCCTATTCATTTGTCGTGAAAACGTCAATTTCCGCTACAGAAAAACAACACAATCAAAAATCGCATCAATTATGCACCAAATTAATTCTTCTGAAGCATTGCGTTGAGGAAAATTACTGCGTCTACAGTAAATGTGCCAGATCTTGAAGGCATTGGTATGGATAATGTGAGTATTAAGTACTCGTAAAGTGAGTCATTTAAGAGAAAGCTATGGATGTAAAATTCTCGAAATTCTCGATGAAAATAAGCGTCCTCGGGCGAGCCACCTACTGCAACAACTGCCACTTCCTCTAACAGAACTTCCTCCCGCTCCTTTCAATGACTTCTAATAACAGAGTCCGCCTCATTCGGAATCAACGGTGGGAAGGGGTCTAACTTCTCAAGTTTTTTTTACCATTCCTTTTCCTTTTTTTTTTCATTTTCGAGATAGCAACTATCTGGGCGTTGTATTCGATAATCTTTATATCTGAACCCAATTATCCTAATTCTGCCTTTAAGCCTTTGAGAGAACTCAAGTTGTTTTCTTACCAGAAAGGAGATTTTGAAAAGTACAAGGTAAAATCGAATAAGCAAATAACAATTAATTCGAGTGGAAAACAATAGCTCCTATACTAACCTGTTGTTTCACGCTTGTTTTGCAAAAGTAGCGTTACCATGGGTTGCTCTAATGCGAATCTCATTCAGTGAGCCCTTCTCTCCTGTAGATCGTAGCTTCCACAACTCTCATACGACCGACTTCCAAAAATATACACTAAACGTGAGTCCATGCTTTCATTCCGTGCCACTTAGTACCAATCAAAACAGTTGTGCTAGCTACTACAAGGATGCTGAGTTATGGGCAAAAGCTTCCCCAGGTGGAGGCTCCCCTTGAAGGATGTGGATTGTATCGGACGGGACTCCAACCCGCTCTTCATGCTTTCTGAGCATATGTACTGATCCATTACTTTACAGAGATCCCCTTAAACCTAACTCAGCTTCTGAATGGTATATTTACCATAGCTTATCAGCACTCACACGTATAACGTGTTGAGCCGGTTGGCCATCGGCATCGAACCGTGAAGCAAAAAGCTTTATTATTGATTTTGATATTTTTGATTTTTGATAACTGCTGTTTATAGCCGCAGCTCGCGATGCGAAAGTTATAATACTACAAGGATGCTGAGTTATGGTGTTATCAGTTATGAGATCAGAACAGTTGTGCTAGCTGTTTTTGCAGAACACTTCTGTAAGTTGTCTCGAGAAAACCGCCGGATATGCGGAAAGCAGTCGAGAGTGTTTTTTGCTAATAAAAAACCATTGCAACTAGATAACGTTGTAGAAAGTCCGGAAGCAGCTACGATACAGTACCCATCGACTTCCTGCCTCCTCTCTGCTCGTGCCCGCTCCTTAATCGACATAATGCGGGCATGTAATGTGGCCGCTTGGGGTGTAGCATTAGCTCAAACTCATGTCATCGCGCAAACTTTGCGGCATGACGCGCGTCACCTATTTGCGCGGTAATCAAGACAATCGACCCGATGCTGTTGTCGTTTATGTCGTTGAAATATGCCTGCTAGGATTTTAACAAGAAACAAATTTTTCCATCACCCTCCGAGGCTCACGGTGAGTTTATGACGGAAAACAAAAAATATTTAGAAAGAGGTGAAAAATGGTGAAGAACGTCGATTAAGGGGGGGGGGGCAAAGCCATGTTCTGATTGAACGTTGCCACGTGGCCGTGTTTAGAATGAAGCACTGGTGGAGGCTCCTCTAAAGGGTGTGGATTATCGGAAAGAGAGTAGGGGGCGTATTTCCAAAAAAATTCCTTTTGAGCAGTGCCTGATCCTGGCCGTGTCTTTTTGTTTTTCCCACTTATAGTGTTACTGTTGGTTCTTTCTCCTATAAATAGCCCACTTAGTATGTCATGTTTACATGTTCGTGCGAAAGATGCTAATTCTACAGGAGTAGCTGTAACGAGGTGGCTGATAGACCCACTTAAACCATGGAGAGACACACATCATATGTTATGCACTATCATTGTGTCTTCACCCATTTGTTGCCAAAAAGGAAATATCCGAAGAAGATGTGAATCCGCTAACCAGGGTACACCGAGAGTCGAGGGTTCCCCGGCAGGGGGGGGGGGTCGTATTCGACCGAATAGGAGGGTGGCGGGTCATACCTGCAGAGGCCAGCGATGAGCAATAAAATCTAAACTTTTAGTATGTAGATGAGAAGCAAAGGGCATTTTACCGCGAGTCCGTGTGACGAAACGTGAAATAGATATATTTTTGCCTTGGGAAAAGATATATAGCAATAAAACACGTTACAACAATGGAAATTGGCAACTTGTTGGTATTGTAGAGGAGAAAAAGGGGATCGTATTCGCTCGCCGTAGGGGGCCGTACTGAATCTGCTATTTTCCTCGGCATCCAGGAGTGCCCTGGTCACCTGTATTGTAGAGGTCAAAAAAAGGGGAGGGCGTAATTGGTTGCCGTTGAGGGGGATCGTAATGAAGCAGCTATTTTCCTAAACACCAGGGAACGCTCGTCAAACTGGTACTCTTTTAGTCATCCATCTATCGAAACCACAGCACGCGGGCTCTATTTTAGTCATAATCACTTGTCACTACACACTCATATAAAGACCGGTCAAATTACGAGTAATAAAAATGGTCCGCAGTGACAGTAGCCGATAAGAGGTGATAAAAAGTGCAGAGAAAGGGTGTGAAACATGGAATGAACACGGCAGACAGTGAACTCGCTTTAATCATGCCAAGCGAACTCGCATTAAACTGCGTATTATTGCCATGCATCTCAGATCTGCGTAGCTCAGATCGATACTCAGTGATTTCGCATTTTGGAAAATTTCTCCTCCCCAGGATTGGTAGGGGGAGCAGCGGCTGCTTTTGAGAAAGGTTATCGAACGCATTTCACACTACTAGACCTCCCTCTATGTCTTCTTAGGTTGCCGTTAGTTTATTTCCATCAAAAGTAGCTTGAAAGATAGCAACGTCTCTAAGAACACTCGATAAAGAGCTCTCTAGCATTTTAAGTTCCTTCCGCAAAAGGGGTCTCTCAGTGCACTGCATCCACACCCCCTCCTCCTCCTCCTTCTCCTCCTCATGATGGTGCGTTTTTTGAGCATTAGACATAGCAGCTGACAATTGTCTACGACTACAAAAACATTTTTCAACTCGGATAAACATTGCTTACGTCATATATGAGAAGCCCACGCGAAACAATGTGATGGAGCAAGAACAGGCATCAGATGATTAATGAATTCGAAGCTTCCGTGGGAAATAACATTTTCGAAATCTAAATGATTCGGAAGTTGGCTCTCGTTGGAAGCATGTTCAATTTGCAAGAACTCTAGCAGTTGTTGAACTACCGAAATTCCACTACCCACCGAGTTACCCCGCCAAAGGTTCTTAGTTTTGAAAAATTATGATGCCTTAGGTAACCTCTTGGGTATCTTGTGTCAAAACATACCAATCTTGGTGGACACACGCATTCGAAGCGATCGAGTGCTACGGCAGATTGTGACAAGGCCAAACCAAAATTGGCTACGCCGGCGCAGCACCTCCCCAGGATACAGCTACCTTCAAGGGTTGCCGTGCTTGTGATAACAGCAGTGGTAGCTCCTAGCTTTCCTGTCAACCCCAGCAGGGGTGCCTAGCCGAGTGAAGTCAGAGGTTCAAATATTGCGTTGAGGAAATTTTTTTCAAAGGAATGTCCCCTTCCCACCTCAGGTAATAATTGATTTATGGATGTTTTTGTTACCAGAAAGTATTGTCCAAAAAAGATCACCCAGTAACAAGTGTGATAATCGATTGACGAATTTTTTTTTTGTTTTTGGAGAACCTTCATCGGTTCCAGAGGTCTAAAGCATCAGTAGTTTGCGTTGGGAATTCTTTGAGGACTGCGCTTTTGGAATAGGACCCCTTCCTTTTTTAAGCCCGAAGTACAGCCTCTTCATGGGGAATCTTCGGCTCATTTTTTTGGATGCAGCTCCCTCAATCGATCTCAAAGTGATGCATGTGAAAGCCGGGCCCGTTATGTCTTCTAGGTTTTCTATTAATGCTTGGCTGTGGCTGCTGGCTCATGCATTACTGAGGATTCTTGGTAAGATTCATGAAGTGTTATTCTGGCAAAAACGGTGGAAATTGGAACTTGGGAAACGCGAGGCACTGCAACTCGCTAGATATTTAGAAGGGCAATCGAGTCTTGCTGTTTCATCCATCTTCATCTTTCTACTTCCACGCAATGTTCCAAACGCAGGCGAAAGATGCACTCAAGAATGCATCGAATGACCCTCCTAACTGGCCATGAACCGTAGCTAGCCCTCGCCTCTCATGGCTATCCAGATCCATTTTCGGCCCGTTTCTCACCATCATTTCCTTTAATGCGTCCCTGACTGTGTCAACCTCATCTTCAATCTTTATTCTCAAATTCTGCGCAAAAAGCCAATGCAAAATCACATAGTGGATGGCGCAAGACATCTTGAAGTCGGTTCAGATACAAAAGGTCCTTTTTTTTGCTACTTTTCGTAGTTGTAACAATTATGCTGTGTCATGGGCAAAAGTTTCGATCTCGGACAGGACTCGAACCAGCATCCCATGCTTTTTGGGCATATGTGCTAATCCACTACACTACCTTCCAGAGGGTGTGTGACACTGCACTGTCACTTTGTGCACTTGTGACAAAAGATCGCTTCGCGGTTTCGCACTCGCGGCGCCATCATTCATCAAAGGCGATTGCACTTCCACTCAGTATGCAGTGCGGTGGGATCGTGAGGGACCCTCAAAGATTGCAGGTTGGAAGCTTCGGAAGCTCTCATATGTTGTGCTTAATGTTGTTCCAAAAGATAAAGCTACAAACAACTCGCACTCGCCGCGGGCGGCCGCGCGATTTTTCGCCATACGTGTATACACCCCCTTTCACATCAACTCGGGCTCTGAATGGTATATCTCTTTTTTTCTTTCGTGGCCTCTCCCAGTCAACTAAAAACCCTCTTTAGTAAGGATCTTGAGCTATTTCATCGAGTCAGCTTTTTTCCGTCTTCATGCTCGCCGGTTGAGCAAAATGCAGACCAGCATGCTCGAGGCGTGCCATAACGCGAGGGGTGTGGCTAAAATTTGTTATAGCGATGACGTGTCGTACAGACTGCCAATATATTGGGAAACATTAATGTTGCCCACTATTTCTCGCTATTAAATTGATACTATTCTGCTGCAAGCTGTGCTCGTGATACGGGTAGGAGCGGGAAATGGAACGCATTCTAAGTTTTGTTTTCTATACATGCTATTTTCTCGTTCTTACTATGCAATTCCACTTGATTGAAATTCTGGTGTGCATACATATAGTTCCAGCAGATTCCACCATAACTCGTTGAAATTTTTGAAATTTGAAAGAAAATTTTCGTGCGAAGCCACCAAGTGTTCATTTTGTGAGCAGCTCCATTATTTTAATGGGTATTTTCAACGGCTTCTTACCCTTTTTGCTTTTTTTTTGTTCATTATCTATCTTTACTAAAGATGAAACGGCTCGGACTCGTGTCCAAAAATGGGGTGTGGTCGTTTCCTAAATGGCGTAAACAAACTTCATTCTGAAAAATTATTAATTTCCAGAAACGTGTGGAGCTTTTTATTTTCCACGGCACTTACGCAAATACATTCCACAAGTAGCCCGACTATACCGCTTCCTTTTCTGAGCAAGGTAAAGGGGTGTGAATGAATGAAATGCAGATTGTATAGCTGTGAACCATGACCACGCTGCCAGGGTATTTTTGTCCAGCTTTCTTTATTTCTATAGAACTTCCTGTGTTGATCGCAACCGGTAATATGATTTATGTTAGTCGAACAGATTTGGATGAATTAGCCAAAAATAGAACCCTTTTTTCCACTCCTTCCATTCACCTCCCCCCCCTCTGCATCACTAATCGCTTAAGAGTAGATGCAGACGGCAAGGGGCCTGTCGGCAAGCCGTGAAGGTCATCTTGTTCTTGCAGCAACCCGGCCAGTGGCGCCATCAGGGGATCAAGATCCCAAAGGCGCGCTTTCTACGCCAGCTTTGTCTCGAATTTTCTCTTCATAACTATGGCCTTGTCATCTCCAAACAACGTCGTTACCAGTTCTGCTTTCCTTCATTCGCTTCCTTGAAAGTCAGCCGATTGGCAGATTGTGGTATACCATTCTAACATCCTGAATATACGGCCTGAGTTCGATACTATTCCTGGTGCTCTAAAACCTGCTTTTAGGTCTACCAGGTGGTTATACTAAAGCTCCCCCAAAGCAATTCAGAGAATTTCTGAATGTTTTCCGTTTAATAAATAAAAACAAACCCTGAACCCTGAAAGGTCTGTTCCAAGTGTTTCACTATCTCGCATTATTACTACGTTCCCACACTGAAAGTCTTCGGCATGCTTGTTTTCTTTAGGCGCTGCCGTTACTTCTCCGCTATTCCTCGTAGTTCTCGCCATTTCGGTTCTTGTGATTCAATTATGGATGTGTTGTGACTGAGGGCATTTTGATTTGTTGTTCCATTCATGTGAGATTAGTCAGAGTACAGTGGACGAGAGTACTTATTAGGTAGCTGTCGCATCATCAAAACACATTAAGCGTAACGTGTGTGCCCTTGCCTGTTTACTACGTCCCTCCTTAATTCACCGAGACCCTCTCAAGGATATTCCTGCGCATCAAAGGATGGAACTAATCAGTCGAACAGTTGTGTGCACACCTCAACGCTCGTCAATACATACACTCCATTTATATGCTCGTTCTGATCGTATATTATCTGATAACTATCCTGACATGAGTACTCTAACGATGTTCATTATTTGTTTATGATTTTTGTTTATTTTATATTGTTTATTGTTTGCTTTAACAATTCTTACTTGTTTTTGATGACAAAAATAATATAGTGGGGGAGCTATAAACCACTTCTTTGCTTCTTCTCCCCCCCCCACCCCCAAAAAATTTTTAAACACGATCTCTTTGTTAAGCATCATTTATTTCACTATAAAAACAAGTAGATTCAGAGTGATAACGAATGTCCGTCTTATATCGCGTCAAACTTGTGACATACTAAAAATCGAAACTGACCCAAAAAATCCACTTGACCTTTATGATTAGTACTAGATTTACCCGTGGGTATTATTATACCGAAACCATCAGGGTATAGAATACTGGCAACATATTCAATTACTTTTACGATTGGAACAAAAGTCAAATGGCTCATTCCTAAGGATTTTCCCTATGTGCACAGACGGTGCTCGTGAAGAATCGGCAGTGGAGGGCTATTTCCAAAATGATCCTAAGCGCTCCTTTCATTTAAAAGTCACCCCGCCTATGAAAATTGCTGGAAGTTTCCATGAACTATGTTGGAGAAAGATTCGAAAGTGTTGCGAGGATTCCGCTTCTATCCAGAATGCGGCGGTGAAGGGCTATTTCCCAGGTGATCCTCAGCGCTCCTTTCATTTAGCTCATCCCGCACATGAAAATTACGAAGTTCCCATGAACTATGTTGGAGAAAGATTTGAAAGTGCTACGAAAATCCGCTTCTTGCATGTATTATATTTAACATATAACTATATATTCATATGGTTTACTTATATGTAAATCACTAGCTCACTTGCATTATTACGCGCCAGCAACTCAACGCTGATTCGGCATGTGGAAAGTGGAGATAGTTATTCGAAAGGAAGAAATCTCGTGTTTAAACAGGGTGAAGCGATGCGATAAAAAAAATTTCAATAATCTATCCGTCACCTCCCCCCCCCTCCCTCGCAGAAAATATATTCCTTTCGTTTCATACTCAAATAGTCTCCCTATGAAAAAAGTTCGTTAAGCTGGTGTCCCTATAAAAAAGTTCATCAATGGATGATCAATCATATTCGGTGCTACCGATTTTGAAGTATGATTTTCGCTTGACATTTTTTATAGTCCACCCCTCTCCCCCCCCCCCCCCCTCCCCCCCGATGAGTCAAATCATCGAAAAAAGGTGGTCGATAAATAATGATGCTCGAAAAAATTTCAGAAAATACCCCCCTAAGAACTCGTGTTTTGCTTGGCCCTGCAATCCTTTACTTGAGAAATCATAATTTATTCCTATCCCTCACAAATTATAGTCATTTCATTTCATTTCAAAAATCATCCCACTCTGGCCTTTTGTAGAAGGATCATACGAGCATATACACTTTCCAGGGCCTTTTCATTCCTGGTTGCAATAATTGATCGAAAATCAATGGTGCGCCGTTTAGTTCACGGTTGTCGTGCAGTGATAATTTAACGGTTGTTATATTTTTCTGTTTCTTTATCAACCATAGAAGGTCATTCTTTTCATGTGATTACAGTACACTTTGATGCCAATCCCCCCAGCTTGTGCTTTTCTACCAAACTTTTTGTTCAATTCAATTAATTTTTTCGAATCCATTTCATTTTGCAAGCGGTTCATATTTGTTAGTATTCTGCCAGAGCTATTTCCTTCCCTTTCGGCGGTAACTTGTAGTATGTCTTCTGTTGGAGCTCTTTTTATTCAGCCCTTTGCGGAAAGCTGACTGGGAATCCCTGTTGCTGCTCGATTATCCTGACATTAATCAATCATCTTCGCGTTTTTCGTGAAGGTCGCATTCGTGGCGTGTTCCCTAGGCTCAACGTCGGTTCATTCCACCTTCCATGATTCTTCCATTCTTCCGGTTCTCTTGTAAATGTTCCTTTATGGAACTAGAATTTCTCATGCAAGCCTTCCTGTTCGGATCATTTAGTGCTTTTTCATCCGATCATATCTCGTGAACAGCGAAAATTTCAGAAAAATTCCAAATCTCTTCCATTTCAGATGACATCAATTTCAATCGTGTGTCCTTGCTGTCATTGGGGTGGTTTGGAAACACCGGAGCAATTGTGCGATCATATGTCTCGTTCTCACGGTAATCCGGCTCCCATCCAGGAACAACTTTTTGATGATAGCATGCAATTGCAGGTGACTTCTTTAATTATTCATACTTAATGTTAGATTGGCTTGTGGTGGCTCAGTCAGTGGTTTGTCTGTTCGCTGTTGTCTACCACGTGTAGTGTCACAATGAACAGCAACACTTCTTCAGCGCAATCCTATCTCAAACTTGGGTGATTGAAAAATGAACAACAAACATGAAAAAATAGCATAATAATATTTGTTTTCGCAATTGACATGCAGTCGAGAAAGATCCTACAATATATAATCGGTTAAGTGTGTCTGTTGGTGTGTGTGTGTGTGTGTATGTGTTTGACCGGAAATTCATATCTCGCTTCGCAGCAAAGCTACGACTTTGAATGATTGAAGTGATATAGGGGGTCGTAAGGGAACATTAATGGTGAAAGAACGGAAGTGATAGCGACTGATAAGGGCTGATAAGGAGCTTCCAAAAGTGAATGGCGGGAAATTCATATCTAGCGATGCAGCAAAGCTGGGAGTCTGAATTTTTAAAGTGATATAGGGGGTGGTAAGGGGACATCAGTGGTGAAGGAACGGAAGTGATAGCAACTGATAAGGGCTGATAAGGAGCCTCAAAAGGCGAATGGCGGGAAATTGATATTCGCGCGTCGCAGCAATTCCCGTTTTTGCGAATTCCCTAATTGTTCGAACCGTTGCAATGATGATACTAATCGATTAATACGATTCAGCCTAATTAGCATGCTTCCATGTGTGACGCGCACAGTAGTGTGCGCCTGCCCAACTGGTTGAATTAAAGGCAGAATTGGGGGAAATCCGGATGAAAAGTGAAAAATCAGTGAATATGAAAGTCGAGGTGCTCAGAAATACGATGGTGAAAAAACGGAAGGAAATAGTCGAAGACCCGAGAAATGAGACCCTCTTTCCAACGTTGATCCTGGACGCGGGCTACCTTTCCGTCAAGAGGCGGAAGGTCTATTGGCAAGTTGCAGTACTCTCTGAAATTGCCAACGAAAGCTTGGCCTTGGTAAAGAAGACCAGGTAAGTGGCGCATTCCAGTGCTCGGGCAAATGCGTCGCGCACGACACACCGCAAACTTTCTGCGATTTCGTGTTCCGACCTCTTAGGTCACATATTTCTTGTGAATTTGGAAGCTAATATTTCACTTCTTATTGCGAAAAAGTGGGAGAGCGTAGAGTAAGGAGCAGTGCGAAGCCTTTCCGTTGCAGTCTGAAAACAGTTTGGTAAAAAATGTTTTTCAGGCATGGCTATCCAAAGTTGAGGATTCCCGAACTGAAGGTGGCTACATTGGATCAGAAGAGGGGCCGTCTGGTGAAGATAAGGTTAGGCATTTCCTTTCACTTGGCAATTCGCCTTCAATTATAATGTGCATGTCAGGAGTACTACCTTCTATGTCGCCGTCGCGTCTTTCCGTTGCCGAAACGACGACGTCAGACAGAATCATCGCGGGATACATCTTACTATGAAGGAGAAGGCAGTACCGTATCATGCACAGCGTTTGTTCACGTAATGGAGAGGGTTGATGGGTAAGTAAGACCAATCAAACTTTTTTGGGAAGTTTTCGAAGTTTTAGAGGATATGTTAGAAACATCGTTGTGGCGATTTTTGCCGATTGTGGAATATGAAAGTAGAATTGCGAAGTGGTGTGGGAATCCGAGAAATAGGATCCTCCAGCTTTCCTTCATAGCCTTTATAGGGGACGCGCTTTCTTGCACTCTGCGTCACTGAAGGGGGTGATGCAGGCGGCCAGAGCAGTTAAGTCAATCAGCCGTAGAAGTGTCGTACCCACAAGAGCTACTCGGCCATCGGTAGCCGTACGACTGATAGGCATCCTAAAATGTCGCGATTAAAACTCGAAGGCTCACCTTTCAATGTAGGTTTCTTCTCACATCATCTCTTCATAACTCGGTATTTCTTACCAGTTGGCTGGCGCACAATACCGTGCGCGTAACACCATGGGCATGAGTAGGTCGATCGGGAGTGCTTTTTTCCCATGAACCGGAAGTACCCATAACCCATCACTCGAACGGTTTCAGAAATGGGTTCGCAAAAACGGAAAAAGGAACCAAAATCCCTCCCGTCAATTTTGTCCTTATACCACTTTAGGAACTGAGAGCCCCAGCTTTGCGGCGACGCGAGATATAAATTTTCCATCATTCACCTTTCGAGGCTCCTTACAGCCCTCATCAGTTGCTATCACTTCCGTTCCCTCACCACTGATGTCCCCTTACCACCTCTTATATCGCTTTAAAAATTCGGAGTCCCAGCGATGCTGGACGCGAGGTATGAATTTCTCGCCATTCACCTTTCAAGGCTCCTTATCAGCCCTTATCAGTTGCTATCACTTCCTTTCCCTCACCACTGAAGTCCCCTTACCGTCTCTTATATCGCTGCGACGCGGATATCAATTTCTCGCCATTCGCCTTTCGAGGCTCCTTATCAGTCCTCATCAGTTGCTATCACTTCCTTTCCCTCACCACTGATGTCCCCTTATCACCTCTCATATCGCTTTAAAAATCAGAGTCCCAGCTTTGCTGCGACGCGAGATAGGAATTCGTGACAGACGAACGGACAAAGGGACGGACAAAGGGACGGACGGAGGGACGTACAGACAGACGAAGCGTTTTATATATAGTAGGGATATTGAAAACCCTCCATTCCACTTCTGATTTCTCTCACTATTCCCAACGGTTTTATTGAGGTTTCTTGGAGCTGCATCCTCTGCATAGCCAACCATGACGTGTGCATGTTTTCAGAAGCGTTTACGTACGATTTTGCTTGGAACATGCCGGACATACGCCATCTGATCAGATGAGGATGTCACCACGAACGTCACGATCGAAACGAAAGAGGTGAGGCAATCCGCTTTTATTTGTGACACCCTAGTGTAACCCGAAAAAAGCCGCTCAAACTCTGATCTGCTCAACTCAGAACCGAAATTTAAGTGCTCTTTCAATTAAATGCGCGGGAGAGTGTTTTTGTAGCTTTTTTTTTTTGTTGCACGCAATCCCCTTCAGCATGGCTGCGAACGTTGTCCCGCCCTCGTCGGCAACTTCCTCGGCTGATGAACGGCAGTGCTACGCGCAGTGCTGCGGGATCGTGATAAGACCTAAGCAGAGGTTTTTTATGCGCGTTTCACTGCAAGTCACCTCTTCTGAAGTGGAAGGCTTGCTCCAAGAGAACGGGTATTAACTCTTCCCACTTCCTCCTTGGCAGTGGTCAGGGCACTCGGGTCGAATATGAAGAGATTGATGAATAGGAAAGTCTAGGTGCTAAATAGTACGAAAGTGAAGAAAACACGGAATGAAACGATCAAAAGACGAGAAATAGGACCCCTTTCGCGCCAATCGACAGGGGGCGGGCCATGGTAAAATAATATGCAGCTGTTGTGAAGATGGCTCGTAGCGTTCATCGATGAATCAATTCAGAGGTTTTTATTCTTTTGTGAATTTTTCCCATTACTCCCATTACCCCTACCATTATATTCAACTGACAAATTTACATTCCCTATATAACGGCGCCACAAGGTGTTAATACGCGCAATTTCCGCAGGCAAAGAATGTCTGTGCATTTTATAAGTACTGTCGTGCGGTAGTGAAAATAGTTGGGTTAAGTTTTTCGATTATTTCATTTCTTCGATAAGTTCCGATGTTGCCCCGCATCAAACTATTTATCAGCAAAATAGAATTCAAGCAAAGTATTCAAGATTTATTAGTACGATTAATCAGGATCCTCTCACAATTATCTTCCCTGGAACGCACCATGTTTTCTACCACCTTTCAGAAATATATCGGTATTGGAATGCGTATTTGGACCATGCAATAACATGTGGGCTAAAGTTAGTGGTTATATCGCTATACTATATTTAAGTTTTTATAGGTCAAACTTAAAGCGATCTTCGAACAGCATCAGCGATTGCGGTTCAGAGATGACCGCCGAAGATACAAAGATCACCACGGTAAGTTATAACAAAACTATTGTTTCGGGAAAGATACGGCGTAATGAGGCGGATCAATAAATGATCTCGTCCCAGATAGCTCCGCCCTTATACTCCCGGAATTCTCCGCCCACCTATCGAGTGACAATGATTGGTTTTTATGCTTTTGCAGCCTTTGACGATTATCAAAGACGCAGAGATGATATGTGCAGACGTCATTGAGGACAATAATAATGTCAATGGGAAGGAAAAGGTATCGCTTTTCTAGGCGTTCCCTTCTCAAAGCTTAACTTATTTTGAGATACGAGAGCGTGATTAATAAGTGACCTCTATGCAAATAATTCTATTAGCTGTATATATCGGCAAAAAAATGGATCCTGGCATCGGCGAAATGTCACATGTTCAGGGTGAATCAGCTACAGAAGTTGAATTCGATACGTCAACTCTAAACTCACAAATCACCCAGCGGCTTGATACAACCACAAATCGACTGAAAGTCATAACACAGGTCTGTTCGCTCACTATGTAATACACGCTACGTGATTATTGTAGCTGCCATGAAATTTGATTTTTGTTGTGAAATCTGATATTTATCACCCTGATAGATGTTTCCGTGAAGCGTAATGTTGATATTCATTACCCTGGTTGATATTTACGAATCTCATTGTAAATATTAAAAGTTTGAAGCTCTGCACGGTTTTCAGGGCGAGTTCTTTTTGGCCAAAATTACCCTCAAAAACCAGTTCTGCTTACTTTTTTGCATTTTTTAAATATTCTTTCTTTGGTCTTGGAAAACAAAAAATGGAGGAGAGCTCCAAAGCTATAGAAATCGAAACAAGTCTTCTGAAAATTAGAGAGCTTGTAAAATATTGTTCGTAGTGAAACCAGGAGGGGTAAATTCGGCCATTATGAGATTGGAGGCGCTAAGTATTGGGTTGGGGAATAAGTCCCCGCCGTTTTTTTCAACCCCGTTTTTCACATTGTTTCCTTCATCTTTCGACAAAGCTTATATATGTTTTTGATAAAGCTTTTCTTGCTCTACAAAGTGCTACTATCTGTTTTTCGATTTCTCCGCCTGCCTAATATTTATAAGGTTTGAAAATGAAGTAAGCTAAAAGCAAAAAACTGGCACTTGCGCGCACCTCATCTTTCTCGTCTGCCATCGGGATCAAAAAATGTTTGTGTACGTGTTTCGATAGAGCTTTTTCAGCTCTACAAAATGGTACCACTCTTTATTCAAATCGTTCAAGTTTTTGCTGTTTTTAAGGAACACAAAGACAGTACTCGCAAAAGTATGTACTTTTGTTATCTTCTCTTCCTCGCCTACCATCGAGATCGAATAGAATATTCAGGTATGCATTCGATAGAGCTCTTCTTGCTCTACAAGATGATACCACTACAATACCGCTCACATTTTTTGAAAAATCGACGGTGGGCGACGGATTAAACGGCACAAACCGTCGCACCGTCATAACTTCGTCAAAAATGGATAAAATGAGAAAAAATTAGGAGCGTTAGATTCGTCTCGATGCGTCGAATTCAACGACCTATGAAATGTCGAATTAAGGTAAGTAGGTCACCACCTTCTTCCTGAAAGCTGCAAAAATTTCTTTAATTTCACCCTCAGGCAAGACTCCGACTCCGTTCGGCTTGCATTCTCATGTTCAATTGCTGCTCGCCCATGCTCTGCACAAACATTATTTTTTAGTGTGTTATCACCAAGTTCCAGATAGTTTTGAGCACGAAATTTTCACGGCATTTTCGAGAATTTTCAAGCTCATTTCGTCAAAATCGATGGACAAATTGAGAAGATAACTCTCTTGTCACAAAGTACTGGCTACGTACTGCAAGAATTACCTTGACTTCCGAATTACACGCAAGCGCTTCTTCTATGATGAAGCTTCAAACATCGGTAAACGGCGTATTTTGAACGCTGGATTATTTCCCTTCTCTTTCCTAAAATAACATTTTGATCGATGAAAATCGAATGAGGTCTTCGAATACAACATACTACACTTCCAGAAAATGAAAGCGGCATTCAAACAATGCCCAGAATCATGAATTTAAAAAGAATGTTAATCGCACACGAAAGTATGAATGTGGACGTACAGTAATTAATTTCACACGAAACTTATACTGATATATTCAGTGTCAATAATGCTGTTCATCGGTGTAAAGATCATCTCACAGCGAAAAATTTGAACTTTTACCACTGTTGTCGTATTCTTTTCAAGCGTTCTCGGCTCCAGCGCCGCTTGTTGTCCTCTTAATTACTGTGCGGCGCTCAACACAGATGAGGTCGCCTGTGCCTCGCGGTATCATCACATCACATCAATGCACACTATTGACCTTCAAAATCGCCCACTGTTCTTATTCAGTAACCCCCCAGCCCCGTCTTTCAGGAGACTGGGGGAGGAGGGGGGGGGGCGAGGGGGAGGAAGGGGGCAATTTCTTCGAACCGAAGGAAATGGCCCGCGGTGTTGCTTCAATAACCGGTCGGAAGGACGCAAGAGCATACAACTAATTATGAACACACGTTTGCAAACGTTGCATGCATCAGAGGATTCGAACCCCTACGAATCACCACTTCATGAATGCGCGCGAACATCGATCACTCGGCCTGCGCCATCCAACCAGTTGATAAGGCAACTCTGTTTCCGAGTCTAGTGATAACGGACTGAATGTATTGATAATCGGGAAACTCTCACAATTGAGTTCAAGTAATCTCACAATCAGTACGAAGACTGACTCGTTAGAACAAGTGCTCTGCGGAATTATCACGTAAACTTTTCTACATCATCGTGTTGTGGTATCAATGCACACAATATAGAAATTATTTTTTCATATGATAAATACACAAAGTAGAAGTTCGTAACCACTGACCTAAGGGGGGAACTATTAAAAGTCCAAGTCATAAACTGAAAAGAAGGGGACTGGGGATCACTGAATTAGAAAAGTAAGCGGTTTTGAAGGTCAATAGTGTGCATTGATGTGATGTGATAATACCACGAGGCACAGGCGACCTCATCTGTGCTGAGCGTCGCAGAGTAATAAAGAGGTCAGCAAGCGGCGCTGGAGCCGAGAACGCTTGAAAAGAATACGAGAACAGTGGTAAAAGTTCAAATTTTTCGCAGTGAGATGATCTTTACACCGATGAACAGCATTATTGACACTGAATACATCAGTATAAGTTTCGTGTGGAATTAATCAGTGTACGTCCACATTCATACTTTCATGTGCGATTAAC
Organism: Trichostrongylus colubriformis; assembly: GCA_963978905.1. Taxonomy (NCBI): domain Eukaryota; kingdom Metazoa; phylum Nematoda; class Chromadorea; order Rhabditida; family Trichostrongylidae; genus Trichostrongylus; species Trichostrongylus colubriformis. Next base: position 17,962,054 of record OZ022259.1, on the reverse strand, counting down.
ACTCTTTTTAAATCCATGATTCTGGGCATTGTTTGAATGCCGCTTCCATTTTCTGGAAGTTTATTATGTTGTATTCGAAGACCTTATGCGATTTTCGTTGATCAAAATGTTATTTTAGGAAAGAAAAGGGAAATAATCCAGCGTTCAAAATACGCCGTTTACCGATGTTTGAAGCTTCATCATAGAAGAAGCTCTTGCGTGTAATTCGGAAGTCGAGGTAAATCTTGCAGTACGTAGCCAGTACTTTGTGACAAGGGAGCTATCCTCTCAATTTGTCCATCGATTTCGACGAAATGAGCTCGAAAATTCTCAAAAATGTCGTGGAAATTTCGTACTCAAAGTTATCTGGAACTTGGAGATAACTCACTAAAAAAATAATGTTTGTGCAGAACATGGTCGAGCAACAAATGAACATCTGAATGTAAGCCGAAAAAAGTCGGAGACTTGCCTGAGAGTAAAAAAAATGAATTTTTGCAGCTTTCAGGAAGAAGCTGGTGACCTATTTCTCTTAATTCGACATTTCATAGGTCGTTGAATTCGACGCATCGAGACGAATCTAACGCTCCTAGTTTTCTCTCATTTTATTCATTTTTAATGGAGTTATGACGGTGCGACGGATTGTGCCGTTTAATCCGTCGCTCACCGTCGATTTTTCAAAAAATGTGAGCGGTATTGTACTCTTTTGTATGCTCTCAAATTTTAGCATGTAGGAATATTTTTCCACCTTTTTTTCAACTCAAAATTACGTAATGAAAATAATTTTTTTGACACAATGTTTTACAATGTTCGATAGAGCTCTTTCCGCTCCACAAGACAGTGCTTACAGTTTTTGATCAAATTAATTTTTGCTATTTTTAGATCATTTAAAAGGAGTGTCAAGTCTACGAAATCGAGCATTTTTGTGTCGATCGGGCTCTATTTCGTCGACTTGACATTCCTTTTAAATGATCTAAAAATAGCAAAAATTAATTTGATCAAAAACTGTAAGCACTATCTTGTGGAGCGGAAAGAGCTCTATCGAACATTGTAAAACATTGTGTCAAAAAAATTATTTTCATTACGTAATTTTGAGTTGAAAAAAAGGTGGAAAGTTATTCCTACATGCTAAAATTTGAGAGCATACAAAAGAGTAGTGGTATCATCTTGTAGAGCAAGAAGAGCCCTATCGAATGCATACCTGAATATTCTATTCGATCTCGATGGTAGGCGAGGAAGAGAAGATAACAAAAGTGCGTACTTTTGCGAGTACTGTCTTTGTGTGCCTTAAAAACAGCCAAAAGTTGAGCGATTTGAATAGAGAGTAGTATTACTTTGTAGAGCTGAAAAAGCTCTATCGAAACACGTACACAAACATTTTTGATCCCGATGGCAGACGAGAAAGATGAGGTGCGCAAGGCCAGTTTTTTGCCTTTAGCTTACTTCATTTCCAAACCTTATAAATATTAGGCAGGCGGAGAAATCGAAAAACAGATAGTAGCACTTTGTAGAGCAAGAAAAGCTCTATCAAAAACATATATAAGCTTTGTCGAAAGATGAAGGAATCAATGTGAAAAACGGGGTTGAAAAAAAAACGGCGGGAACTTATTTCCCAACTCAATAGTATGGCAGCAGGAAAAGAATTGAATCAAACAACAAAAACGCGAGAAATATGACCCTTCTCAATGATTCCATTTCGCTCCCTTCTGTTCACTAGGCGGTGAAGGTAGATGCAGCCGGCGAGGGGCCAGCCAGCAGCAATCAGGTGCCTTTGAGGCAAAGTTCGCCCACATTTATGCATTTCATTCTGAACACATTTAGTTCTTTCTTGAAAAAATCTTTTAGAAGCTCAAAGCACCCTGAAAATAAAGTAATCGTGAAGTTCAACGAAGTTCAAAACAAATAGAAAGGTTGAAATGGTTTCCGGATTATTTTCAAAGGACCCTAACTTCGTTGGGTGATGCAGTGGCTAATAGCGTTTAGTTATATGACCCCCCCCCTCCCCCCAAAAAAAAACAAAAGGGTTTCCGTAAGTGTTTGATCATGTCTCTTTCAGGTTCTTGCCGATCTTGCCGTTGACATCCACGCTTTTAAGGACCGACAATGTGCCATAGTGATTTAACGACTATCACTGTATTCATCTCTCACACTGATCTTTCTTTATTTAGTATATCATTGAACTGGTCAGTAGTCATGTACAAATTAGAGGCCTTTGTGCGGAAATCCTTATTCTCCTTCAACTTTTCCCAAAGATTCATTAAGATCTTAGGATTTCGAGGGATTTTTGGTAGAAGTTAAAAACAGTATCCTATTTCCTTTGAAGTACATATGTGAATAATCTTTTTTCTGTTGTTATAAGGAGCTCTCCGTGGCTTTAATGCCTGCATTCGCTAGTAATAGCTCGAAGGAATTTCTACGAGATTATACGCGATACAGACCTCCGAAGCCATAAGTACTAGAACAGGGCTCCCACTGAAAGAAAGGTATTGTCGTTATTTCAATGAATAATGAGGATCAAAAATATGAATAAAATAAAAGAATAAAATAAAATCAAAAATATTAATAAAATAGAATAAAAAATTAGACGTGTGATGGAGTACTAGGTGTGCAATTGCACCATTTACGTACTTATGGCTTCTCGGCTTGTACCGCGTATAGTATAGAACTTCATATGTGTACACTGGATTTCCTCGCATAGAGGCTTCGCTCTTGTATCGTTGTGAAAACTGATTTTTTACTCTTCTTTTCTAAATTATAAATTTAGATTCTGCGACTCATCAACTATTGCAGATTCGATGTTCTCTATAAAATTGAATGTATTCTTTCAAGAATTCAGTCAGTTCAAAATGGATTGCGAAATTTGTATGTTCGCATTATTCCTTGTGATTGAAATAAAAGTTTCGAAGTAAAAGAATTCAGTATCGTCCAGTGAAGTCTGCTCTAGTTACCTCGAAAAAATCTTGATTAATATTTCCATTAATTGTGTAAGAGTTTGAGCGGCCCATCGGAATGTGGCATGCTTCTAAATTCATTCATGGTCGCATAGTGAATGAATGTGAGCAACGATTTACGAAGGGCATCCAGAATTCGAATTTTCGATTTTTGCCTGCCGTTAGCGCATTTCACAAGCTTTCATCATCACATAACATGCTTTCGAGGTAGATACAATAAGTGATATAGTAAATATGATAAAATCTAAAAAGTGTAGTCACCATGATAGGTCTGAAAAATTAGTGGAAGACGAACCCACTGCATTATTCAAGTATCAACTACCCCAGACACCGCAATTATGTCAGAAAAATAATTTCCGCTGAAACTTCGTCTAAAGGGTTTATTCGGGATGCTGGTCACAAGTACATACAGTCCAATTCCCGAAGGCTGGCAGGGCGTGGCCTACAGAGTTGAGTGAGAGTGTGTGGCGGCGTGAGAGAGATCGATACAAGTCCGCAGGCCTCGCCTGCCAGCCGTCGGGAAATGGACTGTATTCATAGTTTATCCACAGGATGCACATATTAGCGCGGAGCACCCAAACACGCAGCTCACACAATTTCAAGGCTGTTTCCTAGTGATATGAGTTTCTCAATTTCCTCTTCTATGCCAAGAAAGCTGTTAGGTAAAACATTTTATCAAGGGCCTGACGTTTCGACCAAATCGCCCCCTCCATCTTACTTAAGGGCCTGATCGACGAGATTTCACGAAGTTGGAATTTAATATGAGTTGTTGTTTCAGGAAGCGGTTAGAAGCCGCAAGAATGAGGAAGGTAGCGTCTCTGGCAGGTGCACTATACGTGAATTGGATCGCTGGTGTAATCCTAGTCCTAGATCCTAGATCTAATGCTTGTCCCTAATTACTCCAATTAGGGTCAAACAAGGGTTGGAGAATCGAAAACGAAAATTCCATGGTTCCAGTTCCTCCCAAAAACTACTTCGCAGTATAGAGCACATGAACAGAAATCGAGAACCTTCTCTATATTCCATAGCAGAAATCGAAAAACTGAAAGAAGAGCAATTCGTCAAATTCCCGCCACAAAATTCGAACAGCCGTAACTGGCAGAACGCAGTTCACATTCTCGCGCCCAGTGTTATTTTGCTTCTCGATGTGTGTCCCTTACTACGTAAGTGTCACCTACTTGCTCGCCTCATGACCTTTTTGAGGCCACAGCTTCAGTATACAAACGACATCATATTATGGAAGAGCGAGTCGGTTGTCGAGGTTGGTCTAGGGTGAGAGGATGGGTGGAATACTTGAAATTCTCAAACCAATGTACGAACCTTGAATCACACGATTTCCCATCCTTCTAAGATTGTCAATCACCACACATATGTGGGATGATGAAAATGCAGACGTTCACGTCAAATGGCCTCAGTGCACCGTCGTATAATCTGAATTTACGGCATTATTACTGTAGGACCGCATTGTGATCTGAAGTCGGATGCATGGCGTAATCTTCAAAGCAATTGATGATCTCCTCCTTCATTGTTCTTCGTACTGAACATAGTTTTGGGGTGAAACGCCTTCACTTGCTGTTTGTTGCATCAACTGCGATCAAGAAGCTTCATGGTGTTTCATGAGTTGCCTGAAAAACGAGTTTACACCTTCAACTGAAAGTGGTGGCTGCTTGCAGTGGCTGGTATCCTTCTCCTTCTGCCTCTGCCAAGCTCTACTTTTTGTTCCAAAATTGAATATGTGCTTGGCCTGGTCTAGATAGTGGTTTTGTGATCTCTGCCTGACAGTTTGCCATTCTTTTGCCACTGCTAGTTGAACCTAATGTCACACGTTCAGCTGAATTCAGCACGATTTGTAGGCACCTGTGCATCCTCCACACCTGTACTCTCCCTCAATGACATTCGTCATTCCATCGCGCGTCCGCCCATGACGAACACTCTGGGTCACTGTTGGCGATATCGATTCCCACCCAAACAGACCACACACACACCTGGTCAATGATTGAGGATTTACTTCAACATTTCCTCCTGTTTTTGAAATTTTTCAGCCTTTTTTTTCTTTGAATTGTGCTAATCAATCAACTGTATTCTGCGGTATTTTTTTCAACAATGTCTGCAATTGTTCGTCGGAAGATTCATATTGGGCTCGATAGATTGTTGAAAACTTAATCGATTTCCGATTTTTACGAATTTCGTCGCCATTTGGATAGGGGAAGGGTAGTAAGGGACATCCACTGAGGAACTCCTTTATACCCAGAGCTAGGTGTAATCCACAATTCCTGTTTATAAAAAATTTTTCGTATCGTCCACCCTATGTTGTCTTGTTTATTTGCGCTTTGATGTGGATTTAGATGCATTAACCTGAAATACACCCCCACCCCCTCCCTTACATTCTTCCTGTGCAAATGGCTTTCTATTTTCACAGTGAATCATTCGAGAATTGTCATTTCCGTTTTGCTATCAGAGCAAAAAGTAGCGCTGTGAGATAGGAAACACAGATGATCATTCGGCGATTTATAGCTTGTTTATGGGTGCCACGAACATAATTATTTTTTCTCTTTTAATGTGCTCCTCAACGGAGTACTTGTGCCAACCAATTTTTGATTGTAGCGTGATTTTTTTTGTTTTTCGTACAACACTTTGGAGGTATTTACAAGCATATCACTGGCACAGTTGCTCCAATGTACCTAACCGAACTTGAATTAGTTTTTCATTACTATATGTTGGTGCACAATCTTTATTGAAAACTTACCATCGGTATTTCGTTTCTGCTTTCTCATTTGAAAGACTTTTAATAGACATAAACCAACGTGATTCCTTTTCTTCCGCCTGACCGGTTCATTGTTGATATTATCTACCACCTTACCTGAAGTTTTTAGAATACACCATTTACCAGAATTTATGTTTAAATTGTGTAGGCATTTTAAGACAATGGAAGGAGTGAACTCAGCAGATTGTGGAATACGAAAGTAGGGGTGACCAGCAGTGTAACAGTAGAGGAAGGACGAATGAAACGGCGAAACCTCTCAGAAAATAGGAACCCGAGAACCTCCTTCAGTCTCGCGACCCTCTGCGTCATTAGCCGGGTGCAGATTGCAGACGGGCGGAGAGGCTGAATCAGCCGCCGACGTAGTCCTGCCCCCGCCGGCAACTCGCCCGGCTGATGAACTACGGAACGACGCGCCGTGCTACGGGATTGTGATGAACCCCAAGCCATGCTTTTTCCATGGGAGTTTCGCTACACATCACCTATTCTGAAGTGGAAGGCTTGTTTTGAAGGCACATTCCAGGATTATTGGGGTATCACTTCTCCTGCCGTGGGTGGATAGTTCGACCCAAGCCACGTGTCAGTTCCTGGAGCTTGGAGAGCCAAGGAATCTAGCGCAACAGCTCGGCCCTGCCCACCCCAGCCGTGATTGCCGGCAATGACGGCGGCAATCATGGCAACAACGTGGCAAATGAGGCCTACGATTTGTGTGATAATATAAGATAAAGAATGGATGCCCATGATAAAGGAGACGTTGATGTGAGGAAACAAGTGATATCCCAGACTTCACTGTGATACCATCCAGCAGGAACTGAATCGAAGGCTCGTTTTCATGCGGTAATCTCGTCCGAGGCCAGATGTCAGGAGGCCTGATTTCTGCTATTTTCGTGAGCTTTTTCAGATTTTTCTTTGTCGACGTATTCCATAGAACCTCTTATGTCATAATTCAGCTCTTTAACCCATTCAAGGTAATCCTGCAACGTGCCTTTAAGAGTACAAGCAATCATTATCCCCACTTTATCCTTGCTCCTCCCGGTGTCTTTCATTCCCTTCACCCTATCTTTAGAACCACGACACGGCCAGTAACTCTGGTATACTGCCAGCGAGGTGTTCGGGTCTTTCTCTGAAACCTTAGACTTTTAGCAATAGTGGCTGGCAAAAGCGGCACCGCTCATCTCTTCTTGGTGTAGCCTTTGAGAATAGGTTTTGGTCGGATCGTCGACATTGTGGTGCAGAAGAAGACATTGCACTGTTGCCTCTCAGCTTCACCTATCATGAAAATGCCGCGCATGTCGCGCTCAGCCATCAAAACGAACTAGACCTAATTTATTTGGACTGAATAGATCAAAAAATAGGAATTCAACACAAAATCGAGGACTAATCCTTTTTTGGGTTTTGGCTGGACTTGCAGTCGCCTCATCTATCTCGTAGAGCTAAGTTGATATGTATGGGATTTAAAGACACCGGATGGGTAGATTCGGAGACGTAGAGTATTTGAAGAATATGAAAGTAGGAGTATATACAGTGGGTGCCAAAAAAGAATAATTTTGATCACGGTTTCATCCGCTATGTATACGAAACATAGGAAAATGAAAGAGATAAAAGTATTGGAGCAAAATATTCCCGGAAGGTTCCTTTAGAATTAGGAGCAAGCTGAGACTCACTATTTTCACCCTCATCAAAATAAGGAGCCTTTAGTCGACGCAGTCGGGCTTCAGAGCACCCACGGTACCAAGGTCCGCTTAAAACAGTGGAGCCAGGTTCCGTGGTGGAACTTCCGTGGGAGACTTTCTAAGGATTGGCCCTCCGGTTCGTGGGAGTCACAGAGCCTTTGCTGCTCGGACAATGCTGCTATTATCCGGAGTATCATTTTTCATACCTTACAACCTCTTCCGGAGAGGTTTCAGTGGTAACGGCACGTTCTGGTTCTCAGAAACTAAGGGCGCTGGGAACCCGTAAAACATAAATTCTTCTGAACCGGGATATTTGTCTTCAAAGAACATGTTTGCTATTTCTCACTTTCCCCCTACTCCAGGCGGTGTCTTTGAGTCCAGTCCATTGAACTGTAGGGACAACAACGGTGGCCCGTATTGGTGAAATGCAATGAAATTTCAATCGGCCCTTGGAAACTAGGATGCCGAATCATGAACAAAACTTTCCCCCTCGAGCTGAGAACCAATCCCTATGCATTAATGCGCGCTAAACTTGATCGTTGCGCTAGTGAGATTCCATGCGCCACTTGCTGCAACTTGATATTCAAAATTGTAATGGACCTTGTGGCAGTTTTCTTATATCCTTTGGCATGCATTTTTCTCCATCTTGTTTTCGAAAGAGCTGATCGTTTATGAAAACAATATTCCTGTGATTCTCTGAATATTCGATTCGAATTAAGGAACTGACATCTTTGGACCACGGTGACGCCAATCTGGGATCGGAGCGTCGCTATGAGTTCCGAGGTCCCTGATGCTATTCACAAGAAACTGATACAGGTAAATACATTTCTGTGTAGTCGTCGCTTGATGGACTAGGTCTGGTTTGAACAAAATCAATTTTCATAAAACCATGGTCGGATGACTGACTTTTGCGAAGGGTCCCGCTTTCGTACTTTTTCGGAGCACTTACTTGATACACTTGGTATGGGACTTGTCTGAAAAATTGAAGCTAACTTTTGCAGGCTTCTCCCAGGTGCTGCCTGGACGGCATATTGTTGATCTGCCAGTAAACTCAGAATGAAATATGATGTGTTCTAAAATAGTTGATTAGCGCAGAATAGAATCGTCCACGGACATATGAGTTTTTATGTTACTCATATGTTTATGTTGTATTTGCCTAATGTAAACCTCATGTAAAGTTTCACGCGAAAAAATGTGAACCCGGTTGACATACAGCACTACAAAGTACGGTCCAGGTGGGCGAGGCCTCCGAGTAAAAGCCTCGTCCCATCGTCCGCCGCCGTTGGGAACGGAGAGTGGGACTGTGTACGTAACTTTCTGTTCCTACAATGCGTCTCCGACCACGGCGGACGACGGGACGAGGCTTTTACTCAGAGGTCCAGCCTACCCGGACGTACTTTGTGGTGCTGTATCTCAGCCAGATTCATATTTTTTTCGCGTGAAATTTTGCATGAGGCCTACATAAGGTAAATACAACATGAACGTATGGGTAACACAAAAACTCATTTTCCGTGGACGATTCCTTTAGGGCATCTGTGCCCACAAGCAAGGCCTGTACTCGAGTACTCGAAACATCATCCCTTTAGTCAATAATAATAGCACCGCTACCCCTAGATCAAAGTCTGATTATCGATTTTGTCGCTCTTATTTTATGTTTTGAGAAAGGGGAACCGGCCCAAAATCTTTTCGATAGTGCGTGCTTATCGAAAAGATAAGCACGCACTATCGAGTAGTACTTCACTAAAATTTCAAAAAATACCACCCTCTGTCGAAGATTCCTCAATCCCAAGCCTGCCCTGGTTTTCACTGGTCTTTACTTTCTTCTGCTTATCCTCGGTCACTAATAATAGCACCGCTGTAGGCGCTCCACGTGAGCAGGAGTGATCATTGCGACCGAGCCGTCGTTACAACTCAGCCCAAAAAGCTACCGACTATTTTAAAAGCAAAAATAGGGATTGAAAAGATGGAAATGAATCATAGGAAGCCCCAAGGATGGAACTTTTTGGGAAGGAAAGTGACTCGCTACAAGTGAACTATAATATTAGAATCAGGGTCAGGTATACTGCGCAGCTAATTCGCAGCGTTTTTGCTCTCATATCGCCATCAAAAGTTCTATACACCTGGCACCACCGCTCAAAGACTTTAGGCCTTGATGTGATGATGGGTCGCTTAAAGGATTTATCCACGGAAAAATGAATTTTTTTGTTTACCCATATGTTTATGTTTTATTTGCCTCATGCAAAGTTTCACGCGAAAAAATGTGAATCCGGTCAAGGTACAGCACCACAAAGTACGTCCGGGTGGGCGGGGCCTTCGAGTCAAAGCCTCGTCCCGTCGTCCGCCGCCGTTGGGGACGGAGAATGGGACTGTACGTAACTTTTTGTTTCTACAATGCGTGTCCGACCACGGCGGACGACGGGACGAGGCTTTCACTCGGAGACCCCGCCCACCTGGACGTACTTTGTGGTGCTGTATCTCAGCCATAATCATGTTTTTTCGCGTGAAATTCTGCTTGAGGCTCGCCTTAGGCAAATACAAAATGAACATATGGGTAACACAAAAACTCATTTTTCCGTGGGCGATTCCATTAACGCTCTGCTGTAGATGGTTTTCTGCATAGTCTCAAAAAAGCCAGCAGTACTAAAACCGCAACCCAAAGTTTGCTCCACGGCCTGAGGACATTGAGCTACCGTACGTTGGCCAATGTAACAGAGGCCAGTGATCACACGTTATTTTATTACGTCAGTTCATGAATTCTGTCCCACTTATAGATTTTTTTAAGTTACTAGTTCTTTTTTCAATACCAATTAAAGTTCAACAATATAATCACCATCACTTTACAATGCCAAGCGATTTGTTGGGAGAGCATCAATGCTCTTGCTCAAGGAATCCGTAAGCCCATAAAAGAAATTTGAAAATGTATGGTAAGTAAAAGATAAATAGTTGGCTCAGATTATTCTAAAACATCCGGCGAACCCTCCTTTAAAGACTTCCTTCTTTTAAAGGAATCGTCCACGGAAAAATCACTTTCTTCGTTGCCCATATACTTATGCTGTATTAGCCTAACAAGAGCTGCATTCAGAGTTTCACGCGAAAAAGTGAAAATTTGGCTAAGATACAGCTCCCCTAATTCTAGGCCGGGTGGGCGGAGCCTCCAATTAAAAGCCCCGTCCCATTGTCCGTCGCAGTTGGGAACGGAGAGTGGGACTGTTTACGTAAATTTCTGCTCTTACAATGAATCTACGACCGCGGCGGGCGACGACGGGCGACGAGGAGGGCACTTGCTCTGAGGCTTCGCCCACTCGGCCAAGAATTTGGCAAGCTGTATCTCAGCCGAATACTCACTTTTTCGCGTGAAACTGCATGCTGTCCTTATAAGGCAAATACAACATGAATATATGGGTAACAGAAGAACTCATATTTCCGTAGACTATTCCTTTAAAGAAAAATAACTCGACCCTGCAAGAGGGGTCGGGTGATCGAATATCGGGAAGAACCTACACATCTATACGAATCAAATAATGTGGTATATTATTTTCCTATAAGTTTGATCAATTCCCATCACTTTTTACGTGCACTCAAAAAGTCACTTTCAGGAGGAAGAATGGCTCAAAAACTTCAAAGCTAGCACGGCAAAAAGTCGGCAACTTCGCGAATCCATCGAAGCCATTACTGATAGATTTCAAGCAAGGCTTGTCTCTCTTCAAGAAAACGTTCTCCCTATGCACGAGGTCAATGGAAGGCTGCAAATCAAACAAAAAAGTTAGAATTCAATTTTTGGGCACTCATTGTCAGGTCCTACCGTCACCTTACAATTAGGGTATCATTACCGGGCCACGGAAAGTACCTTCCTGTGTCAGAGGCAGTGAGTGCGATTATTTGGTGGACCTATTGGCGATAATAGTAGAGTCACGTGGTACCTCCATAGATGTGTCCTCAAAAGCCCACAGATCGGGCCCCGTCCTCGAAGGGTGCGCGATACCTTCGAACTGTGTTGGCTCAAGCGAGAAGGAAGTGACCACCACAAACCTTAGCGCCCGGACGATCCAAGACGCTTCGAGCAGAGAAAGCTCCGCGCGCCGTGATGCTGTTCGCATGGCCCGGTGCCCCAATTCGAGTGTCCTGCTGCACACGTTCACTCTCCCTGTCGTTTCTTTCCACGGACGTATTCTTGCCAACGCTGCATCATTGGGTATCGGTCGGATTTACTTTGTTATATAAAGTGTTGAGGTCATACGATACAAATGAACGCGCTAACCCCTTCGTTATCGATTAGTCCTTCCCGCTCAAACCAACAGGGTATGTAGGCTCGTCAGGAGCGCGTCAGATAGAAGATACAAGGAAGATAATGCTACGTGTCGTTTCTGAATTGTTTAATATAATAGTTGTTAGTGCTGCAGCATAGTTTGCATATTACAGCATCTTTTCAGATATTCAACGACTGATCAAGACAATTGATACAACAATACAATTCTATGGCAGAACAAGTGAACTGGAAAGTTCAATAAGGTCAATTCTTCTTCAGCATCGGATGTTAAATAAAGGGGACACTCCACATTCGCTATGTGTGGGCGCTGACACTATAGTCATTGATGGGAGGGTGCTGGACGTCGTTGTGGCCACACCTCTTTACGTGCTAAGGGGCGTGGCCTAACAGTCCTTTGAGGCCAAGATGAAGTTATCGTGCGTTTCTTAGCAGTGCCGAATCTTCGAGTTAGGGTAATTACATTGTTGATATATCAATTGAAACAAAGTAATTTACAGAGATGGGAATCCAAGTCATGATCTGGAAACATACCTGGAAAATATGGAATGCCTACAACAGGCCATTCAGTTTTTTGAATCTCATCCCAATTATCAGAACCAAACTGAGAATATGGTTAGTGGCCGGCGGATTCCTAATGTCTAAGTTGACTTACTTTGCATAGCTCCTAAATGAAATTCTCCTTTTTCAGAAGTTAACTCTGGAGACTGGTTTTTCGGTGTTGGAAACAGAGTATCGATCAGTTGTACAGAAAAATACAATCCAAGCCGATCCCATGGTACTGATCGAAAGCCTTGATGAACAATATGGTTAGTCATCTTTCCGGTTTGATTTGACTAAAGGGGGTGTCAGAAAAGTAATTTTGCTCTTTGCTCACATCCATCAAGTATTCAAAACATAGGGAAACGAAAGTGATAAAGTATTGGGGTGAAGTATTTCCAAAATGTTCCTCTAAAAGCAGGTACAAGCTGTGGCTCACTACGTTCACCCTCATAAACATATGGAGCCTTCAGTCAGCGTAGTTGGGTCTCAGACACCTACGGTATCAAGGTCCGATCAAAACCGTGGAGCCAGGTTCCGTGGTAGGTCATTTGTGGGAAGCTTCCTAAGTATTGGCCCTTTGGTTCATGGAAGTCACAGAGCCCCCCTTGCTGCTCGGACAACGCTGCTATGATCCGAAGTGTCTTTTTTCATACCTCATACACCCTCCCCCTCCCCGACATGGTTTCAGTGGTAACGGCACGGTTTGGCTCTTGAAAACAAAGGATGTTGGGAGTCTGGAAGGAACGGAATACTTAAGGAAACCACCCAGTCTGAATCTCTCAGGTACCCGGAGTGAACGGACCCTAGCAAGGTTGTGAACGAGAGCAACGAAATTTCGGACTTTGCCCAGTTGAGTTGACACATCTTGTTCACTCGGTACAAGCTCCCGTTCCTCCTCGTGCACAAGGCTGTTGTGGATGAAAATGCTTGGTCAGAATTTGCTGAAGTTCGACTAAAGTAGCGACGATAGTAGAGGAGAAAAAATTACTTTTTTTGGCACTTCCTGTATATCATATGACAGATGATGATTTTTTTTATTTTATATGGCGATCTTTTAAAGCAGTGTCGTAGTTTCTGAAAAATTTTTACGCCTAATTTGAATCATTCTCAGGAAAGAGAATCGAGCGGGACAGAGAATTAACTCCTGAAATAAGTTCCTTTGGTTCTCAGCGGTCGAAATATCGATAATTGCGACGATATTCCTCCCATTCACAATCATGGTGGCTCTTAAATGGGAACTCGGCTTATGCGTGACTTGAAGGACTAGCCAACTAGTAAACCAGTATTTTGATGCCTTCATGGAAGCCTACGGGCAGATGTGTGGGGGGGTGTACCCTTAGGCCGCATTCATACTCAGCGCGGGCAGGGCTTGACTGCGTTCACAGACAGCGAAGAAGAGTGGTACGGAAGAGATGCACAGATGATGCTGGCATCGAGACAAGGTGACAGAGGCGGACACGCAGAGATACTCAGCCACGCCCTACCGTCGTCACCGCGGAGTATGAACGCGGCCTTGTGTCAACATTTCACACCGCTGCGTGTTGCGCAAGGCGTACGCGTTGGTAGCTTTCCAAAATAGAGCGCAATGATTAAGGACCCAACTGCACATCATTCCCTAGCTCGCACGCATCGCGTTTCATGCCGTTCGCTGTGCAAAATCGTGACGTGACATGAGGGTACAAACTCACAGAGGTGGGCCTTCTGGGTTGCAAGCAATGATTGGTCACGGCTTCGATTCCGTGGAACCGTAAGGGCGAACAAAACGCTCTTTTGCGCACGACTACCCATCAGCTGAAGTTAGGTATGCAATGGGTGGAAATGACACGTCCATCTTGCAATGGGTGGAAATGACACGTCGAGCTGAAGTTGTCTTCGGAAACCTTATCAATTACATAGAGGTTATGAACACATTTGGAAATGGTGATATTGACTGCTAGCTTTCTACTTTGGCAATACTTTTTTGGTATTATTTTTAAGGCACATTCCCTGTTGCTCAAGGGAGAGCTCGAGCTGTGTCGTCATTGGTAGGAGAGTGTTAGAAGCCGTATCTTACCACGCCTCCATCTTGCAATGGGTGGAAATGACACGTCGAAACGCTTTCCCATTGGTGTCAGCTTAACCCGTCCGTCAAATGCGGAGCCCTTGGAGACACCGGAAGAAGTAAATTTGGCAGATTATGGGATACGAAAGTAGGGGTGCTCAACAGTGTGTAATAAAGAAAGAAGAATCCGAACTCTTCCTTCTCTATCGCGCCCCTCTGCGTCACTAGCCGGAAGCTAGACTGCAGACTGGCGGAGAGGGTAGTTAAGCCAGCTCGAACATTGTCCCGCCCTCGTCGGCAACTTCCTCGGCAGATGAAAGGCAAACGACTCGCTGTGCTACGGGATTGCTATAAGACCCGGAGCCGCGCTTTCTCAATGCGAAATTCACCACACATCATCTTTTCTAAAGTGGAAGGTTTGTCGCCAGAGAACATGTATGTCGAGTTCTTGCTCTCTCCTTACCTCTCCCGGTGCCTTGAGGTACAACCTTCTGTCAATGCTGATCTTTTCGGTTAGGATTCAAGGTTACCTCATACTACTGCCACATAAGTGTCGATTTGTTTCTCAAGGGTGGAACTTGCATTGCCACCCTTTTTTGGTATTTGTGTTCCCTTATATTCCATTCACATGGTTTATTACAATCGTTTCCAAGTAAATTATGTCTGTAATAGTTACTACAAGGATGCTGACAAGGGAGGGTCATCAGGTCAGTCCGGCCTTTTGCGATGGGATGTATACCACTGTACTCGTCTTGGGACGAGAAACTCAAATCTGCCTTCCAAATTTGCGAAACGATTCTGTGAGCAAAGTTATGAAGGGTAGTCTCCCGACATGGTCGACTCTCTCTCTCTCGCATGTTCGCATGAGTGGACGTGGAATGCTAGCACAGGAAGGTGAGTTGGGGTGTACTGGATACGATGGTTGTTTCACAGGAGATGGGTCGCAGGTTCGGACCCTTTGTGCGACTGCTCTTTTGCTTTTTCTCCCTTCAGCTCATATGAACCCAGAAAGTGCGTATTAGTAAGTATTTGAAAGGTTTACCTCTTCATTCAACATCAAGAGGGGACAAAATTTCACGTTTCCTGATTTATGCATTTTTTCAAGACTTCCATTTATAGAGGGCATATGGTGATTAGGAGATACAAGAATATTTGAAAACCAGTTATTTACGAACACATGTGGTATTCCTGCACAAAGTGGGCGAAACAGTACAATCTCTCACAGTGTGCACAACGAATAAAGAAAAAATTTCCACACACACAGCAGTCGGAGCCCTCAACCACTTCAGATGGGAAACAATATTGAAGAGGTGTTTCATATTCGCCAGGGTGTGCACTAAAATATCCCGCCGCATACCAGGAATAAGATAAGAAATTTTTGAATTTGGGCGAACAAAACTGAGAATAAACTAAAGACAAAAGGCGGAGGATAGAGTCTCGGTTGTGCAGTGAAAAATTTACATCATGTGCAATTACATAGGAAGTGAAGCGCTTGTACATCGACTTAAATGGCAGGAAAAAATATACATCTAAAGGTTGAATCATGCTTGTTGCACCTGCAGGTATGTTAAGGACCTTCACCTGCTTATTTGATGGTATGACCGATTGAATAGACTCGTGATCTTTAAAAGCGCTCCACGAATCTACTATCGGAAGTGTCGACGGGGGAGAGTCTGCAGAGACCACACAAGACTCGACCCAGTCCAGCATGAGCTGTTTGTTCATGATGTGAGTTCTGTTAGCTCGAACCACCAAGTTGGTAGCACTGAAATGTCCTTTGGAAGGAAAAACTCCATGAGGCTCCTAATATAAGGTCAATTAGAAATAGGTGAAACACTCTCTAATTCGCGTGCGACGCACCTGCATGACCACAAAAAGTTTTTTCCCTAGGTGGCCGTCAGCAAACAGCAGTGGCATCACAGTGAAGGAGTGCGTCGTAGCCGATACTGACTGTGCTATTCTCTGAACTCTTTTCTCCCCTGTTATAGCAAGTGATCGGGCTGTGTGCATTTCCTTCAGAAAAGCACTCTGATCAGCGTTGCAAACCGATCCCAGCGGCCGTTCTTCCAATTCTGGCGAAAAATTGCGCTAATGATACACTGCTGTCAATTATCCATAAAATTTCTGAGCATTTCTTCACCTTTTTTCACTTCCACGACAAATTTTTGTGCTTCCGCAGCTATGCGGTCTCTGTCCTGGAAGTTTTTCCTCGAAACAAAAGAGGTGACACGACGCGAAACGATGCCGCAACTCTTTTTGAAGTCCCTGATCCAACCATGACTTGCCTTGAAGTTTTCTATCAGAGCAAATTCCTTGTTTATCTTCAAAGCCATTCGTTGGATGTCACTCTCATGCAATGTGATACCCGAGTTCAACTTTGACATCACCTCACACTTCAGCTTATCCGTAAGCTCTCGCAGGCGCATCAGGCGGTTGGCACGAGCAGTTCCTAGTAGTCGAAGCGATACAAGGTGAGAAATGGAATAAATCTATGGATGGAATATTAGGAAGTTGACTTACGATCTCGCTCAATTTGTCGCAGTTTTTCCAGATGGTATTTACAGGAAATGAAGCGATACTTATTACTGATACAGGAAAAAGAATGGCTTCCTTTAGCCGAAGATCTGTAGAATGCTATCGCTTCGTCCACCTGTATTAAAACAGCAGCAATTCTTAACTAATATGGATGTCTTCATCGGGAACTGGCAACATACCTTATCGTTTCCCACTTGCACATCACCAAAAACGATACTCCCTTGTGATACACTTGCCAGTCTACGGCACTCGGCGTCCTCTGGACTCCATGATGGGTCTTCCTCATCTTCTTCGAAGCATGGCTCCTCGTCAGACTCAATTATTACCTTGTCGAGTGCAGCTTCCCGCAAAATAAACGAGAACTTTTCGATAACTTTTTGTTCCTTCCGAGAAGGCAGACGTCTCACTTTACAGGAACCGAAGTCCTTCAACAGGTACGCCAACACTAGCTTTGGGCAGAACATTGGGATTGAGTATGAGAGAAACTACTGTTTTTCTCTGCTAGACAACGCTACGTCACCTTATACCACATACTTATCTGTACAACTGTACGCTCTGTTCAAGTCTACAGGATATAACGTACCACATGCCCTCTATAAATGAAAGTCTTGAAACAATGCATAAATCAGGAAACGTGAAATTTTGTCCCCTCTTGATGTTGAATGAAGAGGTAAACCTTTCAAATACTTACTAATACGCACTTTCTGGGTTCATATGAGCTGAAGGGAGAAAAAGCAAAAGAGCAGCACCACAAAGGATCCGAACCTGCGACCCATCTCCTGTGAAACAACCATCGTATCCAGTACACCACAACTCACCTTCCTGTGCTAGCATTCCACGTCCACTCATGCGAACATGCGAGAGAGAGAGAGTCGACCATGTCGGGAGACTACCCTTCATAACTTTGCTCACAGAATCGTTTCGCAAATTTGGAAGGCAGATTTGAGTTTCTCGTCCCAAGACGAGTACAGTGGTATACATCCCATCGCAAAAGGCCGGACTGACCTGATGACCCTCCCTTGTGAGTTATGGGCAAAAGCTTCGGTGTCGGACGGGACTCGAACCCGCACTTCTCCTTTCCGGGGATATGTACTAATCCATTACACTAACGACACCCCTTTCAACTTAACTCGGCTTCCGAATGATATATTTACCATAGCTTATTAAAAATCAAAAGATGTCTGTAATATTTTTACTCTTTTTTAGGAAACAATATAGTATTTACAGTGTTTTTTTCAGAGTTAATGGGTTCCCGTGCAAAAGAAATCAAAACCGTTCGCGACTTCACTGCATTAATTCGTCTAGGCGTATGGCTCCTGGAGCGGGAACGAACACGATTCCTCACCCACTACGCGAAAATTAGGTGGGATTTGTTTTTTTTTTTGAAATTTTGAAAAATTGTCGGAACTATTATCTGTATCCGTAACTCTAATAATCCCTTTCAGGGGAGATAATATGATGCGTACGATTAGCACCGTGACACAGCACCACGGTGCACTTAATTCTCGCTTACATTCACGTTCTGGTGCTATTAAGAAGTAAGTTCTTCATAAAAATATGCAAGTATCACAATTTTTCCGAATTTAGTTGAGAAACATGGCCGGGTATGATAGTTTCTTTACACATTTTCCTCATAAATTGAATTGAAATGAAAGTGCTGAGAGGTTTCATTGAGCAGAAATTAAGAGGGTAATGGATAATCCGTGGTATGGTATATTCTGACGTTGGTTTTGGGCAGTGTACATGTTCACAGGTGTGTCGTATCGGGATGTGTACACTGATGTCGAATTTCCGCTTTGCGACGTTGCACTCGCGACGCCGTCAGCACATCTTGCCGCGGTCGGTTAGAATTCCGCTCAGGACGCAAGGGTCTGGTACCATGGAGGTCCTTCAAGAAATAGCAGTTTATCTCATCATTATCTGAAAATAATAACTTTTGTGCCCTAAAAAGGCAGAATAGCGACATAAAAAGTGAAAGAAGCGATAGCATTGCCTGATAACAATCCTAATTAAGAAATAATTAATTCGGGCGTTAAAGCCCAAAGGAATTGTTGCAATGTACGCAATCACACGCGAAGAAATCCGCACGCCGCTTGCCGAGCGAAAATTCGACATAAGTGTACGCATCCGTCGTATCGTAGCCGTATCAACTGCCGTTTGGTATGATGCGTCTTGCAGCCATACGCTATCGTACACGCCCACATGGAGGAGCAGGCACGTGGGGGCATCATGGAAGTATTTTGAGCGTATTATTGGGTCTTTTATAACTAATTTTATAGCGCGCTTGTTCCTACCCTGTGTAAACACATGAGTTCCCTTTTCACTCTGCAAGAATACCCCATGAAGACGACGGGATGTGATTGAGTGGCACCACACACTTCGATTTAGCGTTATTTCAACACAAGGTTCAAAGGAGCTACGTGGCGTCGTGCACAGCTATACACTGAAAAGGCTTGGAGGCTCAAAAAGCACATCAAGGCAGTGGCAACATGGTCTTGTAAGCGCTTGTCGGATGGGGGTCGTTCGGTCGAATTTCGCCCCGCGGCGTCGCACTCGCCGCGCTGTCGGCACGACTTGCTGCAGTCAGTTGTAATTCCGCTCAATATGCAGGTGGGTTGGTATCTGAAGGACTTTCAGAGATTGCAGGTTGGAAGCTTCGGAAGTTCTTATACGTTGGGGGGTGTTGCTGTTTCAACGGATGAAACTACAAACAACTGACACTCACGGCGCGCGGGCGGCCGCGCGAAAATTCGACCAATCGACCCCCACCCGCACACATTAGGTCCTGATAGTAGCATAGTACGCAGACGCAACGCCGCACACTTCAGTCCAGCAAGGCAGGGCACAAAGAGGATGATTTTTTGGCCTGCAAACAGGCTCAAACTTCCGTTGAGAAATTCTTGGCCGGGGAGGTGTTGCATCTGGTCCATCTGGAGAGGAAAGTCGTATTCTTAGAAGTCAACAGTGATCAAAGAAATCTCTCAAGCTGAGCATCCATAGAGTAAGGGGAGATATGATAAAACTGACTACGCGCCACGCTTAACTCTGCCTGTAAGGCAATTTTCAAAAAAAAAAGCATCCACCACTACTTCTTCGAAAGCCGAGTGTGAGCGGTGTTCTAACGTTCGGGTCCGGGTCCGGTTCTCATTGTCAGTTATGGCTCACCTTTGTGCAGCGATAGAGGTGCACCATCTGCACTTGATGACCGAGCTATGAGCTTGGAAGGAATCGAATTACACAAATTATCCTGGAATGTGTCTCAACTCATTTTTTTTTTCGGAAAATGCATACATCGCTGCTCCGGCTCATGTGTTTCCTTTTCGTTAATCACATTTGCATCGACCACAGAACCCGTGCTGACAGCTCTCAAAAATTTCGCGATGCCAACCTTTTTGGACGGGGGTGATGTAGTGACTGGTGGCGCGAACTGCCACTCTCATGGTGCAGGGATCAAACCTCGGATAGACGTCCGCTCAGGTCAACCAGTCCTTCCATCCTTTCGGGATCAGTGAAATGGTATCAGACTCGTGTGGAAGGGTAGACGCACTGATTTTTATATCGGCTGGCTTTCTGAATGGAACTATAATGTGCGGCGCATTCTACAGAAGGGATCGGTTAACTCAAAAACTCTGTTCTTCAATTTTTTAACCTCTTAATAGTAAAATACTCATTCAAATGACGCTATGAATGAGCTTTGACCAAATGAGGCATTGACCATAAATCAGGCTTTCAGTGTGTTCAAGAAAGCAGCTGGCCGTGGCGAGCGACGTTTTGGTGATGTGGATGGAGGAGAGACAGAAGGGGCGTCTCTAATGGCAGGTTGTCTTCTTGCATTGTTAGAGGTTGAGGAAGCGATAATGGTGAAGACGATACCTGACACAACTCGACGTGCTCAGGTACAACATTTCTGATTTCAGTCCTAATGCAGCTCAGAAAAACTCCATATTCCATGCAGGTCTTTCGTGAACTGGTCGCCAATCCGCTCAGTTTTGTAATTCGACACATTCAACGAGTTGTACAGGACAGTGACAAAGGAGTGCTTCCCCTACTTCCTCTGCTGCGGTTTCTCTCTGCTCATCAGACTCGTCTCCAGAATCTCGCTACGGTTAGTGATAGGGTGTTATAGCTGTAGCTTTAGCACGAGACACAAGTTCTCCCTTTTATCGCGCGCCTCATTATAATGACACTGGGAGGGGGAGGCTTCTGGCTTACGGTATGGGATAATGGTGGCTTGCAGTTGCCGCAATGCACGGACGATACCTCGCCAAGACGTCGAAAGTGAATTAATTAGGTTTTAATAGTAATCACACTTTTTTCTTACGCTTCCGCTTCCTCTTCACTTAATTGTTTTACTTGTTTGTTGCTGCGTGTTGTTCCACATATTTCACATCATCATCAATGAATATAAATACACCCTACGAGACAACAAATGACATCTCTACAGCGGACAACTCGGAAAGTCAGTGTGTTGATGCAAATGTGATGCGAATACACTCCACAGCGTCGCGCTTTCGGATCCGGTTTTTTCCATCGATTATCGCTCCTAACCTTGAGTGGTCGTTACAAAATAATCATTTTCTTGCATCTTCCTCTTTCTTCGGCCCCCTTCCCGTCCCTTTGAAGGCGCCGGCAGGGCACGGCTTGGGGTGTTATCATTCCGCAGCACGACGTGTCGTTCTGCAGTTTATCCGCTGGGAGAGTTGCCGGCGAGGACGGGGAATCGTCCGCGTTCAGCTGATTTGCCTCTCCCCCGTCTGCATCTACTGCCGGTTAATGACGCAGAGGGGCCCGAAAAGGAAGCGGTGTTTTCGAATTCCTAATTCTCGGGCTTCTCGCCGTTTTGTTTAGCTCTTTCTCTACTATTACACTGCTGTGTTCCCCTACTTTCATATTTCACAATTTACCAAATCTCTCCTCCCAGTGTCTTTAAAGTTGGTAACCCCATCTGTGCGGTCATTTTTTCCCACCCACGCACAAATGAGCAGCGCACGCGGAAGACGCGTTGAAGCCTAGTGTTAGATACACCTTTTCGTGATACACTCTGACAAATTTTCATGCTTCTCTTTCTCAGAACAGTATGGCCGATGTTCCTTTCGAAGCTTTGATGCGACTACTTCGAGTGAAATCCTCATCGTACATTAACGAATTTGTTGAGAAATTGAAGAACGACAACAGTAAACTGCCTGTCGATGGTAATGTCCATCCGATCACTGTTACCGTGAGTTCAGTGAACGTTGAATTTTTGGGTTTTTGGAAAATATTTTGTGAAATATGGTATCTTCTTTGTTCTGATTTAAGACAATAAATTTCCTGGCAACATTAACCGTCCACCGCCATACAGTTACCCAACAATTGCTTCTTATGACCGCTCCACAAGGAACAAATTCTGCACTTCTGCTACCAAAGCTTTTTGGTGGGTAGATTTTTTTATTTTTCATATTTTTATAAAAATCTGGTTTGATTCTCTCCAATATTCATACTTATATTTATCCATCATGCTAGCATGGGTGTCCATCACATCAAGTGAATAACAGATTGGTGCAGTTGAAAACAACGAAATATAAATTATAAACAAATTCGCGTTAGCCATAGGTTTGATCTTAGATAGACTTTCATTGGCAACAAAGTTGGCATCGTGTTTTCGCCACGCCCCTAACATGGATAGGGGCGGAGGTAACACGCCCCTAGTGCTGTCAGCAATAATTCCGTCATTCCCCGCTCCCTTTCAAAGATTGCGAAATATGTCTTTGAATGACATGACATACAAATTTAATAGACAGGCTTATAGGCCTCTCGTCCTGAAGTCACAAATACCGAATGAGGAGAATTACTTGATTTTTTACCACCTCGCATAGCACTCCTCAAACCTGCTCATTCTCATTTCAGCAAGGATTCTGTCGGCATTGGGAACGACACTGAAAAAGAAAAGCGAGAGTTACGATGATCCTGCCTTGTCGAGCCTATTTCTTCTCAATAACTACAACTATATAGCAAAAGTTAGTTTTTCCGAGATATCACTCTTTAATCTTGAAATCCGCTCAGAAAATAAAAACTTTTTTAGGCTCTGGAAGATGACGAAGATGGTCTGTTACCAGTGATAAACGAGCAGAATACGCAGATACTGTCGTTTTATCACTCTGAAATCGAGCAATGCGTCAATCTTTATATGCGCAGGTATGGCCATGGGATGCTTCAATGGGGCGCCTTCAAGAATAACTTTGCCGTACTGTGGAAAACATAGATGCAGAATAGCGTAACAATAGAGAAAGAAAAGGAGTGAAAAGACCAATTGTTCGAGAAATAGGGCTTTCCTGCTGCTACTTCATAGGACCTTCTAGGATGTGCTTTTCTACCCTCTACATCACTGAAGAGCTCATAAATGGCATTGAACGTTGTCCCGTTCTTCGGGGCTCTCGGCTAATGGGGGTGTATATCGTTAGGACAGAAGCGTCGCGTAGCCGTGTTCGGCACGCGCCGGAATGGTGCGAGCTATGCGCGCCGTATTCGATGGGTCTTGAAGAGATGACAGTGCTCTACGCCTCATTCTATGCGTAATCGCTTCAGGACTCAACTAATACGGTGCGCATAGCTCGCACCATCCCATCGCGTGCCAACACGGCCACGCGACGTTTCTGATGGCACCAACCGCACCGAAACGCACCCAGGCGAGGTGCCTAAGAAGTGCTTGAAGCACTTCTTACCGTGCGACTTTCGCCACACATCTCTTTCTTGAAGCTGTTCCTCCATTTGGAAAGGACGGGTGTTCCCATTTCTGATTCCTTTCATTACTCCTAGCGGTGTTTCCGAAGACAAGAGGTGCCCTCAGGATGTGAGAGGACTCGTGCCAACTATTATTCACTTCTTAATGGTGCTTTCCTACTGATTAGATGGAGCCTTCTCGCCCTCCTCTGAAGCAGGAACCCGCGAGTCTCCATCCTCCTACAGGCTTGCACCGCCGAGCGCACGCACTTCCTTCGAATTATGCCGAAATTTTCTTTTTTGAGCCATTTTTCTGGGGAACTGAAGGATTCCGCGTCACAGCAGTGAGGCTGGGGAGCGAAAGCGAAGTTCCACCCCTTGGCTCCTGATGTCTCTACCTCCCTCGTGTTCTTCCTCAGTTGCATTGTATATTGTGACAGTGGCTATTAATTGAAAACAGTGGACTCTTTTCAGCTGGAATCAATGTATCGCAACACTTCAAGGGGCTCAACGTATTGGAGACGATAAAAACATGATGAGGAACATGATTGCGGTAAGGTGCCATAACTACACATCCCTCAAAATCGTTTAGACCCCGAAAAGTTCAGTTGCGGGAGGGTTTTACTCAGCTGCTATATACATCAGACTTTTCACTTTCCCGGGCCATTCTTGTATCAATTACTCTCGTCGGTGTGAAAAAACTCTGTAGACCAGTCTCACCTACACCCATTAAGCGGGATTCCCCCTGTTATAACCTGTGTTGTATGTCACGGCATTATTCGTTGTATCGATTAGCAAGTGGGGTTTTAGCCACTGCTTCACCACAGAGGTTGACAGCTTGTTAATTTAGATTCTGCACAGCTAGGTCATACCTGCTGACTTTAGGGTACCTCTCAAGTCGTTAAGCATTCAAAGCTGATGAGGGAGGGAAGGTTGTCGAATGAGTTCACGTAGTCTGGTCGATGTTAACAACCACGCCCATCGGGCAGACTTCAGCCTCATGTTGAAGATTCTCTTCATAGCTGTTTCCACATGGTCATTTATGCCATTTCGTGCTATCTCATGAAGTCCAAATGAGAACTCTTTCAGAATTTCGCCCGTGAGTTCGATATGACTGTTTCACAGCAACGTGATTACTGCATAGCAGATCTGAAACTTCGAGCTGTCGTTTGTGATCATGTCAAGAGGGCTATATTGACGTTGTATAGTCCTCTTATGCAAAGGGTAGAAATGCTTGGTGAACAATTTGTCACACGACAATTAAAATACTCGATAGAATCACTGGAATCCAATATCGATCGGCTATTTGATGCTTCTAGTTAGATACGATTTGATCTTCTTGTGAGCATTAACCTCGGTCTCCAATTAAGGTACGTAAGTCTTATCACGGAGCAAGGCGATAGCAAAAATTGCAGCAAGAAACCTTACGAAAACGTTTTGACCCGGTCGATAGGTTCATTAACACCGCCCCTCGCAGAAACTCCGCCCCGCATTTAGAAAAAAAGGAGATCGTTGTTACCTTCCGTGAGGAAACATTGACGAAGTTATGCATATTATTTACTTTGTATTACTGGGAAAAATATAGCTTTAGGCTTAGGTTGGGAAAGCTCTCACCTAGCGGTCTGTGAATCGTAACATCTTTGAATTTACGACAAGGATGCTTTGTTATGGGCAAAAGCTCGGATTTACGGTTTTTCAATGGAAACAGCTAGAGCAAACCTTTGAGCTGGCTACCTGTGGAAACTTTGATATTGTCTTCTTGTTGTGGCCACTGCACCGTTGTGGCTGTGCTTTCAACAATTTTACTCAGGGTCGAACCGAGTTCCGAACTTTTCTTTTTCTGAGAATTACCATCCCCTGGAATCTATACCGCCGGCTATGTACGACGACACCAAACTTGGGTCCTCAAGAAAAGATCGGCGATCGACAACCTCATTTTACCAGCCAAAATACGATTAGCCGGAAGATCCTCGACCTTTATTCAATCCTTAACTCCGATTATTACTCTTTAACCACCTTCTTCGCTGCATGTATATTTTCATGTACGTTATTGTACATTTCTTAAATTTAGACTCGCTTTGTATAGGTATAACCTTAGAGCCAAAGTTAAGGCATAATCCATTGAAATACGGCATGATTCTTTGCCAAAACTGTGATTACTAGTGCACTGTGTTTTTTCATGTTTCTAAAATATTTAATTTAGTTCATCATCTTTTATGATATCGATGGATCTTTTATGATACCTACTTAGTATTGTTATGGCACATTCCACTGATATTTGCTACTTAGCACTAGTAACTTATGATATCGTGAATCTTCGCTTTTGTGGTTGCGGTAACCATCTCCAGCAATGGCCTACTTACTTTTTTGATCGTGTATTAGTATTGGAAGCTGTATTTAATAAATTGTTGCCACGTGTTTGTTCCTGATGCTGGAAGCTGAAATATCCTCTCTGTACTTCAAGTTTGATTGCGTTGTGGTGTGATTTGAAAAGAGCGATGGGAACTATTCGATTATCACTACCCCAGACACCGTGAGTTGTCAAAGATATTATTTTTGCAGAAACTTCCACCAGAGTCGTTATTTAGGGTGCTTATCAGAAAAATGAATCCGTTTTTGACGGTGGCGCCATTTCGGTGCAATCGCACAAAGTTTGTGCATCAACTCCTTTTCACCAAAATCGCTGAAACTTAATCCAGGGGGTATTTTCGGGGTGATGTACGCACATGACATCTTTTTGAGGCGCTAGCGTCGTTTACTTCAACTACAGCGCCAGTGTAGTGGTGGGCACCACCCTGTTCCCGCAAGCTTTACCACCGCAGCAAAAATGAACGTGACTGGCGCAATGTTGAGCCAAACGGCTCCCATGCTGGAAACCAAAGTCATATCCGTGATCAGCATTCTAAATAGCCTCTAAGTGACAATTTTAAACGAAGTTGGTGAATAGCAGCTGCTGTATTAAAGGCACACCACGCGATAATCACATTAGTGGCTTACTTTCTTGGGCAAGTAGGTCCTTAGATAGGTGCTAAGGCTGCACCATTGTTGCGGCTCGATAGTGCATCCTCGCGGCGACAGGTGCGCTCTACCCGAGCCGAGTTGAGCCCATCGAGCCGAATCACACCTGGCCTTAGACGATCAAATTTCCAACATGGCTCTCACGTGTAGAAGGGAACTTGCGATAAGACAAGATAAGGCAGCGATTTCACTAGTGAAGGCAGCTTCAACAGGGAAGAACAGGTAATATCGTGGCATTTTGCGCGATATCATCCAGTAAAAGCTCTTCTGTAATCTCCAATACTCGTACGAGGACTGAGGGCAGGGAGTTTTATTTCTGGTTGTTTTGAGGGGTCTCGATCTATTTTTTTTCATTGGTGGGTAAAGCAGGGCCTTTACGTCCTGTAATACGCGCGATAACTCTTACTATTTATCGCAGGGTGTGCCTTTAATTAGGTGCGGTTACTCCAAGGGTCAACATCAGAAACGGATGGCATATTCGTAATCAGCAATCCAAATGACCCCCGTGAACGGAGTCTCAGCGAAAACATTTTTTGACAAACTTGCGATGTCTGGGGTAATGATATTTCGATAGTGCCGAGAGTTTTTGCCTCGAGAAGCAAAGACTATGCTCCTGATTAAGATTCCATGTGATGTGTGGCACTTTCTTATTGGTACGCTCGGTTGCACGCCTTCGCACACTCGTCTGCGCCCTCTCGCCGAGCAGGTATCCGGAGAGTATAGTAGCGGATGCCCAAGACTACCCATGACTGCTACGAAGGCACACCAAACCTACTCTTTCAGGAAACGGTTGGGCCGCGTTCATACTCAGGGCCGGCAGGGCGTGGTTGCATACACACGCAGTGAGGCAAGGGGGAGGTGCAGAGACGAGGCAGGATGGCATATGTGGAGGTGCAGACACACGCAGCCACGCCTGCCGCTAGCACCGCAGACTATGAAGCGACCTCACGGTATTATCGCAACGAGGGGGGGAGGTGCATCCCAATATGGACATTATTGCCACCTGACCCTAGAAGGAGGAGAGAAACCTCTTTCCTTCACAAAGGCTCAAGCAAATTATACTCCTAAGTGTGGAGATTGACCCCTGAATGATCCCTCAATGATGCTTAGATGTGCAACTTTTAGTCTATTAAAGTGAGGAGGGAACGCAAAATTTTCATCGACGTCGAAGCTTCTTTCCCTCCCTAGGCTTACATTTAGGCTAAAGCAGATGGGACAGCACATGCTTTTTCATGTCGGCGAGAAGTTGCGTCTCCCCCCCCCCTCCCTCCCCTTACTTTGATTGACCCGCAATTTTTTATAAGATGTCCCCCCCCATCGCGATAGCACCAATTACTTGTCGCGGATGAACTCTCATCATGTGCGGTCATCGGTGGTACTCCAGCTCTCAAACTCCCGTCGCACCAGCCTTTTCAGTCAGAGCCCATCGGACCATCACGCCTCACCAGGACAACAGCACTCAGTTCGGCGAACCTACCCCCGAGGATCTAGGAGTCTTCAGCTCTCCGCTAGACCATGAGGGGTTCGTCCAGCTCTCCGTTAGGCACACAGCACACCCTCTAGTCTCCCCCGCAATAGCAACATATTAACACACAATAGAATTGCACACCGCATCATAGGGACACATCCTATATTTAAGACATAACACAAGATGACATACATAACATTTATTAACAGCGTAGTAACATCATACCTGCTATCCTTCTCTCCCAAGTCGCCTCCGTTGAGTCGACCTCATCAGTCGGCTATACGCAGTAGACCCCCTCCGCGTTTCCTCTTGATCATTTGGCTGGCGGTGTCTAGATGGGACCTGAACCACATAGCTGCCTCCAGTGGGAGCAGGGGTGGACACCAGCTAACTCATGTGCCACCGCTCCATTACCCGAGCACCAGGAGTGCAATGGCATCCTGAGTCCCGAGTATTTCATGGCGTTGCCCGATGAAAACCGACTAACAGTCGGCGACCAGCCTTTTATACTGGTCTCAGCCACAGAGGGCGTAGCCAACCGCGAGCGCAATGCGCTGCAGCGGTTGCAACCGCACGCGGATGGGCCGCGGAGCGCGATGCCCCCAGCGGCCAACGTCGCGGTCCGTGACATTACTATTCAAGTCAGTCGCTCTCCGAAATTACCGTGTTACCGTACCTCTGTCGAAAATTGCTGTTCGCAGTATTCCACAGTCATTCAGACAATGTCATTGCACTATCAAGCCACGTTATCACCATAGTCCTGTACGAAGTGTACGGTAATATAGCTTGGCGTGAGATGAGACATAGTGTGTGCGCTCACGCGAACCAAAAATTTCCCTCGTCAAAACCCTTCCGCAGTTGAGTCTTGCTACATTTTAATCAATTATACTAAACGATATGCACACTTGAAAGACAAAGAGCAATTAATGCCTTCGCCGTGGTCTACCTACTGCTTCTCTTTTTTCCATCTTAATTTTGTAGTTGATATGTTAGGAACTCTTTTTTACAAAAATGGGTGCTACTGGAGATAGGGAGAGAGGGGGCACTCAACAAAAGCATGGGCCGCGTCCATTTTTTGCTCATAGGCGCTCTCAAGGTTTTATGCCTACATATAGGTAACTAGTAAAAAATTTAGCGAGTGCTTATGTAGTCTGGGCACTCTTCTGAGCTCGGGGTCCGGTGCTACTTTTGCCTAGGTTTCTAGCCTAAGCCTTAGTTTAGGGTAAGCCTCCACTCCCTCGAGGTAAGGCTTCGGTAAAAATATTCACTCGAGTATACAAACCGATGATTGTATAACGGTTTTGAGTGAGGGACGATAGCGCGACAATGAGTGCCCGTAGCAGCTAGTAATAGATAAATTATCCTAAATTATCCTGACAGTATACTGCGAGAAATTAGCTTTAATCAGATTAAACAACCATTTACGCGTATTTACGTAAGCCTAGGGAGAGGGGATCTGCTTCTCCAGGCTCAGACATACATAAGCATAAGATAGAAAAAGCACAAATCCTCTCTATCAGAACCGTTTCTTTGCAAAATTTGAGCCTGATCCGGCTAACGCTATAAAATGTCTGCGCTTCAACGATGACGTTAGAGAGCAGGGCACAGTGTACTGCCTCCCCCCCTAATTCCAGTGACGTCCAAAAACATCCCCTTACTGGTACCTATTAACAATTTTCCCGCTTTTACCCTCTTTACTGACAAGCCGCAGCTAGAAATGTGGACTGCTTGCACCACTTTCAGTTTGGATAAAGACTCGATACGTACTGGCCCAACGGCTTTGGTATCTCAAGAAATGCTGTGACGCATAAAGTAAGCGAGCCGTTTTCGGTTAGCTACAGGGGTACAGGTCACTGTTACCTAGAGAAAGATTGGAAAACAGCATGCTGAAGTGCGAATCATACGTCGAACGTGTCGTCAGTCTATGCGTCGCCTCAGATGCCGTCTGATGATCCCGATTCCATACGTTTCTTTCCCGCCTAATCGCCTATTCACCCATTCGCTTTGTCGATCTGATCCATGTTGCTCAGTCGCTTGATCGCCTGAAACGTGGCGCTATCGCAAACTCTGGTCTCGTGGGATACGGTCTTATCTTATCTTCTCGTTATCAGCCATTGATCTCACTTGGTATGGGGAACATGGCCGCTTGTAAGGGGCTGCGTCACTTCAACCTCCCATCACTGACGTCCAGGCCGCTTGAAATCTGTGAAAGTTTCCGAGGTTCGAAGGAACCCTCCATCTTACTCATCTAGGGATTTGCTCTCCCCCGTTTCGAAGAAGTACTGTACTAGTTTCTTGTTTTCCAAAAACAGTCACTCACATCAAGCGAGAGTGCGGATGGGCAGTTCTATACATGATTTGTATAGTTTACTCACCTGATCCTTCCCGTAACTATTTTTCGAAAGAGAAGACTAGCAGCATTCTCCATAAATGTTCTAGGTTGTGAAAGGGTGAAGTATAGCACTACCTATCCTTCGCATGTTGCGACAGTAATCAATTTGGAAAAATGCGTCAGCCGCGTTCGTGCCGAACGTTCTGGGAAAATCAACGCGTTGATGGCAGTGTTCACACAAATCGGCCCATTTGCCCCTTTTCATGAGCTTTCCTAGTCGGGGGAGATTCTGGGGCATCAGTATCCATTTTGCGTCGAATAATTGCCGAATCACCGATACGCCATTTTTGCTGCTATGCGCATCTGTTCAACTTTCAAATCTCCGATTCACTCGAAACATTGTCTAAAGTAGCATCCTAAAACGTTTATTCAGACCACTCGAAGATTGGCCGTTTGCTAGCACTTTTAATCCATTTAATCTTTTTTATATTAAGGCTATCTACAAGCACAACGGGAGACTTCCTTAGCAATGGTCGCCTGGAAGGCTGCTTCATCTGTAATCGCTGGTAAGTGGATGTGGTTGCTACCTTTCAACATATAAGCAATCATATTGTTGCTTAGGACTTGTGGAAGATTCTTTTTTGGGCAAAATAACTGGAATAAGATCCCGTTGTGGGGCTCGCCAAACCCCTTGCTCTTTCAGTATAATGTGACCACGCCTGTATGATCCTATTTATGCATAAACCTACAGAAAAAGTGCTGCAGATGTGTGTTTCGGTACTACCGCATCGAGGTGGGGCACCTAATTGTGCTCAGCCTCTGATGCTAATTTTGCATAAGCTCCAGGAGGGGGAAGCAACTCCTTTTTAGAGCAAGACAGAAATATAGGCGTCGTGAGTGTCAATCGAGGTTGCTTAGATGTTCAGTATTTAGTAGACACCTCTCTCACTGCATAGCACCTTTTTAAAGCCTGGCTTTAAGTGAGCCGTTCTACTGGTCGTGTGTTAGTCATGAAGCGTGGGGCTACTGCCAAATTCATGCCGAATGCATTGGTGTTTCCTGGTGGAGTGGTGGCTCCTTGCGATGAAAAACTCGGTCATCCATCGAGAATCGCTGCCATAAGGGTGAGTTATTGGAATTCGTGTGCCTTACAAATAGAAACATTGTTATTGCGAAATTTTCTATTGCAATCATGTGGTCAAATAAAGTCGAGGGAAAGACGCAACTTTGCGTCGACGTTTCACCCTCTTCTTTCCCTCCCTAGGCTTAGGCTAAAGCAGATGAGACCTATGCTTTGACCTGTGCTTTTTCATGTGGAAGGAGGAGATATCAGTTTTAGCCTAAGCCTAGGGAGGGAAAAGAGTTTCGACGTCGACGCAAAGTAGCGTCTCCCCCCCCCCCTCCCCCGACTTTATTTGACCCCAATCATGTTCTTTGGCAGAAGCGTATAGTAATGTGTTGAGGCGGCAAGAATAGTGTAGATTAATGCGTTCAACGAGGCAGACTTATAGGTCGGAAGTTGGTGGAACCATAGAGTTGACGGGAAAGAACATAACTACATGTCGATCAGAAATTTGTTGGATCAGCGGAATCATGGAGTGAATGAACATCTGACACATACCATTTTTTAATTTCGCTTACGGCAGCGTTCATAGTATTGGAATCTGCGGGAAACGAGAAAGATACGTATTGATTGGGAGAATTGCGGAAATACAGAGTTCTGGGATTTGCGGAAAGGCATGAGATACGTACCGGTTTCCATGCTACGGAGAGTCTAGAGTATTAGAGAAAGGAAATGAATGGAAGTGGGAGTTGTTGAATTTGCGGAATTTTGGAAATTGAGAATCATAGAATTTGCGGGATTGTGGAGTCCGCGGAAAGGGGTAAGATAAGTATGGATTGGGAGAATTGCGGAATTTGCGTTTTTGTGGAAATGAAGAATTGTGGAATTTCCGGTAAAGCTATAGATACGTACTGCTTTCCGTGTCACGAAGAGACGAGAGGACTAACGAATATGAGCGATAAGTGTCTTCATTTCCACAAATCTCACAATTCTGCATTTCCGCAAACTCCTCAATTCCACTTTCCACAATCCTCCCGCTGTATGCTTATCTATTCTTCTTTCCACAGTTCCGCTAAATCCGCAATTTTCTAATCTAATCGATACCTATCTAATCCTTTTCCTCAAATTACGCAATTCAGCAATCCCACAGATTTTGAAACTATGAACGCTACCTACCGTAGAAGATTAGACTGGCGTCAAGTAGAAGGGGAGTAAAATTAGTGGAACATGCGCAACTCGCGGAAAAGGAGCGGAAGTGGTGGAAACTCGATACGTATCCATCGCTGTCATGACGCTTACTTACGATCAT
This sequence comes from Trichostrongylus colubriformis, assembly GCA_963978905.1. Taxonomy (NCBI): domain Eukaryota; kingdom Metazoa; phylum Nematoda; class Chromadorea; order Rhabditida; family Trichostrongylidae; genus Trichostrongylus; species Trichostrongylus colubriformis. The sequence goes on along the minus strand of OZ022259.1, from coordinate 17,929,421 downwards.
TTTTACTACGTTATGCTTTCTGTACCACCTGTGCTCTACTTGTCGCATTATTCCCTTTTCATGAACTTTTCGAAGAAACTGGTATACTCCTCGGTCAAAAAGAATCTGCAGCGAATTCTCCGGAACTACAAGTGATCCAAGAAAATACGAAAACGAATCCAGAGCAATTCAAGATGGTAAGGAATATCTGCATTGAATATGTTACCACCATAAGGTCTGTTTATGGGCTCAGCCGGGTTGCCTCATTCCCCACTTTGTTCTCAGACTGTTGAAATGCTGAAGAACAAGTTTTTATAGGCTTGTTCCTCTCCACCAGTCGATGAATTGTTGGAATGGAATACATGGCTGACACCTTCTTCATATAAGCGACGATACATGACATCATTCTTCATAGTACAACTTGATGGTGAGTTTTGTGGTCCATTGGCTGTGGAGTTTCTCAAAAACAAATTTTCAGGTGAACCTGAGGTTCATATGTGTGAACGAGAGATGTCTCATTATAGTTGGATAGAACCGAAGGACTGCTTAGAGAAAGCTTTTAAAGGAGAAGTCATTCTGCCGCCTCCTCAAGTCTATGAATTGACGCGAATTTCACAGGTTAAAGCGCTTTTGGGTGGGGCTCTTATTCATCAATCTGCTCTTCAATAATATTTGCAATAGCAATCTGTTTTCTCTGCAGTTACAGTCTGGTAAACCTTCTTCTTTTCAGACCGCAAGCGAGGATCTCGTAAAGTTCAGTAATAAAACGCACGTGATTTGCCCTCAGAATATCTTTGCTCAGGACTCTCCACTTATTACAAGTGTGTTGCCTGGAGACCACCTCTATATCGGTAGAATTCTTGGCTCTCTACGTTTTTGAGTTCTTTTTTTTTTGTAATTTGCTCTTCTTTAGATGAGGACAGCTTTAATCAGCCCCCTTGCACTTCATCGCAGGATGTTCTTCGTATTGATCCTCAAAAACCAACGCATCGAGTGGAATACTTTGCTGAACCTTTGTACGCAAACTGTAAAATATATATGCATAATTTGTCACCTAAATATCGCAAAGAATTTCATCAGTTTGTTACGGATTTGAAGAATTTGTCAAAGTAATTCCTGGTGGGTTTTGTAGGACGTCCATCGGTTGTGGAGCCGTGGTCAGTAACTTGTGGTTGGACGACTTATTTTAATTGAATAGTCTTGCTCGACAGCGAAGCGGCCGCCTGTTTCACGAACCTCGAATGAAAATCACGCTCGATCACAAGGTTGGGACTTTTATATCGAAATGAAATGCATTAGGGTGATGAACAAGTTCGTGTCAACTACAGCGTTAATGACCAAGTTGAAATAACTTTCAAATATGAGATTATTAAACTTTTGATATACCTTGTACACGTGCCTACTCGAAGAATCGGGTCCCTGCTTGTGGAGCTCCAAAGTGGCTCATTCGATACAGTGTATGCAAAAAGTATGTGGACATTTCACAATTCTGTTTGATAAAATTGGCATTGATTTTTGCAAAATTTGGCGCAACTTTCCACTTGCTATTATGTGGCCTCCTAACATTAACTGTAAGCGTTTGGACACTCATGACGCGAACCTTTACAATCCCCATTTTAATGTGTATTTTCAGGTGTGCACATACTTTTGTTTCGATAGGCACTGTATTACCTTTTCGAAGGGCAACATTTATGCATCGAAAACAATGCATCCATTGAAAGTAGGTGCACCGACTGAACTTCGTTCATCGGCATTGCTTCGATGAATTATCAATAACTTTATAATTTTTACATAGAAATTCAATACCTTTTCCTTCGTGTTTCGCAAAAACTATGGCTAGCGGTTCCCCTTAAATATTCCGATTGAGTACACCTTCTAATTCTTGGAACTAAAATGTGAGTTGAACCATAACCAACAATGTGAATCCGTGTGAAATATCTATTTCCACACCATATATTTGATTGAAAAGCCTATACTACCTATTCAACCATATTTTTTTGTTATCGAATTTGCTATGACATCGTCCAACAGGATTTCAGGCGACCTTTTTAGGAATTTGGGTAGCTCAGACTAGACCGTGTATTCAAAAGAAGTGTCGTGTGGTCATAACAATCTTGCGCAAAGGTTTAAACTGACGATTTTCGCCTTTGGACATTTTGTGCGCGGAACCTAACCAGCAGGGCTTTTGTTTATTTTATCGAATATTCGCAGGCTTTCTAATTTCTGTGTTTAGATTACCCTTTACTAAATGAACCACGTGTTTATTGTTTTATTACAATAGGATTTTATGGTGTTCCGTGTGCTATATTAGTAACGGAGAAAAGATAGCGTAGTCGCTCTACGTCACTCCCTTGTCAGCCAGTATAGCTGAATCCATCCTCTACTGCATTGCCACAGGTCAGGGAAGGCTGTAAGTGTCAAGTAGTCGCTTGGACTGAACGGTACCTATTAGGCTTTAAAGTTAGGAGTTAGTATCTATCTGAAGGTGTCTCAGTTTGGCTGCGATCATACTTTGCGGTGCCGGCGACAGGCTGCGTGTCTCAGCGTCTTCGCCTGTGACACCCTATCTCGTTGCCTGTGTCGCCTTTGCCTCCCCAATGTTACTCTGCCTACCCTTAAAGACACCAGGAGGGGGTAATTTTGGCTTACGGTAGAACAGACGTAGTGTGGACGAGCTTGAGTGGCCGCCATTGCACAAACTCGCCAATTTGACGCCTTGGCATGGTGCCAAAAGAAGATGTTTCTAATATAGAATTGTTTTTTCCTTTTAGTTTTCACTTTGTTCTTTCTCATATTGTTTCTAGATGTACTTACGGGTCAAATAAAGTCGGGAGGGGGGGGGGGAGAGGCAAAATTTTTACCCACGTCAAAGCTTCTTTCCCTTCCTAGGGTTAGGCTAAAGCAGATGAGACCTATACTTTGACAGATGCTTTTTAATGTGGTAGGAGGGGATATCAATTTTAGCCTAAGCCTAGTAAGGGAAAGGAGCATCGACGTTGACGCAAAGTTGCGTCTTCCCCCGACTTTATTTGACTGTTCTGAGATTTTCAGGTATAGAAATGCACAATTAAGAAGATCTATAAGTAAACAAGTAAAATATGTCACTAGAAAACAGTAAAGAGGAAATAATTCAAAAGTAAGGTTACATCAGGCCGAAGACAAGCTTCAAAATGAACGAAGCGTGGCTCGGCCACGGAAGCTTGCAGTTCGGACGGAAGCGCGCCCTGGGGGCAAATAGCGCCCTGTGGCGCGTTTTTCAGCGCCGGTTTCGTTACACATTGTATCTACCGAACCCATATGTTTGTTTTCAGACGCCATTGTTTTCGCAAACGTTATTCCGCCCTTGCCCCCCTCCCGGTGCCTTTAACGCAGCCATGCCATGCCGTCGCAAAGTATGAATGCGACCTCAGGTAGAAGACCTCGCTAGTGATTGGAAAAGCACTAGAAGGGGTAATTTGGGTATTCAGAAGGGGACATGACCACAAATTCGTGCTTGCGCTCTGGAATCTGTATGGCGCAGTCGCGGTGAGAGGTAATTTCTATTCATCCTTTTAAAAAATTTTCGGTCATTACGTACTAAAAACTGGAAAGCATGGAGTGCAGTTTCGAGTCCTTTCCGAGACCAAAGCTTTTGCCCATAATCAGCAAACTAATAGTAATTTGTAAGGTTTTGAGAAAACCCCACGGCGACGCACTTGGTCACTTCCAAGTTGTGACAATGGCTACCGTTTGGATTCGTGTTGTATCTAACCAACCGAGAATGACGTCATATTCGTGGAAAGTGTAACCGCTTCATTTCCTTCTTTTTGCGCTTCGCCGCCTCTTAGCACATCTGCCTTCGTACTCAACATTAAACCTATTTGAATCTCGTGGTGCCTTTAGGATATTGGAAGTTGTGAATCAACCCTGTCCGCAATACTGGCGTAGTTTCCTGTTTATGTATTCACCGCTGATCGGACTTTTTTTTAAAGACAGATAATTTGAGCGCGATGATTTGGTTGGTTCAAAATGGAAGTAGAGGTTGTGAGTAAGCCTCAGTTTCCATGCTCAAAAACCCGTGAAATGGGATCTCTGTTTGACTCCCGTCGCGAACGTGTTTGTCTACGTTTGTCTACGCGCCATATGACTGACGTACTGCTAAGCGCGAACCAGTGATGTATGGTTGCCATACGCAGGACATGACACTCCCACACGTGGATGCGATTTACCCGGGGCCTCCCGCAAGGCATCATTGGGTCTCTTGGAATTTTTTTATCAGCCTACCGTCGCTTGAATCATAGCGTACACTTGTATGAAACATACTTCCGCTTCATGAACATACATTTTACCGCCCACACTGCTTCCAGGTCCACAGTTTTCTCAAGTTTTCCTTTTCACTGCAATGCAACGTTTGCTGCAGAAAAATACTTGTCTGAATTCGCACAGAAAAGGAAACCGCTCAAAGGAATCTGCACGGAAAGACGAGTCCCTCTGTTACTCATATACAGTGCGTTTCATAATTATAAGGTCACCCCCAAATTTTCGGTTTCCAGAAAACAGAGCCAGCCGAAAATTTTTTAAGTATTTTTTACAGATTCCTCACCACAGAAAACCTTCCTATACTAGTTTCGATGACATTACCTTTTAGCCCGATATTTCTACGAATATTTTCTGATTTTTGTGCCGTTTCATAATTATAAGGTCACCCCGAAGAAAGAGAAGATTTGCTAGAGTTAACAGCGCATGCGAAGGAGCTCATAATCTATGGTTCCCTCCTGTTTAAGAACTACATTAACCAGCCGTTTTGGGAAGTGGAAACGAAATTTCGAAGAGCCTTAACACAGATATTGTTCCAGTCTTCAACAATTGCCTGTTTCAGCAGCTTTGCCGCCCAGAATGGGCGATTATTGGGGTAAATATTTTTGCGGCGGTGTCTCCCAGATCTTCCCAGTAGAGCTGGGACCAAGAACACATGTTATCTTTGGCTGGAGGTCCGTATTTCGGAACTTTAACCACGATTCCGTTGAATGACCTACGTGAACAGCAGCCTTGTCATGCTGTTAGACGCAATTATGAAGAGCCGGTCGGCTCCAAAGGCAACTGATTTCTTCGTAAGATCTTCTAGCAGTCCCTGGAGTCCATTATGCAGGTTTCGAAGGCAAGGTTCAATGCAACCTCATTGCCGAAAACCACTTAGGCCATCACACTTCTCCCACAAAAATTGCCAAGGCTCCGGTAGATCGGCGCACTTCTCAGACCAAGCTAGTACTACCTCTACCCCTCAGCACCATACAAACAGAGTATTTTCAGACTCAAAAGTACAGTTAGGATGGAATTATTCGCATGCAGGGTGCAACTGCTATGCAAATTCAGTTTCGTTCAATCCGTGCTCAAGAACAACTTTATGAACTGAAGCCGTTCCGCCTTATGGTGTGCTGTAGGCCTCGGAAAGAACTTCATTGTTCCTCCAGTGATGTTTCTGCTCTTCCTCGCTGCTGTACGCGCTGTGGCTCCAGACTAAAAATGGTTTAACTCCAAACAAATCTCGTCCATGAAGGAGGTGCTGTAGGAAGTGACCCCCACAATCCTTTCTTCGTTGATGATAATAATTTCACGTGGGAGTCCAGAGCCTGAAAAACATCTGAAGACACCGAATCTCCCAAATGTCATCTAACTGAGCACAGGAATCTTCCGATTTTTTTTTGGAATGGCTCTCAAACTGAGCGGGCACCCCAAAGATCCCAAATCTGGGCTTTTCTCTCAGAACATAATAGCTAGCCACAAGACGATTGAATATGTATCTCGAAGATGTATTTGGAAGACATATCTACCACCACAGACCTGCCGGGGCCTTAACTTTTTTCTTTTTTCTGGGTGACCTTATAATTATGAAACGGTGCAAAAAAACAAAAAATACTCTAGAAAACATGAGGTAAACGAAACTGCTACCAAAAATCGGGCACCGAGGTTATTTCAGGTGAGGAATCCGTCTATGGGACTGAAAAGATTCCTCAATGGAGTGTTGTCGAGAAAACCTGAAATTCAGGGGTGACCTTATAATTATGAAACGCACTGTATTTATGTTGCATTTGCCTAACAAGAGCCGCGTGCAAAGTTTCACGCGACAAGGTGAGAATTCGACCAAGATACAGCTTCGCAACATGGTGGGCGAAGGGGCGGGGCCTCGGAGTAAATGCCAGCCCCGCCGTTCACCGCAGTCAGAGACGCATAGTGGGAACAAAAAGTTATGTAGGCAATCCCACTCTTCGTCTCCGACCGCAGTGGAGGACGGGGCGGGCATTCACTTTGAGGTCCAACTCCTTCGGCCACCAATTTGCAGACTGCATCTTAGCCGGGTCCTCACTTTTTTGCGTGAAGCTTTACATGCGGCTCTTATTGAGCAGATACAAATATATGGGTAATGGAGGAACTCATATTTCCGTGAACGATTCCTTCAAGCAACACCTATTGGAGATGCTTTTTCTGTGATGTAAAAAAAAGATAAGCCTCGCAACTACATACTAAAAGAGCAAAGCGTCTGCGAGTTTCGCCATGAAGATGGTAGTCAATTGTTGTTGATTTCTTTATTCTTTTCTACCTATTTTGGTCTTTGGATACGTGCGCATGTACCCGATCACAAGATATTCCGAGCGATGATTAGCTGACAAATGTCCTAGTGTGAGACGGCTCGACTTGTTTTTTTCTTTCTTTCTAACGGCGAAGATTTACGCTGACGGCAAGGTGGTCCATGACGTCGTTGCACTTTTGATAGCGCAGTTTCGTGCAGACGATTTATTAGTTGATTTGTTCCCGTGAAATTCTAAACGGCGTTCTTCTTTTTCTGACGTTCAATGAAGAAGTTTCCCGAAACGATCGGCGTGGGAGTGTTGAAAAGGAGACGAAAATTTATTTCACTGCTGTCGCTCCAAGCAATCGAGTGGTTCGAACGTCAAATAAACGCGCACTCCCTGTATATGGTACTGAAGGAATGGCAGCTTCCGGATGGATTTCGAGATACTCAAGTGACTGAATTCGAATGGCTCTCCCATTTTAATGGGCTGTATCCACACTCGGCAACTTCATCGCTTCTAGAACGCCAGCTTACTAAGGTATGGGGATTGTGTTGCGTTAAAGGAATCGCCTGCGGCCATATTTATGCTGAATTTGCTTACCGACGGCCGCATGCAAATCTTCACGTGAAAACGAAAACAAAATGCAATTGAGGTGGAGCCCCTCAAAGTGACGTTGAGCTAAGCTCGGCGTCCGAGAGGCGCGGCTTCGAGGGAACAAGGAGCAAGGAGGCGATGGTCAGGTGGTCAGGTATTCAGAGTGGGAAGCAAATCACACTGCGCGAATGAGTTGCTATCCTTGTGGGTTTTCGATCTCTGCTTTGGAACGAAGGGATTTTCTTTGTTCTTTTCGTGTTTCTTTTCATATGGTAAGAATTCAGGAATACTTGCAACATAAGTTCATTATCGTACGAACTTGTACTGAAGATGAAAGGTGGGACATCGGGGAATGAATTTTTAACAAGTGGTTCACGAGAAGGTGTGGAACGAGAAAAAGCAGGGTGAAAATTTGTGTTGCTTACTAAGTACTGGATGTGGTTCCGAAACACCCGTAGACTCTTCTATCTGAAAAAGGAACCTTCGAACATATAGGAACAGGTGACATGGGCGTGCAGAACCCATTTTTATGTGTAACACGATCTGAGTGACATTTGAGTTGCGCTCTCTTATCTATGTTCACAATTTGGAATCGGAAACATGGACATGGCCCATTCCATATGACATTTCGGATGCTTGCATGGGTATTCCTTCCCAAGCTGGTTATTAATCACAGCGACCGCTCACGGTCGCAGCATAGATGCATATGTCACCACCAGGTTGTGGGTGTGTCAAAACAGGTGTCTCTTTGCCGCGCGCGGTAGATTGCGCGATGATTTTCAAGAATTTTGTCTTGTCTGGTCTTGTTTGTCGTGTTTTTTCCTGCCCAATGCCATCATTCCATACAATTTATTGTAATCGAATCCACCAACTTTTCAGTTAATTGTGCATCATCTTTTCTGTCCCCTCATTCTACATTTATTCAATACGCGATAACTAAACACAACCGCGACGCCGCAGCCACGCCTACTGTGCGACCGCGCGAATTCCGTGATTGTCCCCTGCAGCGTAGCCACCCAAGAGCTTATACCCCGTTCATGCCTAACGCATGGAAATATTCGATATTCCGCTGATTACCAATTTTGCATTGTCGTCGACAATCGTAAAAAGCGGAATTGTAACTTCCCTGATCGATTGGTATCTTTCTCCTTTTGCTGATTATCCGTATATTCCGAATTTTGGTGATGAACGCGATCTTACCAAGCGGAAGTGTATCACCATATCATGATTCTAACGTTGTGTTCCCTCGTAATATTTACTGCTGTTGCATGCAACAATCTGTAACTGATCTCTAATGCTTCATTCATTCAATGTTTTTATTTGCCCCAAACGGGAGAGACTGGCTCCCCCATACTGGTTTCTAACTTGTCCTGAACGTAGCAAAAAAAAACTCAGTTCAACTGTGAAATTTATTCGACCGTAACCAAGCAAATTAGCGGTTGTACCTAGAGATCATTTTTCTAGTACAGTAACATGCCTGACCGGGTATGTCGGCCCCAAAGTACGACAGACAGGCAAGCAAAAAAAAACCCAAACTTCGATTTACCAACCTGGGTCAGTGTGGCTTCGGGGAAATACACAATTTAGCGTACACCGATCCACCCTCCATGTATATGGAAAAACCTTCATTGCTAATACACGCTTTGAAATGAAGACACGACAGGTTTTTTGCGCGTTGTTAGATGTGTATGGTGCAATACTGCGCGGTACACGGATGATGGCCCATACTTCGTTTTTCCACGACATGCTTGATACTTTCTGCTTTATTTATTAGATGGACGGCACGAACCCAATTCGATTTAAAAGGTGTGACAGAAGCAGGCTTAGCTGAAATTTTTTTGAGTTTTTTGAAAAGTGTGCTGTTTTCAACCAGGAGCGACCTCTCTAGGTTTTATGGGATATAACCGACAAGAGATTAGAGTGATGTTGTCGTATGCGTTGTACCAGTGTGACTCGCAAACAGCACATTTCATTTGACGACTACAATGGTAGTGCAATTTTTCGCGGCTTCCCCTCATTAAAGAGAAAAGTCTTATTTTTGCGAAACTATCTAATCTGCTATTGATACTCCTGCGATATAGTTCCATAACAGTGACGTGGATACATCAAACTGTAGTTGGCATGAAAGCTACGAATGTGCTACAGTACGTTTCCGAGGGCTTTTTTTATCTTCATGGTGTCCCAATGATGTCCCATGCATTTGAAGCTTGAATCACGTGTGAACGCGATGAATCAATTCTCTCATAAGCTTTTATGCATGCTTCAATGAAAGCTATTCAAAATACGTCCTTTTTTTCTGATAGTGCGGCCTTTTGGTATCGATTGTCCACGTTGAATCAGACTAGATTTTTGTGTCCGTAAGGTTTATAGTGGAAATCAAAAGATGTGCTATTCAGTCTCTAAGTATTCTTCAGCAGAAGTTTTCCAAGAGGAACAGGTGCCGGCCTGGGGTAAAGGAGGGCCTGTATAGATGAACAATTTCTAACGCAATGTGAGCCATTCTTTGTAGTGGAAGATTGTTCCTTCCACCCTCTGAGCTCTCTTTCCTATATAAATGATAAGGTAAAAAGCGTATACTGTGGCCAAATGCCCTTCCCACTTGTTCATGTCGCGGTGTTTCATTTCATTATTCGTTGTTGCCAGATAATTAAATGAAGAGAAGAGCATAGTTGAAGAGTCATGTTTTCAAGCATAACCCTAGTTACCATTAGGGCAAAATCTATAAATAGGAAAGATTAAGAGTACCATTGTCACTAGGACTTCTCCATTTGAATACTGATTTCTGAAGTCTGGTTTTGAGACTTTTGAGACCTTGTTATCACAACGTTACCAATGTACTCACAGGTCCTGTTACGAAGCGTAGTTTTACTGCACTCATGTAAAATTCAAGCATAATTTTTTTGCTATTTAAACGTTAAGAACAGAAAAGTTTATTTGAACAACTTCACACATTTCTTAAACTAATCCCTAGCGGTTCGTAGGTGGGTGCCAGAAAGCATTTCGCATGCAACGTGCTCAAACGTACTCCCAGTGATCAATCAATACAATGTGGTCCGCAATGAAATCGGTCGATAAATTCGGGAGAAGGGACTAGCTGTGTGAATGCAAGAGGTGAGTAATCAGGCGATAATTTGTGGGCACGACTTAGACCACATTTCAAGTGGCAAAGCAATTCAGCGAGTGCGATCGATTGCGGCAGGGCGACGCCTTCGTTTCGATCGAGCTGAGCGACGTCGAAACCCCGTGAGAGATGGGACGGGCGGTCCCCCGTCGGTCGGCCGGCTACCGTAATCCTCCATACGTCATCTGTCGTTGGAATGGGGTGATCGTGTAGGGGTGTGCTAGAAGGGGTGAAGAGCATCCCTTGGCGTCCCGTTGCGAAGCAGCTGTGCCATACAGCTGATGCAGTTTAGGAGAAGTTTCTTCTGAGAAACACGTTTGGTGCTGTGCATATCCCTCCCATAGTTGCTCTCGGGTCGCAGAAGGGCCTGCGATTGTGGCGATTGTGCGTGGTCAGTTTCGAAGTTTTGACGGCGGTGGCAGTTGTCGATGGAATGCTTTGAAGCAACATCGACTGATGCACGACCTGAGCCAATTGTTCAATTCCAGGGAACGTCGAGGAACCACCCGCAAAACAACGAGGATTATTTTACCGCCTCGTAAAACACACCTCCGCCCTGCTGAAAACAGCTGTGGTTGCAACGGTTTGTATCTGTTCGAAAGCCAAAGGCGTTTGAGTGGAAATGAGAACCGCGCGAAGGGTTACAAGTGTAAGTCAACGTTTGCAAACTTTTCAAGTGATGCAATACAGCTTTCGGTTAAAGCACAAGCCAGCACCGGAGAATCGATAGGCCGAGTGGAACATGCACTTCAATCATTGAAGCATTTGCCGGCCTAAATGAAAATCAATGCAACATTTTTACTTATAATGACGCCAATATGAGGGAGTCCATGCTGGAAGTTTTTGCGGAATATGGCATTCACGTGCTGAATCGATGTGCTGATATTAATCTCCTGCACACGTGCAAAATGGGAGGCTCAGCAATTGTGACGCTCTCACGAGCAGATGTTAATCGATCGCCTCACGCTGTTCGATCGATGAGTCCCGCGACGGCTGCATGCATACGGTCCATAGTTTACTGAGCTTTTGTAGGGATAGCGCAGCATAAAGTTTGATGATAATGGTGATGCGTACTGTGGTGTGTACGTTTGTGTGTGTGTGTTTGATGCTTTGCAGCTGTGCCCCAGTTCGCATCGAGGTTTCCAGCCCGCTCGACTTTCTCTCGTCAGCCAGCCAGTCAGGTGCGGCCGTCGGCATCGATTTCCAAGCCCCTCGCCCCTGTCTCTGTGTAGCATCGTTTTCACATTTCTATGGAAAGAAGTTCTGATTGCCATTATCACTTTCTGTTTGAATAATCACGGGAGCGAACGATTCATGACCTTCTTTGTGAACAGCAGCAGTTCTTATCGTGGTTTTCCGTACGGCTCATCTGTGGTAGGATTGGTTTTCTTGAGGCCTTTATCAGAATCAATAAGGAAATTTTTCAACGAAATCTCTTAGGTTTCGTGTCTTTTGGCTTGACGTTCCTGCACTTTCTTCTGAGCAATGAATATTCTGATGCTTCTCTCCATTTTCCTTATGAGTTAGTTTGTATAAAGTTAACTTACTAAGGTTCCAAGGGGGTATTAAAGTTAATGGACAAGAATAAGCAGAAATACGTACACGCACGTAACCCATTTTCTTTTTACACGGTGGAGGTGGGTATGACGTGTCAGTGATGGAGCGATAACTTTTGTCTTGCACCAGTCAAGACGATGGATACGTAATCGAAAGTTAGATGATCAATTGCTTATCATCTGTCAGCAGCATGGGGATACCGTAACCCGTATGACGTAATTTGGCCTTAAATTCAGTCGAATTCATGGGTATTTGTATGTATCTATGTGTGCCCTACACGCTGTCTCACATTGATATTCGTCGTCGTGTCGCGCCCGCCCATGGTGAACGCCCTGGCTCACAGCCAGCGATATCGACTTCCTCACCCCTACCCACACTGAGACACATACTCACACTCACATACACATATAGATACATACACAGAGACGGCTTGTTCCGTTCGATAACAAGTTCTGTGTCGACGTTTCCATCCACACTTCTTATTGGTTGCATTTCTCACCACATACCTCTTAGGCATTGTCCTTTTGAGCGATGGTGTTCAACCCCTGTGTGATCAACTCCTTTTCGCACACCTGTTCGGTTGTCGACATGTAAAAGGCCTCTGGCGAACCTGTTGTCACATCCACTCGTTACCTATAGATGTAATCGATGCGTGCGTTTTTTCCTTCTTGGGTGGTATTTATTGGAGAATGTTGCTTCACTTTTCCTGTTTTTAGGGTTAAATGATTGTCCATACGAGTGAAAACGATTTTGCGGTAATAAAGCGTAACTGCTGTTGTTAAGTGTCGCAGCTGCTTCCACAGCTTTTACACAATCATGTGTTCCTTTTTTTCTCGCATTAGTAATTTGTGAATTCCGTAGAAAGTAAGCTCTTGTTTATGCGTATTTCGAGGCTATAACTATGCCCCCAATTGAAGATGCAGCGTTTATTATTGTGACACTGGCGCGTCTTTGAGTGTTCCACACAACGTATCGATCCAAGCGCGCAGTTCAGAGGGAGACGCGTGATTTTCAAGTGCAACGGGGTGTTCTGTAACGGGCGTCTGCAACAGCGTGCTGGCAGGAAGTGTGAACAAAGTTCTGTTCGTAATCCTTTTACTCATGATGTTCGTCCTCTTATGTGAATCGTTTCCATAAATTCATTGTCCCTGCTCGGTGGCGGTCCATTGCGTATCGGTACAGATGATAATTTAGCGATTCAAAAGCGATTATGACGTCCAGGGAGTACTGAAGTCGTAGGCATGTCTGTATGAAGCAAAAGTATCGTATCATGGCCTGAAATTCATATTTCTAGGAATCCCATGTCTTGAATCGCACATGAAAAAAATTGCTGTATCTCGAAATAATCGCTGAAATTGGTAGGAAATGACTCTGTTTCCATGTGACAGAAGCGTAGGAGTAGTTCTCTGCTTACGCTACAGGTGTTGTTGAAAAAGAAGTTTCATTCACGTGTTTTTGACGCTGTAAAATCGCGGTGCTGCAGAGACGGCGGTTACTTTGTGATAAACAATGCCTGCTAGATTTGCCGTTGACAACGAGGAATCGATTGTGGTAAGATGACAATGAGTTGCTAGTTGAAGAAGGAGCATGACTGCTATATGACCGGTCCCCATTTCGGGACCACTCGGCCAGGTGCATTTACGTGCATGTTTGTGCGCATAGGTGCGATCGCTGTAGTGGTCGTCGTCGTCGTCGTCGTCATTGGGGTTATCGCCAGGCAGTACCGACCTTGTGAGAGCATTCTTTGCATTAAGGTCGCGACCACCGTGCGCCCACCCATCGCCCGTCCGCGCCCGCGCCCCATCGATCTTTTTTGTCAACGGCCGACGATTCCACAGTCAATACACGCGTCTCACCACCACCCCTGTGTGTGTGTGACTTGTTGACATCGTCGTCGTCGTCGTTGTCGTGGCGTCAATGGAGTTGCTCCGGGGGTGTGTGTGAGCTCACATTTCAACCGGCCTAGTCCCCTAGAATTCGCGGCGAAGACGCGACTTATTGCTGATATTGCGCTACGCAGTATTAACTGGTTTCCGATTCGTTATCGTGCTTTAAATCTGCCTTTGTATTCGGTTATTGATTAGTTACGTTGTGGTGTTACCAACGGAAAAGCTTATCGCTACCGTAGTCATTTGACTGGAATGGGTATCTTTCTTTTGGAAAATTAAGTAAATCAGGGCCTCTTAAAAAGAGAATTTTCTCGGAGGTGCAAGCAGATAATTCTCTCGGCTTATAGATTTTTCTTCATAAATATTCTTAATGCGAACGGCCGCTGTTGATGTTTAATGTAGACTGGTTTACGTTCTCGGTACTGTGTCTGGGCCGTTGTCTCTCTCGGACTATCCCTGTTTGAATGACAAGAGAGCGAACCTCTTGCGAGGGCCTTATCATCACAACAAGTGGCTGATTATTGATTAATGATGAAGGCCCGGCTCGCTCCAACCGATCCGCGCTATCAATCGCGCGCTGTGCGTATATTTTTATACGTTGTGATTGGATGGTTGACAGAGAGGGGGGATGGGGTTACGCAGCTCGGGCAAGCTAACTTTTCACGTTATCAGTGGAACGGAAATGTTTAGACGACAATTTTCGTTGCAGTTTTGTGTACAAGTATGGTAGAAGCCATCGACTGCGCTCTCGTTATCAGTGTAAAACCGAAAGTGCAAAGCAAAATAAAACAAGGAGATTGTATCAATGTATTTTGTTCCAATCCTTTTTGTTTTCGATCTGTATCATCAATAACTTGGATATCTCAGCCCTCGAAACGTGCTGTTTCCCTCGTCTACCGTAGTCACTTTCTTATCAGAATCCTGTCCAGATATGGGAAAACGGTTGATGATATCAGTGCGTATTGATCAGTATACCTTTTCGCATTTGCATTTTTCCTTGGATGTGGAACGGTTTTTATCGCCGAATTGTCCAAATTCGAATATCTTTTCAGACGTCTTTCTCCGTTTTGTTCTCATACTCATTTCCTGTTTAGTTTGGTCATCGGGTACTGTATGTGAGAGCTATCGACGTCAAGATAGTTTGTATAGCAAATACAAAAAAGCAAAACATGTGACCTCATTCACACCCGCTTATCCAGAAATAGCATTCAAAGTTTTTTTTTTTTCACAGAAGAGCCGTGTGCTGATCGATAAATGCGTAGGCAGCGTCGCTTAACATTGTTCGCCCGCACCCAAACAATTATTACACTACACGTACTTAAACTCCATTTGGCTAGTGTGGTTATGCTTTGGCAACGAATTGTTTCAGTGCGTCGCACTTTGCCAGCGATTTCGATTCAGGCGAATTCGTAGAATTTTGTTCTATGCATTTCATCTCTTTTTGAGATTGCTAAATTAAAATTCCTTTTCATCGCCTTGTTACTTGTTTGGAACTGGAGACGATTCTTCGTAAGACATCACATTTTTCTTGGCTACCGTAATCTTTCACTCGTCGTGAGCATACTAACAAGTGATGTTTTTTGAAAACTGCATCTATTCGAAGGGTATACATTACGCAATGTCTGAAATTCTAACAGAAATCTACTTTTCGGTTTCCTAGGTCTCAAGTTCAAGTCTTAGTAACAATAACAGTAACCTAAGAAGGAATCGAAAAATTATTTAAAAAGGTCAGCGTTCAGATGTGAGGCGCCGATAATGGAGAGAAACATGGTGTTCCGTGAATTACTTGGTCTTTAGTCTTACCTATATTTTATTGAATTACAGGTCGTGTAATTAAAGAGACTCATCAGTCGATCGGCTCGCTTTATGCCATTCTAACTGGCGGTAGTTTCGTGATGATCTACCGTAGACCAGTGAATCTGCCGTTCATATCCGAAATCCTTATAATTTTGACGTTCCTTTGCAACAATATCGCGGTGAGTGACTGTTCTCCTCTTAAAAAGGAATACTTGTAGTTCATCATTCTATTTCGTATTTTAAGAGATCGCGATGAAGGAGATGCTAGGGGGTTGTTGTGTTTGTGCTGATGAGAACGGCTGGACGGACAATCCACTTATTTACTGCGATGGTCCTGGCTGTGAAGTGGCTGTACACCAAGGTGAGTAAAACTATAAGTCTGTCACATATCTTTACCTTTGTGCAAATTTTGGAAAGAAATGTCTCAGCTCTCCATTATTACCATATTAATGAGATTAGAATGAGACCTGAAAGATGATCTTTTCGTATTAAAATTAGCAGCTGACGTGCGTAGGCACTAGCATACAGTAAGAGGTTCGAATACGGTAGGGGCATTGTCGCAACTAAAAAACGTTGGCTGCAATCGATTGGTGCATGCGGCGAAACAGTTTATGGCATGTCACATGGTCCTCAGCGCCAATGACTGCACTTTCCAGGGTGTTACGGTATCCAGGAAGTGCCAGAAGGAGAATGGCTATGCGCCAAGTGTCATGTGGCAGCCACCACTTACACAAATGGCGATTTAAGTCGCAATGGTCCTTCGAATGGCGTAGGCCATAGCATCAAAGCCCGTTGTGAGCTGTGTCCATTCAGCTACGGAGCGCTGAAACGGACCGAGCAGAAGGGTAGGTTTTTCCACGCTTTCGCGATTTTGCAGAGAAGTCGTGACTGATCATTTTTGTCTTATACAGGCTGGGCTCATGTCATTTGCGCTCTGTACATCCCAGAAGTACGATTTGGTGATGTGCATAGTATGGATCCTGTCATTTTATCAGATGTGCCCATGGAGAGGTGAACTAATCCGCTTGATCTCCCATAATGTGTTGAGAAAGTATTTTTAATCAACTATTGTGGTTTAGGTTCGAAAAGTTGTGTTACATCTGTGCCAATGCCGGCGATTCGAGAGCTGCTCAAATGGGAGCGTGTATGTCATGTAATAAACCTGGCTGTAAGGTGGGGCGAGAAGAGATCGTTTTTCTGGTCTCTTAATAAGAATTGCTCTCATTTGTTATCTTCTAGCGCGGATTCCACGTAACCTGTGCACAACAGCGCGGTTTACTTTGTGAGGAAGGAGGCGGTAGCAAGAATGTAAAGTATTGCGGTTATTGTGAGCACCACCTCCGGAAAGCGGTGCGTCACATTTTTCGGCTTATTTTTTATTCCTCTCGCGTTTTCGTCACGTTCTTGGCTATGATGTTTGTGGTAATTATTAACTTGTTGACTGCTTAACAACCATGAAAATCGATGCATCTGCAATTTTGTACGATTTATCATTTTGGCTTGGTTGCCGTCCGTCAGCGTGTGCTTCTCGGTGTGAAACATGGTTATGAAGCAGGAAGTAACTTGGGAGGGATGCGTAGTCATGCAAGGTATATATGTATATTCAGTAGATGGTGATTCATTTCCAAAATAGTGGGATGAGAGGAATTCAATAGTGCACTATGTGTCACCTTCTATTTGTCAAGCATTTGCTAATTGTGAGAAGGCAGAAGATCGATCGATTGGTCAGTTTGCTGTTGCACTGCTCCGTAGGAAACATAAGACGATATTTTCCACTACAGTAGAGTGGGGTAGAGAATCTTAAAAAATGTGAACATAAAAACACCGGTAATTTAGAGGCTGTGCCTGTACATGGCAGTAACCCTATTTCGGTGGGGGTTGTTCTAACCAGAAACAACTCGATATTTACGTGAGGACCATAGTTTCCATCGACGGGAAATTATGCATGTGATTCAATATTCATCGCATTCCAAAAATTTCGTGTATTCGCTACGCCTGCGCAGCCAATCAATATTTGTGTCGATTTCAGCCCCTCATCCTAGGAGGATGATTCCTTTGGACAGTTTATGAAACCCAAGAAATCAACTAACTAATAGCCAGTATTTTTGGAATCTCATAGGATACTTATTTGCTCAGATGTAACGTAGGGTATTTTATTTCGTTTCATTTCATTTCATTTATATCTGTTCCGTCAGAGGAGGATGTTAGGATATTAGCTCGAGTAGGTATGATCTATTTGTTTTGCACCTCCGTTTATGGCTATGCTCCTCATTTTTTGACTGGATTAATTTCCTAGAAGACAGTGGTTCTCGCGAGTTTGAACCACTATTGTAATTCCACTGGTAATCAATGGTATCGTTAACTTTTTTGGTCTTAGGCTTTCTCTGAAAGCCCTTGTTTTTTGGCTAAGAGAGTACCGGCTCTTATTTTTTCCTTACCATTGACAAGGCGTTCGAAATAGTTTACCTTGTTTATTTCTAAACAAACCGTTCATATGTGTAGAAATGGAGATCAAACAGTAACATCAGACGAAAGTAGTCTATATCAGGATCTTGAAGGGAGTTGAATTTAGTCCTAAAAATACCTATTCTGGTAATACGCAATGTTTTTAATGCCATAGTTTTGAGGCTCACCTTTCAAGAATCCTATGAAAAAAAATTGGTACCTATCACGTAGTTATTAGGAGATATGACGAAGATATGGATGACTGGTGAATTTTAAAGTACTCTCTGTTGCTAAATTAGTCTCTCTCCAATTTTCCGTACTCAATTCGCTGTATTTTACTTCTGGTAAAATTTCATTTTTACACTTTACACCTTATTCGTCTTTGATGAGGGATGGATTTGTTGCTAGCAACAAAGTTTCGAAGTCTGCATGTGTGCAACCAAAAAAATGCATCTGCACCTGCTAACTTTGCCAGCTGCTTTTATTCAGTTGCAGACGCAACACCGCCATCACAAATTTCGCTGATCATGCTATAGTGTGAGTTATCCAGCTGAGGAGAGCTGTTAATAGTTTCTCTATTTGGTTAGATTTATAAAAAGCCACTGGAGGAATGGTTGTTCTGGATATTGGACTCTCTTGAAAGTATGTTTCTGATATAGCACAATCTAGGAGAATGGATTTTTGACTCATACGATAGGGACAAGACGAAAGCCCCGAGCCCCTTCGGCTATTTAACCACGGTCGTCATTAACAGCAATTAGTAGAACCGAACTCGGTGATGGTGGTTGGTCACTACGGACAGCCGCATGCGATTGTCGGGTGATTGTGCGAGGTGAGCTGTTCTGCTGCGCGCTGATCGCCTAGCCGTCCGGCCGGCCGGTCGGTCGAGCGGTGATGAGCGCTGGCGGCGTTTGTTGGCGGCGAAATCGATAGCTCTCCATGGCTGTCCGTCGTCTCCGCTTCGTCGTCGCTACCCGTCGCCACCGCCGCTCGCACCCCTCACCGCTGGCTGCTGTCTACATCACACGCCAGCCAGGCCAACCCGCCCAGGCCGTCGACGCGAAGCCTCTTGTGCTGCGTTTCAATGCATCGTCTCCTCCGTATCGATCGCGCAACCATCTTGTTCGTCATTTTACACTCTTATAGCATAAGCGAATTTCGTTCCAAACGACGATGGCGACGATACGCGCTCGCCATCAGAGCTTGCTACTGCGTCATGTTCTTTGATTTTGATGATATTTCTCGCATGCGCATCGCGGCACTTGTGCACATTAGTGGTTTTCGAGATACTATGTCATTTACATTTCGTACTTTGTGCACTTTTTTCGCTGTGCGAAGATTACACGTATCTATCGACGTTCGCTTTGAAGGTTTTTGTGGTAAAAATGCTCCAAGAAGTTGAGATATGTGCTTGCCGTTTCTTGTGTGCTATTTGGATGTGGCAGGATTCTTTTTCTCGAGGTGTCAAGTACTAGCTGTGGCTACGAATCAATAAGTTGACGCTGTCGTAAAGCGTCGGTGCGATAAGGGAAATAGACGTAGGGATGGAGAATACATAGTTGCAGCACAATAGGGCCGTTACACTTCGTTTGTTAGTGGCTCACAGATCAAAGCTATCCGCGCTGATGGATATTTGTCGTTCATGGAAACTGTAGTGGACCGTTCGCTTACAAGTCAAGTCTCAAATCGTTGCTGGTTGCGGTTGAACTCGGCATACACGTGCTCATCACTGGGGCTCGGTTTTGGCTGGAGTTCAACATGCGAGTCTCACCACGCCAACGCTATCTCGTGGTTCAGTGATGGTGATGGTGACTGCGTTGCCGGTTCGATTTGCGCCGATAAATCGGTCGTCGTCGGTAGGGGCAGTGTGCGTACGTTTGTCAGTCTGTGTGAAAATTGAATGATGCTTCAGCACGCTCACGCCAGCCGGCCACGGCCACATTTTACAATCGGGCACGAATCGGTAGACTTTGTTGATCGATCGATCGGTCGAGGGCTAATGGGATGGCTGGTCTTCGTCAGTGGAGATGGCCCAGCGCAAGTTGTGTTTGTGTGTGTGACATCGCATTCGCAGTGTTTGAGCTTTATCGACCCACGCTCTTCAACAATTATCTACTTGACTCTCTTTTCGCTTTCTTCCCTGGTGTTCATTTCTCGTGTCGGTTCCTGGATGACGCACTTTTTCATCAACGCTTCGGTACGATGAAAGTTCGACATTTTGTTTTTGCGAATCCATGAAATGACATCGCTTGTCGTTTTTCCATGCAAATAAATTTCTGCCCGGCATGAAATCCGGTTGCCGCTTTGGCTCCCATTCCCGGTTGATTTACATTTTTGCACAGGCGCTTTATTAGAGTACGTGGAAGGTGAAGGATCTACTACAGAGGGTTGGAGCGGTTCCAATTGCAGTATTGTATTCAGTTGTTGAATTTTAGTTGTAGTCTAGGAGAGCGAGAGGTAAAAGTGGTTCAGAGAATGGATCGTTGTGTAAAGTGTGGCAAAGCGACCTTCATGGCCTTATCGTGGAAATGCATCCTGGTAAACAACTCTTGGCGGATATCAATTTTGTTTGCTGTTTGACATCGAACTTGTAATTGTCTGTGGTGGAGCTAACATCGCACCATTTTAGACATTTTCATGTGCCCTACCATGGATGTGTTCTCGGATTTTCGGACCGGTTAATTTGGCTTAGTCGAATTGAATTTTGTAACAGTTATTTAGATTAGTTAGAGCCCTATACATGACAGAATATTGAACATCCCCATTGCGTTCAGTGAAATCAGTTTAGTTGCAGTTTTTGATTTAAAGGCTGTGCGAACTAGGCTATACAGCCTTTGAATCCTTTGGTCGTTGAGAATTTTTCCGAAATTATTGAGGGAAATCGTTCATGTTTTTGCGTCCAGTGGTGCACATAATGCAAGAATGGGCAAATACTAGCGAATGAATATAATTGTAATTTGGAGGCTTTCCAGCGACCTCAGCTAGTGAAACTGGAGGATTAGGTTTGAAGAGATGGTGTTTCATTGCTTTACCGATGACGTAGGCAAAGATCAGTCAAACCGTCCCATTCAATCTGTCAGTAGCACTTTGTGAGAAATTTCGAATTAGGAAGAAACACATGGATGTGGGGTCAGCCCTCGAGAACTCTAATCCTGTATCCTAATCACTGGTTCCTTCCTATCACTCGCGTGATACTTCAGAGACACACCTTTAGTGACACGTTCTCGAAGAATTACTTGACAAATTGAAGCCTCGCTTCAATTTGTCATATCATCAGTTCTGCTAATACTGCACACATCAATCTTGAATTCGGGACGGGCGCACAAGTGCATATCACGACTGGAAATCGCATTAGAAACTCGTTTATATTTTTAAAATTCGATGAATTGTTCTTTGATGGCAAAGAGCAAAAAAATTTAATGGTGATTTGGAGTTTGAAGAGGTTTTGAATGTGGTTTATGTTGTCCAGAGAAATAGGGTTGTCATATGATTGCTTATTCTTCTATTATTGTGATGCGAATTTCCTCCATATTTCGCGCCTCCAATTTGTTTTGTTGCTGCAGCTTTAGTGAATTTTGTGTAAGTGCGTATTTAAGGCTTATGAATGATTTTTTGGTAATGGGTATGCAATTATTCTGCTAATATCTCGAAATCCGCCGTCGACTAATACGTATTCGAAGCCGTTTCATATTAAGTGTTGTATGAGCTTATCCCCTCACTTAAATTTGTCTTTATCTCATACCGTTAAATCCGATTAATTTTCCTGCAGTTAAAGGACGGTTCAAATTCTCATGGGACTAGGACAGCTCCGAAAAAGCCCTGAACCTTGGATAGATGTCCTTTCCTTATCCATCCTTCCATTGTGAATTGGCTTTATTTAATTTATCTAATCGCATCTATTTCTATCACATAGAACCAAATTGGACGAAAAAGCACAACTCATCGTACATCGTATATCTCTAGCATGCTTATCACTAATCATCAGTGCTATGCAATAGTGTTATCAGTGCTTATTAGTGCCTTGTGATACAGGAGAGGAGAATCTTCTCATGCAGTTGGTGTGCCTTGTTCATGTATTCGTCCCTTTTTGAATGTTTTAGTTTAGTTTTTCTTTTATTCGTCTTTTTTCTCTGAGGGGCTGTAGATGAACTCGTACGTCTTGGTTGAATCCTTTTTACCACTCTGTGAATCCCAAAGCTTCCTCGTTTCTTCATCGCTGCTTTATCTCAAGCCTTCTGGAGATTCATATTTGACGATATTTGTCTTACAATCATATGCCCGTCATTAGCGCTTCAATCTCGTTTTGATCATCATTTAATCTTCTCCACGTAGTGGCTTTTAACTTCCATTCTCGTACGAGATCTCAGTGTAGTAGATATCATTATTGTCAGCACTTTTTGCTTGCTAAAAGAAAGCTAAGTCGGCCAATAAGAACCAAAATTGAAATTTGTTCTGGGGCCAAGTTCCCATGTCATTTACTTCGCTTTTGTTTACGTTTGCTCTAATGTTCCACTTACCGTTCCTGTCGAGAGTATTAACACAAAATCATCATGGCAAATGATGCAGATCGTATGTAATAACTATAGTGATAGTTGCTTGGCCGTCACTCGTTGATACAAGAACTGATTTCGTTTGTCTTTGAAAAAATTCATGGGACATCTTTTATGAGCTTTATTGCAGACAGCCGATCCAGCCATCAAAGTTGTGCCACCGTGTCGTATTCGGGCACATCCGTCGTCGTCGTCGCAAAGTTCTGTGCCGTACGAGCCGACGCCACCGAACAGCAACAATAGTGGTCATATGCTCGTGGATCCTATTCCAAGGTCATCGTTAAAACGGTTTGATTTGCATTCACTGAATTTGTGTCGTTGATTGAACACAATTTCCATTCCACATTCATTTTGTTTGATTTCGATCAATGATGTTACAGTGTAGCCGATTTGCGCAACATTTATTACGGCGGTGGTTTTTCAGGCCCGAGCAAGTAGGTACGGTGATCGGCCTTGCGCAATCCTCGGAAGATTCGCATCTGATCAATAATTTTTCGCCACCGTTAACAACTTCGAGCAGATCGTCGGTCGCCCTGGATGCGACACCGCCGCTGTCGAGTGGGGGAGGAGCTGTGGTAGTTGTCAAGCAAGATCATACACTTAACGGACCTCCATCTGCCAATTTTAATGCCCTTGTGAACGCCGCCGTAGTTCAGGTAGGTCTTTGAAGTCGATTTATGGCATTCTCGACCACGTCTCTATATTGACTTTCTAGGCTGCGGAATTGACGAACCACAACAGGTTAGGTGTGGCGACGGGTTATGTCGCGGACGTCAATGGCCATCACGAAGAAAAAGTCGTCGTTGATTCGGCTGTCATCTCATCCGGTGCTCTTACCCCTGCCACTGCAAAAGCAGCTGCAGGTTAGGACTAGTTGGCAACTATCCCGGTCATATAGCTGAATGTGCTTTAGTTCGCCAAAAACCCACATGTTTTCGTTTCAGTGAAAAGAAACCGCGAACCAAAGCCAGAGTATCCCGAAAAAGCGAAACGTCCCCGTGCCAACCATCGGACGAAAAGCGAGAAAGCCCTCCGTGACCTAGTCGGTCCAATCGTGTCTGAAACGGTCTCTGATTTTCATCGGGAAAGAGTTGCTGATCGAACTGTGACCACTGATAGCCGGCGAATGGTTACAACCAACGCCACGCCGTCGACGTCACACGATATCCCAGTTGTTTCGCAACAACCGATTGTCACTGGTCAGTTAGCTGTCACAGATTCAAATCTTTGGATGTTCAGTGGGCGAGTTCTGATTACCATTTACTGAATTTCTCATTTTCAGCTCAACCTGCCGGCTCAAGTCTGATCGGTACTAGTCCACTAGCTGCTCGACCACCAGGCAGTGGAGGGCCTACTAATTCCACCCTTCCGTCGTCAATGGAACAGTTGCTGGAGCGACAATGGGAACAAGGATCACAGTTCCTAATCTCGCAAGCACAGTTCGATGTAGCTCAGCTACTGTCTTGTTTACATCAATTGAAATCGGAGAACATTCGGTTGGAAGAGCAACTGGTTCAGCTGAATCGACGGCGAGAACACCTCATTGCCCTCACGTCACGGTTGTCTGTACCGCTTGGTGGTCATACGCAGCAGCAAGCACAGGCACAAGCACAAGCGCAAGCGCAAGCACAGCAACATCAGCAGCAAGTCCAGCAACAGGCCCAACAACACCAAGCGCAGCAGCAGCAGCAACAACAACAACAACAACAGCAGCAGCAACAACAACAACAACAGCATCAGCACCTTATGCATCAAACACCGTCTGTTAACCATCATCCGCAAGGACCAGTGCCAGCAAGCATTGTTAGTCCACATCATTCCCCGATAGTAGTGGCGTCGACTTCCGTACAGCCAGCTGGAGTGGAAGATTCGTTGACTCAGTTGCGATCGCTGGCCAGTGGTACTCCACGTCCGACCGGTCGACCTCCGAGTCAAGCCTCGGCTATTCCTTCTACCTCGTCGTTTGGGACGTCTCAGCATGGTGGCCCAGGCTTCGTTCCTCACGTCCAAAGCAGGTGAGATATAAACAGTAATGGTGGAACGTGCGTATTTTTGATAGATACTGCTTCGAAAAATTTGAGGTCACTGTTTTAGTGTGGTTTAATCATGGGTTTTGATCTTGCAAATGTACATGTTTAAGGTTATTCCTGACACACAAATCTGATGGCATTTACCATGACTTAATTTGTTATTTTCGAAATTCTCTGTGACAAAATTTCGTGTCGTAAAGAGACTTCAGAGAGATCGGATTGCTGTTGTGACAGTGATACGATTGAGCCGCATGTTGAGTGAATGGGAGTTAGGTAAAGAGCAGGGGTTGACTTTTTCATTTCCCCTCCGATCTACTGTGCGTGTACTTTCTTGAGCAGTGCATGTTGTCCTGTACTTATAGTTCAAAAGAGGTTGGTGCACAAATTTTGCAACTCACGCAACTTTTTCCGAGAAGTTCTCACTGGTGACTGTATCAGCGGCACTTCTAGACTTTCTAATGTGTCGCCAGTTATCGCCAGTGTTTTATTGTGTTGCTATTGACGGTAATTACTATGTACAGTAGCGCTCAAAAGTCGTCGGCCAGAACTTTTCTGTCATGACTTTTTTTCTACTTGTTTTTTTCATGGTTTTTCACAAGAATTTACTACAAGGCCACCGAAAAAAAGTAAAGGCTTGGTCAGGAAGAACGGCTTTCTTTACAGAAACAAAACGAGCAAGTCTCAAGAACATTAATATTTTGTAGAAAGACCACGACTTTCGATTACAGCGGCACAGCGGGACAGCATAGCGATGGCACTCCAAAACAAAAAATTTTATATTAGGTTGATCGGAAAGTTTTGATAGGGTTGAGATTTTTTTCTATCTTATTTTACAACTCAGCAAGTAATGCAGGCTAATCATCAATATAGTAAACATCGTTAGTTATAACATTGTCCCACCCAACGGGCAGGTCAGCGATTCTCTTCTCTCAGAATCAGGAGGATTAGGGTCAAAGAAGTCACCGACCACTTGTCCAAGGTGGTCATAGTCGACGAATTTTTTTTGCTAGGAAAGCCTTAGGGGGCCGGAACAAGAGGTAATCTGAAGGGGCAGTGTCAGGGGAATAGGGGAATCAGGGGGATAGGACGGATGTGGAACCTTGTCCCAACCTAGCTCTTCCAATTTCGCACGGGTCCTTCACATAGGTAAAGAGACCCGTGCAAAATTGGAGGAGCTAGGTTGGGACAAGGTTCCACATCCGTCCTATCCCCCTGATATTGCCCCTTCAGATTACCACTTGTTCCGGCCCCTTGAGGCTTTCCTAGCAAAAAAAAATTCGTCACCTTGAACAAGTGGTCGGTGACTCCTTTGACTCCTAATCCTCCTAATTCTGGGAGAAGAAAATCGCTAACCTACTCTTTAGGTGGGACAATGTTATTACTAACGATGGTTATTATATTGTTGATTAGCCTGCATTACTTGCTGAGTAATAGAAAAAAGTCTCAACCCTATCAAAACTTTCCGATCAACCTAATATAACCAGGTAATCTACACCGTTGAGCGCCGAAATAGTGTATTAAGTATGCAGTGTCTCCAAGTACAACATACTGAAATTTCTCTTAGATTGGTCCAGTCGCAAAAAAGTTACAAGTGAAAACCCCAAATAAAAAACCATTTGGCCGAAGACTTTTGAGCGCTACTGTATATTACAGAATATAGAGCTTTGAAGCTGTTATATATTCTTAAAAGTTGCATATGTTGCAAAACTTATGTACCGACCGAATACTTTTTGCTAGCCATAGCTGAGACAACGTGCATCTGTGGTTTTATGTTGTAACCGATGAACAGGATATCTTGCGTGTTTTGTGATGGTCCATTTTTATCCTCTTCTACTCCGCAGGGGACTAGGAATTCATGAAGCTTCATACGCTAGGATGGGTCCGGATTTCGGAGGAAGATCATCCAAGATGCTCCTCCCTCCATCCATTGATGCAGTGGTGTGCAGTGGTATGCGCATTAAATGTGTTTTACAGCCGCGTTGGTGGCATCTGGGTGTACATAAGGGTGGAGGGTGTAAATCCTAAGCAATAGGGGAGATGCATGTGATAATTCGAGCGCGGACATGTTTTACACTGTAAATATGACGTCTATGCAAGCAATAAGGATTTATGGTGAGGCCTCGCAATGTTGCTGCTTCGGAATCTTTCGATCCATGCGAATGCGCATGGGGAACTGTAAATTTTGAAAACGCAGAACCTCAAGGTTTCACATTGAAGAATCATGTACGGGTAATCGTTTCACTGTTATGCGGCCCTTTTTAAGCAGGTACAACTTGAATATGTGGCTAATAGAAGGACTCACCCTTCCGGAGACGATTCTTTTAACAGAAACTCTCAAGCATCGTTTCGAATGGATTCATACGTATCTTCACACTGCTACTGTCTACACTATGTAGCCTATTATGAGCTTAGTAGATGATTTTCCTCGAAAAAAAAAAAGCTCTGTAATACGTGGTAAGATCGTGTAAGACTTTAGCCCTTGTGATCACCCTTGTTCTGTTGCAGATCTCTCTTAAAAAAGCGTGGAAATTTGAAGTTTGTTTGCTTGTCTCAGTGCTCTCGCTTTTGGGGATTGAAAAGATGATTTGGGGGCGCTCTGATCTGGCTGGAAACTTGTACCGGAAGTAATTTGACCCAAAGAACACGTGTATGACGCTCGGCTCGAAACCGTCTGTGCCTGCGCCATAGACAAGCGAGTGCTGTAGTAATGTCATACGAGGACAATCACTCCCGGCTACAAATTTCAATTAAAGGAAGTTTCCGAAAATAACCCTTTCAACTCCATCGAAGTGCGAACTATTAGGTTGCTCTGAGTAAATAGTGCCGGGATTTTTCGGAGAAAGCAGAACAAGTCAGTAAATTGTTGAGCTGAATGACCTTAATTCTTGCTTTGAAATATGTAGAAGCTGTGCCAAGTATGAAATTGGTATCAATTATAAATTTAGATTTTTTTCAGAACAGCAACCGGTGCATCTTCTGCTTCTGCGGTGGCAACGGCTTCAACAGCAACTTTGACCACTACGTCAACGTCGCAACCACAACTGATGCCAGCTACCTCATCTGCCCCGGTGGTATCTGCAGAACTGACCACTAACATCAGTCCGGAACGATTAGCCGCTTTGAACCCGTTAATAAACGGCGGTTTTCTCGGCAGGGGTAATCAAATGCTGGGCACGGGGAATGCAATGGTGAGCAGTCAAACTCATGCTTATTCCATTCAGCTTGATATTTCATGAGGATGACTGGATATTTTTTCAGGATCCACTGATAACATCGTTCCTGCTGTCGCAAGCGCAACACAGTCAACAGCAATATTTGGCTGGCAATTCAACGGCGAATTTACTGGCTCGCTTCATGATGCCGCCAATAAGTGGATCGAATTCGGTTCAAGGTGCCGGTGGTATGGGAA
Source organism: Trichostrongylus colubriformis (assembly GCA_963978905.1). Classification (NCBI taxonomy): domain Eukaryota; kingdom Metazoa; phylum Nematoda; class Chromadorea; order Rhabditida; family Trichostrongylidae; genus Trichostrongylus; species Trichostrongylus colubriformis. Next base: position 17,901,499 of record OZ022259.1, on the reverse strand, counting down.
AGTGACCCGTGTTCCTGCACTGATTTGCCAGTCAGTCAGTCAGGCAGTCAGTGAGCTGTTTCGTCAGTTTCATCTATCGTCATACACACATTCAACTATTCTTTGCACGTGGATGCTTCAACGGAATCTCTGCGGAATTCTCTTTCGCCTTGCTATGAGGAAGCATCTCGTAATTACCTCATGAGTTATTATATTCTGTACTACATTTTATTATATTATATATTTCACAATACATATACCTTAAGCCTTGCGGATCGTCATCGTTTTTTTTCTATGATCCGTGGTTTTTGTCCTGATACTCCACACTCCAAATCCTCTTTTTATGGCATTTTCAACGGCCTTGATGCCTTCCAAAAGTTTTTTGTCACCCATACCCAAAAATTCTTGTAGTGATTCCCCAAATTATGAAATACTATATTTCCTCCTAATTTGTTTGTATCACAAGCTGTCATCCATCCATTTTGTCCATACCCAGCAGCAGATGTTCCTTATATATTTTTTCTTTTCTCATTTTCTTGTTTCCTTGCGGGTGAACCAATGTATGTGTCTGGTTCACCGTTTGTGCGCCTCCTGTCTGTATGTATATGTATAGTTAATGGAGGTGAAATTTTAAATGAGAGGAATGCTATTGTATCCTTGAATTTCCTCGACAGTCTTCCTCATCACAAAGTGAATTTCTTGAACATTGTTGCGAAGAAAATGAATATAACAAATATTTTGTGGTGTTTTTTGCACGGTATTAACCGCTAGTTGCATGCGTTTGATCTATTAGAAGACGAAGAGTTTCTGGAGTTTTCCAAAACATTGATTTGTGGTTTAGAAATGGTGATTGTGGGTTTGACTGGTGGCATAGCCACAGGTAAGAGCTCTGTGTCGGAAATTTTTCGCAATCATGGAATGCATGTGGTGGATGCTGATCTCATTGCTAGGAAAGGTGTGATGAGTTGTCGTTTTTTCATATGGCAACGATGTACCAGAAAAGCCTGTGGGCTGGAAAAATGCAGCGCTTGGAGAGTCACATCTTCGGTTACGAGATGTGCGTGCAGTTCCAGGCTGTATTTTTAAAGAGGGTGTATACACGCATGTTGAATTTTCCCCTTGCGATGTCGCACTTGTGGCGCCGTACACAACTTGCCGCGGTCTGCTGGGTTTCCGCTCAGGACGCAAAGGTCAGGTACTATGGAGGTCCATTAAGAAATAGCTGTTTATCTAAAAAAAACACTACCTTTCGTACCCTCAAAAAGAAAACAAAAAACAAAACAGTGGCATGAAAAGCAAAAGAAACGATAACATTACGTGATAACAGTCGTACTTAAGAGATAATTACTTCGGGCGTAAAGCTCTAAAGGGAATGTTGCAATGGACGCAATCACACGCGAAGAAATCTGCGGTGTCGCTCGCCGTGTGGAGCCGCGCGAAAATTCGACATAAGTGTATATACCCTTAAGATAGTTTGATGGTTCATCCGGAAAGAAAAAAGCCGGTTTACGGTCTGTACTTGTAATATAGGTGGATAGGGGGTTTTTAGACACCGGGAGGATGCAATTTTGGCTATGGTAAGACCTACAGCAGCGCTTGCGGCTCATTAGGTTGCGGACATTGCATACACGGCACATTACGTCGAGTGTGGATTTAATGATCTCTATTGTTTACCACGAAAACCTTTCTTATCCATCAGCTTATTTTCCCATTCATTGTTTCACTTGATTGCTGCTGTTTGTTGTTTCACTTATTTTACACTAATATGAACGAATGAAATACACCCTACCAGACAATAATTGACATCTTCTACAGCGAGCAACTCGGAAGTGATGTTGCAGTTTGTAGAGATGCGCGAAAGATGCGAATACAGACCACGATGTCGTGCTTTTGAAACCGGGTTTCTCTACCAATTATCTCTTTGAACCCCGAATGTTTGTCGGCAGCGTATATTCGTGATATTGAGTGCGATGAAAGTTAGAAAAAACGACAACGTGGGCGGAAATTGGGCTTATTTGCACAACTGAATGCAAAGAACGTGATGGGCGTAGCCCAAAGATTAGTGACAAATATTGAAAAATGACTAAAAAAAGCTCTCCAAAAAGTGCGTACTTCGGGCTGCTACCGAATGGGCCAGGCCAACCGGGTTCCCGGAATGAAATAAATATCTAATTTTAGCAGTCATCGGTTTGCGCCTCCGCCCTTCGGGATCTAAACCGGCCAGACTCGTGAAACCTTCTATCACCATGGGGTCCCTTAATTGGTATCAAATTTGTCGTTCTGTAAATATGGGGCAGGATGGAGTGGGAAGCAAAGTGGTCTCCCATCCCGAAATTTCCTCCATTTCTAGGCTTTTGAGGCTCAGGCAAGATTCGGGATGCACTTTTGATCCATCAACATAAAATGCTTGCCGCGGACCATTTTGATTAAAATCGTCATTGACCAACAATTTGCTAGATACCTACATCTTCAGACATTTTCTACTGAAATTTTCCGAGTACTTTGCTTACTGCGAAGCCTTTGCACACAAGACCATTACCACTTTTCTAATCTCTCCTTTTATATGGAATCGGTTAATTATATGAAATTTGCCGTTGTGTTGAACAATATTCGCCCTTAACAGGTATTGTCTGTGTGCCATTTGTACAGAAACTTCGCGTGCGATATGATGGGTACGGGCGAGGTACACTCAGGGTCGAGGATTTCTCGACAGGGTGGGGGGGGGGGTGGCTCGTTTTGACCGGATAGGAGGGGAGTCGTACCTGCAGAGGTCAGCGATAAGCACTAGACTTTACACTTTCAATAAGCAGATAAGAGCGAAGGAAACCCGTGTGAGGAAATGTGAAATACATATCATTTTGCTTCAGATAAAATTATACGGAAGTGAAACGCATTGCAAGTATACAATCTGGGCAACAGTTACTGGTATTGTAGACTTAGAAAACAGAGAAAAAGGATAGTGCTCGGTCCCCGTAGAAGAGGGCGGCTATTTTCCTCAGCACTTAGGAGTGCCTTGGGTACGGGCTAGGGGCGCTTCTTGTGAGTGAGCTTCTTTGAAAGACCGCAAGAATTTTTCGTTTTATTAGCACTACCTACGTGTATTTATATGAGCGTGAGCCAGGAGGAGTCAACGTGCACGGCTTTTTACGAGACTGGTGAGGAGGCACCTAGCTGCGTCGGCTTTTTGCAATAAAATACGCCAGTATTATTCGTTATTAATTTAAATGAATCACTGAGTATGGGCAGATATGATGCTGAAAATATCGCAAAATGATAACATCTGAATTTGAAGATGCTTCGTTTCCTCTACCCATTCATATTTACAGTGGTTGAGCCTGGACATGGAGCGTACGTGAAATTGCGGTCTGAATTCGGTGATGAATTTTTCGACAGCAATGGTGCACTTGATCGACCAAAAATGGCCGCGCTCGTCTTCAATGATGCTGAGGTATTTATAGGATTATAAGTTCTGCATGCCTCAGAATGGTATACCGTAATCAACTGTGTTGCTGGTCAATACTTCGAACCCACTTAATATCTGAAATGAGTTTAATGTTGCTGAATCTAGGCAGGACACTTTACTAAAGTAAACGTCGTATCAAATATATCGAAATATTAGGTTGTCGGGAAAATTCTTTCGTTTTTTAAAAACGTGTTTTTCCCTCCCAATATTTTCCGGAATTTTCTTCTGTGAATATACATGTAATACAAGTTCACACGTGTCTATGGGTACTATTGTCTTCCATCTCCCGGACAATCTTTTTCGGCAAAATGAATTATCAGAGGAACTTTCGTGGTCTTCTACGTTATGATTTCAAATATGGCATCTCAGCAACCGAATCCAGTCGTCGTATCAACACCGCATTGGGGAAGATTCAGTGTCTGAACGTTTGGCACAACTTTGGTTCAAACGCTTCCGAGAAGGCAATACAACGTCAAGACAACTACAAAGATTCCGACCGGTCAGGACGCCCATTGGAGGTCGATAACGAACGATTGTGGGACCTGGTTGAATCGAATCCACGCCAAATTACACGTGAATTGGCAGAGGCCTTTGGTGTTCACTTAAGCACTGTGGGCGATCACCTACATCAGTTGGGTAGGGTGAACAAGTTGACCCAGTGGGTACCCCACGATCTCACGGAGTGTGACCGCCAACGACGGGCTGATGTGGCATCTCAGTTGCTCTCTTACAAAAGCACAGATAGCTGGCTGAAGTCCATCGTTACAGGGGATGAGAAGTGGTGCCTAAACTTCAACAAGAAGCGGGCTAGAGTGTGGATTGACAAGGGCGAGCAGCCTGAGACGCAGCCGAAGCCAGATATCCACACGCTGAAGGTTATGCTGTGCATTCGATGGGATTGCAAAGGAATCATCCACCACGAGCTGCTGCCTCGCAACACCACATTAACAGCAGACCTATACTGTCAGCAGCTGGATAGATTGGCCGCGAAAATCGCTGAGCAGCGTCTGAAACATGGCACGGTTCGTTTCCTACACGATAATGCTCGCACACATATTGCAAAAGTGACTCGTCAGAAAATCCTCGAGCTTGGTTGGGAAGTGCTGCCCCTTCCACCCATAGCCGTGATCTTGCTCCATCGGATTATCACCTTTTCCGTTCTCTATCTAACGCCATCCAAGGAAAAACGTTCGATAATGAAGATGACATGGAACGGTGGTTGTGCAACTTCTCCAAATCAAAGCCAGATCAATTCTACGCGGATGGCATAGAATGTTCGCCTGGAAGGTGGCGAAGAGTGGTAGAGCAATATGGTGATTACCTTGTTTCTTAGTGTGCTCTGTGTTTTGTAATGAAGTGTTAAGATGAATTGCTTCAAAAAACGAAAGTACTTTCCCGACAACCTAATATTTTGATCATCAGTAATGGTGGATATTGAGCTTCTGGTTGGTCGCGCATACATCTGATTATCCGCCCACTATTTGCTGCAGGATACCCTATGATGATGTGATATATATACAGGGTGCGTAATAAATACTCCTAACCGCGTTCATACTTTGCTGCACCAGCCGCGATGGCGACAAAATCGGGTGCCCGGCGTCGTATACGAAGGCACTCTTGCTACGCACGCTGAACAAAACCGTTCGACCAAAGGCTGGGGTTATACCTTGCGGATGGTACAGTCACAGGATTGCACAATAGCAAAATCCCATAATCGTAGATCATGGCATTCTCGCTTGAGTATGCTATTTTCAGAGGTTCTTTACCGCTCTGAAGCCGTGAGTGGTAGGAGAGCAGCGCTATATAGGGATATAACCCGCTCTAGTGGTAGAACGCAGGATGGCTCTTGCGATTCTGCGATTTTGTGATCCTGTGGAGTGTACGGTCCAAATTATAACCTTAGCCTAACCATACAAGTATGACGGTTGTGGCGAGAGCCCACGAATTCGAATTTGAATCTTAGCATAGTGCCAAATTTTATGAGTAGAGGCAACGAATTCGAAACTCGTCCTAGTGCACCCCACTGCACAGGCAGCCATTACTTTGAAGGCTTTGAGAGCTTCGTAGTGATTTAGAAATGATTTTGCTTTAATTTTTGAAATTTTTTGATTCTCCGGTCGTATTTTTGGGTGTGCTATGGAGGGATCATATCCGGTGAACTAGAGTCTTGCGATGGATCCTCAGCTGGCTACTCTTGTTTGGGACCACAGATACAAAATATGGTTACCATTGACCACCTCTATAACCTACACCTATCATATCAGTCATCAGTAGCTTGTGGGTTTGGGGAGGGGGGGGGGGGGGGGGGAGGAAGAGGGATGTTTTCTGAGAAATTTCCTCAGCACAAGTTTTGACCCTGCCTTCAACATAAAAGCATTTGTACGCTTCGCTCCACGCACTATCAAATAAGCACGCAGTAAATTGCTTCTTCCAGAAACGGCGAAAGCTGAACTCAATTCTGCATCCGGCCATTCGATGGGAGATGTTCATGGAAATGCTCAAGTATTTGCTGTTTGGTGGCCACTACATCGTCCTAGACACGCCGCTTTTGTTCGAATCAGGCTACCACAAGATTCTATGGACAGTCATCGTGGTATGGTGGTACGTTGCATATTTACAAAATCTATACAATCAATTTTGTCCTAAGTGATGTTCACATAGTGATATGCGGTTAAGCTTGGTATATTTCGGTATACTCTTTTCCTCACCCGCTTTATGTAGCAGTACCATTTTCTTTTGGGTAGGTCAGGACACTCTAGCTGGATCAAGTCGCCGCAACTCGCGGTAACCACGCCCTTTCGCACTCGACTAATTCTTAACAGCAAGGTACTTCTCATGCGCGGTAACGCGTTCGCGTTTTGCGATCTTCTGATTTGAGTGTTGACTTGGACATATTCCCTTTTGAGGAATAAGTTATCTCGCTGGGCATAATATTCCGCAGGACGGAAAAATTTGCGTGTGTACCGTTACGTCTAAAAATCGCGTTGCGGCGTTCCAGACGCCATAATTGTTACCTAGGGTACCCTCAGAGAAATAGCTGCTTCCAGTTTTGGTTTTTGTTTACTATGATTGCTACGAACGTTTTAAATCAGGAAACCTCATTAGGAAACAATTAGTTGCGCGTAAATCTTTGAAGGGCGTGTATGCAATCACACGAGATGGAAAAATTCGCACTCGTCGCGGCGGCCGCGCGATTTTTAGACGTAATGGTACACGCCTGAGAAATGTGTCTGTTTGTTTCAGCGATGACGACATCCAGCTAAAGCGCCTAATGCTTCGTGACAATCTTACAAAAGAGGAAGCTTTATCAAGAATCGCCAGTCAATTTCCGATGCGAAAAAAGATGGAGTTGGCCACGGTCCTCATAGAGAATAACGGAACTAAAGAAGAATTGAAGGCAAAGGTGAGTTCTGTTTCGATTGAAGCGAATTGTATAATCATGATTTATTGGGTATTTGATTGCTTTGATCTTTGATTACTTATGTTTACTATAGTGATTACTTATGTTATGAGAAAGTTTGTGAAAAGGGTCGAAAGTGGTTAGAGGTCCACTCTTTGCTGATACGACACTCCTCGTTTTTCCGATTTCCTTTTTCGACATCTTTTCCTTCTCAAAATTTTTTACGGAAATACATTTCTTTTCCTTTTGTAGATCCACGACTGTTATATGGTAGCGGTCGAAAATATGTACGAATTTGGATTTTGACCATAATCTTGGTTGACGTTTACATATGTCATACAATCTCTTTTTTATTTTAGGATTTGTATTTTAGGTTACTCAATATCAATGAAAGAAGTTATTTAGCTGATGTCGCTGAAAACAAAACAAAACAACTATGATGAAACTCTTCAAAAAATTCAAGTATTTATAAAAATCTTATAAACTCAACGAAACAAGGGATGTGCAGGAAGTAACACGGAATAAGGCCAGGACTCGTTATTGCCATTTAGAACTGTGACAGTTTCATGGCACTGAGGCACAAGGTTCAATGCAAATGCAATTTCGATGATGAAAGCAGCTTCCACATTGGATCGTTCCTATAAGGATAGGTGTGATTCGGTTGGATGGGCGTGGCTTGGTTCTGTTCAAGCAGGCACAAGACCGTGAGTGTGCACTGTGCAGCTGCAAAAAAGAGGCAACCTGAGGTTATCCAAGGGCCTACCCGCTCCGAAAAAGTCGGCTTAGTCTGGTTATTGCGTGGTGTGCCTTCAAAACAAAAAAGTCGAACGAGATATGTAAGCGTCGATCAGTTATGGTTAGTAGCCAAGAGCGCATATATTTTCGACCGCTACTACATAGGCAGGACATGCACATCTAAGCACGTCAGATGGGAGAAATTGATGTTACAGTACTTACATAGATGCCATACTACGCTACCGAATATCACCCTCTTAAAGGGACCGGAAGGGGTCCGAAACAAGAGGAAGATGCAAAGAAATGACCATTTTGTAACGAACACTGAAGGTTAGGAGCGATAGTCGGTGAAAAAACCCGGATTCAAAAGCGCGACGCTGCGGTGTGTATTCGCATCCCATTCGCATCAACACACTGACTGTCCGAGTTGTCCGTTGTAGGAGACGGGCCGCGGGCCAACGTTAGTTGTAGCACCTGAAGTGGTAAAGTGGTCATTCCCAGTGAAGTGGTCATTCCCAACCACACTAGCATTCATATGAGTACATCTAGAAACAATATTAGAAAGAACAAAGGAAAAAACAACCTTATAATAGAAACATCTCCTCTTGGCAGCATGCTAAGGCGTCAAATTGGCGAGTTTGTGAAATGGCGGTCGCTTAAACTCGTCCGAACTACGTTTGTTCTACCGTGGGCCAAAATTAACCCCTTCTGGTGTCTTCAAGTATGACCCTCCTCCTTCGAGAAGGCCTAACGAGCCTTCACTTTAATTCCACATGCACGCGTTTGACCTTGCTTCGAAAGGATGAGAGGTGAAGCTTGCACGAGGAAAGTTCATCTCTATGTTGTACCATTCTGCCTCTGTCAACAGCAAGTATGAAACTTTCTTTGTGGATCTCAGTGGCTGAGGGATACCGCATATTTCAAAAATCCAGGGGATTCTTGACCAACTTCCTAACCCTATCAGATCGGACATACGTGGAAGAATAAGTGTGGATCGAGTACATGCTAGCCCTTGCAAGTCATGTATGCGGCAAATACGCATTCAAGTACGTCTGTAATTCTGAACTAAAGCCAAGCTCGTGGCTTATCTCGAGAACACTTACTATTCTAGTCATTATGCGATATGAATTCTGATTCTTCGGAATAAAAGTGATCATAAAGTTTTGTCAAAGGTGTGGCATTGAAAACTTGTCCACATCGTGAAACTTATAAGTAACCAGTTATGGTCTAAATTTGATTATAACATTAGCAGCTATCACAGTTTTGGAATCAGTGGAAAATTGTCAGCTGTGTATCGATCGAGAGAACTGCGAAAATAGATGGAATTGGCGGGGAAAGATCAGATACGTATCGGGGAAAATCGTGGACTTTGCGGGATCGTTGGGAGGAATTGGACACGGGTGCTATCGCAGTGAGGGGAACTCCCCTCTGTGGGCGCTATTTTAGCGTAGACTGTGTGAGGGAAAGAGGACTCTGCTTGCATCCATTGAAGATCATTGTTAGGCAAAAATATTAGGTTGTCCTAAAAGTCTTGTAGGTTTTTTCGATCATCACTTTTTATTATATTTTCTTCCAAAAAACAACAATTAGGCAGCAGCATATTCACCATTGTTATGGACAACACTCTGCATCTCATAGGTAGATCGCTGATTCCCTCCTCCCAGAACTGTGGGTTCTGAGAGTCGAAGAAGTCAGCGATCGTCTTTGCAAGCAAGTCATAATCAACGAATTTTCTCTTCGCCAGGAAGGACTCAAGAGGATGGATAAGGGGGTCGCTGGTTATTGGTACGACCACGCCTTCTTCGCACCTAATTACTTTTGCCTCGCACATGGGGTGCGAGGTGACCCCAATTAGCCGCGAGAACTCACGGATCATCATGTTGCCCACATTGATCCATAAAATGAGTAAAAAAAACAAATCAGACAAGCAATATAAACAGGACAATTTTCTTGAAGAAGTACTTCACTCACGGATCATCATGTTGCCCACATTGATCCATAAAATGAGTAAAAAAACAAATCAGACAAGCAATATAAACAGGACAATTTTCTTGGAGAAGTACTTCACAATTTCGCAAACTTTTCAAAACATGGTCATCCAAAACTCTATCCATCCACGAAAAGCGGAATAGTATTGGTGATGGCAGAATTCAGACTTCCGATGTAACTTCTGAATGCACATTTACATCAGAAAACAATATGACACGTTCTGAAATGGAATGAGATGGCCAATGATGAAAGTCCTTCTTCTGCAATACCTATGACAGCATTCAGCTGATCGAAAGAGGATGGTCTTCTTGCAAACGAAACACCCGCTACTTAGCCTTTTATGTTCATATCAGATTTATGTTATTTTTGTGTCGTAACTCTTCGTTGATAGATAATAAATACATCTGAATAATTTGCATAATAGCGGTTACTCTGTATTTCAATTAATGAACCTTTACCCGATAACTGGATCAATAAGGGTGACAAAATGACCCGCGAGTTCTCGCCGCTAACTGGGGTCACCTCGCACCTCATGTGCGAAGCAACAGTAATTAGCTGCGAAAAAGGCAGGGTCGTACCAATAACCACCTTCCCTGGATAAGGTGATAGTTAGAAGGGGCAGTCTAGAGAGTATGCCAGGTGGGGCAGAACATCCCAGCCGAGCTCCTGTAGCTTGGCCTGGGTAGTTTTCGCGATTTGGGAGGGCGTTGTCATGAAGTAGGGTGACCGCGGACCTTTTCCGGCGCTTTTCTCGAACAACGACGACGAGCTGCTGAGGCTGGTGGGTGCATACGGCAGCGGTGACTGTCTCGCCTTGTACCTGCAGCTTGGAAAAGCATTCCTTTCGCGTCCCAAAACCAGCACAGTCCCAAGCGTGGTTTGTCTTTCATGTCAATCTCGCCGTTGCTGAAGCTGACGACAGCGGCGCACGGTCTCATAGCTCACACATCCCTTGCCCAATGCAGCGTTGATGGAATGGCAAGCTTCCGTCGCTTTGATGCCGCAAGACACCAGTAGTAGATGACACCGCGTGTTGTGTGGGTATCGACTACGGGCACTGTAGCTCTCTCCACGGAATCTGGTGGGTCAATATATACTTTGTTAGAAAGCCTAGAGAACCTTCTACCGTATTCCTGAACCGCCCATATCTGTCTCAAAGTAAACAAGAGTTATGGGTTTTTTTTTTTTGGAAAAATCCTACAGGACTTTTGGGACAATCTAATATTTGAATATGCAGAATGATACGTCGGCGATGTTTCGTAAGGCCGCGTTCATACTTTGCGCTTGCAGGGCGCGGCTTCGTTTATAGACAACGAGGCAGAGTGCACGAAGGAGGGGCGGAGACTAGGCAGGCAACGAGACAGAATGACACAGGCGAAGACGCAGAGACACGCATTCTCGTCTTGCCACCGACACCGCAAAGTATGAACGCGGCCTGATTCAACATTCGTGAACATCATACAAGATGCCCCTTCCCGCAGTGTGGTGCCACCTGAATTCATATTGATTTTAACCAGTTCTAGGATTCCTTCAATCAAATCTAATGCTATTCCACTTAACCACTATCTCGCTAGTTTTATGGGAGGCCGCTAATTCCACGGCTCTCCCAATCGATACGTATCTTTGCCACCGGTTCTGCATTTCGCATTCCACTGATTTAACAATGAATTCTGTTTTATGTTCAGCTAGGAAGGTTCGTAGAGTTATGAAGATTTATCGAATAAGATATTTTTGGCTTTTGTTTAGGTGGAAGTTCTTATACGTGAATTGGAGTCGAGGTGGACTCCGTTGTTCGTTCGAACTACCGTTTACTCGATCCTAGCCTGTTGTTCGTGGATCTTCCTACGAATGGGCTTCTCCTTGTTCAGCCTTTTCGGAGGTTCTTGAAAGAAATTGATGTAATTGTTGATTATCCACTTTGCCAAATCCTATCGCTTTTATGTGCAGTCTGGGTGATTTGTAGTGCCTATTTTTGATGAATCTTCAGTGTATCAAGAAGTATCACTTGTTATCTATCTTCGCAGACATCATTTTGAGGATTTACAGATTTGCCACAAGCTTGCCTTTATGTGAAAGTCACGCAATATTGTGACTTAGTCGTTTATTCCAAAATGAAAGACAAAGCATTCAACCTTGATCAACTTCTTCTTGGAATGCACCACGCATACCAATCCATCTAAAATCGTGATGGTTATTAAATGCGATTTGCTCATCACAGTGACTTGCGGAGGTTAACCGATGTGTAATACAATGTTTCTGACTTCAAGACCATTTCACCAACCGTTGAATAATGGATATTGGCTCCAGCGACGCGGGTGGGGGCCTCTACGGTCTTCGGAGCATGCCTGTGAAGCTGCGCCCCTTTCTACTAAACCGACTCCACCATCTGTTCGAAATTTTTGCTTTCGAACGAAAACTACAATACCGCTCACATTTTTTGTAAAATCAACGGTGGGCGACGGATTAAACGGCACAAACCGTCGCACCGTCATAACTCCGTTAAACATATATAAAATGGAGTAAAACTAGAAGCGTTAGATTCGTCTCGATGCGACGAATCCAACGACCTATGAGATGTCAATTTTGGTAATTAGGTCACCAGCTTCTAGGTAAAAGCTGCAAAGATTTCTTTTTTTACCCTCAGGCAGGACTCCGACTTTTTTCGACTAACATTCACATGTTCATTTGTTGCTCGCCCATGCTCTGCACTAACATTATTTTTTAGTAAGTTACCTTCAAGCTTCAGGATACCTTTCAGCACGAAATTTCCACGACATTTTCGAGAGTTTCTAAGCTCATTTCGTCAGAATCGATGGACGAATTGACAAGATAACTCACCCATCACAGACTACTGGCTACGTTCTGCAAGAATTACCTTGACTTCCGAATTACAGGCAGGCGCTTCTTCTGTGATGCAGCTTCAAACATCGGTAAACGGCGTACTTTGAATGCTGAGTAATTTCCCTTCTATTTCCTAAAATAACATTTTGATCAATGAAAATCGCATGAGGTCTTTGAATACAACATCCTACACTTCAAGAAAATGAAAGCGGCATTCAAACAATGCCCAGAATCATGAAGTTAAAAAGAGTGTTAATTGCACATGAAAGTGTGAATGTGGACGTACACTAATTAATTTCAGACGAAACTTATATTGATGCATTCAGTGTCGAAAATGCTGTTCGTCGTGTAAAGACCATTTCACTGCGAGAGTTTTGAATTTTTGCCACTGTTTTCGTATTCTTTTCGAGCATTGTCGGCTCCGACGCCGCTTGCTGACCTCTTAATAACTCTGTGGCGCTCTGCACAGATGAGGTCAGAAATCCGCGCGGTATTATCACATCACATCAATGCACACTATTGACATTCAAAACCGCTTATTGTTTTTATTCAGTGATCCCCATTCATCTTCCTTTCAGGAGTCTGGGAGCCAGTTCCTTCGAACTAACTGATTCCCAGTGTTGCTTCAAAGACAGTGATAGGGGTAATGTGGGTAATGGGATCTCCTTGAGAGGGTCACGTTAATGAAAGCTAGGGTTCTAAAAAGACTATGTGTGATGAGCCTCTGGGCTTTATAAGAGCCGTGTGTCATAATCGTTTTCTGTATCAATGCACACAATACAGAAATTATTTAATCACATAATAAATACACAAACTAGAAATTCGTGACCACTGATCAATGATGAACTGTTTGAACGGAACTCATAAAAGTCTAAGTCATACAATTTTCCCCTGAAGAGGAGGGGAGTGGGGGGGAGGGGGAGGGATCACTGAATAAAAACAGTAAGCGGTTTTGAGTGCCAATAGTGTGCATTGATGTGATGTGATAATACCGCGGGGCACTTTGACCTCATCTGTGCAGAGCGCCACAGAGTGATTAAGCGGTCAGCAAGCGGCGTCGGAGCCGACAATGCTCGAAAAGAATACGAAAACATTGGCAAAAATCCAGTACACTCGCAGTGAAATGATCTTTACACCGATGAACAGCATTTTCGACACTGAATGCATCAATATAAGTTTCGTCTGAAATTAATTAGTGTACGTCCACATTCATACTTTCATGTGCAATTAACACTCTTTTTAACTTCATGATTCTGGGCATTGAATACCTCTTTCATTTTCTCGAAGTGTAGGATGTTGAATTCGAAGACCTCATGCAATTTTCATTGATCAAAATGTTACTTTAGGAAAGAGAAGGGAAATTATTCAGCGTTCAAAGTACGCCATTTACCGATGTTCGAAGCTTCATTTTAGAAGGAGCGCTTGCCTGTAATTCGGAAGTCAAGGGAATTCTCGCGGAACACATTTAGTAGTCTGTGAGAGGTGAGTTATTTTTTAAATTAGTCCATCGATTCTTACGAAGTGAGCTTCAAAAGTTTCAAAAATGTCGTGAAATGCTTTTGCTGAAAAGTGTCTTGAAATTTGAACTTGAAGGTAACTCATTACAAAAAATTATGGTTGTGCGGAACATGAGCGAGCAACAATTGGACATGTTAATGTAGGTCCAAAAAAGTCGGAGTCTTGTCTGAGGGCAAAAAAATGAATCTTTGCAGCTTCCACCGAGAAGCTGATGACCTCCTAAAAAAATTCGACATGCTATAGGTCGTTGAAGTCGTCGCATCGAGACGAATCCAAAGCTTCTAATTGTTTCCCATTTTATTCACTTTTAACGGAGTTATAATGGTGCGACGGTTTGTGCCGTTTAATCCGTCGCCTGCCGTCGATTTTCAAAAAATGTGAGCGGTATTGTAGCGACAGTCTCTCGCAATACCAAAAAGCTTCTAGATGCATAATGATTCTGTAAAAAGCCGTAAAGTTCCGTTCAGTAAAGTGAAGGGATGTTCAGAGCTTCAAAGCGTCGGTAAACTCTTTCTCATGGTGTTCCATGTACTTCCACCCAAGATCGTGGTGGCTTTCAAATGCGCTTTGCTTTCACTGACTTCGAGGACCATCCGGGAACATTCTTATTCTTTTAAAAGATCTGTACCAACTACCGTGGATTATTCAGTGTTTGGGAATTCATTTAGTACCTATTCTCATATTCGGGAATTGCTCTGGGCCAAATTGACCCTACTTTCTCCTATTTGGACATGAATGGTGCAGTTAAGTGAGAAAGATATAACGCGCATCGGCTAGAGGCGTCTCGCCTCTTTAGTGAGATTCGAAAGGCTCGCCCCTCCCTGCTTAGTGCGAATCTATGCAGAAAATGATAGGCTTACCACTAGAAAGTCGTGATAGAAAATGTGTACTGATGTGGCCATTGTGCTGAAAGCCTGCCATTCTATCCACCAACATCACGCTCCTGTATGAAACGCGAATGCGTGGCGCATCCCTGCGTGCTCCATCCACACTTATGTTGTGAGCACCACTGTCGAATTTTCACTTTTCAATATTTGCAATTTATGATTCACCTGAATATGCTTGACGAGAGACATAGAGGAGGTGAATTGTTGGAATAAATGAGTAAACTGTTGGATGATAACGATTAGGTTGAGCAAACAACGTGTAATTTGAACCTTTTTTCGGCTATTCTCAAGTGGATTGCGTCAAGCACATTGGATAGCGATGGGATCATCACCCGACCATGGCATTCTAGTCTCATCAGTGCTCAAAACGGTGATTTACAAGGATAATTCTCACCGTTTGCCTGTTCCACCTGAACAGTGGCATCGTATTGCTCTTTCTGAAAAATGGCAAGCATTCGTGCAGAAGCTAGACCTTGTCTGAAGGCGAGACTTGCCTCGTTACTGAGGGGTGTGTGTTATTAGGACGGAAAGTTCGCGTTGCGACATTTCGTCAACGATTTCTTTAATTCGCAACGGTAGCTCTCAGAGTTTGAAGGTCACGAAAGAATCATTGCATAGTAGCTATAATCGGAACAACGTGCAAGATCGAGCTTAACTATTTGCATATAAAAGAGGAAAAGAGGAAAAGGTAGGAGGAGATGATTGTAAGCAGGGCACTTCTAGGTGTCGATGAAAAAAGCAGCTTCAGTACGACCTCCCGCCCACTCTAAGGTGACCAGGAGACCGAATACGACCCCCCCCCCTTCCTTTTCGACCTCCAAAATACCAGTAACTATTGCCGAAATAAATGAAAGGTGTGCTGTGTATTCTTACCTGAAGCAAAAATATAATCACTACACCTCCTCACCTGGATTCGATGTGAGATACTCTTCGCTTCTCAACTGTTTATGGGAATTTTGAGTTTTAGTGCTCATCTCTGCACCTGTGCAGGTGCGACCCCCCCCCCTACCGGTTGGTTTATTCCGATCCCCCTTGTCGAGGAATCCTCCACACTAGGTATATCCTGATCTGAGGACAAGAAAGTATGGTTTCAAGGTTTCTTTTAAGTACGATGGCCATCTATAGGCACTTGATCAAAATCGGATTGATTTTGATTTTTTGATCTATTTGCTGGATAACTCCATCCGGTCTGCAATCAATCATAGGTAAACTTGCCCGATTTCTTCGACATTCATCGATCCTGCTATACGACGGCATATTTCTATTCTTGTTCCACTTCTACTGTCTTGATTAGTCACGATGATTTTACCATGGCATAGATCTGGTCGCTCCCTCAGAATGAATTCGAAGTGAGTTTCCTACTTCTCATTTCTCAGCAGGTGTTCAATTCCAGCGCTACTATTTACTACTTTGTCGCCTTACTCGTTGAGTGGCTTGAGTACGAGCAAATTAAAAAGCAGCTTGCATTACATATGCACGTGTAATTGCCTTTTCTATCACCTCCGTCAGCCATTCCAAGTGCGAAGTTCACGTTTGCCATGTGTAAACACGCGCGCTATTCTGATTACCTGCTTGGCAACACAAATCCAAATCGTTGTGTAATGATGAACACGGTTTGAAGAAAGCTCAGATTAGGACTGTACAGTGGGGTTAAAAAGTACAACATGCACAAAAATGTTTGCAAATATTGTGAAGATGAGTGCAAAGGTTTAGCATGCCGCTCACCAATCTCTTATAATAAGGTGTGTACCCTTATGTCAGGATTTCGCACGAGGACGAACGGCGTGCGACGCAGTATGTGCGAGCTGCACGTCGCGGTAGTTGGGTCTTAGAACGATTACACGGTAATGCTAGGGACGCAATACGCAGTTGACTTGTGATCGCTTCGAGACCCAACAACATGGCGCCTTTAGCCGTCCGCATTGCTTCGCTTACGACATGTCGCGGTGCGAAATCCTGACATAAGGGTACACACCCCTTCTAATATGCACCACGCATTCTCCCTCCATGCGAAGTAAAAAACAAAGAATACAAAAATCTACAACATTTGTTGAAAATCGGAACTCAACGGTTCGATATCAATAGCGCTCAACCGACGCAATTGTATACAGGGGGTGCCAAATAAAAAGTAATTTTGTCTCGTCCACTTTCACACCACTTTAGTCGAACTACAGCAAATTCACATCCCCAGATTCAAGAGCAGACCTCACTCTATCACTATACTCCGTGACAGCCTTCTGCATGAGCAGGAACGGGAGCGAGGAAATAGTGAACAAGATGGTCACCTCAACTGGGCAAAATCCGGAATTTCGTCGCCCTCGTCCACAACCTTGCTAAGGTCCGTTCAATCTGGGTACCTGAGGGGATTCATACTGGGTGGTGTTCTTTAGGATCCCGTTTTTTCCGGGTTCCCAGCGCCCTTCGTTTCCAAGAGTCAAAACGTGCACTTACCACTGAAACCCCTCCGGGCGGATTTGGGCATGAAAATGATACTTCGGATCATAGCAGCCTTGTCCAAGCAGCAGGGGCTCTGTGACTCCCATGAACCGAAGGGCCAATCCTTAGGAAGCTTCCCACAGAAGACCTACCATGGAACCCGGCTCCACTGTTTCAAGGGGACCTTGATACCGTGGGTGCTCCGAAGCCCGACTGCGCTGCTTAATGGTTCTATATTTTTATGAAAATGAAAGTAGTGAGTCTCAGCTTGTTATTGCTTTTGGAGGAACATTTCGGGAATATTTTGCCCCAATACTTTCATTTCTTTCGTTTCTCTATGTTTTGTATAATTGGGAGATGTGAGCCGTGGACAAAATACTTTTTTGGCACCCCCTGTATTTTACTAGGTGGTTTTGCTACAAATCGCGAAAGGAATGTTGTCACGAGTATGCTCAATCATAGCCAAAAGGTATGGTGTGAGACGAAATTCAAACCTTTAGGCCGCCTTCATACTTCGCAGTGTGGTACCGGCGACAGGGCGTGACTGCGTCGAAAGTATGGCACGGGCGGAGGGGATGGGGGTCGATTGGTCAAATTTTCGCTTCGTGGCGCCGTCAGCACGACTTGCTGCAGTCGGTTGGAATTTCGCTCAGTATGCAGTGGGCTGGTATCGTGAGGGACCTTTGAAGATTGTAGATTGGAAGCTTCGGAAGTTCTTATGTGTTGTGGTTGTTGCTGTTTCAACGGATAAAACTACAAACAACTCGCACTCGCCGTGGGCGGCCGCGCGAAAGTTCGAGCAATCGACCCCCATTCGGGTGGAGGTGTAGAGGCGTCCCAGCTACGTACATTCACCGATACTGCAAAGTATGAACGCGGCTCAACCCATGCTTTCCTGGACTGATGGACATTAACATATTGACGATGAGCACATTTTACTGTACCGGCTCACGGGGCAAAAAGCATCTTTCTCGCTTGACAAGCGCCGGTCACTAGTGGTCAAGATCATCCCACGATACATGCTTCATCTTGTTGTTTCTGAATTTCGAAAATAATCGAGCAGCTGTGAGTAGAAAATAGGAACTAAGAAAACAGAAAAAAATTGATCAATGTATAAAAATCCATTCATGTTTCTTGAAATCTCCCGGCGTACTATTAATTCGGCAGAAAAATCTGAAACTATGACGCATGCATTCGCTTCAGATGCTTTCGGACGGTTGATGCTGTCTTTCGTGATGTTGTTTTTGTGCATTTTTGTAGTTGTCTCAATTTGGTTGGTACATTACAGTTGACGCGAGAACCTTCTCAGTATAGGGTGGTGAATAATTACGTGCGCATGACATTTCCCTCCATTTTAACTACTGAAAATGCATTTGTCCATACTTTTTTCTTCTTTGAAGTATTCACTTGTTTTTATTATTGGTCTGTAAGAAGAAGTTTTTGTTCTACTGGCATGACGAAGAACTGCCCAAGTAGGGACGCGATTGCACACTCAGCAAAGAACTGGGTGAAAAATTCAGCAATTTCTACCTGAGTTTTTCATCCCACTCTTTGCTAACTTTTCATTTTTTGTTCATCCCACCCTTTTGCTTTTCATCTTCATCCCGCTCTTGGTAAGTTTTCATTTCAAAAAAAAAAACAGAACGATCTGGACGATGAGCGGCGCACCATCATTTTATAAGGAAGCGAATCAAAGTCTGTGTCAAAAAAAAAAAAAAAAACAGAACGATCTGGACGATGAGCGGCGCACCATCATTTTATAAGGAAGCGAATCAAAGTCTGTGTCAAAGCTGACGGCGGCCACTTCAAATCCTTTGTAACTATAGAATGTTATCGCCTATTGTTTTATTGAAAAAATTTCTTGCAAAATTCGTTGGCTAAAAATAAAATTTGAACGCTATTTATGAAACACGTATTTATTCGCCACCCTGTATATTCGACCAGAGGAAAATGTGAAATTTGGAATGCTGACACCCTGATAAATACATATGAACATTGAATCGAAAAAGTCGCGAATTTTCTTAAGTTTGCTAACCTCCACTGCTGCCGGTAAACAGTGTCCAACGTTGTCCCAGGCACGGAATCGCGCTGTCGGACAACGTTGACCGACATTGTCGTCAACGTATTGAAGGAGTTATATCATCTTGTAACATAAAACAGAAAATACTGTTGTGTATTCTTTATGACGGTACTGCTTTTGGATTCTCGCTGTCTGCTAGCCTTCTAATCGTTCTAAAAGGGATTAGTGATTGTCTTGATACTCTAATGGTTTTCTATACAATCAATTCATCCAACGCTCACTCTTCTCAGCAGACTTTACGACTTGTCCTGGTTCAGCAGCGCTCAAAGGCACCGGTATGTCCTGGTTCAGCAGCGCTTAAAGGCACCGGTATTGGGTCAAGTAGAGATGACGCTTTTCAAAACACTTTTTCGATAAGCGAAAATTTGAACTCAGAAAAGATATTATGTGGCGATAATCACGTTGAAAAAGGACCTTTGAGGCGCTTACGGGTGTATGCGTCAGGACAGAAAAGTCGCGCGGGCGCGTGCGGCGTGCGACAACCGCGCGGCACCGCATCTGCGCCAGAGCTACAGTGCTCCTACAAAGGAAAATGGAGGAGAGTGAATTGAGACCCTAGAAACCTAGTACACGCCATACTCTGTAGCAGTGTCAATAGGTGTAGGTTATTGCGCTTTCGACCTTGTCTTGATACTTTGATAAGTGACTTTGATAAGTAAGTACGCATTCGGCCGACGATGACGACGTTGTTACATTCAGACGTCATGAACATCATTATTTTCATGCCACATTATATTACTGGTATGCGAAAACAGTCATTCAGCGATCTTCTTCTCCAAAAGATGTCGTCACTCGCCATTAACAAAAAGTCTTCATTATGCACTGCAACCAACCACGTCATTATAGAAGTTTTGCATTCAGACACAGTTCAGGCTAGACCTCTTGAGAACCACAAAATACTCTGTATCTGTATACTCAGTTTGTACACCCAAGTGTATATTTTTACCTTAGCCTTACTTTAGGAAGGAAGAGCTTCCCCTAAACTAAGGCTAAGGCCAAGACCCGGGCAAAGGGGGGGGGGGGGCGTGGCGCGGGACGCCGAGCTTAGTCTAGTGGCCCTCCCCTGCAACTACACCAGCACACAAGAATGTTAGGATATGAAAAGAGATATAAAAAGGTGATACGGGTAAACGGCTACTCCTACATTGAAGCAAAAGGTTGCCCCACTGAGAAATGGGCGACTCACGCGCAAACGTCGAGGGCGCGACACAGCATCGAGATTTTCTGTTTTAACGGCATACACCCCGTTATTGCGATTTTAGCGCGCTTCATCTCGAACTGCTCTGGCCCGACATGACTGTCATTTAATTTCGCGTGGGGCAAAATTAATTTCATCAGTGATGATAAACGAAATGTTAACCTGTAACAGCACACAGCAACAAACAAGTGAAGGAAGCCGTGAAAGGGAAAACAAGCGAAACAATGAGAAAAATCAGTGATTGTGATAAAAAAAACCACATGAATTCACATTCGACATCTTGCTGAGTCGTCGTGTGTGCAAAGACACGAACTGCAGGCCTTCATAACCCATATCGTGAGCTAAAATTACCCTCTTCCGGTCACGGACTTTTCATTTTGGGACTCACGTTAAGCTTCAGTGAGGGGCTCAAGTTCGAGGCAAGCCTACAAGGGAAGGACCCGAAGTCCAAGTGGCCATTCGGAGTGGGATAAATATGGTCCGGCGTATTTTTGGACGCTGATCTCGAACCTGCATTCAAAATTTGCAGAGCGATTACCTGAGCGAACTTATGGAGCTTTTTTGAAAAAACAATGCTATCATATGGTAGGTTTGGAAGCCGGTAGCACGCAAGCCAGACGTCCTCGCGCGAAATCAGTGCGATGTTCGTGTTCAGGGGACCAAACTATCTCATAGAACATCTATTCAGCCAATTCGAGAATGTGACCAAGCTTCACAGCCAATTCGAGAATGTGACCAAGTCTTGGAAAAATTCTTGGCATACTCAGTAGGCCTCGAATTGGCTAAAAACATGGTTCGGCGCCCTGAACATGGTTCGCACTGGTTTTGCGCAAGAACGTCTGGCTCGCGTGTTACGGGCTTCCAAACCTACCATATAACAGCGTTGTTTTTTTCAAAAAAAAACCTCCATAACTCCGCTCAGAAAGTCGATCTGCAAATTTGGAATGTAGGTCTGAGACCAGCATCCTAAAATACGTCGGACCATATGTATCTCATTTGAAATGACCACTGCGACCTCGGGTCTTTCCCTTGCTAGATCGGAGTGGTATTAAGTGTGAATATTACGCAGTATGCGTCACATCCGACTGAGTATGTTCGTAAAACGGTCCCATTGAGAGGCGAAGGGTACCAGTGGTAGGTGGCGCCGTCCCCATTTGCATGGTCCACGGATGAAATACAGATTTGTACGCACCAAGACCAACCATATTTTCCATCCCTTCAATAGTTCTAATTGGACTCATTCAGCACTATAACATCGGCTAGTAAATACATCACAGGACTCCCACTAATTGGATGAATTGGATCGCATCTGAATATCCTCACGATCTGGATCAAGGGGGTCCATGGTATTTGAAAAAATTGAGTAGCGTTAAATTCTTTATTATTATTACTAAATCTCAGAAAAAACCTTCGGTAATCGCAATCACTATCCTACTTTGCAGGAGCGATGAAATGCCCCATTACCTCCGAATGCCCGATGAAAAACACGACATCCTTGGAGTTCAGTAGATGGAATATCTCGGGAATATGTTTTTCAGGTACGATCATAACTCTCTC
Source organism: Trichostrongylus colubriformis (assembly GCA_963978905.1). Lineage (NCBI taxonomy): Eukaryota > Metazoa > Nematoda > Chromadorea > Rhabditida > Trichostrongylidae > Trichostrongylus > Trichostrongylus colubriformis. The sequence continues at coordinate 17,879,416 of OZ022259.1, read as the reverse complement.
TCTATGCGACTTTTTCCTTAAAAGAATTTTCCTTTTCACTCGATACAGTCTACTCTAAATTCAGCAGCAATTATCAAAAATTTTGAAATATTGCCTTCGTACAATAGCGCTACTAATTCATGGTCGGTCAACAATGAAAAAGCAGCTGTTTATCCTTTTCTGCTAACACAAACACAATTTCCAATTTAAAGCTGCTGAATTCTTACATGAGAGGTACCAAAATGATTACAGGTTGATGCTCTCTTCGAGTTCCTGGGTATTTTTGACTATGAAACTTTTATTTGAAACTCTTACTCAAAGTGGAGGACTTACGACTTCATCGCGTAAACGAAAATCGCCTGCGGTAATTTGATGCAAACTACGCGAAAATATCAAAATTTGAGGCGCAGTGAATAAAAGTGAAAGCTGTACGAAATCTGGATCCGTTATGAGCAGATCTCTCTGTTGGTACCATTTTCCAATTATTTGCAGCACTTGAAGCGAGTTATAACGGAAAGACAGATAAATGATGGCTAATCCGTGTTTTGGTGTCGATTGACCATCAATAAGTAGCGAGATTATACTCTCTGTTATTGGGTAGAAAAATCTAAAGATGTTGTCTGTGGTTGCTGGTTCTCTTTTTTACAAAAGGAACGAATCATAGTACCCTTTCCCTATTTTCATCCTCAAGGTAGAATACTGATTGTGGAGTATGTACTTGGAGAAAGTTAGGCTAACTCACTGGATCTCTTATCACTCCGTCTGTTTTCGGCTATTACAAGCTCTGAGAAAAAGCGAATCAACCAAGAAGCGTTAAACAACTGCTGTTGAAAGTGGTTTAATGCCATTTTTATCGAACCGACCTAAATGTCAAACCCCTCTCACGGATGAGTCCAAGGTCGTGTTGTCAAATTTTGACATTCCTCGCTTTGGGAATAACACGTTCCCTTCCTCTTCAAACTTGGGTTAAATGCATTTGTCGCTTTGAAAAGCTTATCAATCAGATGTGAATCAGTTCATGGTGATAACGTGATTGCTTTCGTTTTCGTCCATTATTTTTGACACCTTTCCTTATTTTGGTAAAAGAAGCACCGGGAAGTGGCAATTTTGGTCTACGGTAAGACCTACCGTAGCGCTTGCAGTTCGTTGGGTCACATTGCACGCTCGACACCGTGCTAAGACGTCGAGAATGAATTCAATGGATTTTTTCAACATAAACAAGTTTTTGCTTACACTTTCGCTTATTCTCCCATTCATTGTTTCACTTGATTGCTGCTGTTTGTTGTTTCACTCATTTCACATCATCATGAATGAATGAAATACACCTTACGAGACGACAAATGACAGGGAAGCGGTCGTTTGCCACGGCCCCTTGCACCTAATCTGCCAATGGTGCACATGGGCCATAATTGCTACTCAAACGCCGACCATTTGACGATCTTCTGCGACGGATAACTCGTCCGCATCACCGAACCCTCGGACGTTCGTGGTTGATAACTGCCATGCGAAAGACCTCGTTGCAATACACCCGACAACAAATGACATCTTCTACAGCGAGCAACTCGGAAAGATGTTGCAGTTCGATGAGATGCGCGGGGGATGCGAACGCGCTTCTAAATTTGAGTTCCTCTACCGATTATAGCTTCCACTCTTGAAAGTTACTCGTTTTGAAACGATCATTTCTTCCCATCTTCCTCTTTCTCCCGACACTTCTCGGTCCCTTAATGTGCATACAGCAGCTTTTCTATCATTGTTCCCTTGTCCGGTCCTCATATTTGGAGGGGTATATTGTTTTTCTTACCATCGTATGTACTGAAGCGTCTACATTCTTTAATGGGGAATACTTAATGAAACTTTCCATACTCTGTGCAAACACATTACTCGTTCTCAGTAGGCTAATGAAGTGCTTACCTTTGCGATAAAGCTGTAAATGGTGGATTCAATCTAACTGCGAGTGGACTACTTTTGTTGACGGTTTAGAGTAAAGAGTTGTCCGCGATCATGTTCTAACAGCGGACGAAGGTCACGTCGCACATGACCTGCGGATGAGATCTGCTACGTCGAACCGAGCTCTCTGCCCCTCTTTTGTTAATAAATCGGTTGCAGTGTTGGAGGAGAATGCACTAGGTGGCTTTGAAATTAATTGCTAGGTGATTCGCATGTGGTTGCCTTTACTGTCCTTTTAATGCCTTGACATTTTCTATGGAATGTAATAGTACTTGAAAGGCATTGTGCACGGGTATTGTGTGATATTATCTCACCAACAATTAGCACGTATGGTTCTCTACTTCACCGAGATTCTACAAATATGAAATAGTCGCACTCACTCCAAACTAAAGAGCAAACTGTAGAGAAATTATATTTGAATTCGCGCCGCATAACTGTCACGGCTGTCGCCTTCGATGAATTTTATGATTTTTCGCGCTCTCTTTCACTTGAAAATCGGGCAGCATTTGGTTGCTTTACATGACTTCTTTCTGCAAGAGTCGAAATCAGCTATAGTAGACGTTAATTACCGCGATCATTCCCGACGGAGTTTCCAGGCAGATCCTGATTTCCTTCCTACAAAGCATCACTTTACATGTGGCACTATGAGCCACTTCAGGTGGTATTGCAATGAGGGGCACTACTGTGGATGCTACATTTACCGAGCTTAGAATTGGGAATACCCCTTCCTTTCTCCTTCTGCTTCGGCAAAAATGATCGCTCCAGTGTGCAGTCTAACCCCTCAGAGATGTTTAGATCCCCTTTACCCTGCTTGTGAGATTCCCCACCCCCCAAATGCGAGAACACCCCACCGCATACTCATTATACCACTCCCTTCTCCAATGGGTCTTAGCGAGTCCACAAGGTAGACGTGAAGAGACTTATCTCCTCGCAAAACTTCCATTTCTTTGCAGGAGACCGTGAGATATAACGTCTCAAACCTCTGCGCCACCTGTGCCATGACGAATGATATTTGTTGGAGGACATTTGCATCGGCTGCGTGCTGATGGCGCCGCGAGTGCTCTCCACAAGGCATAGATGTGAATAGAAATTTCCCTCCCTGCAAAAATCCTTTTTCTTTGCACGAAACAGAGATTTAGCGCCTCTGCCACTGTGCCACCTATGCGACAATAATTGGATGTGTAGCTTTATGTCGAATTTTCGCTCTGCAGCGTCGCACTCGCGGCGCCATCAGCATGACTTGCAGTGGTCGGTCGGTTGGGATTCCGTCAAGACGCAAGGGGCTGGTATCATGGAGGTCCTTTGAGGAAATAGCTGTATATTTCATCATTATCTGAAAAAAATATCTCAAGTACCCTAGAAAATGAAAATAGTAACATAAAAAGTAAAGTAAACAATATCATTACTTTACATTATATTACATTACATGGTAACAATCCTAGCTGAGAAATATTTAATTCAGGCGTAAAACTTCGAAGGGGTGTAGGCAATGTACGCAAAGAAGAAATCCGCTGCGCGGAAAATTCAACGTAAGGCTACGCACCCATTGAGTATGTATTTTGGAGGACATTGCCATTGGCTGCGGCCAACGCTATGGAATATTCAAAATAATGCTAATGTTGTGAATCTTACCCATTTTTCCTCTTACACTGTAGGCCCTGGTTCCGCACAGGATTAGTTAGGCCTGTCTATGACGTGGGCCTATCTATGACGTGTTCTGACGGGGTGCTGCATTAATTAGAACGTTCTCCTTATTTGCACTTGAGTCCCTCATATTCGTTTCTGAGCGCTCTCGAAGCAAAGACGAGGACGACTAGAAACATGACGTTTGGCTTTGTTACCTGATACGTGCTTTTCCTAATAATGTTAAGCATAACACAAAAGAGCACACTATCATAATTTATTAGCTACAGTGCGGGTGCCTGTTTTTCTCGGGCTTTTCCCATGCATATAAATTATATGTGAGTTAGATGAGAGGAACTGAGTCTTAGAATGCTATTAAATTAGTAAGTTATGCTATTGAAATCTGCACAAACGTCTAGAGAGCTGTGGGGAAAAGTGAGCTGGCTAGAGCCTCCGCTTTGGTTTTGTTATAAAGTTAGTACAGTTGGTTATCCCGCTGTCTAACTGGGCTTATAGTTCTACAAAAGAAGTATTGCAAAATGTTGAAACGCTCAGACACTCGAAACAATTCAGTGATCAAAGTCTCCGACCGGGCATATTATCTGCCCCTCGGGCACCATTTTGAGGAGCTGTATCTTAGCGGCTCTCAGTTTTTCATCTGGAACTTGCATGTGGCCCTTATTGAGCAATTACAACATAAATATGAGGGTTACAGATACTTTTCCGTGCACGATTCCTTCAATGTAACCAATAGTTTTCATAGCATAAATAATGTATGACTGTCTCAGCAACCAATAGCGTAGTAGCTAAACGCGCTACTGCATGGTTATCAGGTCCATGGTATCAAATCCTGTGTACGTACGGTGCCTGCTATCCTTTCAACATCGATCATTTGGTAGTGAACTGATCATGGCATGGTGAACAGCGAGCGGCTTAGGCACGACATTGTTGAAGTCTATTGCATATCGAAGATTCTCATTTTTCGAAGCAGGAGTCCTATGCATGGCGCATCCTCAATTGCTATAACAAATGGAGTTTTTTTTTTTGAAAATGAAGAAACGTGAACGATCTCAGACCTATCAAACCATAGGAGAATGATGAAGTTTCGGTTCTTGACTGAACTACCTAATTGGGTTAGGCACATACTGGTGTTTCGGTATGGGCACTGTTACATTGTTATTTCAGAGATGTTGGGATCTGTGTTGCCATGCAAACTGTGAAATCTTTGGTCCTTATAGGCCTGACCGATCCCTTAGATATTGCTTGATTGTTAGACGGGTCTAATATAGAATGAGTGACACGATGTGAGACGAAACAGATGCAGGATTGATGAACTCGTTGGACTTCTGAATACTAATTTGGAAATCGCCGAACTAGTTAACGGTGTGCATATTAAATCGCACCTATTTTCATTATAGTGTATTAATATAGGGCAATGAGAATCGTTTTTGCTAATGCTTCGCTGTATGTTGAACTTTCAGTGAGAATGTGGGTGGTACGGCTGTACCTAATCAGGTTCTGTCATGGTCAGCATTTACTGAAGCTGCGTTCATACAAAAAGAATAGGATTTTTGGAGGTTTTCCATCAAGCATAAGATGTACAGTAGCGCTCAAAAGTCTTCGGCCAAAACTCTTTTGTCATAACTTTTTTCTACTTGACCAAATTTGACAAAATTTTAATATGTGATGCCTGAACCTATTGCCAACATTTCCTTCTACTTGAGTGACGTTTGACACTTTTCATGGTTTTTTACAAGAATTTACTACAAGACCACCCAAAAAAAGTAAAAGGCTTGGTCAAGGGGAACGGCTTTCTTTACAAAAACAAAACGAGCAAGCCTCAGAGAACATTAATATATTGTAGAAAGACCACGACTTTTGATGACAGCGGCACAGCGAGACGGCATAGCGATGGCAATCCAAAAACAAAAAATTTCATATAACCGCGTATCCTATACCGTTGAGCGCCAAAATAGTATATTAAGTATGCAGTGTATCCAAGTACAACATACTAAAATTTCTCTCAGATCGGTGCAGTTGCAAAAAAGTTACAAATGAAAAACCCAAGTGAAAGACCATTTCGCCGAAGCCTTTTGCGCTACTGTATATCGATCGAGGAATAGAGAGTATCCGCGTATCCGCGATTGGATTTTCTGCAAATTGGGGTATGCGCGATTTTGAATATTTGCCACAATGCATATAAAGTGGCATCGCCAAATATCCCAAATCGCAGATAATCTCATGTACAGGCCCGCCAATCCGCCTGTGAAAGTCCTATTCATTTAGGTATGAGAACCGCCTAACGGCCCTTATCAATCCTGCTTACACCAAGTTTTTTCTTTCCTCACAGAGATGGTTAGCTCAAAGTTAACCATTGAGAATGAACTTGCCCTGACCAGTTGTATACAGCACTATTTTCTGAGTGTAGGACAGGACACTCGATTTGCATCATATCGCAGAAGCTCACAGCGACTCTCGCACGGCCGTTCACGACGAAGTAGCGACGCAACAGTCGCGTACAGTGATTCGATTTTTATGGCGCTGTGAAATACCTGAACTATTGTGGGGTGTGCGTCAGTACTGTCTAACTGGGTCACCGAGTCACACGGGTCGTGTCGCCGCAGGCGCTGTATAAAAACAGCCAAGAGATAGATTCGATTTGATAGAACTAACAAACTTCTTAGGATTGGTTGGTGTCTGATACTCTTCTGAGAGCCGAAGGAGACATGAGTGAAGGTGGGCATCAGGGCGGTCGGGTGAGCGTCAGGATTGCACAATTAGGTCAGGTTATGCAGGGAGACGGTGTTCAAACACTCTAACGGTCGACCGATTCATAACGAGACCGGCAAGGCTCGTTGGAATCGGTCGACCGTCTCCTCGTGTAACCTGACCAAGTTGTGCAGTCCTGGCGCTCACCCGACTGTTCTGATGCCCACCTGCATTCACGTCTCCTTCTTTGGTCCTCGAGGAGTATCGGACACCAACCGATTCCAAGAAATTGGTTCGTTTTATCAGTTTTATTAGTGTGAGGTGGCTGCTAATGAGTCTGTAGCCCATGAAAAAATGTCACTCGTCTACTATTGGAGACAATTTCTTCTTGGAAGTAGACGGAATTACCCGCATTTGCAGAAGTTGTGGAGGGGGAAGCTGAGGAGGGTAAATGCCTAGGGCGCTGACCATAAGAGCCCTTAAAGTGCAGTATATATAGTAGCGCTGTCCACTTATTGAATAGTTAGGCTGTGCGTCTCATATCTCTCCCTCACATCTCTTATGACTGGGTTTGGGAGTGAGTGCTTTCGCAATCGCTCGCCTCAGAAGAAATGGGTGTGCTGGAAGGCCTGGGGCACATGAAGGTGAGGCTTGAAATCCATACCATGTGAGTGGGAGCAAGGATGTTGCCACGCGACCACCGGTCCCGTCTATAATTTTATACGGGTAAAATCTTCCAAGGGTGGAGGTGGTATAGTGACAGGTTGGCGCGCACCCCACTTTCATGGTGCGGAGATCAAGTTCCGCGTCAAGGCACGCCTAGGCCAACCATCTTCGTATTGTTACCAGATTCGTCTAGAAAGATAAAAGCACTGACTTGTACATCGGTTGGCCACCGCAAGTCTTTGTATAGGCCACATCACATTCACTGGCCATCACGATTCAGAATGGAACTAGAATGTGCAGCGCATCTCAGAAAGGGATCGATTGACGCCAAAAAAACTTCAACTTCAACTTTTGAAATGTTCCAAATGCGTGTGGAAATGAATGAATGCCTTGTGATTCTGCGGGGAAGTTGGTAAGTGAAACGGCTTACAGATCAGCTCATGACAACAAAAGTCTTATTGTTAGATCGGGGTTGGTCATTGAGGAGACGGTGTACTGAACGCCCTGAGGCGATAATTCAACGCTTTATAGCAATGCCATAAATGTATTGCAACATGTAATTATTAATTCGCAGCTGTTTGTGGTGGAGGCACCAATTTCCTCAGAAATGCCGTTCCTTCGGCCTTCACTTAGACGGGACCAGTAAAAGGGTGAACGACATATGTAGCTGTTTGGAATATGCTGCACATCGGATTTCCTTTTGCAGGGTGGCTCCTAATTATTTGCGCGTAGTTTGGAGTAGTTTATTACTAATAACTTCAACAAAAAACAACGGTTATACAATCTGATACAACTTCTATGCTGAGCAATGCCTAATAATCACTCACTCGAGAAGATGTTCGAAATGAGCTCCTTTTGCAGCAATACAGGCCTTCAGTCTGCTCCCCACTCTCACCGTGCGACATCACTGTGGGCCGCAGGAAGGTGACGTCGATATCGTCCCACGCCTTCCGCTATATAAATCATCAGCCCTTCATCAAAATGGGATATGCAAATATCCATGATATTGCCAAAAGTGTAGCGAATCGAATGGTGCTTATTTTGTGAGAACAGATGCAATCTGAGCCGAGTTATGATCTCCCGAATTTGAAACTGCGAAAACCGACCAAAACGCTCCTGACAGCCTGATAAAATTTTGTTCTTTGAGAAGATGGCACCCAAAGGCTCCCCTGTGCTGTTAAAATTTTGTCAGTGGTCAATGCATGCTCCAACAGGACTGGGCACCTGCTCACTCTGCGAGATCCATACGAGCATTCTGCGAGTGTCACTTCCCTGGCTACTGGACAAAGGACTTCTGGCCAACCAACTCGCCTGATCTGAATCCAATGGATTTCGCTATGTGGGGCTACTTGCAGAAGAAGGTCTCCTCGAGAAGGCAGCAAAGTTTGAACGCTTTCACAGCTTCACTTCAGAAGGCGTAGGACGATATCGACGTCACCTACCTGCGGCCCACAGTGATGTCGGTGGAGAAGAGACTGGAGGCCTGTATTGCTGCAAGAGAAGTTCATTTCGAACAATGTCTCGAGTGAATGATTATTAGGCATTGCTCTACATAGAAGTTGTATCAGATTGTATAACCGTTGATTTTGTGGAAGTTATTAGTAATTAACTACGCGCAAATAATTAGAAGCCACACTGTATAATTGCAGCGAATTTGAGCTAGTTGCCCGGATCATGATATGTAGTGGATAAAGGATCAAGTTCAAGAGAATGAAGGTTCCGGCGTCAATCAATCCTTTCTGTTGGATGCGCCACGCCTTCTATTTCCATTCAGAATCGTGGTGATAGCTGAATGCAATTTGGCCTATAAAATGAATTGCGGGGGCCAGCCATGTACAAAGCAGTGCTTTTATACTTCTAAACAAGTCTGGAAAGATAACAGCATTGAGGATGATTCACCCAGCCCGAAGGAATACAGGGGTTGCTTGGCCTAGCAGATGCTCTATTTTATATTCTTCCATAGTGGCTGGATATGAACTTATAATTTCTTGAGAGATGAAAAACGTATTTGTACACAATTGCGCTTTGATCCACGGGTGCCGCAGAGCTAGAAGCTAGTGCTGAAGGAAGCTTGGAGATTGATGTAGCTAGGCTGTGGATGACAACCATTTCATTTCCGGGGGAACCGGTGGACCGGATATTAATATTATATCATAGTAAATCACATATTTGGTAGTTATAGACAGACAGTTATTAAAATAAAGAAATTTGGTAGCCTGTATTATTCCTCGGACGCCAAAGGGACCCGTGGAGAATGCTGAAGTGGTTTATGCACTTCGGAGCTCTTTCCTCGTTTGGATTGCCCAAAATTTCTGGAATATAATCGTTTCTCGTGAGGTCTCCCCAACATCCACCTCATATGGCTTGCTTTGATGTGCTGAAAAAGTTTGTGGGTGGATTGGACTAAAATGTCGCTTCGTATCCACCCACATCGCGCCCGACCAGATTCATGTGAAAATAAGCAGGAACGATTGCTAGTAAAGGAGTATGTTAGGTCTAGTAGCTGTGCCTAGTGGGTGATCTGTGGAATTATCCCGAAAAAATGATAAAAATCAAAAATCATTCGAATTCCGACTGAGGGGGATCATAGATGCCTATTTTAGGTTTCATTTTAACCAGTACGTTCATTGACTTGCCTCAAGATGTAAATCTACCAAATACAGGAGTGCCTTCTCCCTTATTCACGTTACGCCGACACTTTATAGTGGGCTTATAGAGCCCCATTCCCCCGATCCCGCAAAGCAATCGTTCGGCGTTGTGAAATTATAGTCGTCATGGTGGTCGAAAATAATTTTCAGTACGGCTGCCGTCTCATTAAAAAATAACAGGTGAAAAAGTCATTTTGCACCTGTTCCGTCTCGAAATCGCTATACGGTAGTATAGGGTAACTCGTTGGTAAGGATACGCCATAGAAGTCATAAATGGCATCGAGAATCATGGAAATTTGTCCATTATTACGTGATTGTCCTCATTACCGCCCACATGGAAGGAAAAAAAAACATGTGTGATGTCTACATGAAGTCAAACAAGGAGATCTTCATCGGTACTCATGCATCATACACACACATGGAATCGATCTATCATCAGTCAATCAGCTGGTGGGAAACTCGAATTACAACCACATCACATTGAGCGAAGAAGTAATGTTCTCTATCTCCATACATTCTTCATTAGAACAGGATGGCTACACACACACAACATTCTCCCGTTTATAAGTATTGATAGGAAAGTAATCGAGCGACGTTCATATCATCCAGTTCAGGTTGATTTCGTTTACCGAATCTGATGTAGTCGTATGAGGCCTTCTTCTCTGGGCTTACCGATCGTCCAAATCGTACGAAATCGTAGTGGCGCTTCACTAAATACGTGAGATTAAATTAGATTCCCGTGGGCTACGGTAGGCTACAGTAACGATGAGGAAAAAAACTAATGCTGTGCAGGTTTTTTTCATGAGCAGTGTTATCCATTGCAATTTGAGGAGGATTGCTTCCTCGTTGGGCTTATTAGGTTGGCAGAGCCTGAATGATGTTGCAATATGCTATTATGCCGCTCTAGGAAAGCCTCCGATACAGTTTCCTGAATCTGTCGGAACAAAATTCTCCTGCAGACCAATGGGAATTTGGTTTAATGGTCCTTTCGAGAATATCCGGGTGTCTGAAAATTCCTTAAGTTCTCTAGCCCAGGTTTATGTGGCAGTAACCATTTCTGGCAGTGGTCGGAATGGTCATGCTTCAAATATTACTGCAATAATTGTCTTATACTGTGTATTTTTTAATATTTTTTATTATTTAATTAAAATTTTTTAAAATTTTTCGTAGCGGCTAGATATAACTACCGCTTCTGTATCTGCACGAAGTCATTTGTTATATCATTCCCAATACTTACCTTTATTATCACATTATGGGATAAATTGTCGACATCTTTCCTGCAATTCTTTTCAAGCTTCTAGAACCTTCTGAGGGTGGTATCCATAGAGAGGTATCCAGCACAATTAAGCAGCTTGTTTGTATTCCAGTCTCTACGTCTACGGTAGAAATAACTATTTTTGGGGAAAATTTGGTGCTTCTCCTCCCTGAGTGTCACCTGGGCTCCTACTCGAACGATGTGACCATGGAAATTATTAATTTGCTTCGAGTATATATTTTACCTCATACTCTCGATTTGAAATTTCACTTTTTCTCAAATTTTCTGATATTGGATTTATTTTGATGGACCAACACAAATATTACAAATAAAATTACTTATGGAAATTGAGCTCATTTATGGTGTAAAAGATGGAATTAAAAGTGAGAAAACAAAAGCAGTGTTACAAAAGTTTCTCCACAACTTAAGAGTAAGGCTGGTAGCTCTAGTTCTAAAAAAGTCACAGCTAGGATTGCTTGGCGAACTGTTCTGGGGATTTGTTTATGTAGTACAATATCCCAAGACGCTAATGTGGAGGAGCCCAACGAGGAAGTTATTGTGGAGGTCTCACGATTCGGAGATGAGTTATGAGATCACCGGAATCGCTCCAATTATAGAAATATTTGGAGCGATTCCGGTGATCTCATATCGTAGATCTCTAATATAGAAATATTTGGAGTAGAGTAACATACGAACGGATAGGGATGTGTGTAGATAATGCTATGATAGGGCTGTATATACAATAAATAATGCATTGCAGCCAAGGTACACCGGGAGTCAAGGATCCCTCTACAGGCAGGTCGTTCTTGACCGGACAGGTGGTGGGGGTCGTACCTGCAGAGGTCAGTGATAAGCATTTGGAATCTGAATAGTCGATAAGCAGAAGAGAAGCAAAGGGTGTTTCACAGCGAATCCGCGTGAGAAAATGTGAAACAATCTTTTTGCTTCAGATACATAGCAATAAAACACATGCAACTATAAAACCGGCAAAAGTTACTGGTATTGCAGATGTAAAAAAAGGGGACCGTATTTGGTCTCCATGGGGGAGGGGGGATGCCCTGTTCGCAGATCTACCGTACCATGTTACACTTTTGATGTGAAGGTACTTCTGTTATCCCATGAAACCCTGTTTAACATCTCACGTTCACTCTCGGTGGTATCCGCGCTCACCGCGTTCGATATGTCCTCCCAACGTATCTTGGTCGCTCCGAATAAGTTTTCTCTAGTACAGTATTATTTTCGTAATGGAAGACCGGCCTCCCTATTCATCCCATCCTGACGTGGAACAGTTTGCATGTGACATTCCAAACATTGAATGTGAATGATGGAAATGCACGGGAGGGCGACAAATATGTGGTGATGCATGCAATCTATCCAAAGTCACGCAACTGTTTATTAAACCCCGAGGCATAATTGATGATGCGCAACATAGCTACTATGTAGGTTTGAAGCGATATACAGGGGGATGCTAAAAAAGTAATTTTGTTCGCGGCTCTTTTCCGCTAAGTATACAAAACGGAGGGTAATGAAAGGGATGAAAGTATCAAGCCAAAATATTCCTGGGATGTTCCTCTCAAAGCACGGGAAAGCTGTGGCTTACTACTTCCAACGTCACAAAAATATGGAGCTTTCAGTCAGCACAGTCGGGCTATGGAGCACTTACGGCATTAAGGTCCGCGCGAAACAGCGAGTCAGATTCTGTGGGAGATCCCTCGGCGGAAGCTTTCTAAGAACTGACCCTTCGGTTCATAAGTCACAGAGCTTCCGCTGCCCAAACAACGCTGCTATGATCCGAAGTGTCATTTTTCATGCCTCAAACCTGCCTCCGGAGGGGTTTCAGTGGTAACGGACGTTTTGATTCCTGGAAACGAAGGGCGCTGGGAACCCGAAAAAAGCACAATGGTCAAGAACATCACCCATTAAGAATCCCTCCAGTTACCCAGAGTGAACGGACCTCGGCAAGGTTCTGAACGAGGGTGGCGAAACCTCGGATGTGTTCTTGATTTTGTAGTGAATCGCTCGTCAGAATCTGCTGAATTCTACTATGTGGGGTTAAAAAAGGAGGAAAAATTACTTTTTTCGGCAACTCCTGTACATTTTAAAGCCTTCATCCCACGGGTCATGGGGGTCTGGATTTGAAAAGGTAAAGTCAGGTTTCAGGGTTCTGCAATCAAAAATTCTGTCAAATAAAAAGATAAAACCAATGGATATTCATCGTTGCCCGCGTCAATCTTTTTTCAATTTTTTGCAAAAACTGCTCTGGATTTTTCTCTGGAACTGGCCGATATCTTTCACTTGTTTTGATATCATTGTTCATCTGCATTTCGCCCTTATCCTATCACTCATATCATCCCCACTTCACGTCCTTTGGAGCGTGTTATTTCAGGATTTTCCGATGGACTTTTTATTTGTTGCAATTACACGTCACGTAGGTATTTTAGCTGGTCGTTCGAAATTAAATAGAGGTGCTAAATAGTGCCGCAGTTGAGAATGAACCATATGAAATAATTGCCCCACCACTGGTAGCGAGGGTAATGCCCGGTGTCGAGAAAGATTTTTTGCAAAATGACGCCCGCTTCCTTATAGATGCTCGACGCAGACGCATCCAAGGCTGTCTGTCTCTTTCTATTCCAAAAAGTTCGTCAATCAATACCAATCGATAGGCATAGCATTGTCACCTAGTATAACAAAGTATGAATATTGGCTGACGACCGACCATTTTTAAAGATCGCTTCATCGCTCCGATATTTCCTGAAATGGGTAGGGACGTCGAGAAGTAGTCCACAGAACTCCCGAAATACACTACCTCCTCCCACTACCCACCGCAAAATATGACCCTCCACCTACGGGGATTGAGACGGGGCCGTTTGTTCATTGCTTTATCGTTGCTGGGATCGGCCATGGCGTGGGAGGGGATCGTGACCAAGTGTGCCTACGCAGAATCATACTGAGGACCCTGATGCGCTTTTTTGACGCAAGTTACGCCGCGTAAAGTTCGTCCTGGGCAGTTTTTATTTTTGGTGAACATGGATTTTTCTCTGGATGCACAAATTACTCCTCGTACTTTTTTGAATTACTTTCCAGTGCTCCCATTTGTAGAGCTCCCTGACATGCACTTCACTTGACACATGAATTTCGTACGAAGTGTGCTCGTCATGTCTAATAGTCAGATCACCGCTTTTAATCCACCCAGAAAGGTTGTGTCAACTATTTTAGTTTTAGGGAACGAGACCAGAGTCCTGCAGCCACCGATACAACTAGGGAACGGAGGTTGTCGCAAGAAAAAGTGTTGCCAAAAACCGCCAAATTATGTATTATTCTCCGATGTTGTTGATCAGCAGTAATACCATGGCCTGGCAAGATGTCTCATGTGATCCTACAGATCTGCCCGAAGTGGGAAAAGCTTATCTTTTAACGGAAACGCCGGTCCTTGGCCAATATATCGGACCAGGGCTCGGCTGGGAGGTATTACTCCACTACAGCCCCTTCTATCCACCATTTGCTTTCCATTTACTATAAATCTCTTTTTGAACCACTAACGGTTTTCGGCTGGAAGGATAGGTAAATCGCATATGAATGGATAGAGGTCATCGATGGTATCAAAGATTATATTGAAATCGTGTCCTTAATGCAAAACCGCAGTTGAGAAAAACAATTAGATGGGTTTGAGAAATGCTGCATTGAGACTTTTACATAATTCAGGTGATCGAGTACATTCACAGTCAGTTTGCGGCAGGCCATAGCCAGAGTTTGTGGATGGGGGCTGGTTTCCTTCCGTTTTTTCTTTCAGTCTCAGCATTGTGCTGGCATCACTCAGTGCATAAGCGTAAGCAGCGTCAAACGTTGCGATGAGCTGAATTTTTGAGAAATGTGCCCGGTTGAAACATGCTTCAATATTATTCGTAAGTATGGGCTTCCATTGGAAAACCTTAGCGATATAATATTTTGCAGGAGCACTAGGAAAATATCCCAAGAGTGACATGGCTGGAGTATCATGCTCTTGTGTGGGGGTATAGCTCAGTGGTAGAGCGCTCCCTTAGCATGGGAGAGGGCTGGGGTTCAATTCCCCATACCTCCAAAAGCTTTTGCAGATTAGTCCCATTTTGAAAACCCGTTCCAGTATTATTCGTAACTATAGGCTTCCATCGGTTAACTCTCTCCGTAAAGCGACTCGTGCCATACAATCCCCTCTCCATGACCCCGTGACCATGGAGAGGGGATCTTATGGCACGAGTGTTGTTGGTGTTGTTGGTTTTTTAAGGATGTTCCCTAAAAATGGTCTTCAATCGACGATCATGATAGTAATCTTACCTGGTATGAATTACCCAGAACAAAGTATGATTATCAATTGATGACTTTTTTCTAGTGCACACCTCATTTATAGGCTCTGAATTTTATGAAAATGGGTTTGTCGAAGATGCTAATCGAGAATTCCGAAAAAGACACCCTCCTTCCGCAGTAGTATATCAGAACACGATCCTCAGAACTCCTTATTCCCTGTTTGACGTGACTCTTAAGTCATTCGTACTATCAAGCTTCCCTATGTAGTTTCCCTGACAGGCAGCATACTGAGAACCTTTGGAGTCAAGCAGATTGCTCGTCAGAGATAAGTGCCGTGTTCGGTTTTATGATCATAATACCCCTAGCTTGAATATGTTTGGGACTATATTTTTTCAATTTGTTTGGAATTAATCAATTCAATTTTTCATCAATCACTTTTTTCACCGTTTCATAATTTTAAAGCTTATGAGATCTCGAGATTCTGAAAAAAAAGTAGAAATTCGGTCATCAAGGGTTTGGAGGTAGTGTCTTTCAAATACATTTCCGAAGTGCATACATAACACCCCCTAACACGCTCCTGTTTGCCAGCAAAAAAACCTGATTGCATGCACTTCGTGATGCGAGAAAATCGGTGAAATTCAATTATAAAACGTGCTGTATTGTGTAATAAATCATCTGTGTCTCGCTCACGGTCTACTCCCCAACTTCGACCAAAGTATGACGCATTTCCCCGAAGGTGGCCGAGCTCGGATTCAAAGAAGCTATAGAGCCACTTTTTGAAATTTTCGTCGTTAGTGGACCTCCTAACACAGCGATAAAAGACGATAATCCCTCTCCTCCTTATTGAAATGCCAGACTTTTTTCGAAGCACACCCTCAACCCCTTTTTGTTCCACTTCATTTTCACTTCTGTCTATCAGAGGGAAATGGACCAAAAGAATTGCTGGTCTCGAAAACCATTCGTTTAATTGCTATCCGGCCAAAACCTACGACATCACTGTGTGTGCCCTATGATTAGAAAGTTTCCACCCGCAATTTCAACACCCTCTACACACCACGGCAATAAATTGAATGAGCAAATCGCCGCTGAACTTTGTGGCTTGTACGTGAGAAATTTAATTTAGCGGTGTTAACATGCAGACATACCACCCATTTTAAATTACGAGTTTTCCATGAAAGGGTTGTGGTGGGAGGGGCAGACAGCGTGCTTGCACAGACGCCCTCACGAAGAAATCCTAACAGTGTTAGAAGATCACGTCGAAAAAGCGGCTAATGAACCCATGGGTGCACTATAACTACATTTGAACTACTGAAAACACAAATACAAGCCTCAGCAAAAGATGGCTGATGAGTCATGTTTCCCATTTCTCGAAACGTCGACGTCCAGCTGTCGTTGGCTGTGTATACTTATGTCAGGATTTCGTACCGCGGCATGTCACAAACGAAGCAATGCAGATGAGCGTTGTGGGGTCCCGAAGCGATTACAAGTAAACTGCGTATCTCCCCCCATAGCCTTAGCGTGTAATCCTTCTGAAACCCAACTCTCGCGACGCGCATAGCTCGCACACAGTGCGTCACATATCGCTCGTTGTCGTGCGAAATCTTGACATAAGGGTACACACCCACGGACGTTCTAGGGATATTCGCTTTATTTAGGGATCCCATTTGGAAGTTGTACTACTATTTGAGCACAGGATCTTTTGAAAACAACCTTATGGCTCCTAAATGAGTTTTAGAATAACCTTCTGGGACCGAACAAACAGGTCAAAGAGGGTTTTGCTGGGTAAAGCTTGATCGGAGTAGTGGAGCTACCCAAGAACGGACAAATATGAAGCTGAAAAGCAAATTAAACTGTAAATGATCTCCTTTACACACCCATTCATGATGTAGTTTGATGTGGTCTATTACGAATGCTAGATTTCCGGCTACTGCTAGATATTCATTCAGACTCGAAAGCTAAAAAAATGAAATTTTGCAATAGTTTTTTGAAAGCATTAAATTCTAAATAATCTATGACTATTAGAGAGTAGTCATTTTTGATTTTGAGCATTTTAGGCTCAAAAGCGAAGGAATAATCAAAGAGGAAATTTTGGTTAGTTCTGCTAGCTTATGCTACGAGTGCTACTCCCACGACGTTCTGTGAGTCCTTTCTGAGCCATCCAAATTTTCTATATCCGCTATTCTTCGCTAGTTGTTACTCACTATGAAGTAACCCGTGGGTATCTGCTTGCTTGCTGGAAGTTTCCCCTTTCTCGAATGGATATAATTCTGAGAATGTGATGCATCCTGCATATAGAAGGTGTATCTGAGAGTGGGAATGAATTTTAAACGAACGAACAATTTGCAAAAAAAAATTGAAAACTCCCATATCAATTTTTCACGTGCATTTCCCCCATAATTTTTGATTTTTTTCAAGTTAAATTATATGTATACCTATGTTGTATCATACATCATATGCTTTTGCGGACTACCACTTCTTAGGAGATAGTTGTGGCAGGACACTCGGCTTGGGATGAATACGCGGGGAAGCGGCGGACGCGCCCTTTGGCGTGTGTGTATGTGTGTTCATAACTGGAACAGCAAAGCACATGTTGCACGCAATGACGTAATTGACGTGGCGCGGTGACTCGATTCGGGTGTCCTGACGCGAGGTAAACAAGGATTAGTGTAAACTCAAAACATGAGAGGCGAGCCCCCATGCGGTGATAGCTGATCCAGGAAACTGGTTAGGGGTATATCTACAGCAGCCTCAAAATCCTGTAAAAATGGGTTATTGTCAGAGGTTAAATGGACATGTCGTTGTGGTACCGTGATCCGAACTAAAATCGGGTGTTTTTGAGAGCATTTTCCCCCACATGCATGTTTCTTTGGTCAGTCGTTGGTTTCTGATGTTGGTCTTCATAAGTTGCATTTTTGTAGTCGTATTATTACTGTGAAAGTGATTTTTGGGATCTCAATTATATTGGACTATGTATTTCCTTAGTGGGTGAGTCCCTGCTTACAATCCATCATGAATAGGAAAGTGTGATCGTTTGAAAGAGACTGCATGCAGGACATTGGCAAAGCATGAGAAGGCTGTTGAACACTTTAAATCAGAAATGGCTGAACGGAGCTGGGAGAAGAAGTTCATGTAAGCGAAACCGCTCGAGAACATTCATGTGCACCAGCCATAGAGAGATGGTTGGCTTGTTGACCAGGACAGGTATTCCATGTAGATTTCATACCCAGGAGCGTTTCATTTGTCAATGAACCACCTCCGTCAAGACTACAGGTTTTCCACCACTTTCTACCCCACATTTGTCGAAGTTCAGCAAATTCTGACAAGGTATTTCCATCCTCAAATTCAAGTGCATACCTTATACTATCACTGAATTTCGTAACAACCTTCTGCAGGAGTAGGATCGGGAGCTTCTTCTGCGTGAACATGATGTGTCACCTCAATACAACCAAATCCGAAGATTTGCCACCCTCGTTCACAACCTTGCCAAGGTCCGCTCACTCTGGGTACCTGAGGGGATTCTTATTGGGTGGTGTTCTGCAACATACTTTTTCTCCGAGCTCATAGCCCCTTCGTTTCAAAGAACCAGAACGTGCCATAACCATTAAAACCCATACGCAGGTGGGTTTGAGGCATGAAAATGACACTTCGGATCATAGCAGCGTCGTCTAAGCAGCGAAAGCTCTAACTAACTTTTATACCGATGGGTCAGTCCTCAGGAAGCTTACCACGAGAGACGTGCCACGGTAGGTGGCTTTGCTGTATTAGGCGAACCCCAATGCCGTAAGTGCTCTATAGTTTTGTGACAGTGAAAGTAATGAGCCACAGCTAGTTCCTGCTTTGAGTGGAACATTCCAGGAATATTTTGCCCTAATAGTTTCATCTCTTTCATCACCCTCGGTTTTGTATACTCAGTGGAAATGAGCCGCGAACAAAATTACATTTCTTTGGCATCCCCTGTATACCTTTTCCTTAGTCTCTGGGGTACTGTAACCAACTCCGCGCAGGAGAAAAAAGTCTTCGCAGTTATAAGGCTCATCTGAAGAAAATATCCCCTGAAGGAAAGAGGTCTGATGCAGTCCCTGCAATCATCTTGCCAGCCATCATCCATCATCAATCAAGTTGATTCTGATGAGTAACAGTTGTCAGGAAAAATGAAGTCAATCAAGTTGTAGCGGCTGCGTTGTATTTCTGTCCGTTCCGTACGGTTTCGAACGATCTGCGAATTTGATCAGCTCAAATGAGCTACTTTGAGATGGCTCTGCATGCGATCAGAACTGTCCTGAGCCACTTGAGCAAGGTACTTTCTAAGAATTGGTGAGTACTCGTCAAATTTCCGGGAATATCGTTGGACATGGATGGAGAGCATTTACATGTAATCCCCAACAACTACATAAAAGGATTCGACATCACCATATTTTATACCAAGGAAGCATGGCGATGCAATAGAGAGTTTTTCGCGATAAAATTAGCCACATCGCTACGTCGATGGTCATAGTCGTACCAAAACGACTGTACAAGGACCACGTTCCGACGCTGGAAGATAATATAAGTTTAGAAGGCGCAGAATGGCATACCGTAATCAAGTTCGTTGCCAGTTAACATTATGAACATAACTTAATCAAAACACCGAAAGGGAGCTTTTTACCGCAGAATCTTCCTGATCGAACAAATATGTTCTTGCAAAAGCTGTAGAACAATGTGCGATTCCTGAAGGAAAGAGAAATGGTTCATTCTGAGATTTTGGCGTGTGATCGCCTGCTTTTTGTGCAATCTCAGCCATACCGACGGTTTCCTTTGACGCTCGATTACCAAACTCTTGGTGCTTCTGAAGGTATGCCACCCTGGCACTCTCTAAACTTATGATCTTGCTGGGACGCTGCACAACTTGGCTGAGATCTTTGGAAGTTTTTCCTGATCCATAGGGAACGTTGCTTCTTCAGAACAACTTTGGCCGTGTCAAGTGAAAATTGTTAGAGCGACTAAGTTTGTTGGTTTTTCGCGATTGAAATACAGTGTGTCAGTGCTATCGGTTTTTGTTATCCGTCGCGTCAAAGTGCATGAATGTCTGCAATCTGAATGCATTTCAGAAGGGCAAGCCATAAAAGAAATGTGCTACCAACAAGGAAACTCTTGTCATGGGCGATTGGATGGGGTTTCGCTTCTTGCCGACATTCTCTTCGATAGAATGGGAAAAGCGTCATCGACTGCCAATGCCTTGCATTATAAATGACATTGGCAACATTTTTGTCACAGTTATTGGAGTAAGAATTTGAGAACGACTTCAAACAACCCTAAACTCGTGGTGAACTCTTACGTTCACAGTGGACGGTCCGCTCCTTTCCCCTATTTCTAATAGAATATTCGGAAAAAAAGGTTACGTGGAGTTTGTCTTCCTTAAGATGTGGCCTGTCGCAAGGGTCATACAGGACAGAATCTCACAGGAACCAAATAAATTGCTGTGGAATTTTTTTAAAAACAAGATTATGCGTTTGGGAGAATAAAAGCCTAAAAGACATAAATCTCTATGAGCGAACGCCCCACTTCAGAAGAGACGCATGCTACGAGTTGCTACAGGGCGGGTGGAAACCGTGGGTAGCTGGCTCCCCCTAACCATCTGCAGCTAGCGACTAATGATGCGGGGGGAACCGGTGCGACTTGGAATGAACAGTTAGGACGGTTTCCGAGTTCTTAATTCTCAAGGTTTTGGCCGTTCTTATTACGTTCGTTCTCTACCGTTGCACTGTTGATAACCTCTACTTTGCATTTCATTAATAATCCGCAATCTACCGAAATTATGGGGTTGGAGATGAAAGTGGTGCAATGACAAGAGGTGTTCTTCATGCTAGCATGATCCCAGGATCGAATCCCGCATCCGTACCCATCTACGTCAACAAGCTTTGGTGCCGGTGAATGGATGTGGCTCGCATATTTTCGGTCCTCTCAAGAGAATGTGGGAACTAAATAGCATTCAAGTGCCGCTACGTTTTGGGTGGGGGCGAAATTTATAGCGTGCTGAATGCCAAATGCCTTTTTTTCCTGCTTCGACCCTCACTTCTTTTCCACAACCTCTCCTCTTGCGCATTACCTTGCAGAAATTGTCCACGGAAATTTAAGTTTTTCTATTACCCATATGCCAATGTTGTATTTGCATGATAAGGGGGCAGCATGCAAAGTTTTACGCTAGAAAAAACCCGACTGTGATTCTAAGCACTTCATCACCATTTCAAAGCGAAGGTAATGTTGCAACAATGGGCGCTGAAACCAATGGCATAAACCAGTAATCCCGGTTCCATACTGCACAGCCCAGCTGAGCCCTCATTCAGGGCACCCCCAGGTGTGCAGGAAAATAGCCACTTTAGTACAACCTCCCCCCCCCCCGCCCTCTACGGCGACCAGATACGATTCCCACACTTTTTTGACTTCTACAATACCGAAACTGCTGCCGGATTGCATAGTTACAAGGTATTTTATTGCTATAGCCGGCCGTCGTTGAGACCACCGTTATTCCGGTGGTCTCAACGACGGCCGGCTGTGCTTTAAGGCTCTGACGAAGGCGACAAAGCCGAAACGTTAGCCGAATAAACTTAGTTAATATCTTGGTGTTGGCTGCAAGAACAGGACACTTATCAATGAATGCTTCTACTTTCAAGAATGGAAGTGGAATGCGCAGCTTTGAAGGCACCAGTAAGGGTAAGAGTAAGTTGAGACCTGGGAGTGCATGTTCTTTGAAAACGAACCTACCACTTCAGAGGAGGTCATATGTGACAAAAATCGCATTGAAAAAATGCGGCTGGGGTCTTATAACGACCCCGCAGCTCAGCATGCCGTTATGCGGTTATGCGGCCGGGGGAGTCGCCGAGGAGGGGCGGGACAACGATCGCGGCCGGTTGCTTCAGACTCTGGCCTGTCTTCAGTCCACTAGGCTAGTGACGCAGAGGACGAGAGAGAAAAGGGGGATTTTCGGGTTCCTATTGCTTAGTTTTTTCGCGGTTTTATGTCGTTCTTTCTCTACTACTACATTGCTGAGCACATCTACTATCATATTCCACAGTCTGCCGAATTTACCCCTTCTGGTGTCTCTAAAGGGCGGCACAACATCGAACGCTCTGTACTTGGCTCTGTACTTGGTATGACATCTTTAGGGTGGATGGACCAGCTTCACAGTGTTTATAATTAAATTGTGAGAAGAACATTAGTCAGGGGCCTAAATTCTCATAAATATTATATTTTCACCGTCTAAATGGCGCTTTTATGTGAGAGCATTGCATATGCTCAGAGATAGCACCTTTACTGAGAACTTCCGAGAAACATACCTATCTACGATTCCCAGTAGAGCGAAATGGTGGTGTTTCGGCTATTAATTGTCTAGGTTGCACTGCTGAGTTATTGAACGAGCTTCACAAGGTCTAATTATACTTGGCGATTGAGCTGTGGTTGGCGCAACTAAGTCCGGATGATAATATTTTGGCGTGCCGGAACGAGATGTAACCCACATGATCGCTAACGGATCTGTTTATCGGACGACTTTTGTTGTTAGACGTATCTCGTTTACAAACTGTATCAACAGATCGCGACCGATCGCAGATGACATGTCGTCGAGTATGAACACGACCGAGATGCAACCAGTGCGGCTAAAATGTGCTTGACGATTTTTCGGTGCTCTTTCAGCTCAGCTGCTCTGCCTGGATCACGCAATGGGGTGGAAGCCACACTGGATAGTTTAATAAGTACCCAAGCGTCCTTCAGCGAGCTTGCTTAGTAATTATAAAAGCAATAAACCTCGACAAGCTGCCGGGGTACGGTATGTGGCTCCTTACCGATATTCAGCAACATAATTGGCTCTCACTGGTGATTTGGTAGTCTTTCTGTAGCGCTTGGACTACTGTGGACAACTTCTAGGATCGTATTATGGGTCATTTGGAGGGGTGTGAACACTTACGTCGAATTTTCGCTTCGCGGCGTCGCACTCGCAGCGCCATCTGTATGACTTGCCGCAGTCGATTGCAATTTCGCTCAGGACGCTATGGGCTGGTACCGGGAAGGATTTCGAAGATTGCGGGTTGGAAGCTTTTGAAGTTTCCCTATGTTGCTGTTGTTGCTGTTTCAACAGGTAAAGCTCTAAACTACTAGCACTCGCTCGCCGCGGGCGGCCGCGCGAAAATTTGACATAAGTGTACACACCCCATCTGGAGTACTACATATCGTGCTCTAAGACCGACGTGAGACTTCGCAATTTTGCGATTCCGCGATTTGCGATTCTCAGTGTCGCGCTGCATGCGATTTATTCACGTTGAGATTCTGCAATGCTGCGTCTCTGCCTGCGAACTCTGATTTCGGATTAATCCGTGGGGAGCTCCCGTTGAAGGCTGACAAAGTTGTCGTTTGCGGTTTGATCTTCCTCGTTTTTACATACAGGAAAAATGGTTGGCCTTAATTGCGTTCGAACATCAGCGCTGCCAGCGAATGTTGGAAATCAGGAATGCCGCAAGACCAGTCCCTCCGAGAGGTACTTCTGGTGTAAGTTCGGAAATTCAAACTTCCACGACTAATTAGATCTTGTACAAGAACAGTAATTTTTCGGAAGGAAGAACAGTAGCCCCATAGACCACTAAATGCTTCTGCTCCAGAATTAGTAGGCCCCATTCATGATGCTTCAAAGCTGCGCTCTATTAATCCTATAGTGCGAGAGCCCTCTCCTGGGGTTTCCTTGAAGGAATCCTATACCGCTAAGATAAGTACATATAGCTGAAGGGATAGGAAGCTCCTCTCTTCTCTCTTTCTTTGAGTACTGGCTTGGCTTAGAATTACGTATGTAAGCGATTCAGTATAGCAGTGAACTATGGTGCTAAGAGTAGGTCAGCTGTGCTCTACCTGAGCTGGCTCATGGACAATTAAGGCCCTCTCGAGGCCTGCTTAGGCTTATCACGGTTTGTACTTGCCTTTTCGCAGTAGAACTAGACAGATATAGAATCCGTCTGAAGCACTCCATCAATTCTTTTCCACCTTATTATAATATTTATTGCAAATGTGGCTTCTAAGCTTGGAGTTAGTTTAGAGAAGCTCTTATAAATTCTCAGAAGCATCAAAACCCAGTTTCATAGACGTCAGGTACTGGATTATTGCTTTTGAATATCTCCCTACTCAACTATCATTCACCTGCTCCAAAGGAGCCGGGTGGCGTAGAAAAAGGGGAGAGGAGTTAGGGATTCGTCTAAAAACAGAGACCTACGGTGTAATTGGTGCGGAAATGATACTGAACTCACTTCTATACTCACTCGGTATGTCAACGTTGGCAACAGCTTGTTCACAGTCACCAGATGTACAAGGTAGTGAATTACTACTGTAGGTGACATCAATTGCTGTGATGAACAGAAGAATGAAGATGGCGGCATGCATCTTACGGACGGGAGGCTGAGCGCACTGTTCTATCAACGAGTCACGTTGGCACGTAGCGCCTTTCCAAGAAACGACCACGCCTTCTCCACGATTAGAGGCGGAGCCGAGAGAAGGAACTGCTGATTTGTTGGAGTTATGAAATGGGTGTGTGCAATACCAGTGAAGCAGGTGTTCTATATTCTAATGTGGAAGACCCACGAGCTTATGAGCCAAGAAATCAGGTCAGACTCACAAATGATAAGGGTTCTGGAGCTGTACTATAGAGTGATCCACAAAGAATGTATCGCGGTTTTCCGGTGTGACTTTTCAACAATTATTTTTAGTTACAACCAGTAAACCATCAGAATCCATGGGTTCCGATTTTGTTCCCGGGGTACGTCTCTTTCCCATCTGAAAATTATCTCACGCTCATCTCACTAATCAATGCATGACTTTTCTGCAGTAATAGGCAGAGAGAAGTACCGCGCATACTAGCATGAGGCGATACCAAGGTCCCAAAATTAATAAAACATTTGGTGAAAAAGGGGTCGTCCACAGGTGATCCTGCGCAAAAACGCCGCCTTCCACTATGGGGTAAGTGGACGTAGCTTTCAGCGATTTTGTGCCAACTCAACTTAGACCTTCACTCAACACACTCAGAGGTATATGTATATTCGATTTTCACTCCTTCCACCGCGCTTACTACACAGATAACTTTCGAGTAAGTTTCTGCGGTGGGCCGCATAATACCCTAAGGTATAATTCTTCAGTTTGTGGCTTCCCGATTCCCCACTCCAATGCCGAGTGATGTTCGACCTTTGATGAAGAGGGGTGTGTACACTTATGACAAACTTTCGCGTGGCCGCGCGTGGCGAGTGACGCCGCCGATTTCTTCGCGTCTGATTGCATACATTGAGACACTCCCTTCAAAGTACACCCGAATTGCCTATTTCTTGATTAGGTATATCACATATCATATCAGGATAGCTATCATGTAGTGCTATCGTTTCTTCCACTTTTTATGTCACTACCCTGTTTCAGGGCACAACAGCTGTTGTTTTTCGGATAATGATGAGATAAACAGTTATCTCTTGAAGGACCTTGCGTCCTGAGCGGAATTCCAACTGGCCGCGGCAAGTGTGCTGACAGCGCTGCGAGTGCGACGACGCAAAGTGAAAATTTGTCATAAGTGTTCACACCCGGCGAAGAGCTATACTTAATGGAGAAATTCCGATACTGCTCAGCCACAGATCAGCAGTTTAAATGGGTCCTGGGCTATCGAAATTGTTGGTTATACTGCAAAGGCCTGTATAAGGCCCTGATATACCGAACCCTTGTAAATCGTGAATAGTTTAAAAGAAATAAGGTATAGTGCACAATTTGTTGCACAATTCATGGATCACCTTGTAGTGGGAGGTGTGTAGTCCTAGCGGCATCGCATCGCGGCGCCATCAGCAAGCACGACTTGCCGCAGTCGGTTGCAATTCCACTCAGGACGCAATGGGCTATTACCGTGAGGGCCTTTTGAAAAAATAGCTGTTTTCCATGATTGCTGTCAACGTTGTCCTTGCCTTGTTGTTTGTTTAATTGCATGTTTACGCACTTTTCCTCTGTAATGCTCGCGCGTATCCTATAAAGCTTCAAAGCGTTAAGCGTAAATTATTAGAGAGGGTGTACGCAATGCACGCAATCACACGCGGAAAAATCGACCTGCACTCGCCGTGCCGCTCGTCGCGTCGCGAAAATTTGACATAAGACTGCACACCCTGTGGGTGGGGGTGAGGTCCAATCTGGTGAAAGACTAGGACGGTTATCCCGACGATAGCACCCTTTAGCAGTGGCACGTGCGTTCTCTCGTTGCCTTTCAGTGTGTACGCGTCAGAGGTATCAAATTCTGAGGACTATGAAATGTTTATTGCCCATGGGGTGGAGGTCACGCGGTCGCGTTTCCGCTTCGTGGCGGTGCACTCACGGCGCCACTATGACTAGCCGTATCGATTGCTCATGGAAGCGGGCCGAGCGTGACTGCGTTACGTCTGCACTTCCACTCATTCCACATTGCCTCGCTTGAAGGCTGCCATGCCCTGCCACTCGCACTCGCACCCGCCGCGCCACTCGTCGCGCGCGGCCGCGCGGAAATTCGACTTCGTGACCTCCATCCTTGCTCATGTATAGCTTGAGCAAAATTCGATTCGTTATCTTCTTTCCTGCTGGTATTGTAGAGCTTTGTTAAGCGGTGTCGCACCCCGTACTTTCCTCGTTTCCTCTCGACAGCACAATGTGGGTCATCTCATTATTATGAGAGTACGACACTTTCGTGGGTCCTAGAGTCGCTCTGACATGCTCTGAGAATCCTGTATCATATACATACGTCCAAGCCAACATGTCGCGTTGTGCTGATGGGCCGAAAGTCGTTGTCAGCTGGGCAGAACCCGGAAGAAGCTAATGGTGTTCAACTCTTCAGTGAATACACAAGTTCCGACTTACATCCTGGGTCGTCTCTGCAGGCCATTGTATGTGTGAAATCGCATGGAAATGCAACTGCACTTTGTCGGAAAATGAAGGCATGAAGCATTGTAAGATCGACTCTTGAAGTATGATCTCTCCTGCTTTCTTTGATGAGCTCGACCACGGTAAAAGTTATGAGCTTATCTCAAAGTCAAGTGGAAGTGTGAGGCTCGCGTTGCAAAGAGAAAGCGCTCATTATGAATCAAAACATTGGAGAAAAACATGGACTGGCCTTATTCTCTTCGGTTGTTATCACAAGCTACCATGATCATTATTCTCTTTGGTACGACTTTCACAGGAAACAACTTGACGATTTTTATTCGATAGCTACTGCCCGCGATGCGAAAGCAGTTTAAAGGATGCTGGACTATGGGTAACAGCTTTGGTTTCGAATAAGACTTGAATCCGCATTTCTTGCTTTCTGGGCATATGCGCTAATCCATCACACTACCGAGACCCCTTTCACCTTAATTCAGCTGCTTAATGGAACACATATTCAGCACAACTCATGTCTCCCACATTATGTTGCTGACCCTGAGTCTTACCGTGCTAACTAAGGGGAAGGCGTCGTTTGTGAAGGAGGGTGGGGCACATAGCAACATGAATTGCGCAGATCCTTGTTGCTGAATTTAAAGCCGTCAACGCATTTGCCATTATCACTAACACTAATCAAAAGTAAACTTCCCTCATAGGATGGAATTGGCCACATAATGAGTTTTTACTGGTTAGTATAGATAATTGAAAGTGTGTGGAAAAGTACAGATTAGTCTTACACGCATGGGTTGTGTTGAATCAGGACACTGTAGCCCAGTCCACCAGTAGTCAAAATCTGATTTAGCCGCTGGGGAAGATTGTTCTTTGGATATGTCGCCCAGTTGCCCACTAACGATGTGTGCTGCAGTATCAAGAAAGTGTTGAGAAATGCTCGAGGGAAGTGAATTTTGGTTGAAAAAAAGGAGATGATCATGTTTGAAAAGAAATGTCTGGACCACGGATTCCAAAGAACATCTGTTTTTGAGATTTCCGAGACGTATGGCGTCTACAAACTAGTCTTTGATCGATAACATGCTTCTTACTAAGTGTACCATCAATATCGGTGACAATTTTTGAAGGCACAACGTTCGCATATCAACAACATCGTCAGTTATGGTAGGGGAAGAAACACTCGGGATTTTCCCTCAGTGTATGCATGAGGAGGGGAGGAGGTGAGCTCAACCTGTTTCATAAAAATGAAAAATCGGTAGCAGGCTTTGTTTTTGATACTCTTTCGAAACGAGTTTAGGGGAGGATGTCGTGACTTGCGTACGACCTTCCCTGGGTACATAGCATGCGCCGGAAGGAAACCGCGCTCGGGCTAGGTCCGTTCTTTAAACATCACGCCTCAACGCCTACTGTAAACGGTCTTGCCCACGTGGAGTGCGGGAAAGTATCGATCCGCCGGTTTCCTGCCAAGAAGAGTCGTCTCGAGAAGAAGAACTATGGCAAAGACGTCTTCACTAGCCTGGTAAACCGGCCATGCTATCCTCGTCCCCTGCCAGCGGGATTCCTTCGTCACCTCGGTTGACCAGTCTTTACGTGCGTCAGTTGTTTGTTGATAGTAGTTGTACCTCGTATTTCTCGTATATTGATTTCCTCTCTGTCTATTTGTGTAATATATTATTCATTTGGTAGTGTCATGTCCTAGTCCTCATAAATTAGTACTCTTACTTAGTGTCCTGTTATGTAGCAATACCACACAACCGTACAGTACTTTTATTCGTAGTTTCTCCTCATAGCGGTCAGGGTACAGGCCACTGGGGGACCGCGCAGGCGCAATAGGGCATTCCTCATATCCGCGACAGGTACCCTCATGGGATGTGGGCCCCTTTAATAACCACGTTCTGCCGTGGTCCGGCAGCAATATCCCTTGATGAACCCTTACCTCTGCTATAGTCGCGAAAGATCTTGCCATATTTCCTAGACGTATTAATTGAGTTGAGGTTCATGAAGTGACGTTATTTGTTCCTGATGTATGATACGTGTTCATGATACGACATTTCCAATAAAATTTATGATGCTTTTTTTCTCATTACCACTTTAGGAAGGTTGTCGGCACAAAGTTTTGGTCAGATCTTAGCAATTAATTGTGTCGAGGATCATCAAAAAACATTGAGTGCGCGACAGCGGATATTCAACCATAGCCAAGTAAATTGCTATTTCACGATGAAGCTCCACTTTGGGCTCGATAAGAGCGGCTTTATGATTTTCTCTACAGCGGAAGTAACATAAATTAATAAAACTCAAATTTCTGTGGACTAACTGAGAACTGAGGCTTAAATTTGGATGTGCTTTCAGCTCTAATCCTTTGCCGCGTCTAACGCAATGATCTTATGATGGGTGTCGCGATCTCTGAGATTTCATGGTTGTCTGGATAATAGATCTTCGACTACTCAATTGAAAAGGCAATACCAGAATCCCCCGAGTTCCCTGTAATTTTTTGCACTACGATGATGCATGGCTTCATCGTCAAGCCTGGAAGAACAATTTAATTCTACTGAAGTTATACCCCAGTCAGCCACGTGAACCTATCTCTTGAGCAGATGAGGACTTGATCACTCAGGCCGCATTTCTGGTATCTTTGGCCGCTAAAGATGTGAGGGAATCGAGCTCGGACGAAAGTTTCTCAACAGATTAACTTCACAGACACTCCTTTCCGAGCAAAATAATACAGAAAACTCGGGGGATTCTGGTATTTGTTTTTCGAATGAATATTTGAAAGTCTATTATCCACACAATCATGACAGCTGGGGGATTACTACACTAGTCATTGGATCAATGGGTTAGACGCACAAAAGGATTACAGCTGAAAGTACAACCGAATGTAAGCCTCAGTTCCAGGTTAATCAGCTCATAAAAAAATTGAGCTTTACCAGTTACTGTGACTTCCGCTGTAGAGAAAATCATAAAGCCGCTCTTATCGAGTCCAAACTGGAGCTTCATCGTGAAATAAGCAACTTACTTGGCTATGATTCCGCTGTCGCTCATTCAATGTTTTTTTGGTGATCCTCGACACAATTAATTGCTAAGATCTGAGTAAAACTTTGTGCAAACAGCTTTCCTAAAATGGTAATGAGAAAGAAGTATCATAAATTTTACAGGAAATATCGTATTAATAAACTCTATCACACATAAGGAAGCAATAACGTCACTTTACGAACCTCAACTCAATTAATACGTCTAGGAAATATGGAAAATTTGTCGCGGCCGTAGCCGAGGTTAAAGGTTTATCGAGGCTTATTTGATGGGTGTCGTACGTGGCTTTATGTTCCGCAATGCCGTGATTCCGAATCAGTCACCAATAGGGGGGTGGGGTGGGAAGTGTGGGTGGCAAAGCACTCGAGAGGTGAATCACTGGGCCCATAACTGCGTCGCCGCGTGCCACTAGAGCTTTTATATGTATAATACTTCAGTCGTGAAATAGTCATCCACGAAGGACGGACGCAACGAACTCTGGAAATCGGACTGTCGTCTTCTATTCTTATTTGAAAGAGTAACAAAAACAAACCCTTCCATCAATTTTTCTCTGTTATGAAACGAGCGAGCTCTCTTTCCTGTCTTTCTCGAGCATAGAACAGAGGGAAAATACCGAGAAATGTCTTTCTCTTCCTTCCATGACTGACGACGTTGATGGTATGCGAAAGTATTGCCTCCAAAAATTGCCATTGATATTGATGGTACCTCTAGTAAAAGGCATGTTATCGATGGAAGACCAGTTTCTGAAAGCCATCCGTCTAGAAAATCTCAAAAACTAATGTTTGTTGGGACTCGTCATCTAGACATTTTTTTCTTCAAACATGATCATTCCTTTTTCCAACCAAAATCCATTTCCTTTGAGGATTTCTCAACACTTCCACGATCTTGCAGCACACATCGTTAGTGGGCGATTGGGCGACATATCCAGAGAACAGACTTCCCCAGCAGTCAAATCAGATTTTACCTAATGGTGGACTGGGCTACAGTGTCCTGATTCAGCACCAAGCCATGCGTGTGAGACTAATCTGTACTTTTCCACACTACTTCAATTATCTAAACTTATCCATAAAACTTCATTACATGGCAAAGTCGATCCTATGAGGATTTCCGCAGAAAAGTTAATTGTTGGTTAGTGTCAGTAATATTGTCAATACATTAAGCGGCTCTAAATTCAGAAAAAAAGGATCTGAACGCTCCATGTTGCTACGGGTCCCGCTGTCCTTCACAAGCCACGTTTCTCCACCAGTTGGCACTGTGAGACTCAGGACAACAACATAATATAGGAGATATGGGTTGTGGCAAATACATGTACCATTAAGCAGCTGAGTCGAGGTGAGAGGGGTCTCGGTAGTGTAATGGATTACCACATATGCCCACTGCTTTCGCATAGCGGGCAGTAGCTGTCGAAAATCAAAAAATGTCTAAAGTTTCCTCTGTGATCCCCTGTGAAAATCATGTTTTTGAAGGAAAATAGTGATCATTGTAGCTTGTGATAACAACCAACGAGAAGAAGCCAAACCTTGTTCTTTCTCCGATGTTTTGTTCCATATAAACTCCCTTCTTCAAATTCGAGCTTCACAACCCAACTTTAATTGAGATAGGCTTTTAACTCTGGCCATGGTCGATATCATCAGGGAAAGAAGGAGAAATCGAGCTTTAAAGGGGCAGTTCTTAGAATGCATCATGCCTTCCTTTTCTAACAAAGTGCAGTTGACTTTCCATGCGATTAAACACATACAATGACTTGCAGAAACTACCCAAGATGTAATTTGAAATTAGTGTATTCACTGAAGAGTTGAACACCACTAGCTTCTTCCGGGCTTTGACCAGCTGACCACGCCTTTCGACTCATCAGTACAGCGCGACATGTTGGCTTGGGCGTATGTATATGATATAGGATTCTCTGAGCTTGTCAGAGCACCATTTGTCACTGGAACCACAAAGTCGTTGGTTCTTTCATAGTATCAAGATGGTCCAAAGTGTGTCGGAAGTCATTGTGAGCCGCGTGGATGTCGGTATTCAGCAAACGACTAGGTAGCGTAGTGAAAAGGAACCAATCAAAATGGTCGAATCATTGCACTGCCGCGAATTCGACTGACGTGATAGGGTGTTAGTACAGAAAATTCGCGTTGCGATATCCGGCATGCGACGCGATGATGCGAGCTTACGCACCGTACTGGATGGGTCCTAGAGCGATAACGGTGCTCTACGCCTTATTCGAGACGTATTCGCTTTAGGACTCAACTGTCACGGCGCCCCATTTAGCACCATCTCATCGCGCGCCAAACGCGGCCATGCGAATTTTCTGTCCTAACGGCGCACACCCGGACGTGTTATGACACTGTGCACCACCGCTGGGCCATATGGAACTAATAGCGTGCTCTTTAAAGCGAGTTGTGCCACACACCGACTTTTTGAACCACCTAGCGAGAACAGCTCTTCCCTCTTCTTTTACAGTCAAATTACCTGTGTGATCCATGACGCTAAAAATGGGACACTGTCTGCATTAAATGCCTCGATGATATCTGCTGTGAAATGGGTCGGTGCGGAGTGCAGTGGGCCCCGCGAGCTCCGATGACCTTGACCCTGCTCGAGTGTCCTAGCCTACAGGGAATGCTAAAAAAGTATTTTTTCCTCCACTTTCAAGGCCACATAATCGAACTCCAGCAAATTCTGACAAGGTATCTCCATTCCCAAATGCAAGAGCACATCTCATACTGTTACTAAACTCCGTAACACCCTTCTCCCGAGCAGGATCGGGTGCTTTTTCTGCGTGAACATGATGTGTCACCTCAACTGGGCAAAATCCAAGTCCGTTCACTCCAGGTACCTGAGGGGATTCTTACTGGGTGGTGTTCTTGAAACTTCTTTTATTTCCAGGTTCATAACGCCCTTCGATCCAAGAACCAGAACGTGTCTTCGCCAGTGAAACCCCTACGAAGTTGGGTTTGGGACATGAAAAATGACAGTTTGGATCATAGCAGCGTTGTCCAAGCAGCGAGAGTTCTGTGACTTATATGAACCAATGTTCTACGAGAGACCTCCGTTAAAGCTAGCACTGCCTTTCTAGGTGGACCTTAATGCCGTAGGTGCTCTATAGCCCAGCTGTGCTGACTGAAGACTCAATATTTTTGTGAAGGTGGAAGTAGTGAGCCACAGTATGTTCCTGCTTTGAGAGGTACACTCCAGGAATATTTAGCTCCAGTACTTCAATCTCTTTTATTACCCTCTTTTTGTATACTTAATGGAAGTGAGCGCGAACAAAATTACTTTTTTTTTGGCAACGCCTGTATATTCCAGTATTCCAATCTACCCCGTAATTTTATATTATTAAGGATCGTTCAGTGAGCAGGATGCTTTACATCCATCACACTCAAAAAAATCAATCGATTCAATCAATTTGATAGAATTTTCCTCATTTATTAAATTGCTTAAGAAAAAGGCGAAAGATATCAAATAGAGGACAAACTTCGATGGCTCATTTCCTTTCCTACAGTCAGCCCAAACACCTAGAGCTTGCTTCATTCTTATCTCCGCGGTAATTGGACCGTTTTCGTTTAGTGTTTGGAGAGGAAACGCTATTTGGAAGTTCTATGCCGCAACGATTCATAATTCATCGAGAGAAGAACCGCCAAAATGCGCGGAAGAAATGGGTGAGTTGTTTCACGTTGGTTAGAGGAAAAAAAAGAAAGCACGAAAAAAGCACCGGGCGGTGGCTGCTTCAGCCGTCTTCCTTATTTCGGCCCTTCGCCGAAGAGTGACTGAGGTGTAGAGTAATGAGCGTGATAGCAGAATGATACTCATCGTATCAAAAGCCATATTAATCGAAATGACATGGTGCTTGAAGTGTCGGCTCTCGTGGTGAAAACGTCCAGCGTTGCAACCGAATACCCTTGCCACTGCCTTAAAGGAAGTGGTAGGAGTAATCCAGTTGTACATTCCTTTCAATCTTTGATACTGACCGGTGGGTGTGTGCACTTATGACGGAAAATCGCGTGGCCGCCTGCGGCAAGTGGCGCGGCGGGTGCGAGTACCAGTGGCAGGGCATGGCAGCCTTCAAGGAGGCAGGGTGGCATGGGTGCAGAGGCAGTGTGGCATGGGTGGAAGTGCACAGGTGACGCAGCCACGCTCTGCCGGGCTGCCAAGGGCAATCGATTCGGCAAGTCGTGCTGATGGCGCCGCCAGTGCGACGACCGCGAAGCGATTTTCCGTCATAAGTGTACACATCCCCGACCGGTGGACGTGTTCACCACAAAAGTCGACACTTCAAGCACCACGTCATTTCGATCGATACGGCATTGATACGATACGCTGAGTATCATTCTGCCATCATGCTCATTACTTTACGTCTCAGCCAATCTTCGGCAAAGTCGACTGCAGGAAGCGGACCGAACCAAGAAAGGTGTCTGGAGCTGAAAGCCGCCTCCGCGGTGCTCCTTTCATGGGGATTCTGCCGCTGAGAGGCTTCCTAGACTCGTACCTTTCATGTGACTGACATCTCTCAGGTATTCCTTATCCCACACATTACACCGATCACTTGAAAACCTCGTGTGGGGAAGCAATGAACATAGTCGAGAAATGTATTATCATCGTATGCATCATGAGTAGGGCTTTCATTAGGACACAGGGAATTTGTGTTTGATCTGCCTTTCACCAGAACAATATGAATGGTGACTTCTCTTGATGAGAATTTCCGCTTGGCTTAAATGGCCTCGCCGTCCGCATCGCCCCCTATAGTGATGCAAAGAGACGAAGCACATCCTCAATGTGGGATCTATTTATCGAGTTTTCCGCCGTTTTTCCATTACTGCACTAATTGGTATCGTATTTTCATATTCCACAAATGGTCAAATCTACCTCTAAGTGTAAGTAGAAAGAGAATACGCCTTCCTGACTTCCTGTCGAAGACAAAGGAAAATCCATAAAAGCTAATCCAAACCACGAACTCGAAAAAACTACTCTTCTTCATTTCTGTGAATAAAATTAATTTTGCATTCGAAAAAGACTCATCCGTTGCAAAACATGAAGTTGGCATGAAGATGGATGTTAGCTCTTTAGACGCTTTTCAACGCGGGCTGTCAGGAATGATAGCAGCCAGGAGGCATCGATACTTGAGAACGGATGCAATGTCTGCGAGATCTTATCTTTAACCAGATAACCGCTGGTTTTGCAATACTACACCTTCATTTCACTCTCTTCCTCTCAAAAGTAACAACTTTTCGAATGGCCCGTGGCCTCATACGAAGGGCATCACGAGACGAAATCTATTCATGAGAGATTAGCGGGCATGGCGGATCTGAACGGATGTGGGATGTCGTTTGCCAGACATCAAACGGAAAGCAGCAGAAAAATAGACTTAGGGCAAGGACCAAACCTCTCACCACCAATTGAATTCGATGAGCCGGATCCTACCGCATGCGTGGCGCAGCCGTATTCTGTCAATGGTTCTGAAAAGTGTGGATCTCTGTTTGTCGGGGATCAAAGTCTATGATGGTGACTTCTTAGATTTCCGAGACTTTCTTGCGAAGCTAGCCTTTTGCTCTTTGGCTCATAGACCAAGGAGCGCCATGTGGCATAGCCTTTTCTCTTTTGAAGGTACTTATTTAATGTGATATCCCGAGAAATTCGAACCGTCAAATAAAAGTTCCTGCGTCGTTCTTCGTGATAGCTGCTGCACAACGGGATTAGCTGGAGAGGACTTGATCCTTTATGGGGAGGATCTAGCATTACCATGGGTTTCACATGCAACAAGTGGCAATGACAGGATGCCAAAAAAGGAGTCATGGCGTGCATCTCAAAGTTGATGGGATGTATGCATAGATGTCCGAACAGCACACATCAAACGAGCTTTCCATCGCTCTTGGCTCACTTAATCAGTACAAATTCGTGTGAAAGGGACAAACACTGTGGTCTTCCAAGGGTGTGTAGCCTTATGTCAAAATCGCGTGCCCGCCCACGGGTGAGAGGCGCTGCGAGTTCAGGTTGTGCTCTCTGCTCAGACTTTTCGTGCGCGATTGCGCACAAGTCCTTTGAAGTTTGACGCCCAAAGTACGTATTTGCTGAGGGGCAGGAGGTCATCTTACTATAGACCTCAATCACCGTAGCTGTAATGGAACTGAAATCACCTTTCTACCCTGAAGCTCAGGCAAAAATGAAAGATGCAAAAGCATTCACCTGAGAGTGCACACTGTCCCCCCAAAAATCCATTTAAAGACACCAGAAGGGGTGATTTTGGCTTACGGTAGAACAGACGTAGTGTGGACGAGTTTAAGTGGCCGCCATGGCACAAACTCGCCAATTTGACGCCTTGGCATGGTGCCAAAAGGAGATGTTTCTATTATAAATTTGTTTTTTCCTTTACTTTTTACTTTGTTCTTTCTTATATTGTTTCTAGATGTACTTACATGAATGCTGATGTAGTTAGGAATGGCCACTTCACTGCGCTGGGAGTCAGGTGCTACAACTAACGTTGGCCCACGGCCCGTCTCCTACAGCGGACAACTCGGAATGGATGCGCTGATGCGAATGGGATGCGAATACACACCGCAGCGTCGCGCTTTTGAGTCCGGGTTTTTTCGCCTATTATCTCTTCTAACCTTGAGTGTTCATTACAAAATGCTCATTTCTTTGCATCTTCCTCTTGTTTCAGACCCCTTCCGGTTCCTTTAAGATGCTTAGATGGGTAACTTTGCAAGAGATATCCCCTTCGTGGCGAGAGCACCCGCAATTATACAGTGTGCATCACTGCATCATGGTTCTCAGCTTGAAAAACACATCAAATGCTGCATTTTTTCAGAAGGCTCCCACGCTCTTATGATTTTGCGTCCTAAGCGGTATCTCAACTGACGGCAGCAAGCCTGACGGCGCCGCGGGTGCGACGGCGTGAAGCGATTTTTCGACATAAGGCTACACACCGGTTTTCGTGCGACCTCGTAAAAGTATCATCTGACTATTACAACAGTTATGAAGGAACTTGAATTTCTGGCGCATTTCCAGAATGCGCCATTCGATGAGGTGTGACGCAGAAGGAGCCGACGTGGCGTCGCAAAGTTTCAAGAGCCGCCGCGCGCAGCATTATCACTATGGGCGCAGTAAAAGATGGAATCCGAATTTGAGTTATCAAGTTAAACTGAGATTCAGTGGCGATGTCCGTTCCTCCCCGTGGTGCCACTGGAAACTGCTCTTCCCACCGGAAGAGCCGAGCTGAACACGGACAACACACGATTTCCGGCGACAGGCCCAGGCGACAGGCCGGCTGATGGACAAAATGTTGCATCAACATGGACGATGTCTCCAAGAGTTTCGAGAAGAGCTACGGCGTTCCCGGGAAGCGACGCTCGACAGCGGGACCCGGCTGTCGTGTCAAATCAGTTAGGGGTGTCGACGCAAGGGCGGCGTCGATTAAACAAGCAAGCCCACCACACCCGCTTCGCGACGCTCAACATCGGCAGCATGACGGGAAGAGGCGCTGAGGTTGCGGATGCTCTCAAGCGGCGAAGAATTGATGTGTGTGCTGTGCAGGAGACAAGATGGAGCGGATGCAAGTCGCGTGACATCGGCGAAGGCTTCAAGATCATCTACTTCGGAAGCACACGCACGCGCAATGGCGTTGGTGTTATCGTCTCCGAGAGGTACCGAGATGCCGTCGCTGAAGTCTGCCGATTCGATGACCGCCTTATGAAGATCGTTGTTATCGTCAATAACACTCGTCTGCACATCTTCTCTGCCTATGCCCCACAGTCTGGATGCAGCGACGTCATTAAAGACGCCTTCTGGGAGCTGCTCGATGCGAAGACGAACGACGTTCCGGAGGAGGAGACGCTCATTGTGTTGGGGGACCTGAATGGACATGTCGGTTCTACCAGTGATGGCCATCGAGCACACGGAGGATACGGATACGGAATACGAAACGAGGATGGCGACCGCATTCTTGAATACGCGGAAGCAAACGAACTCATTATCGTCAACACGTTTTTCATGAAACGGTCAACCCACCTCGCAACGTACTATAGTGGAGGCTGTTCGACGCAGATCGATTTCGTCCTTATCCGTCGCCGACACGCTCGTTTGGTCCACGACGCGAAGGTCCTACCCCATGAAACTGTTGCGACTCAGCATAGACCACTCGTCGTCGACATGGCCGTTGCCCCTCCAAGGGCAGGACGCGTGGAGAGGACAGGAGCTGCAAGAGTGAAGTGGTGGAAGTGGACAGAGAAGAAGGATTATGTCATCCCTCTTATCCACCTCCCACCAGTCACAAACGATATCGACGAGACGTGGAAGCTGGCCACCGCGGCAATCAGCAACGTTATATGTGGTGAACTTGGGACAACAAAGCCGGGTAGACGCTTCATAGACAAGAAAACGTGGATATGGACCGACGACGTGAAGAAGGCGGTACGAGAGAAGAAGAGACTGTACCATGCTTACCTTGTCACACGAAATCCGGCTGATCTCGCAAAGTACCACGAGGCAAGGAGAGTCGCGAAGAAAACAGTGGCAGCAGCGAAGGCCGACAAGGAGAAAGAGCTTTACGACAAACTGAACACATGGCAGGGCGAGAGAGACGTCTACCGTCTCATCCGCGCAAGACACCAGAAAACGGAGGACATTGAAAAGTTTTTCGGTATCAATGACACGAACGGCACTCTGCTTACGGACAAAAGAAGTGTCCTGGAGAGATGGCGAGCATATTTCGAGGGCATCTCAACGCAAGAGTTCCCGCATCCACCGCTACCGACCATTGAACCTACCCACGGGCCTGTGCAGAGGATCACATCATCAGAGGTGGCGACAGCACTGAAGGCTATGAAAGCTGGGAAGGCGAGCGGCCCCGACGACATTGCCGCGGAGCTGTGGAAGGAGAGCAGCTGGAACCCTGCTCCGTGGCTCGCGGACTTCTTCAACAAAATCGTGGAGCAGAACCGTGCGCCGGCCGAGTGGAGCAACAGCGTCACGATACCGATATGGAAAAAGAAAGGAGATCCGGCCGACTGCAGTAACTACCGCCCAATCCGACTACTCGCCCACACGATGAAAATTTTCGAGCGAATTGTAGACGCACGGATTCGAGGTATAATCAACATCAGCATCAACCAGTGCGGTTTCGTCAAGAACTGCGGCACAGTTGATGCCATCCATGCAGTGCGGCTCCTCATGGAAAAGCATCGTGAGAAAGGGAAACCTCTTCACTTGGCTTTCCTCGATCTCGAGAAAGCGTTCGATCGAGTCCCCCACGAACTCATCTGGTTTTCACTGAGAATACATGGAGTTCCAGAGCATATCGTCCGATGGGTTCAGCTCCTCTACGTCAACACGAAAAGTAGAGTTCGTACAGCTGCCGGGACATCGAAAGATTTCT
Source organism: Trichostrongylus colubriformis (assembly GCA_963978905.1). Lineage (NCBI taxonomy): Eukaryota > Metazoa > Nematoda > Chromadorea > Rhabditida > Trichostrongylidae > Trichostrongylus > Trichostrongylus colubriformis. Next base: position 17,840,052 of record OZ022259.1, on the reverse strand, counting down.
GCATCAGCGTTGGTGTTCACCAAGGCTCCGCCCTGTCCCCTCTTCTCTTCATAATCGTGATGGACGCGATCACCCGTGACCTGCAGCAACCCATCCCGTGGACGCTGCTTTACGCAGACGATGTGGTGTTGGCAGCAGAGACGAAGATGGAGCTGCAGCGGCAAGTTCAGAGATGGAAAGACCGCTTGGCACGATACGGTCTCCGACTTAACATCAAGAAGACGGAGTACCTGACGACGGATACTGCAGAAGCTGGCTCCATCCAAATCAGTGGCGAGACGATGCCTCGCGCCAGCCACTTCAAATACCTGGGCTCAACAGTGAGCGAAGACGGAAACCTTCGGCACGAGGCCACTTCACGCATCAGCGCCGCTTGGAAAAAGTGGAAAACGACAACGGGAGTCCTATGCGACCGTAAGATCGGCGACAGGCTTAAGTCAAAAGTGTATCGCACAATCGTAAGACCTGTCGCCCTCTACGCCTCGGAAACCTGGCCGGCAACGAAAGAGACGGAGCGAAAGCTCGGAACTATGGAAACGAAAATGCTGCGCTGGATCTCCGGTCTCACGAGACTTGACAAAGTGACCAACGTGGACATCCGAAGGCGATATGGCATCGCTCCCATCGACGAGAAGATGCGAGAGAGAAGACTTCGATGGTTCGGCCACGTACTTAGAGCTAATGTTGAGAGCGTCGCCCGTATTGGATACGAAACGGAGGTGATAGGCAAGAGGCCGAGAGGAAGACCGAGACAGCGATGGGCCGATACCCTTCATCAAGACATGAAGAAACGCGGCCTTCATCCAGGTGACGCAACAAATCGAGAGGAATGGAGACGGAAGTCCAGATATGCGGACCCTGCAACAGAGCGGGATCGACGCTGAAGAAGAAGAAGAAGAAGTTAAACTGAGATTCACAATATTCCGAACTTCTGTATGTTCAGAGTATTGATAAGCTAATGAATGGCAAGAAACACGGAGGTGAGAATATTGCCCTATTACCTCCGCGACGCCGCACTGGCTCCTCTTGTGCCGGCTGTATGGCAAAAAAAATTGACAAAATTTGGACATCGCTACGCGTCGCTGGTTTGTTTCCGACTATGGTAGGACAGTTTACTTTGTTTATTGAGCCAAATAATGAATTTTTCTCGGTTCTTAATTATTGGTACCAGACTTGCCTGGGAAGGGAACAGAAGCCCTAATCTGTACATCGACTAGCCTGGCAAGACAATATGTAGGCCAGTGTGTAGCATTCACTTGCCGCCGCAATTCTGAATTGAATTAGGATGCGTGGCGCGTCTCATCAATGAATTGGTTAATATCAGCTACTATATACTATATTTTTTTATAACATAACTATTTTTATAACAAAGGAAAAGCCCACCAACGCGGAATCAGCAATAGTCTTGACAGTGCTCCTGTTGCAGAACGTCATTCAATCTGCAACTTACTTCCTCTTCACTTCGATTAACCGAGTAATCATGGCGAAACCTATCTGGAAGCATAAAAACATGACTAACTAATTGCAAGATTTTGCGCAAGCTATTACATCATTTTAGGATTAAGTTAATTCCTTGAGATGGAGTGCATGGTGAGCACCAAGAAGATTGACATTCTTATTTCCAGTTTGATCAGCAAGGGAAGGTGGTTTTCAGATTTTGACATTCTGAAAAATTGGTAAATGTGAACTAAACCTGATTTCGTTGTCTGCGGATAGGTCAGACAAATAGTATTTTTTCCCAATTTTGGTTGTTGGGGACTCTTCGACGGACGCGTTTTCCGTTTTCGACGTTATTCTTTGAAGGACCGGAAAACTAGAGAAATGATCCTCAATCTGATTCAGGCTCATGTCTGCCGTCGAGGGAAATCTCTGAAAAATACGAGCTCATTCAAAAAAGGCGTCTCCGAAACGACCCTCCCCCTTCCCCAAATTTCATGAAAAATCCATGAATATAATCAGTCGATATTCATGCCACTGCCATGTAATACCAAGTATGACTATCGATCGACGACCTTTCTTCAGAGATCGCCCCATAGCTCTTCGGTTCAAATTTTTTTAAGGGACGGAGCCATCGAGGAATAGTCGACGAAAATTTTGACAGATACAGTCCACCACCTTCCACCAAAATAAGACCACCGTTGAGGCGCATGAAGCTATGAGCCTGCTCTGATTCCTTTTGTGATGAATGGGGGGATGCACCTTTAGTCTGGGTGCAGAGGCAACGTTCCTTTGAAGTTCCCTCCAGTGGGCTGTAAGCAGTGAATCCCGTCCGTTCCAGCAAATTGAAAAGTAATTAGTCGAGCAATTTCTTCCAAGTCATTTCTAACAGATCGCAAGTGCAGATAGGGTTTATTAGATTCAATTTCTTCACGACAAGGACTCATTGGCATTTCTTTCCCAGAACGAGAGTAGGGGTCTACCTTGAACTTTCATCGAAGGATCACAAACATCTAGGAAATACTCCCTACGGAAGGATGACCAAAAATCCTCTAGAGATATAAGATGGTTGATCGTCTCTTTCAGTAATCAGCTCATTTGATGAACCAATTGATTTAAGAAATCGATTTATACGTGTTCGGTCACTTCACGTATACAGCATGATCAATATTCATTGTTTTGAATGTGTCGTATCATGCACAATCCAGGACTCGGGATGTGCATTGTCGGCGTAAGAAAATGCAAACCATCGACGTACAGTAGCGCTCAAAAGTCTTCGGCGAAATGGTCTTTCACTTGGGTTTTCAACTTGTAACTTTTTTGCAACTGCACCGATCCAAGAGAAATTTTAGTATGTTGTACTTGGATACACTGCATACTTAATATACCATTTTGGCGCTCAACGGTATAGGATACGCGGTTATATGAAATTTTTTGTTTTTGGAGTGCCATCGCTATGCCGTCCCGCTGTGCCGCTGTCATCAAAAGTCGTGGTCTTTCTACTATATATTAATGTTCTCTGAGGCTTGCTCGTTTTGTTTTTGCAAAGAAAGCCATTTTTCTTGACCAAGCCTTTTACTTTTTTTTGGGTGGTCTCGTAGTAAATTCTTGTAAAAAACCATGAAAAGTGTCAAGCGGCACTCAAGTAGAGAGAAATGTTGACAAGAGGTTCAGGAACAACATATTAAATTTTTGTCAAATTTGGTCAAGTAGAAAAAAAGTTATGACGAAAGAGTTTTGGCCGAAGACTTTTGAGCGCTACTGTATATCTATTAGGTTGATTCATAATAAATCGGACAAATTGACCAATTTTAATCATTGTCGTACAACTTTTTTACGACAACAGGGATTCACTTGAAATATACTCCATCTTTATCGATGACCTTCTGCCACGGTATAGGCAGATCATGGATGCCCTTGCTCCAGAAGGCCGGAAGCTGGAGCTCGAAGAAGTTGCCGAGTGCCGCCTTGACCTCGTCGCGAGTTTTGAAGTCTTGGCCGTCCAGGTGGCGTTGGCTGTGGGAGAAAAGGTGGAAATCTGAAGGGGCCAGGTCTGGGGAGTACGGTGGGTATAGAAGTACGGTCCAACTGTACGACAGCAGCTCGGCCTTGGTCGATCTTGCGAAGTGCGGTCTGTGGAAGTAGACACGTTGTCGTGCTGGAAGTAGACATGTGACCGCCGCCGTAGCGAACTTGGGACATTGGCCTTCAATTCTCGTAATTGACGAACGTAGACGTCGGCGGATACTGTGATACCTTCATCGAGCAGCTCCCAGTACTCTACGCCGTGTACGCTCCACCAACCGCGGTTTTCGTCTTCGATGGAATAGTCGCCTGACGCAAACTTCGAATGCTACAACTACAGTGTACTTCTGCCGGGGGCATGCTCCTTGTGAACTTCTATCAGACGTCTGCCGATATCCGCGGGTTCCTGGCCAGATAGCGATATAAATAGTATGACGTTGCGGATGTGGTCTCTGGACCGCTTGAAATCGTGCGGCATTGTGGCGGAATGAATTTACTTTGGAGTGATTATTTTGCGGTACTTTGAAGAGCTTTTCATACTCATTCCAACGGTACCTCGCGCGTCCATTTTCGTTAATTCGTTACTGAGTTATGATCTCTAGAAATCATCACTACCATTTGTCCGATTTATTATAAATCAACCTAATATCATAGCGCTACGTCCGCTCGAATTCGAGCTAGTCACGTCCACTCAACTTGAGTGGACGTGGCTTGCTCGGTTGCAAACTATCAAAATACATCTAGCAACCATGCCAGGAAAGAGGGTCGCATTCCATGAAAATTTCCTCAAACCAATGCTCGACCCGGCATCTACATAGATACTATGATTAAGGCAAAAGGCAACGAATTTGTGGATACTTTCTACAGGGAAGACAATTGTAGCCGTGGTGATAAAAACACAGTGGTAAAAAAATTTAGGAAAACCGATTAAATCTCCAGTTTGTGATCTCCTCGCTACCTCCATGTTCGTCACTGGTCGTTCTGAACTCACGAAGGTGCTCGGCAATTTCGGAAATGTCGTTGGCGCGCATGCGGTACGCGCCAGGTAACGTGACGGCCACAACGCGCAGCGACAATATTCTATGGTCGGCGCTGCTACCATTGCTCTTCTTACCCTTAACTATGCTCCATGAATGGTCCTTGCTTCATGTCCTATGCCCTACGCATACCACACTTGTCCCCTTCTCCACAGGTCGTTTTACATATAACTCCTAATTTCGTGACAGACGGAGTGAAGGAGGGCGGACGGACGGACAGACTAAGCGTTTTATATCATACCAGATGGCTGGCGCCCACTACTGTGCGTGAAACACCATGTGCGTCAGTAGGTCGATCGAAATTGCTTTTTTTATGAGGACAGAGTTTTTCAGTGTACGCTCCGCTCACCGTGGGAGTAGCTTACCTTGATGCATGGGTGCTCCTTACTTCTTCCCATGCCCTACCCATCCCAAACTTGCTCCTATCTCCACAGGTTGTTTTCACGCAGAGTCCAAGCTCCGCCCATCACTACAAATGCTCCGCCCATTGTGCTCACGCATCATTCACGACTTTAAAAAACTCATTCCTGACCTTAATCTACCTTTCCTCACGTTCGGAGAACCCTATGTACAATTTTCGGTCTGAAAACGGGATATTTCGGGGCACTCCCCGCCCATTGTTTTCGGAGCTTGACTTGGTCCATATGTGCTCTTTATTTGCATGTCCCGTGCCCTACCCTTTACCACACTTGTCCCCGTCTCCACACGTAGTTTTTCATGATGTCCAAGCTCCGCCCACCACTACAAATGCTTCGCTCATCGTACCCACGCATCTTTCATGACTTTAAAAAAATCAATCCTGTCTTTAATCCACCTTTCCCCCACGTTTGGGTCGTACTGGAACCCAATTAACAATTTTCGGTATGAAAACAGAACATTCTAGAGCACACCCCGCCCACCATGGGCGGAGCTTAACTAGGTCCATGTGTGGTCTTTACTTCCTGTCCCATGCCCTACCCATACCACACTTGGCCCCAACTGCACAGGTCGTTTTTCATTTAATACATAATTTCGTGACAGACGTACAAAGGGACGGACGGACAGAGGGACGTACAGACAGACAAAGCGTTTTATATATAGTAGAGATATGGTAGGGATACCTGATACACTTCGAAACATATCGTTTCCCTGACCTCGAAAGGGATGCATCAAAAACTTTCAATATCACACCACACACCTTTTTTTATACAGAAGAAGTATGTGGCAAATCCTTTCTTATCAGTCGTCATCAGTTCTGATCAGCCACCAGTGATGTCTCCCTCCACCCCCCCCCCCCCCCCCATAATACTTCCAAAAATCATGACTGTACGATCACTCTTATGCGAGATAAGAATTTCTGGCAAACAGACAGACCACACAAGCACACGCACCCAGCAGACGCTTGGTATGTATATGATAAGTAAGATTTACTACGCACCCTGTGGGTATCATGTGCAAAGTGCCTCGAGAGGGTCCAGTCCACGGTCTTTTGTCAGCGTTGTTTGAACCTGCGATTTTCATGCTTTAGATCCGTACTTTTTTTTGATGATCATAAATAACACCGTAATACAGCAAGACCTAAGGGATGAGCCTTTAGAAAAGGAGCAAGAGTGAATTTTCGTCTGTGAAAAGCCTAATTAGTACTCTTTGATGCTACTTTGCTGGGACACAACCGAGCAGAAAAATGTAGATGAATGTTTACAATCTTTTTCATGGGGCATGCGATTAGACACTCGAATTCGGTAAGGTCACGCGCATTGCATTTGTTCCGCATGATGACGCAATTCGTCATCATGCGGAACAAATGCAGTTCGAGTGTCCTGTCCTAGATCCCTTCTTCATAAGGGACATTGCATCATGATCCAATATTTTTCAGGTAATCGTGGAACGAAGAGTACTGGTTGCTGGTTACGCAATATATAGCAGGCAGCCCGCGACCTGCATCAAAACCCTCTGACTGTCCAGACACTTTCTATTCCTCGCGGTGTTCTGGTTTTCCATTCTCACGGTTAGTTGAAATTACCCACCCTTTTTTCCGATTTTGCTATGAGCTCCAGTACTTTAAGGAACGTTCTGAAAGTGCTCTCCTTCTTGTTGCTATTTCATTTTCAGCTAAATGGCCAATATCTTTTTTTGATTTTTAACTCCTTAACAAAGTCCGCTTGTCTCTCCTAGGCAGAGGAATACGTTATCTATCAGGGACTTTCCCAGGTTGAGACTAAGCTCGATTTTTTATTACTCTTAACATGATTTGATTGTTAATCAGAAAAAAAGTAATTTTTCGACCGCCTTTTATAAGAACAAAGATATATGGCGTAGTGTTAAATGTATTCAGTGCACCTAACTACAGTAGCAAGTGAAAAGCGCCGCATCGCTCAGGTGGCAAAAATACCTCCCGCTCCCCAGCTTCAAGAGCAACCAAATTAAATTGTATATTTATTTGCTTACTCATGTTTTTTTTTGCAGCAAGTATGACTGACGATTCTTACAATAAAACGTAAAAATAAGTCGAATTATCCACTGTGAGCAAACCAAACATAAAAATGGGTTTTTGCATACATATAGGGAAATGGCTCTGGAGTGAGCGAAGATGTTTCTGGATAAGAAAAGGTGTCTCGCTCCGTACGCTGAAAGTGATTAATTTACTACGGAATGCCTTTCCCTGGAAAAGGAACCTGGGAACACCGGATAGTGTGGCACAAGAGTGAAGCCGTCGCATGCATATTTTCATGGTTTTGAATTTATTTGGTGCAAGTCGCTACATTTGCTCGCGATAAACGCCTCTTGGGTCCATATAATCCGGGTGTGCGTCAAGACTGTCCAACTAGGTCAGGTCACGCGGGTAGGCGGCAGTCGCGGCGCGAATCAACAAATGGACCACTATGATGTTCGCCCGCGCGTCGACGCAATTTACGTGGCGCGGTGACCTACTTCGCCATCTATCGCCACCCATTGATTCCCTCCCCCTTCTACCAAGTTTTTTCCATAGGATTCGAGTAGGTATTTGTTTGACTTTGAATGCTTCTTAGGACTATTTAACTGAACTGCTGAAAAAGGTGATTTGAGTCTAGAAACCTCCTATTTTTATAAAATCAATTAAGCATAAGAAAATTTCATGAGACCATCTTTATTGGCCATAATAAATAATAATAGTAATAATAAATTATGAACAAAAGAAATGATGAAAAAAATGGAAAGACCGAAAAGAGCGCGAGACTTCCCTAAGGAGTACAGTTTTGTCGACAAAGCAACACACAACAAATGTAGCAGAACAAATGGGGACAAAAGTGGCGTGGCGCGATACCGGCCTGTAACTGCAGTGCAAAATAAGAACTTGGGATGCCACATTGCATCACCGTTTAGCCGCCGAGCGTCACGCGTTGCGTGCGTATGAGGATGCGTGCGTGCGTGCGCGACTGCGAAACAATGCAACATGCTACATTAAAGGCCAAAAAACAATATCAGTATTTGTGAACACGGTGAATATTGAGCGGCTATCAAAATTAAACAAGGAACGACGACGTCTTTTCCTCCTTCTTCTTCTCCCCTTCGGCTTCCATCGGTGAATCATTCATTTTCAGATCTAAACATAAAGCATCGGTTAGGAACGTTTTCAACGAATTCATGCAGTTTGGTTAAGGGCGTTACTTCCCGTAAGGTAAAGGATGACATGAGCGGGAAAAGCGTAAGCGGATAAAACAGGTGAAGTCTTACGTTTACGTCGAACACATGCAATGCCTTGTGTGTAGGCTATAGGTGAACATTGACAGACTCCCGCATGACACAACGACAGTCCTTCGGCGTTTCCCACGCATTCCGCATCGCTGACACATCGTCCGCCGATCGGACGAATGGCTGGAGGCAAATGATTGGTGGCCATGTGTGTCGTCGTGTGTTACCTCTTACCCGTTCAATTACTCACTATATTGCGAAGATTGGCTTGATGGGATGACATCATTTCCACCGGGTGGACAGCATAGCCCAAGACTCGAGACGCACTCGAATTCGGCACCACAACGACCGTTTGCAAAACAACCGCTCACCGCCAGCTCACCGTTCGGACACATGCCTAAACGGCTCAGCATGGCTTTCCAAAAGTCAGCAGAAGTGAATCTGGTGATCCGTGTCTGTGGCTCAGGCTCACTTTTTAGACTGGATCCTTGCTGATGTGCTGGCGGACAACACAAACCGTTCTGACATTCATGACCGACACCACATAGACCGTTTATACAACCGCCAGCCGGTTTCGAACCGTCACTGCACGTGTGCGCACGAGCTAAAGCAAAGCCACGTGCGACTGTAGATTATATGTGATGTGCATGCAGGGATAATTGTTCAATAGGATTGGTCACCAGGACTGATTGATATGAGGGGGAACACGGTAGCGATTTATGGAGAAACAGAACTATTTTGTAGTGCGAACCAAAAAGTAGTAGTTTGGGCTCCTTGAGCAATCATGTGACTAAGGGCACTCGAATCAGGTCTCGCGAGTAATTGGGGCGGCTTCCCCAACGAGCGATCAATTTATACAAAATCATTAAGGTATTTGTCGCGCTTGGTGGCGCAATGACTCAATTTGAGTGTCCTGTCGCATATCCGCTCACCGACAGCCGGTGATGACTTTGTGAAAAGTTGGGATGGGTTTGGTCTATGGACAGAACCTACAATCAAATGGATAGAGCGCAGTATAGCCACCTGTAATTGTGTCAATCGATTTCCTTAATTTCGTGCAAAAGTAAATGAAGGAGGGAAGAATATGTGGATGATTACAGTACGTACGGCAGGAATATCTGCACAAATTGTGTTCATTAGTGGCCTATAGTCGATAGATGCGCCGGGCTAAGAGCAAGGTAGTGAGCAGATAAGCATGAGTCGCCCACCAAGGTGGCACTGGAAGTTGTGCCCAGGACCTTTACTATTGAATCAGTGGAAAAGTCAGTGTTGTAGAATGGGCTTGAAGGAGGGAGGAAAAGAGAGGGGTTGTCCTCGTCAAATCGCCACCGTATTCAGTAATTCATGAGTGCATAGTTTGAAGAATTTCGCATACGTGGCATGTAACTGTGAAGCGGTCGTCCATATGGGGGCCGTTTGTTGAGCGCGGTCTTGAGTCGTCCGAAGGTGTTCGTTGATGGACAACAGATATCCGCGTATCTATTACAGGTGTATCCGGTCTGACAAGCTCCATTGTTACAAGGACCAGCCTGCTGCGCTGGAGCACACAGATTCGGCACTAAAATATAAACCACCATACTGGCATATTGATTAGACAAAGTAGAGCACTAGAAGTGTCCACTGTGTGTGGTGGTAGGAGATGATGGCTGACCCGTTTGAAGATCCACACAAACTCCATCGTTAGTTCCGTCAGCATTGGCACTGGATGGTGGATATACGGCCACGTAGCCGACCGGGCACATTCCTGAGACGGCGGGTCCAATTTGATATTGTGCATCCTGATAGTTGACGACTGGACAGCATTGTGGATTCGTTGGATCATTGTCGCATGCGTATCCAACACCGCATCCGGCAGCGGTACATGGACCTATTCCCATTGAAGGTACTTCACAGTTGCCCTGTAAACATGCAGTTATCACAGTGTAAGAAATTCTGTTTATACTTCATCGCGTTTCGCCACGTCACCCTGCGACCACCATCGTGATGGGGATATTAACCGTAACGTCAGAATGCTGTGTTAAGCCGCGTTCATACTTGCGTCGGCAGGGTGTGGTTGCATCCACAGGCAGCGAGGCAGAATGGCACGGGGAGCACATAGACGACGCAAGCAAGGAGACAGCATGGCACAGACGGAGACGCAGAGTCATGCAGTCATGCCTTGCCGCCGGCACCGCAGAGTATGACCTCGGCTTTACGTAATCTATCGCATACCGACGCAAGGTACATATCCTCATGATAATGTCCAGCTCATGCAAAACCTTTTTTCACGATGAAATATACATTAGGGGTTACCCTCTAGTAGTCTACGCTAGTCAGTAGTAATAGAACAGATAGAAAAAAAACATGCGTATTGGTAATCGCAACGAGATAATCAATACGCATGTTCTGTATATGGTTTGACTTATGTTAGATTCCTAGCGAAATCAATAAGAACCTAAGAGAACACAAAAAACCGCAACGAAGGTATGCAGTGATGTTTTTTAGAGATCAATTTAGAAGGAAGCTATTAGTAGTATCAATTGATCCAAAGTGAGAGAAATCAGTGGGTTGATAGTGAGTTACCAGCAACTCTTTTTCTCGTTAAATCACTGAAAAAAAAACAGTCGTTTGGTTCACACACGATTGCTTTTTTTTCTGTAATTTTTCAAGAAAAAGGGATGATGGGCGTCTCTTATAGTGATTTCATCATTATCGTAACCGGTAAATATTGCATGTCTCATTTACCTTGTGACTAGCTCACAAATATTCTCGAATGGATTCGCATATTAAGTTTGAAGTGCCTTTTGAACCAAAAACTAGGGTTGTGTGCACTTATGACAAAAAATCGCTTCGCGGCATCGCACTTGCGGCGCCATCCGTACGAGTCGTTTGGAATTGCGCTCAAGACGCTATGGGTTGTCGTGAAGGATCTTCAAAGATTGCAGTTTGGAAACTTCGAACTTCGCCTATGTTGTTGTTGTTGCTGTTTCAACAGATGAAGCTGCAAACGACTCGCGGGCGGCCACGCGATTTTCGGCATAAGTGCACACACCCAGAAAGTAGTGGTAAAATGAGCTGTTATTGATTATCTTTGGTCGATTTTGTCAAGCTCCATTGTCAAAAAAACATATGTTTCTGAATGAACATTCCATTCAATAGAATAGGGTCCCTACGATGGCCCTCTCTGCTCCTTCGCCTCTCCTCTAAGGAACGGGCGGGCGAAAAAGGGTTTGTTCGTCCCAGCTCTCGTGACGCAGTTTGTTTTCAAAAGGTATCACTTTACAACCAGTTTCCACGGGGATTTCAAGATTCTGCGCCCGGTGTCCTTGAAGTTTCTTCGAATTTATTTCAAATCCTTGATGTTGATGTTAACTAGGTTTACTGGACTAAATATTCAGGAATGATTTTTCTTAACAGTGCATTGAATGGACGCCCGGTCTTTGTAGAATGTGGATACTCATTAGTAATCCCATTATCTGAATAAATTATTACTGGATAACTCACCACTAGTTCGCCACCAGCTGGACAGCAGACGTTTCCGGTAAGTACGAGGCCAGCCGGGCAGATACCATTCACTGGAGGAGTTCCAGCGCTTCCATCTGGACACATGGCGGCGACATTACTACAGCACAGACTGCCTTGAAGGGTGTAACCGGCGGGGCAGAGACCATTCACTGGTGGACCGATAGGTTCTCCTCCTTGTGGGCAACCTGAAATCGCTCGCTATGAAGCTGTCTTTTGAGCTGCACGGTCGTTGTGATGTGCCTTGAGCTGTAATTTGCGAAAATCCTCACTTGTGACAGGGCAGCAGATGTTTCCAGTTGTGCACGTGTATCCTGATCCACAGTAGTAGGAGATCTGAACGGAACCGCAGGAACCACCTTGACAAGATGGGATGCACGCGCCGACAGCTTCTGATCCGTCCAAGCATCGTACAGCCGACGAGGATCCGCCAAGACAGCACAGACCGTTCTGGCAAGTATAGCCGGCTCCACACTGACCGTTCACGCAACCACCAGCGGCTTGGTTACCGTTCGGGCAAACTGAAATCAACCGCGGTTATGAGCTGACATCCGCTTCTGAAGGAGGATGAGGGGTTTATAGGGTACTTACCGAAGGGATTTTTTGTGACTGGCGTAGCACAGCATTGGTTTTGAATACAGGAGTAACCAGTAGCGCAAGCACCATTGATACAACCTCCGACGGCAGGCGATCCAGATGGGCATGCGACTGGAATCACAGATGATTAAAGGGCTTAATTCTTCAAAAAGAGGTCAAGCAAGTGGATAGTGACTTACACACTGGCACTTGAATCCTAGGTGGAGCATACTGAGGACAGCAGACATTCTGCACACATGAAAATCCAGGTGAACAGAATCCAGCATTACATTGACCGAGTGGAAAGCCTCCTCCAGGACACATTGGGGCTGCTGAATTTAACGATTTCTCATTCATGTCATTGTTTTGAGTGGGAAACAACCAGATTAAGCTTCTGGCTACAACTGCGAAACGATTGCCCATCCAAGTGGTCTCAGAGACAGAGGGCCTAAGGCTTTTCTGCTTCGAAAATACCGGGCCATATCGCTGGGAAGTTCGGTTCGAAAAAGAAAGGTAGGCGATAACCCGCGAAGTTCGTTGTGGGTCCCGAATAGTGGATGGGTGTGCACGATACCAGCTTTAGAATGAAACGTGGGCGTAACGCCGCATAAACGGCGTTGTGGTCAACGCGTCCATTTGGAGGCGGAGACACACAAATTGGGTGACAGCTATCTTGGGGCCCTAATAAAGTACTTAATGAAAACTTGTCAACGTAGCAACATATAGATCGACTGCTCTGATTCCAATTCCAATATCGATTAATTCTTTGTGGACAGTTAGTTCCCGCCAGATAGTTCATCACAATCTGACGGCCTTGAAGGTCCGCTTTCTGGAATGCCAGGGAATGCTACAATCCCCGCAGCTATGCCACAAATGCCATAACCGACAGGCCGGGTCAACAATGTTGCTGTTAAAAAGCTATCCACACTCAGCATCACGGCAGTCTTGAAGCAGTAACTGTCCACTCTTTGAGCATTCACTCTTCAAAGAAGCACCCTATCGACAGGGTGAAGTTGGAAAACAGACCAAGACACTCGAACTGCGTCACCGCACACTACAACGCCTTGCCACTTTCGTGATGAATTGGCTCCGGAGTGACTGTTCTGAACTGTGACCTGGTCCAATTTGAGTGCCCTGACCTACACCCATATAGGTGTGTCTTAGGAAATGTTCACTGCATGTGATGGAATTAGCAACACGCATGGTTGTAATTAGGCCAATTCTGCAGAATATGTGATTGGAAGCAGATCAAGAAGGAGAAACAGATCGCTAGCCTGCGTTCATACTCTACCACTGGTCGCGCGATCGTGCACAGTGACAGTATTATCGTAGGGTAGAGGTCTGACAACGCGACGTGGCCCCTTACAACGTAAGGAAAGGACTGCATGGCCTACGTTGTGGCGCAATCATGGTCATTTTGTGACGGATATCAATGGGCATCGTATTTTGACATAGCCGACGACTAGGGATAAAAACAGTGTGTATAAAACACCCATGTAATGTTCCACTATATCTCGGTGTATAGCCTTATGTCGAATATTCGCGAGGTCGATCGCGGCGAGTGGCGCGGCGGATTTCTTGGCGTGTGACTGCGCACATTGCGACTCGCCCTTTAGAGTTTTACGCCCGAATTAATTATACCTCGATTAGGATTGTTATTATGTGATGTTATTGTTTCTTTTACCTTTTATGTTACTATTTGGTCTTTTTAAGGCACAGAAGTTGTTGTTTGCACATAATGATGAGATAAACAGCTATTTCTTTGAAGGATACTCATGTTACCCGCCCTTTCCATCCTGAGCGGAATTCCAACCGACTCCCGCGATTCATGCTGATGGCGCCGCGAGGGCAACGCCGCAAGGCAAATTCGACATAAGGCTACACACCATATCTCTTGATCCCACCTATTCACGTCCAAAAACGGGTGGAGTGACTGCAAGGTAGGGTTTCTTCGACACAAGCTTGACACGAATTGCGACCGATTGCATAAATGCAACGACCGTCCTGTCGCGAAGTATGAACGCTGTCCGCTAGACCGTGCTTCACGTAGGGAATATTCACTGGCCTTCCTTTTCTGTGTGCGATGGGAATGCTGCGCATAGAATCCCAACAAAAATGTGCTCATTAGGAACCGAATAAAACAGAGTAAAGAAGACTTGAACAGAGAAAAAGCGTGTGTTATACGTACGTAGAGCGTAGAGTTGTGGAGGAGCGGCTTGAACGCAGCCAACACAATTTGAGGATGAAATCGGCGGTGGCACTAGAATAAATGAGAGAAATTTTGCTTGGAACTAAATCGGTTAGGTGAAGGACAGTTAGAAGCATGCGGTGTGCACTAACTGCATGGATATCGTCGACAAGGTTGGGAGAATCGTCGATTGGTAACAGACGAAGACTCATCGTCCGTCTCGGGTGAGGGCGACTCGAGTTCATCATCATTCCACGATTCAACCTTTTGTGGAGCGGTGTTGGCATCAATCAGCGGAAGAATCAATGGACAACAAGCGTGCAGTGCTTGGTCACAGGACAGCCCCGGTGGACATAAGCCATCGGCCGAACATGGCAACGAACTGTTGAATCCGCCAGCACAGCTACCTGAAGAGTGCAACATGCAAAGGGAGTGACTGTGAGAGAGGACATGGGACAATGGGGTGTTATTCCGACAGCGGCCACGGCTACCTAATATGGATGGATCAATGTACGTTAGACGAAGCTCAAAAGGCTGGTGAACATGCAGTTCCTTTACCAGCGACTGGAAAATTTTGGAGCAAGTATAATATTTCAAAGTAGCAAGCAGCCGTGGAGCTCTACGCAGCCGGAAAAACTTCCCTGGAACTGGAAGCAGCACCAGCGAGAGCTTGGGCTTCAACAGCATCTCAAAATGCCGATGAAGGGGCGTGGCTCTCCAAAAGGGGCGGAATTCCGCAGAAATTCCAACTGGTGTCTGTGCTTCATGATTGTTAACTGGTGTTAAGGCACTGGTGCTGCTTCGTGCCCAATAAGGTTTCTGCCAGAACCACGTACTGCCGTCTCCAGTGGCTTTGACGAGGACCGAGTCAAGGCGTGCGAGATGGTCGGGAAACCCGTAACCAGGCGGTCCGATTGGCCAATCGTTTTCTTCGAGCTTCGGTTTGCTTTCAGATTTGGTTAGTGACCTAGTAATGCGGGAGTGCTTCTGTGCTGTAACCATGCTGTCGGTTAGAAGGAAGGCGTTGATATCATGCTAAGAAAATAAACTCACCAAATGATGGCATTGCACTAGAACTGCAACAGTAACCATTGTTACAAGTACCCACGGAGCAGGGATTTGAGCTAGAGCACGATGAGAACGTGCACAAAAGTCCATTTGCTTGTTGTCCTGAAATTGAGGTGTTTTCGAGGGTTAAACGGTTTCTCGTGGGAGCTGAAACGTAATCGGAATAGGGTTTCTGGAGTCAGTAGTAGAAGCATGCTTGTTAGTAAATAAGCTTTATTTTGTCATGCATTAGAAAAAAAGGCAAGAAATAGTGATCGGAATGGTGACGGCATTTTTCGTTGAGAACGACGACGGTGAGCATCTGAAATGAATGCGGTTTCACAAGTGGGGAATCAGTAGTGATGATACTGTATTTACCTTCAGAACAGTGGCTGACAGCATCGTCCTTGGCCATTGCAGAAATACGGCGAGGGACATTGAAGACTATATCGGCAGGTGTCACCAAATCTGGGGCTCACCTCGAAACTACCCAAAGGACACGCCGATTCAATGATCGGCGGGGGAGTGTCTGAAGAAATATTTGTTGAGAAATCAGCTGTTACTGTAGTACTGGACTAGATAATAATTACAGAGTGTTAGGATGGTTTACCGTAGTCACATTGGATGTCAAATAAAATGTGCCGGTGTTGTCAACGGCCAACACAGAAAATGGTTCGAATTTTACGATTCATTAGCGCAATCCTGTGTAAATCCAAGTATATGGCAGTGACATCACTGGGCTCAGCTTCACTTTCACATGTGAGTTTAGACTTAGTTGACTGGTAGTAAATTTGATTACGCTATACCATCCTGATGTACTAAACTTATAGTCTACATATGTCGTTCCATTTAGAGTTTCGTTGTGAATTACCGATATTACCAATTTATTGGTTATTAATTGAATATATTAACGAACCGAAAATTTATTTAATGAATGTAGATGAATAATGTTATGCTTACCCCTTGTGCAACAAATATTCATTCGTTCTCCCATCGCATAACAAACGTGCAGCGGGCTCGGGCACATTGCCATACCTCCACACATAGCCTCAGGAATTGAACCATCTGGGCAACTGGTCGGTAGCCGGCAACATCGACCATCCAAAGTGCAGGTGAAGCCCAATGGACACAGTGCGCCCATCAGACATCCATGAGTCATTAAGCATTCCAGCTGAAATACAATTATACATTATCGTTTGTTACATACACGATTAATAATATTACTAATTATTATTTGAATGTTATTGCTTATTATATTATAATTTACATGTATTTCAAATATTTAGACGATTGCTTATGAGTTAGATATGGATCAGATATCAACTTATTCGCATCTTTTCATTTTAAGTTCGGAATTTCGTCTTAAATAACCTGGGGGGGGGTCCGAGACAACGCCGATGACATACACGGCCAACTGCTAAAGAGTTGCGTTCT
Source organism: Trichostrongylus colubriformis (assembly GCA_963978905.1). NCBI lineage: Eukaryota > Metazoa > Nematoda > Chromadorea > Rhabditida > Trichostrongylidae > Trichostrongylus > Trichostrongylus colubriformis. The sequence continues at coordinate 17,823,156 of OZ022259.1, read as the reverse complement.
GACGAGAAGTAGGGGCTGCCCAATTTGTAATCTGTCTTACAAGGAAGGCCCATCGGGTCATGGTGAGCTTTTTCAAAACGGTTTTTTGCATTTCATAGGGTCACATACATGAAGCAAAAAACCGGTCTCAAATTCGGCTAAATGGTTTTGGGGGGGTCAAAAAATGAGTGACAAATGTTGTTAGAAAGAAGCAATTTTAACCAGTTTGCTGCAATGCTTCCCGACTGCAGCGTTCAATATATGCATATCAAAAGACTGTCTTCAAACCTACGCCAAAATCACTCGATCTGGTTCAAAATTGTAGAATCACTCATGTTAACTGTTAAACGAAGCAAAGAAAACTGATAGGGGATGCACAGGTTGGAGTGTTTGCGGTGGTTGGATGGCCGAATGGATAGCGGGATGGATTGTCATTGGCACGGTAGTGGGGGTGTTTGTGGTTCAAATCCTCTCGACGTTTCCGCATTTGCATTTTCTTGATTTTCTTTGTCCAGCGCTATACTATTTCCGCACATGCAAAATGACTGCAATTTTCGTCGCGGGTGCACGAAAGTGACCTCATTTGCAAGCTTTCAGTGGATAACGTGTTTGGACCCTTCGGCGCCCCTAGCAAGCGTGCCAAGCGTTTTCCTGCGAAACTAGTGTGATATTCGTGCTCAGGAGACTCAACTAGCCATAGATACAAAATATTGTCCACGTTGAGATTTTGACCCAAACTCGAGACAGTGGGGTGGACATGGCACAAAGTCACTGCTCTACTTGCACAGACGAACAACTAGCAGCCTCGATTAAATGCAATGGAGCATGTGCAGAATCAACGCATTCCAAGTGAACTGCACCTAGCAACACCATGCGAAGGCAAAAGATAGCAATATTTACTTATATCGGATAGCGATCTCCTTTCGTTGGGTGCTCTTTACTAGGGCAGTAGTACTACTATTGGTCGCCCAATTTTCCGAGTTTGGGCCCAAATCACGATTAGGCTGAAAACTTGTCACCTAGGGTAGTTCGACCCCCTGAGCATGAATATCACACGTACTTTGCAGGAAAACGCCTACTTCCCCTGTTATGAGCGTTGGCAGGTCTAAACCAATCATTCGCTTAGTACGCAAAAATACTGGAGATAGCGGTTCCCTGATAGAATAAAAATTAATTTTGCACAAATGTTGCACATATGGTCTTACATGAGCACAAATGGATGAAAACTAGAAAAAAGCAAAAGTTTGTCCTCAGTGGGGACCGAACTCTCAACTATTTTCTGGGCCCCCCAAAACCATTTAGCCAAATTTGAGACCGGTTTTTTGCTTCATGTATGTGACCCTATAAAATGCAAAAAACCGTTTTGAAAAAGCTCACCATGACCTGATGGGCCTTCCGTGTTAGTCGGGGCACAACGACATAGTATGCCTCCGAACCTTTTGTAAATACATCTGATGGCTATAGCTGAACCCCCTCCCTCCCACCTTCCTCCCTCCTTGACAATCCTAGATTTTTGTAACATCTTTTTTTTACATACTAAGGACAACTTTGTGAATTTCACGGTGCTTCCAATTTGTTTCCTAGACAGCTATTACTCTAATAAGTTTATCATGCCAACGAGACACGCGATCATGTTATGAGGACAACGCCGGTGACATACACGGGCGAATAGGGAAAGAGAACGTAGTCGGTCTTTTATTTACTTATGTATTTACTGATTCGCCATCTTAAGTTTTCTGTGACAGAGTACTGACCTTTCTTGGAGCATCTTGAGAGTCGACATGATTGGTGATTCCCTTGGATTTCTTTACAAGCTTTTCTTCATTGGACAGGAATGTTTTTTTCGTCTTGAGCGGTTCATCCATGAAATTGCTGTCAATTGGACAACATGATCCGTTTTCGCAGAAAGATGCGATCGGACAGTCATCAGTTTTACTACACGTTTTGGGTAACATCAATGGTCGCAGTCCATTTTTACAACGTTTCTGTTCCATTCTGCAACACTGGCCTTCCATACATTCACTGATTTCTGGACAGGGGTTATTGAGACTGCAGAAATGGACACGATTGTCCAACAAGCACTCATCCGTGGGTGCAAAGGCCGGCATGTGCATGCCTTTCGATGTTGTCCTCTTCGGTGTGGGTGTTGTCGATTTTGGCGGCTCCAATTTCAGCGATGAAGCGCGTTCTCCGGAATATGATCCTTCTGAATGGTTGGAGAACTGCCCTTGTGACGAATAGAGATCTTGATCCTGTATCACCTGCAAGTCTGCAGCGACAGTGGTGATCTCGTCGATGATTCCAGAAAATGGCTCTTTTGGCCTTTCCGAGCTATCTGAAGAATCTTTATGTCCAAGCTGGCAACAACCACCAAAAAGGCATGTCTCCTCTGCTCGACACTGATAGACGTTGGTACAGGTGAACAGTACTTTGGCGCCATTCGGGCATACTTCCAGGCGGCAACATTTGTTGAAGCAGGTAAATGTGGGAGGACATTCCGATGAGTCGCTGCACGAGGCATTGGGAGTATCGCACGGTGCTGAAAACATATTAATGTTATTTCAAAAGACAAAGGCCCACAAAATTTAAGGGAATCGTCTGTTATTATTCGCTTGTACTACTGCTTGTAGGATTACTCATTTGTGTATTGCTGACAAATCGGACTACGGTAAGCGTTCCTGACATCCTTGATTTACGATCTTACTGAGTTTTTGGAGTCTCAAGAGAGGGAAGTGGGTGACCACTACCATGGAATCCTACCCGTATAAAGACATGAAGAATTCAAAGAATTGGGCGAGTCTGAAAAACACCAACAATCGCTACGTAAAGCGGCCGATAGCGTGACTTTCTAATCCTGCTGCCTTTCCCGAGCTGTTCTAACTCAGAAAAAGATGGGACACTTGACGGTGATCAATATCCTTCCAGAAATGTTATGCATACTTCTATTCAGAATCGCAATGGGATTCACACGCGGTTTGCCAATTGCCAAAAAATTCGAAAATTTGAACAGCTTTCAGAAAAATTTTTGGCCTACCGAGAATTTGACCTAATTTCGAAAAAAATTCTTGGCCTACCCAATAGGCTTCGAATTGGCTAAAAACGTACCCCAGTTTAGTTTGGACTCCCAAACTCGAAAATCGCATTGGTTTTGCGCAAGAACGTCTGGCTCGCGTGTTACGCGCTTCCAAACCTACCATATAGTAGTATTGTTCAAAAAAAACCTCCTTAACTCTGCTCAGAGAATCGTTCTGCAAATTTGGAATGCAGGTTCGAGATCAGCGTCCGAATATACGTCGGACCATATGTATCCAAGTTCGAATGGCCACTTCGACCTCGGGTCTTTCCCTTGTTAGAGCAGTGTGCGGTATGAAAGCGTACCTTATACCAGAAGATGCAGTGGAAGGTGGATCTTCTAATTGAGAGGGAACAAGGCACTCATTGTAATCAGCTATTCGCCGATGTGCAGGGATACAGCCGATTATGCTGCCGAAAAACGGACCCAATAAGCGTTCCTTTTTCTCCCTGAGATTGGGCCATACACTTGGGGTATCACTAAGGGTAGCGATTAGCTCCGAAATCTTTAGGTCTTGGGGAATCGTCCCCGGATAATCTTCATTGCTGTGCAGTTTTACAAAAAACAAAGGAACAGTGCCTTCTCAAGGAGCCACATAGCTTTTTCAGTGTGCTTCGTGAGTGATCTGACATTGCACGGGGATGAATCGTCGTCGTAGCGGAGCGGGATGGACGCAAGCGCCCCGGTGACCAAACACTCATTAGCTGTCCGAGCGCGCACATAAGCAGCCCTAGCAAATACACATCAAAACTCACTCGAAACTATCGGCGATGAAGCAGAGCTGAATGTAGTCGCCCTCCTCCTCGAACCACCACCACCAAGTCCTCGTCGTTTCTTTGTCGTTCCATTGTGGTGTTCGTGGCCGCGGATGAGCATTTTTAGCATCTCGTGAAGGCCATACGCTTTTCGGCGGTGGCAACAGTTGGTGAAAGTGTTGCATTCCATACCAGAAGGACAGTGAGGAGAACAGGGTGAGGAGCAGGTTTCCGAAGGAATAGGACAGCAAAGACCTCGTGCCGTGCAGAACGATCCATGCGGACAAGGACAGCGACCAATGGCCACAGCTCCGTCAGCACAAGCGTCTGAAAGGGGTTAGCGGACGACAGGGTTAGAAAGAAGTTGGAAAGGTAGCTAGTGGAACGTGGTAGAGGTAGAGGGTTAAGTCTTGCAACAGGGAGGTCTGGCTTGGCTGGCACGGCTAGCATGGTCGATTACGGTAGGTTGCGAATAGAGCACGTTTGATGAGCTATCGTTATGGCGGCTGCGAGCTCCAGTTACGTCTCTGAACCATTACCGTAAATGGGAATGAGGTAGATGAATTTATGTGTTTGAAATGTTTCGCGCTCCACCGACAAATAACTGCTCTATGGTCGGGTCACCGAAATTCAATTTAAAACGGTGCATGTTAAAAGTACGAGGAGAACCCCAGGTGTTCTATACCAGCCAGACTTCCCCTGGAAAAGCATGAGAAAGCTGGATCGATTCGTTTGAGACGGTAACTTACGGGACAGCGAACTCATTCGCTTTGGCACTACACAAGTTTGTTGTTCGAAGTTGAACACGAAACCATCTTGGCATGACTTTCTTATCCATCGAAGTGACCTAAAAGAAGAGATTCGCTTGGGGGGTTCAAAGCTTGGGACTGGTCGATGAAGGCTCACGTTTGGTCACATTGCAGGTAGCTGGACGGTATATCGATGGTGGCTTGTAGGCAGGTTGCTGACACAGCACAGGAGTCTGATTCTCGAGCATCGATGTCTTGCTCTGAAAAGAAAGAAAATCAAGTGCAATTCATTAAGAGACTGATATCTCGTACTCTGAGCCATTTCTTATGGCCTAGCTGTGTTCTGTGACATCCTTCAGGCAATTCTACCGAGGGCGGGGAAGGGGGAGGACATTTTGAATGTCAGGGGCCTCTATACGCTAGACTTATCATAACCTAAGCCTTACCTTACCGATGGCTTCATTCCTGTATCATACTTTTGGAAGTTTTCCCATGGGGAGAGGAAGATATAAGATTTAGTCTCCAAAATCTCTTAAGCTTGACTATCCCAGAAAGGGACGAAAAGTCACATTCATTGTCTTGCAGTTGCTCCCATAACTACCCCCCCCCATCCCAGAGTAGCTAACTCCCCCTCGCCTCAGCGACCTTTACATAATTGATCCTAATAAGGTCTATCAAACAATTGTCGTACAAATAAGGGTGCGCCATGCATTCATCTCATGTAGGAGAAGGAATATAAGGTTTACACCGATCGTAAGAGCTGACCGGCAAACTGCAAAGATCGGTTAAAACATCATCTGTGTGCTGTGATCGAGTTTGCTAGACCACCTTATCCGCGAACGCCACAGTATTCCGATGGACTATGCCAATGCGGACCGGCATATCCACAGTGTTTAGGGATGAAGTTTGCTTTACCATTTGAAACTGGATCCCCATTATTGATTTTTTGTAGGCACTTGAGTCAGGCTCAGCTGGGAAAGAGCCCGAACCATGGAACTAGCTGACCAAACTGTACTTTTTGTTGCTGCGCTACACCTGGATATTTTAAGAAGCCCTTCATGAATAAGAGATTTCAGCGACTCATGGCTGCTACTGTAACCCCTGGATCTGGATCTGGGATTCAGTGCGTAATTTAACCTGATTGAGTCAAATCACTACTGCAGTAACCGGTCGCTCCCGGGGACCAACTCTTCGAAAACAATCACTAGCTTGCTAATCAGGGTTGTTGATCGGACATTGCGCAAGTTCGTGCTTATCGCTGAATGTCTCCCTCTCTGTGTTGAGGCTCAAGTAAGGTGAGTGACGGACTTCGTTGATGCGAATGTTTGCTTAAAGTGAACAGTTTGGTCACGACCGGCGACTGCGGCGAGCTCGCGCACCAGCGGAATGGTCGCCGCCGTCGGAACCGCTTTTGGCCGCCATAGAACAGCGCTGATGTTGCGTTCCAAGCAGCCATATACATGTTGGACGCATATTTTGGTCGTTTCACAAGATTATAAGTTCAGGATATCAGAATAGTAAAACTAGGCGTCAAATGAGAAGTATCATGCTGCAAATGCACACAATGTGTTCGAAGGTACGCAACGTAATCAAAATATCCAGCTGCATTTTTTCCCCGCTGGAAATTCATTTTTTGTTGTCTACAACGCTTCATAATTTAGCATAATTTTTAATATTACTTCCGGAAGTGAAAATGAGTTGAAAAAATCAAGGAACACCATTCTAATGCTAATTGTGAGTTATGGTAGAACCAAACTATTCCTGGTTGGGTTCTAATAATTAATTGTTAGTGCCGGATTGGATACGAGTGACCGATTTGTTATGGTATACCATCCATAGATTCTGAACTTACTACATCCTTGGGTTCATTTTGGGTTAGATAATTTGGTGTCTAATCTATGAGTAGAGGGCTAATTGAAGTAAAAAATATGAAGAAGTACTCCAAAAAAGAAAGATATTTATTTTGCTGTAAGAGAAAAATGCGAACAAAGTGTAAATGGGTGCTATAGTCCCAAGGGGGTGAGTAGGAGACAACAGCTCAAACTCGTGTGATTTTGCTAAGCTCAGGTTGGTGGCTTCAGAAAGGACGAAATAATTGTTTATGCAAAAATGAGATTTCGTAATTCGTCACAGTCTGGAACTCCCCATTAGGTTTCTGCTCTCCAAGTCTAAAGCATCCGAAATCGAAGGGTAGGATTCAACGTGGACGTCAAGGATGAGAATGGAGATTGATATGGAAGCTCAAGAAGATTTTTTATTAATGACTTTTTGTGCTGTGCACGGTTGAAACAGGTTTGTAAGGCGGAAAAACCCGAGCCATCTAACTGACAGAACGCATTTTGCTACGGCGCATCTAAGCAATTGCGGTCTTCCCTTGAATGGGTAATTGGCTAGGTCCAGAGGTGGAAAATAAAGTTTGGCACGAAATATCCGAAGCGGAGATAGAAAATCAAAGAAATTCCGTAGACAAGTCTTCTTGGCCTCAAGAATAGATCTGATTATACTCATTTCTCCATTTTGGTATAAGAGACCTTCAGTAATGCGTGTTGAAGTCGAGGGCTTATCCCGCGTGCAACGGAGCTTTTCTTTCGAGACTTTCAATTGCAGCCGTTGACTCGGGGTGGCTCAACGTATCTTACTCAAACCTCATTTTTTTAAGCGAATGCTCTACTCCAAATGCGCGGTTCTGGCTGCTTCACAGAGGAGGAGAAGCGAATGTCCGATGGCCCTACTGTAGTACAACCGAGCGTACCAGTAAAGCTCTAAGCGTCGCTTAATAAGTAGGATTTATAGAGGTGGTGCAGTGACTGGAGGCGCCATATCCTATGTACATGGCCTACAACAAGATCGAATTTCACATTGACTGCGCAAGCATTCACTTGTCTACAGCGCCTGTGAATTTAACGGACTTTGTGCGGGAACAGGACACACACCACATCTGCTTCTAAATTCAGGATGTCAAAACAATGTACCGTAATTCTTATCAGATGTTCCGTAGGTAATACTATGCGTCGACAATTTGATATTGATGAGGGTACACACAAACCCTCTACCGCTACCACCTCCCCCAGCTGGCGCGCGCAAATTACTCTGCAATGATTTAAAAATCCGCTTTCAGTTACGATCAAGAGAAACTATAAGGCAGCAATCTACGGTATATCATTCTGACATCCTGAACTTATGATATTGTCGACACGGCTGTGCCTTGGAAAGGAATTGTACTATATACGCATCTACTCCCTACGATGCTAGGCCACAGCCTAATGCATGGCGCACTCTGACAGGATTTATCAGTCCTATCATGTGGTTTTCAATCTGGTCAATTACTCCATTCCTACCGAGTGGATCTTCATTAACTATGTTCCCCCCCCCCTAATTGTTTGTTTTCCCCTTTCATTCATGCACGAGAAGCCCTCATGACAGCTGCCGATTTCATCATGATCCGTGCAAATCAGTACAGTAGTGGCCCGGTGAGATGATGGCGTGTGCGCGTTGATCTTGGCGCGCATTTGTTGTGACGACAATGTTCTTCCGGGTAGCCCTCCTCACTAATTGCTCTTTTACTTGGTCCACGAGAGCGTAACGATGGGTCTGCGCAGCGCCGTATTTGCGCTCGTCCATTCGTCTATTTGAACTTCGATTATCACTGACTGTAGCCGATTAGAGAGCTACTGTCACAACACACGGTCACTCTAATCGCGGCTTTGGATGCCCAAATATGCTTCAAGCTTGGGGTGATTCTTGGATGGTAGGAATAAGCGCTGCGCTAACTACATTCAGTGGTCTTTGGGCTATATGGCGCGCGATTCATCATGGAACTATACGTTTCTAATAATCGACAAAAGAACTATCTGGTGCTGAGACGAAACAGTCAGAGAGATTCGAACAAAGTTCAAAGCCAGAACACATCCAACTAATCCCGAAATTTTTGATAGAAGTCGTATGCGAGGCTTATTCCTTCTCAATTGAGCAATCCTTAGCCGTTGATCTCCAAATTTCGTGAATTACCTCTTTGAGGCTCCAATGAGTAATGGGCTTATCCTTAGCAAGCATTAAGGGCTGGTGAAGAAAGGTTGCTTATCAATTGATCGATTTAATGATGCGCCATGCACTCGTCTGATACGATAAATCCCCAATGCATCATGCAGACTTAACCTCCGAATACTTACCCCTTATTGCCTGATGTCTATGAACTCAGACCACCTCCCACTTGGTCAACAATACGCGGAGCTCCACAATTGCTTGAGAATCCCTTACTGGGAAAATAAGTGGAAAAATCAAAGTAGTTATTCGAATAAGGAAAATAGTAGTTTAAATAATAGCACAAGTGTATAAACTGACCGCAAATATTGGGCGCATTTTGTTTACGCGTGAGTTTTGGATGTTGTTGGGGTAGAGTGTTCTCGACTGGAATCCCTTGATTGACCGTAAATGTGCTGGTCGAAGGGGGACCAGCAGATGGTGCAGTAGATGTGGTGGCTGCTCGAGATTTCACCACCCAAACGCCATCACCAGCAGCACTACTGAAACAGCGCAGTGCAGCGATCAATATGGTAATCGATATAGATCAATAAAATAGTATGAATTTACTCTGATGTCGCTTCACATTTGAGGAAGAATTGTGTTTGTTTACCACCAATTTGTACATCAGCAGTACCCAGTCGGCAGGTGCCACCGATAACCGGCGTCTGGCACAGGCAGGGATTTACTAAAGAAAATAGATTTATAATTATTCAATCTCTCAATCTTTATTAACTATTCTACAATTTATTAAATCTAATTTACTCAATTGTTAATCATTTATTTATTTATTACTTAATTATTTATTTAGCATCTTTGATTTATCTAATCATTATTAATTATTCGGTATTTTATTACTACTTACTTGTTAGCTTATATTGTTTTGCTTTTAGTCAACAAACTAGTTGATTCAATTTATCAATAGGAATAGGAAATATATTAAATTCATGAACAACTGAGTTTTTTTTCGCAACATGCTGATTGTAATCAAAACCAGAATATGACACGAAGGAAACTCGCAGCGATGAGATAGGTCGGCCCTAAATGGAGACTGTAGGGGTACGATAAACTCCGAAAAGGGCAGTATACGATAAGCCCCATTGAATTGAGAGTGTCACTGCGAAGGGTCGCAATGTTCAGGGTTTAACTATGTAAGTTGTATAGGTTTTCGAGCTTTGTGTATGTTTTCTATGAATGCCACTTAGGACACTCGGTCAGGGTTGGGTCAACATTGTTGCGAACCAGCTACCATACCTATTTCGTCGGTGTCTAACCCATGTTTGATAGTAAAAGAGAACTGAGCACTGCAAGCACTTCCGAAGTTCAAATATGAGTCAAAATAGCCTTCTTAGCTCAGGTTACTGTAGGTTTTTTTTTACTTTCAAGTAGCTTATTTACCTTCTTAGAAAATAGCCTTCTTAGCTCAGGTTACTGTAGGTTTTTTTTTTCAAGTAGCTTATTTACTTTCGATTTTTTACACTGATTTTCGTTGGAACCAAAGTGGTTTTCTTTTTTAACTGAAACCCCCAATCGAATCAACCGATTTATCCATTTTCGCATAAATGTTGCGAATGTCAGTCCATCTGAGCTTAGATGGCTCCAATTTTAAACACCGACTGGATTAGAATTCAGAGATTTACCACACAAAGTGGGGAGGGGGGGACATATTAGGGCACATATCGCTGCATGAGAATTCTTCAGATTGCCATTTCGCCAATCAAAAAGCACTTGTCACAGAGTAAGAAGGAAAGAAATTATAGATGGCAATTCCCATCTTGGAGTGGGTCAGGCTGAGGTGTACGTTGAATAGCGCTCTTCTTTGATTTTTAGTTCGGATCAAGCTCCATGAATGTCTGCGAGCAGTTTCCAAATAGAATAAAGTTTGAGAGCGATTTCCCTGTAGAATGTTCTGGTCAGCTGCCATAGAAGCGACCGAAATCAGCTAACCAGTATGAGCAATAAGCAGCAATGGAAAATGCAAAATATTAATTCACACAAGAGTGAACCCTCTTGAGAAAGTTGTCCAAAAAAGGCACCATGATTGTGCATAGAACCATGAAAGGACAAGATGCATAATAAAAAAAGCAGTAATATAACTTCAATTTGAATTAATGAAGAATTAATTAAGTGGTATCATGAAAGGAGATTGATCAACAGAATAGAACTGACCAAGAAATAATGCTGTAACAAGCAGTGGATGCACCAATCGGCCCTGCATAACGGTGGCTCAAGTGAGTATGTAGCAGTGATGGAGCAGTGATGATGTGGTTTGGTGCTTGCTTGTGCTGATAGACGAGAAGGAGATGGCTAAGTAGATGTATTGCTGTGTGTGGTCAGGGGGCGGCTCTTTGAGAGGTACCTCCCGTGAAGGTATGTGTCCGCCTGTCTGTCCGACTGAGTGAGTGTGTGTTCGCGTCCGCGTATTCGTCGTCTCGAACCTCACCTCACCTCGCTTAGTCCGCCCCCTTTTTGAGGACTTCGAAGGGGGTTAGCATGTGAGCAGCAAGCGCTGAAGAGAGGAACGAGTTTTCTAGCACACAAAAACCGTACACAAGACCTTTCGCGGACACCAAATTCGGAACTCGCACCAAGCTAACCGGCCAGCCCTTGAGAAGCAATGGTTCAGATTTAGTGACGAGGAATATGAGAATAGAATAATGGTAGTTTTGGATTGTAGTTACTGTAGCGCTCGGAGGATTACTGTTGTACTCGTTTCGCATGGGCCATGTAGAACCGTTTGTGATTTTCTGGGCTATTTGAAAATTCGAGTACACGCCCCAGCTGGCTCTAAGAGCTCAGCCGTTGGACCCCCAATGGGTACCCCAGTGATTTCTAAACAATGCAATCCTCGGCGCACCAGTGTATGTACCTTTAGTATGGAAAACGAATTGAAGTGTGAAGCATGTTTTGTGGAAGCAAAATCGAAAAAAATAAGTAAAAAACTTTTGTGGAATTTAACATCATTGAAAGCGTGATACCTGATTGTCAGCATATATACAGCATCTAGGAATAATGAGAAGGAATGATGAGCAATTTTGTAATTGAATAATTAATTATAATCGTCAATATGATTCATATTGACGATTCAAATAACTTTATGTTCCACATTAGTAGTCGTGATCGTACTCCGTTTAATTGCCATTGGGCGTACGATGACTCGCGGTGACCAGCCGATTCTAGTTCAGTGTTTTTATTTGTGAAAACGACTTTGTGGTTCGAATAGACGACCTTCCAGACTTCTGAGGGCTTGGTTTTTATCGGACAATGATCTGGTCTTTAGAAACTATGAAAGTGCTCGAATAATCTAATTTTGAAGGTACAGTATCTGAAGCTTATCCAAAATTGATAAACGGTCTATTATTTGGGATTTGCACAGCACTCTTATGTACATGGCTTTTGAAGGCACTGGCAGAGGGGGAAGGGGGCGTGGGGGCGAGGAAGAAAACCATATTTTAGAACATTGTATTCTGTAAACGAACTTTGAACCCAAAAAAACGGTAGTGTGTTAGTGTGTAGCGATTATCGCGTTGAAAAACCCGCCTTTGTAGCTCTATTCTCGCGCGCTTCACATCGAACTGCACATTTCGGGAGGGTCGACGACACTGTCACATGATGTCGCGTGGGCGAATTCGATTTCATTCATTATGATGTAGAACAAGGGAAACAGCCCCAATAAACAAGTAAAACTGAAAAAGGTGAATAAGCGAACAAATGAGAAAAATTGTGTTTTAAAAAAAACCCAATAAGTTCGCACTCGTTGTCTTGGAAGGGCGTCGTATGTGCAATTAACGAACTGCAAGCCACCGTAAGCCCATACCATGAGCCAGGATTGTCCCTACCCAATACCCAGTGCCTTCGCGCAAGGTTAACGAGAAAAAAGCTCAAGATTGTGATTATGTAGGAGAATTTTGCTGTTCTTTCTGGTATTACGCTGTAAACATTGCGATAAATTGTTAATTATTATTGAACTTATTTTATCAAACTTTAGTTTAGATATTATTTTACATGATACATATTATGTAGTTAGTCATTTTCATTGTTTCAAGTATGGGGGCAGTGTGACGTATTTTTACGAGTACTAGGCTATGATAAAGGTGATAATATTGACTTGTTCACTAGTAAATGAAGGGGAAAAATTTCTTATGTATATTTTACTTGTTCGCACAAATCTGCATTGGAGTATTTCTTAATCCAAAACTATCTCTCTCTCGATTCTTTTATATTGAAATCCTTATAAGACCAGTAAATGAAAGAAGATGTTTGAATACCGATCGAATGACGAACCATCTATTTCTATGAATGCTTCGCTTTATTTAGACACAAAGCCATTTCGGACTGACCAAATAAGACGGTGATGCGATTGCGAGCGCGCGGAAAGCAAAAAGCTTCAGGACAATACTAGGGCAAACTCTAATTAAGCGTCTTATTGACTTCGTTTTATTTTTCAGTAGGCTAATTCGGGATCACAGGCTGAGGCTTCATATTGTTTGGTGTTACCACAAAAGTTTTTTGAGGGATTTAGAGTCTTTGTTGTCGATGCCCCTTTAATTCCTCAAATACTGGATATGTGAAGTGCTGAATAGAATTCCAAATTTAGCAAAGTTGTAATAACTTATGACCTGTTTATGTTTTTTACGCAATACAGAAGGGGAGTGTTGAGGCTCACTGGCACATGTGATAAATAAGTAAATAGATAAAATCCTAGGGGTTTAAGTCCTAGTGGCTTGGAGCCGTAATCAGCTTGCGAACTTCTCGAAGTGAGATTGTTGAGATGATGAGAATTCGAAGATTTTCCGGAGACTTTGAAGATGAAGTTATTAAGTGGTGCTCAGAATTGTTAGAATATTATGAGCAGTTTCAGACAATTTATTCAACATACGGTGACTACAGCATGAGCAAAAATCAGTTGTCGATCAATAATGGCTTTGCTTAGCTGTGACTTTCGTTCAAACGGAGCGGTTATACTTTTTTTCCAACAGAAACAGAAGTAAGACACGATCCGTTTATCGATTACACTTTCCATACTGACTGTTTCTGAGGAAAATGATTTTTTTTCCAAAAGCCCGAAAGTCCCTATGAGCACGATGAACCCACGGAGCTGGCCAGGTGAATACGAAGGGTAAAGTGTCAAAATAATGGTGGCTCATAATTTTGACCCAAATTGGTCGAATGTGGGGCATGATGGGGTGGAACTTTTGTAGGTACTCTTCCAGAATGAATGCTGGGGATACCATCTCTTGTTATTGTTCCTAGAGGCTCATCATAGTTACAGTAGTCACAGAATTGCCTTTGGAGAAGTATCTTGTCGGCCAGCGACGCAATAGGTGAATTCCAGTCATCCCTGTCTTGTGGGTTCTATCCAAACGTAATGTTATCGAGTTAAGCGGCAGCCACAACGATCTCCTTGTCTGTGCTTTTGTGTAATGTACGCACTTCTGGTTCTGAGCAATATAAACTATTCCCGTCTTAATTTTGCTCCCAGGAGAATAGCTCATAGAATCGATCATCCCTCGGCGCACGTTTACGCCTTGTTCATACTCAGCACCTATAGTGGCTGCGTTCATAGGCAGTGAGACAGAGTGGTACGGGGGAGGTGCAGAGACGACGCAGGCAACGAGACAGGGTGGTATAGGCGGAGACGCAGAGATACACTGCCACCCCTGCACTGCAGGGTATGAACGGCCTTACGAAAGTAAGAAAAAAACTTTATGAAGCTCTGGAAGACGAAAGTGAATGAAGGCACCTGATGCTCGGATTTTACTTACAATAGATGGAACAATGCTGTTGAATATAATGGTATCACATTCAGATTATGAACCAAAGGAGTAACAGCATTTTGCACCTGGGTGGCAAGGTGACCCACAATGGTAAAAGTGAAACAGAACCCGTTAGAACACTTTTCTGTTGTACACATGTATTTCTCGTCAGTTAATGCTAGTGACAGTAAATCATCACTATTACAATGTCAATCATCACTATATTTGATATAATCTCTGAAACATTGCTTTTTGTGATGCTTACTTATTTGATTAATTATTTGATCTCATTCGTACGTTGTGAAAATCAGATTCTGCGTCAGTGCCCGCCCAGAGCAACTAAGCCTTCCAATGCTTCGGGGTAGGTGAAATGGTATCAGTGCGTCTGCCATGACAAAAGCACATACTTGTACATCGGCTGATCCGCGTAAATTATTATATGGGCCAAATCACATTCAAATGCTCATAAGGTATTCAGAAGAGTTAGATCACGTCCCACATCCACAAAAGGGATCGATTCACAGAACCTAACATTAATTTAATTTATCCTAAATTGTTCTCGTCACATTTGGGCTGCATTGCCTATGGATCCCCCAAAGTTGTATAAGCAAAGGGTGGGCGTATCCCAGAAAAGACTAGGTAGCATTGACCATAGTTTTCACTGATAAGAATGAAGGATAAAATTTTTGGCGCTATTCATCTCCTTCTTTTAGATGCGCGGCGCATCCCAACTCCATTCGGAATCGTGGTGGCAGGTAAATGCGATTTGGCCTATACAATGACTTGCGGAGACCAGCCGATGACAAGTTAGTGCTTTTATCCTTCTAAACGAGTCTGGTACCAATTGACCGACCCCGGAGGAATGGAAGGCTTGGTTAGCATGGGCCTGCGTTGGTGCAGGATTAAATCCACGCACCATGAGAGTGGGAGAGCGCGCCACCTGCTACTACATCACATCCGCACACTGTTTCTTGATATTATTGATAATTCGTTGCACAGGGCCCGAAATGTAGTCGAGAAACGTTTTGTTTTTAAGTAGCTTGATCTGCGGCTCCACTTTTGCTGTCGTTAATACTTCGGCACTTTAGAACCTTCTGTTAAAATCTCGCCTTACCCAGATAACTGTTAAGGCCCATATTGCAGAATTGACAGCTGAACGATTGATTCGAAAGGGTGGAAAGGCGAGGACGTTTCGAAATGCTGTTCGATTAGCCCAGTTTGCACAACGAACAAAATAAAGAATAAATCACGTTGGATGGGCAGGGTGGGTGAGTGCGTTACAACTGAGCGATCTATATGACTTCTTAAAGAGTTTCTCAGATGCCTACCTTGATTGAGCATACCGAATGCATCAGCTTCTTTAAGATCTTCATCAACCTTTTTCCACCCCACTAAAATGTGAAATACAAACTAAATAAAAACAATTGTGGAGTTCCACACCCAACTGGGTTATTAAATTTCTTTCATTTCGAATGATTGAGTTAATTTTCATTTGTTCAGTCTTTTCATTTATGAATGCCATGCTGTGATCTTTTTCATTAAAACTAGGAACGAGTCAAAATAAAATGAAACAGCAAAAAAATACAAAATTGATACCAGATCAACTATATTATTGAAGCTACGATCAATTGAATAAGTCATGCATAACATAAAACTGGAGTTAAAAAGGTTTCTTGTTTATTAGTGTTCCTTATTCAATCTTTTGCCTGCTTTAGTTTCACCTATGATTTTGTGTTTTATAATGCCGCGTTACAGCACGCATAAACAAATAGATAAAGAGAAGCAAGATGCTCAAAGTTGAGCACCCGTTTTCCCTAATTTTACTCTCAATTGTTTACTATTTGTTTATTTGTATATTGTTTATTTGTTTTCCAGATGGGCTGGCCTTGAACCTTGGCGTGTTGATTTCAATTGTTGCGGTAGGGTTGTAAAGCTGCAACCAAGATATTAATCCACTTTAGTTGGCTTAAATGCTCTCGCGTCAAATGATAAGACCCTGAATTTTACAAGTCTTATAGGGGATGATAAAGGGACACTAGCTGTGAGTGATTCGAACTGATAACGGCTGATGAGATTCAGTGAGGAACCTCGAAAGGCGATGACCAAAGTTGTTTAGCCTTTAGTGTTCACCCTTCAGCGTTGACACTTATGAGTCTTTTGAATGGGAGGAGGGGGGGGGGATATTAATGGTGGGTGTCCCAACTTCATAGCGGTTGATAAGAGGCGTCAGAAAAGTCACCAAGTCTTTATCGCTTTTCCAGCTAATGCTGAAGTGTTCACACTCATTTGTGGGGTTGTACGGGTTCATTAACCGTAAGTGGACCAAATGGATAACAGCTGTGATAAGGGTTGATAAGGAGCACCTGAGCACCTGGAGGCATATGTTAGTTCGTTTGACAATGAAATGTTAACAGCCATGCGTGCTTTGCGGGATGCTATGGAAACCTCCATGGTGAATATCCCGAATTGATAACAGCTGATAGAGTTGATATGAAGCGTTAATGCCACCGTTTCGCTTTCCCGGCTAATAGTGAAGTGTATACACTGCACAAAGGAGGGAGTGGTATGGAGACTGGGACGGTAACTCTTTTATCTCATAACGACTGATAAAGGCTGATAAGAGTCACTAGTGAGTGAATTTGGAATTTCTGTGCACTGCTGACTACTACAATAAGACTTCCATAGTTGGAGTGTCTGATGCTCAGTGTCACTGGATGTATTGACTGCTAAATTGTGTAGCCTTCCGAATAATACCATCTGTCTATGGATACCGCGATCTTGATGAATGATTAAATGACTTGTAATAATAAAACAAGTGACTCATTTGTTTCCAACTTCTATCTTCGTAAAACCTCGGCATCGTTGTTGATTTTGATTTTCATGTTGTTGGCAAAAGGCTAGGTAACATGAGAACATCTCTGGGAAAGCACAGGACCGAGGAGCATAGCGGAAACGACTTCGATGTGAAGGGCAACATTCTAGCATGCGAAACTGAGATTTCTGCCAGAAAAGTGCTTGAGGCGATTTGGGTTTCCGCAAGAAATCCAAGCGTGAACAACCGAAAGAGTGTCTATCCGATACGAGTGATCTCTTGCCATTAGCGCCACATTGCGAGGGTAAGAAGAGAAAGACGTGCATGTCCCTACCATACTATGTGGATAGGGACAGCATTACAACTCTCATTCACTGACGCCAGCTGACACGGAGTGGCGTCGTTTCGCTCTCGCAGGGGTGGACTGGGTGAATTTTCTTTCGTGCGGGGTTTCCTCAGCTCGAAGCGCCAGGCCGTCAATAGATAGTTCCACCTAACAATCTCGTTGGCATAACAGAGAAAGTTATAATTAGCGAGTGAATCGCTCTTTGATGCGGTACCAGAACCAACAAGCAGCGTCCGCTAGACCATCCGAAATTCTAAATAATAGTGCATGAGAAAAATGATAAGCATTTGTAACCGGTGGATAGATTCCCATCAACATACGGAATTAAATGCAGTGAGTAGTCAGAGTGCTCCCGATCGATGTGATTTAATGTAGTAGTAACGAACGCTAAAGGGTCTAAACTCCTAAATGGTGGCCGCTATAGCCCTAGGGTCAAATGACATGGGGGAGGGAGGATCTACGAATTTTGTTCCATCAGTTGTAACAAAGAATGTACCACTAAATTATCTTGATTTCCAAAAAGTGGTAGATGCAACGTAAGTGATTGAATTATCAATCCTTAGGAAGACTAAATATGCAATAAGGGAATGTTCCGACAGCCAAACTACGAGAAGTCCCGAATTGTGATAAATGTTCATAGAGATATGTTCCAGTTGGGCTAGCGCTTAGTACTGCGCTTTTCACAGAGTAGAATTATGAGATATGGACTTTTTTTGTTATCGGTTGGTTAAAATCGGCTATTTCAACACTACAAAGTTTTACCATGTGATTCGCGCAGTACTGTGCGATAGCTCTCAATCAAGATATGACCATTTTTGGATAATACTTTTTGGTCATACTCGTACTCCACTCTCACTTTTACCCTATACCTTCACTGCACAAACCCACAGCAGAAAGTATCAGTCAAAAAAATTACAAAGTGGAAAATCACCTAATAAAAACACTTTGACGGACCGCATCAGCTTTCCTCTGCGCAAGACAATGTGCCCTCCCTTCGCAACCGTCCGTTTTTAATTTTAATTTTTCGAGTGTGCCCTCACAGAGTGCCTTATTCGGAGAAATGAATAAAGTCGTTGACGGAGATGAAGTCGTCGACTCATCGCGTCCTGGCTTTTCTATAAAGTCCCAAAACGGACTGGCCCTTATCAGAGGTGCCGCACTTTTCAACGGGGAAGTTTCCGTGCTGAATGCTTTCGTGGCGGCCCGCGCCATAACATGTGGATTTATTGTTAGCATTCGACTTTCTTTGAATTTGCAACTCTGAACTGAAAGGTGGGTTGGCCAAGACTATAAGTTGAAGGCGATTCTCGAAGAGATTTCAGTTTCACCATTGCCGACTGGAGTAGGTATATATGGAAGCCAGCCGTGATTATCAGGGTTCCAAAGAACTTTACTTCTTCAATGTCAAAACTTTCATTCATAGAGGTCATTCCACCACTATTTTCTAACCTCAATGAGAACCGGAAATTCTTCTCTTTATCTTCATTTTGCACGAACAATAGGCTCTCCGTCCCCTTGTCTTGTTTCAGTCGCTTCTTCTGTTTTTATCTCTGGCGATTCTAGCTGGCGCATACGTAAATAAAATGAAATAAATGTCCTTATTCTAGTATTTTTCCCATATGAACCACTCGCAGCTGCTTGTTCTTCTTCGTCTTATAGCACTTGGATGGATTTCCAAGGTCAAAGAGGTTACCGTTTTTTCGCTGATCACTATAGCTGCTGGATGGCTACCCACACCAAGGGGGTGTGTGCAGATATGACAGCGAATCGTGTGGCCGCCCGCGGGCGAGCGGCGCAGTGTGGCATGAGTGGAAGCGCAGACGTGACGCAGTCACGCTCGGTCGGCTTCCAAGGGCAATCGATACGGCGAGTCGTACTGGTGGCGCCGCGAAGCGATTCGCTGTCATATCTGCACACACCCACACCAAGGTCGTTGTCTCTCTTATGACTCATTACCCCTGGGCGCTTAGTGTTTGTACAAAAACTTTGCTTATTCATCCTGAACTCAGCTTTATCTAATTTTCACAATCTCGTAAGTATTATCATTCAGTACCCATTTGTCAGTGGCGTACTGGAAGCCCATATGGCTCATGCTGGTGCCCAATTTCAATAGTTTTCTCATTGGGTGGTGATGGACCTGACACAGAACCCCTTTTTTGGGGATCTTTGACTCCCATAAAACATTTTTTTGGAGGGCTGATGACAATCTTTCGAGGTTTGCAGCTATCCAGTGTGATCCAGCAGGTGTATCATAGGTCGTAGGCTTGCCTTCTGGATCCCACGGATCCCAGATAAAAGCTTCAAGCACTCAAAAACTCCCGTCTCTAGTGTTCGTTCGATATCGAACTCAGGATCAGGTCGGCAGTGTTTGAACTGATTTTGGTGCGATGAGTGGAGATTGAAGTGAGCCGAGATGTCGGACAAGTGATGAGACCAGGCTTGCGCAGCAGCAGCCGCAAATAAGGCTTGTGTTGGGCTGGTGGCTAGAGCTATGGGATGCGTTTCGACGATGAGAGGCTCTGGAGGGGAGTGAAGGAATGCGCGCGGTGAAGTGCGTTGGTCTCGGGGGCGACGTACACGGGGCAAACACGCCGCCTCACGAATCACCTCGACCAGTCGACCGCTTATCAGCGTTGGCCGAGGAAAACCACGCGCCCTAGGGATATTTTTGGCCTCGAACACACACATATACACACCGGAACACTGGCGATAAGGTGCTGAACAAATCAACACGGTCAACCCGAAATAACTCTGATGCACTCAGCTTTTTACGGCGCATGTCCTCTGCCTGGCGGTTTGTTCGAGTCCATTCTTGAGTGGCTGATGATTGTCACTGTTTCAGGGATAGCGTTTTGAGGGTTTCAAACCAGTGGGGGTCTATCACATTCTTCACAGAGTGAATATCTATCCAGTCGTAATCAATGGAATTTGGGCTCGTGAACGCCTCCGGGAAACATCCAGATTTTTCTCAAATTCTACCGCATGTTTGAAGCAGGGGAATGTACGGGTAAAAATACACTGCGAATTCAATTTGGCTGCTCTCATTAGATGTAATATTCTTTAATTTTTTTATTTAAACACATCTAAATCCTTCTGAAGCTTCCACCTTTTCTTCAGTTATGAGTCATGCATCGCAAGCAATTTTTGACCCCTCCTAACTCGCTTCGAAACGGCATTTTGCAGATTTACTTTTGGTTCACAATTCTGATCAGCAATGGAGACTTTTTCGATCCACCTGGGTCTCATCTTAAATTCCATTGGAAGTTGTATCGCAGTCTGTGACGGTGAAGACAGTGCTCTAGGTTTCCTCCTGCTTTCAATGCCATCATATAATTTCATTTTGACTCACTCTAGAACATTCCATTCGGGAACAGATCAGCAAATAATGCTTTGTTCAATTACACTTCTTAGTCATCCCTTGCGTATTGAGAGCGCTCACTTTTTTGAACTGATTGTTGTGGGATGAGTCATGAGCAAACAAAGGGCTAAAGCTTCAAGACGAGGATGTAGAAAACGAAAATCAGAAAGCATTCAAGGGATTTGCATTCGACTTATTATACTTTTTGTCAAATACAATACTCACCTCAGTTTTATAAAATGATCTAAATGATGTGAATGCTAGGTTGCATTCATACTTAGTCCGTGATCAATATTGCCGCAACGCAACCGCTTCGCATGTTTTTCAGATAGTATGCAGTATTGACCGCTAAAACGAAATTCCAGTGTTTGCAACCATGCTACAGCAATCCTGATGTGAAATAAAATGTGTTAATCCGCGAAATCCACACTACACATTCGGTGACTTTTTTCAGCTATTGCCCACGTAGTCATCATCTTTATTATTTTAAGAGCTGTTGAAAGGTGAAGAAGTTTCACCACCTATGCAATAAAAAAATCACCATGTACTTGTATGTAACATGAACCGTATAATATATAACATGCACCTGTATATAACATGCGGTAAATTTAGTGGGGCCACTCTACATACTGTGGTTGGTGTCCGGCCCACTTTGGCCTCCACTTTCAGCCTGAGCCTTAGTTTAGGGAAAAATGGAAAAACCTTACTCCTCAGCAAGGTTTCGGTTAAAACGTAACCTCGAGTATAACCATTATAGAACGGTTTTGCGTAACCTCGGGTATAACCATTGAAGAACGGTTTTGAGTGTTCCCAAATACATGCACCGAGATCACTAATTACATGAAGAATCATTTCAAAGCGACTTCCTGAGTTAGGGGCAGGTAATATCGGGAGTCGAGGATTCCTCGACAAGGGGGTCGTATCTGACAGAACAGGAGAGGGGGGTCGTAACTGCAGAGGTCAGCAATAAGCGATTAAATCTAAATTTCCATTAAATGAGGTCAGAAGTAGAATAGATTGAGGATGGAGATACACTGTATTAAAAAATGTTGCAAGTATACAATCGGCAACGTTACTGGTATTGTAGAGGTCAAAAAGGGTGGAGAAGTATCCTTTCATTTCTGACCTCTACAGTACTCGGTCCCTCACAGAGGAGGGTGGTCGTACTAAAGCGGCTACTTTCCTCGACACCCAGGGGTACAGTGGTTTGAGAGTGCTCATCTTCGCTGTTGTCGCTTTCCCAGTACCTCTCTACAATCATCAATTTATACACTCAAATGTATATTTTTACCAGACCCTAAACAAAGAGGTAGGGTTCCTCTCAAAGTGAGGTTTAGGCGAAAATACGGTGCTAATGCAATTGGAGGGCCTTCCCGGCGTCCGGCGCTAGTTTCACATAGGATTTTCGCCTAAGCTTTGGTTGAAGAGGAATCTCTCTGTTCTTGTAGAAATATACACCTACAGTAGCGCTCAAAAGTATTTGGCCAAATATTTTTTGTCATAACTTTTTTCCTACTTGACCAATTTGACAACGTTTTAATATGTGGTGCCTGAACCTACAACAATTCCTTCTACTTGAGTGCCGCTTGACTCTTTTCATGGTTTTTTACAAGAATTTACTATAAGACCACCCAAAAAAAGAAAAAGGCTTTTTCAAGAAAAACGGCTTTCTTTGCAAAAACAAAACGAGCAAGCCTCAGAAAACATCAATATTTTGTAGAAAGACCACGGCTTTTGATGACAACGGCACAGCGGGACGGCATAGGAATGGCACTCCAAAAACAAAAAATTGCATTTAACCACGTAACTTACCCCGTTGAGCGCCAAAATAGTATATTTAGTATGCAGTGTCTCCAAGTACATCATACTAAAATTTCTCCTAGATCGGTCCAGGCGAAAAAAGTTACAAGTGAAAAATCTGAGTGAAAGACCATTTCGCCAAAGACTTTTGAGCGCTACTGTAAGTGTGCATTCTATAGTAAACTATACACCTGAAACACTACTAAACAGGGGTGGAATTCTGTCGGAAACTCCACTTGGCAAGAAGCGACGAAGGAGCTATATGGTACCTTTCAAACGTCTGCGCAATCCCGGAGTTTGTTTCAGAACTGAAGCTGAGTACATAGGTAATAAAATCCTTCAAAACCTGCGTTCGGCAATGGACAGCACCATACTCCCATTGAAGTACTCTGCGAAAAAATCTGACAAAGATAAAAAAGCAACTAAAACTTCTTTCCAAACTCTTTTTAACTCCTTTCAATAGCGTTACAGACAACTACAACACTACATTGCATTATAGTTTTTATAAAAATAAAGTACTTTCATGTTGACACCCTTTCACAAACCTCGTTCCCTCATTCAGCTTACAAAACTCACGAGCAATAGCTGAAAAAAGTCGCCGACTGTGCGGTGTGGTCCGCAGAGTTTCTGCGGATGAACACATTTTATTTCACGCCAGGATTACTGTGGCATGGTTCAAGCACTGGATTCTCGTTCCTGTTTGACCACTTTGCTTGTTTATAAATAACGCTTCATAGGTAGTCCCGATCATATAAAGCCATGAAACGTAAAAAAGATCTGCTTCTCTCGAAATAATGTTTCGTTGCTATTTTCCATTTTCTATAACAGAATCACTGGTCCTAGTGAACTCTGATTACAACAGAACACGATTAATGTTTTCGTATACGCTCCTTTCTTACTGGGTTAGCAATTGTTATAGACTATCTTCGCACTCAAGCACCTTGCTTATAAAATCCTAAAACTTTCCACAAGGAAAAATGGCAGTTGGCACTCACTGTGGCTCTTAATTATCAGATTTATTGGTCAATTTTAGGTACGAAATTTACAGCAAGTCCAATTATAAAACAGTCATCTTGAGCAGCAAGGTCATCATACGAGTTAGGTATAGTTCAGAGTTCAGCGATTCGAGCGATTCAGACGAATAAACTACAAAGGCAGAAAGGATAAGATAGGTATCGATTAGACGAATGATACGCTCGAATCGAGTGAGTGGCGTGAGTGGCGCGAATCGCCTGAATCGCGAACTCTAAACAGTGCCTAATAGCTGTGTGCTGTGAGCAGTAATTTGACTCCAAGGCACAGAAGTGAAGGCAAGGCAAAGTAGCAAAATTTGAAAAATCGCCATAACATATCTCATCCGTATGAATCAATAAATATCGAGATCATGTTGAATACTCAAGCTAGATAGAAATTTTCGGGTGAGTGTCGATGGGTCGCATTTTCGCTTCGCGGCGCCGTCAGTACGAGGCGTTTGGAATTCCGCTTGAGACGCAGTGGGCTGGTACCGTGAGGGACCTATGAAGATTGCAAGTATTGAAAGCTTTGGGAGTTCGCCTATGTTGTGGTTGTTTCCATCGTTTATAAAACGCGGATGCGCATATCACAAGATGTTGTAATCCCATTTTTCTCTTCGGTTTAGCTTTTATGACGTTCAAGCCGTATGCAATCGCTGAAAAAACTCGCACTCGCCGCGGACGGTCGCGCGAAAATCCGACCAGTCGACACATACCCCAACTTTTGTCTATATTCTTCTCAGATTATGGAGTTTCTGGTGTGCAGGTTTCTGACGTTGATTTAGTCGTATTTACTGGACAGTCCACTGGCACAATTTGAGCTTTGGAAGGATGCGTGACCCATTTTGCTGGCTCTGCTCTGCAAAAGAAAATATTTGTCACGAATCCAACATTTACAGAAGATCTCCAGAGGTACAAAACCGAATTTGCTGGGGAAAGCGACTTCGAATCAAATTAAGGCGACAAGCGACCGTAAGTGACTGTAAGCTTCAAATGTCAGAATGGTTCATCGTTACAAAAACTGCTGTCGGTTCACGTTCAAACGTGGATCAGAATTGCCATAAACTGTGTGCAAAATTAGAAAGACTAAGAGGAAAAAAGTGGAAATTCCAGTGAAAGGGATGACGGCCTGTCCATCTTAAAAAATTTCGCGTGTGATTGGACGTGGTGTGCTCACTCACACCGGGCGCGCACTTCACTTGACGCTTAATTTTGGTTTAAGGCAGCGTTTATACTCAGCGTCGGCAGGACGTGGCTGCGTTTACAGGGTGCGAGGCAAAGTGGCACGGGGAGGTGAAGAAACAGCACAGGCAATGAGGCAAGGTGGCATGATCGGAGACGCAGAGATACGCAGTCACTCTGCCGCAAAGTATGAACGTGGGCTGAAACGCCGTATGGATTACGATGTATTTTCCTGACATCCTCAACTTATGGTGAATTCTGGTCGTGTCGAAGTTTTGCTGTTGGAATGCCCATCCTGCCTAGGAGCGCTCTAGTAAAATATAATGAATACCTCGCGAATGCAATGAAGATCGTATTCGACAGTGTCAATGCGAAAGCGTAAATAAGAAACACGTTCCGCCACTGGTCGAATGTGTCGTCTTTTGTAAGTGCTGGGACCACGAACGATCCGGTGAGCATTGAACAGCAGGCGACAATCTGAAAGAAATATTAACAACTCATGCCCTTTTGGATTGATGCTGGGTTATTAAAAATAATTTTTGCTTTCAACCCCGAGAAAGTGAAGGTAGCAGGAGCGAGGGATGCTGGATTACTACTGAACTAGTGCATAATTAATGCAGCTTTTTTCAACAATTTTATTTAGCAAAAAACGGTTTAAATGATTATTCGAGAGCGTTTAACATCCAATGGAATGTATTGTAGATGTGATTGATTTACTTAACCAGTACATTTTTCCGAAAAAACCATTTTGCAATATAATTGTTATTAAAATCTTAAAAATTTGAAGTGTTTTTTTTTTCGAGTCAAGACAAAAGAATCAAGAGAAATGGGAAATAAATTCGAAGTCAGTTCGAACATTGACTGTAACACTCCTCGTTCGTGTTGAAAACGACAGTACGCATAAAAAGGAGCAATTAAACTCTATCTCAAAAAACGTCATTTCTTAGCACAGTCGTACTGAATGGAGCAATTCAATTGTGTTGTAAATAGTTCTGGAAGCCCTTTTTATGCACTCCACCCATAAGAACTCCTGGAATCTTTCAGAGAGTATTTCGGGAGAAAAATTATTTTACAATCCCAACAAAGTTTTTTATCTTGATAGATTTATACTATTGAAGTTGAAACGAAAACCTTTAGCGTGTGGATCGACTTTTGATGGCAGCACACTTCTCAATTTTTTCAATTTTGAATATGTTAGCTGTTCTATTGTCTGTATTGAATTTCGAGGTGTTGGCAAAACTATAAGTTTTGCATCTGTTGTGTAGTGGTATACCATAATCAGTTCAATTGTTAGTGAACAAACTTTGGTCCCAACTGGAAACGAAACAAACTAATTTTACTGTTTTTTAAGATCAATGCACATGCAGTGCAAAGCAGAAGAACGTAAATCCAGCGATGTCCCTAAAAAAATAGTTAACGGTCCTTGGGCGCATTGTGAGATGCGTTGAGTGCACTTACGGTAATGTTTTCGTTCACATGTACCTATGGAACGTTTAGTAGAGATTATGGTATAACATAATAATACTTTCTGAATCTGTAATCTTATCGAACGCTCGAACTTTGACCCATACGGGCTTATGAGCACTTTTGTGCAAAATCATCATCAGTAGACATTTCCGTTTGTAAGGCGATTATGTGAATAATTCAATTCGTCGCTGACTGGTGCCCCACTACCCATTGCTGAGTGAATTCACGTGAATCAAACCCTGTCACATATAAGCGTAAACTTTGGCCCTTCAAACATGAATTGTTACCAGATGAGCCATTCATTGAACTTTCATTCAGTGTTTTTTGGACACTAGAAATCTTACTGAGCACAATTCGGAGAAGAGTCAGCAAATTGTCCAATCATTATTTCACTCATCGGAAATTAGACACTCTTTTTTGCCAGCAAATTATCGACGCCAAAGAGAAGGAAAACGTGACAAAGCCCCATTAGTATCTTTTCTTGAACTGTCTTTTCTCTCTTTTTGGTTTCTTCGCATGAACGTCCTGCGGTGTGGTGGACAGAGCACACCCAGGTGTCGAGGAAAATGGTCGATCCAGTATGACCCCCCTCCCCTCGACGAGGGCCTAAGTACGATTATTTCCTCTTTTTACCATTCACATAAGCTCAACAGGATCAGAAACTCTCGCCGATTGCGTAAATTACTAAGTATTTGATTACTGTAATTTTTGTGTTGTTCACTCAAATTCAATCACATTCTCTTACATAATGGGGTCAGCACAGCACGCTCCGCTTATCCTGGAGTGGGACCATTGCTAACCTCTCCGATTACAACCTCCCCCTTCCACCCCGAATGTCAAATGCGACTCACTGTCGAGGAATCCTCGACTGCCGGTGTGCCTGGTGGTGGACTAGAATAGTGTTCGGAAGTCATAGATCCAGTTTTTCCTCCCGTCTACGGTTGAGCTAAGTGATTAGCCCCTACATTTTCCGTGCTCTTTTACTCTTTCTCCTACTTTCCGTGAATTCTCTTGGAGCGTCAGTCTTCTTTGAAAAAAATGTTGCTTCAGACCTTCAGCTAAGGCATACCTGTATGATAGACATGACAAAGGGGGAATATTGTTGAGACACCATCACGGCGCATTTTGGATAACCACCAGATGAAAATCCGAGCAATGCGATCGGAATAACTGAAATGAACCTATGAACCACAGGAAATGTTGCAAAATCGGCGGCTTGAATGTAAAACTCACTGATAAGGATCACATCAATAGCCCCACCGGATGGTGGGATCACAGAAAGCAGAATGAAGAACAGCCCAGAGCCTAGTAGGGCAATTGAATTGAACAGCCGCAGTTTCGCCTTCTCAGGCAGAAAAGTAAGACGGTCGGATGCGAGACCAGTCAGCAGCTTGATCACAAGCTGAATGGCCATTTTGAGTATTCGTTCAAAAGTATATGCGATACGTCCTGCATGGAGTAAGTACCTGTGCCGCCAAAGGTGCAATCGTGAGAAATCCGGCGATCATCGTGGGAAATCCGAGAACATACGAAAGGTACATAGGTGAATAGGAAATAGTGAATTGGGCGACGAGAAAGTTGCCGATGACCGCAATCCAAATTGCCCAAATCACCATCGAACGGAATATTCGTTGAAGTGGAGGCTTAATATTTACAGTACTTTGACGTTTCCATAGGGGCTTAATAGGTCCCATAAAAAAATGTTTCCTAATTTATGGTTAAGTTTTAAAGAAAAGCATCATACCGACACCGAGTTCTTGAAAGTGCGTTACTGTATATTTCAAAAGTGTCACATTGCGCTAAAATATTTTACGAAAGTTAAAGTATGGCGTATTCCTATGTTCGATCAAACTACCCTTTCCTTGCGTCTTTGCTGTGACGCGGGATATGAATTTCCCGCCATTCACATTTCGAAGCTCCTTATCAGCCCTTATCAGTTGCTATCACTTCCGTTCCTCCACCACTAATGTCCCCTTACCACCTCTTATATCACTTTAAAAACTCACAGTCCCAGCTTTGCTGCGACGCGAGGTATAAATTTCTCGCCATTCGCCTTTCGAGGCTCCTTATCAGCCCTCATCAGTTGCTATCACTTCAGTTCCCTCACCACTGATGTCCTCTTACCACCCCTTATATCACTTTGAAAATTCAGAGTCCCAGCTTTACTGCGACGCGAGATATGAATTTCGTGACAGACGGACAGACGGACAGACGGACAGACGGACGGACGGACAGACGGACGGACGGACGGACGGACGGACGGACGGACGGACGGACGGACGGACGGACGGACGGACGGACGGACGGACGGACGGACGGACGGACGGAGGGACAGACAGATGAAGCGTTTTATATATGGTAGGGATTATTAGTTACTCTGTCGATATTAGTTAGTTTGCTACCCTCCATTGCAAGTGGAACCAAAAATAATAAATAAGTAATAAATAATTAAATAAACATTCTTACTATATGAAAAACGCTTCGTCTGCCTGTAGGTCCATCCGTCTGTCAAGAAATCAGGTATTATATGAAAAAGGATCTGTGGAGATGGGAACAATTTCGGGATGGGTAGGGTTTGGGATAAGAAGTAAGGAGCACGCATGGACCAAGTTAGGCTCCGCCCACGGTAGGCGGAGCGTGCGCCGGAGTGTTCTGTTTTGAAACCGAAAATTATTAATTGGTTCTAATATGATCCACACGTGGTGAAAAGATGGATTGGGTCAGAGATGAGTTTTTGAAAGTCATAGAAGAGGCCTGGGCACAGGGGGCGGAGCGGACCCCGAGTAGGCTATCCGTGCAAAAATTCATAACTCGGTTCTAACACGGCATAGAGTCCAGAAAAAAATGGTTAAATAGGCGAAAACCAGCCCACAGGGGCGGAGAGTGTTATTTGTCGGATGATACGCACTGCAAAAATGTAATGTATCTCCAGAATGATCAGAAAACAGAAAAAAAAACTTAGTCAGCAGTAGCTGGAGTTATGTTTCGCACATAGTAGTGTGCGACAGCCAACTGATAAATATTTAAATGATAATAAATAAGTGGTAATTATTAATTCAGAGTGAAAGTAACCTTATATCCGAAAATATAATGGAGTTCTACATCGACGAAGAGCGGAGGTTTTGTGGTGGCAGGTGGTGCACAGCCCACTCTCATGGTACTCGAATCGACCTGCATCAACGTCGCCCAGGGCCAACCAAGTCTTCCATCCCTCCGGGGTGGGTGAATTGGTGTAACTCGTCTGAGAGTATAAAAGCACTGACTTGTACATCGGCTAGCTCCCGTACTTCGTTGTATAGGCCAAATCGCATCCACCTGCCACCACCATTCTGAATGGAACTAGAATGCGTGGGGCATCCTACAGAGAGGATTGATCACCGCCAAAAATTTTTCCCTTTACATCGACGAAGTCTGGATAAGATAGCAAAGGTACTAAGTACGTTGATCGCGTATTTGCTGCCTAGCGACCGCTCCTTTTTCTCGGCTCTCTCTTTCCCCGTTGTCACTCCACCCACACGCTCAACGCGCCCCCTGCCTTTGAGTGTATTTATTAGTTATGAATGAGATTAGCAAATTCAAATAGAAATAATGAACAAAAACGAACCGCTGCTTTCTTGGCCACCGATGGTTTTCCATGGCTGATTCTTTGTGATTCACGCTTGGTAACAAACGGATGTTTTATTTGTTTGTCCCTGAACATTTGAACGGTGAAACTGGAAATAAGCCAAAAGTGTTCGTGTTATTGACTCACCTGTAGTACAGTCCCCACAGGAGTGTAAACAGTCCGCAGAGAATGGCATGGAAGTAGAACACCGTATCCCAGCTCACTTAAATATGCTTGGTAGGACAAAGGAATAAAGGAAACCTTCAATTAATTCATTCCCCAAATTAGCTCCATGGAACTTCAAGGCACATCTCATGCTAATCTTCTGAGAGTAATAAGAATTATATAAAAGGCGCTGAGTGGCTAGCCAGGGAAAAAACGCAATAGAAACACTTCAAGTGGCCTACAAATATTGTTTTTATTTCTTAATTGTGCAGGTCCACGAAGGCGTTGGGCGAGGCGTTAGACCTAGACCAAAGAGATGAGAAAGTAGTGGCACTGGGAGAGACGCGACACAGCGACGCACACGAAGTTCAATCACATCGAACGATGGGCGGTGTTGCGCTCGAGGGGTGTACATGGACGCTTCTTATAGGCTCGTTGCGCGGAAGCCCTAAACCTCCAGCCGAAGACTAGCGCTACAAGAGCAGACGGATACGGATTACTCATGGACACTTCTTTTGGTGACAAATTATAAGTGAGCAGATAAATAAACAAGTAAATAAATAAACACTGAACGAATAATATCAACTTATTTACTTTGAGTAGCGATCAATCCACTCAATGGCATAGTGACAATTGCGGACAGTTCAACATAGCCAGATAACACGGCGACAAATAGGCCTTTTTCGGTGATTGTTGCCCATTCGTTCACTATGTAGCCAGCTACTGGGAATGAATTCGAGATTGCTAATCCCTGAAATAAAAATTGCTTATCGAAGTTCAATTTTATTGTTTATTACATAAACTTTGGATATATCTCGGATGAGAAAGTGAGGTTTTTTGATGTTATAGGTCGGTAGACATCTTGCTTGCAATTTCATAATCATTTTTTGTTTCCGAGAGAGATACAAAGCTCGTAAAGAGGTAGGGAGTGGACATGTGAAAAAGAAATAATTTTGCGCCTCATTATCCACTACCCGTTCGTTACTGAAAAGGCTTGGGATTGCGTTTAAAAACTTCCCCCTGAGTGAGAAATATTAAGTAATCGCACTCACCGAGATCACCCTGAGTACAACAAAAGCTGGAAATGACCAGCATATGATGACAGGAGTAAGGGCGACCATGAGTGTACAGATGATTCCGATCACAGTCATTACTTTATGAGCACCATATTTTTGAAGCAAAATGTTCATTGGGAATGTGGCCAGCATAGAACCAGCGAAACCGCCTGAAAGAATGTACGAGTGAAAGCGATCGGCGACCATGAGTGTACAGATGATTCCGATCACAGTCATTACTTTATGAGCACCATATTTTTGAAGCAAAATGTTCATTGGGAATGTGGCCAGCATAGAACCAGCGAAACCGCCTGAAAGAATGTACGAGTGAAAGCGATCGGCTGAATAGGAAATTTTTGGCCCTAATGGCAGCCTTTCGTGATAGGGAAGATCAAGTTATTTGCTTCAATTGCCTTAGTTCGCTGTGAGTGATCGTCCTGAGTGGATTGATGGATGGTGAGGCCGCGTTCATACTCTGCGCCGGCAGGGCGTAGCTGCTTCCAAAGGCAACGAGGCAGAGAGGCACGGGGAAGGTGCAGAGGCGACGCAATCAACATGATAGGGTGGCACCAGCGGAGACGCAGAGTTGCGCAGCCACCTCTGCCACCGGCACTGAAAAGTATGAACGCAGCCTAATATGGCCGTAATGTTATATAAACCATATGTAGGGTTACATTTTACGATAGGGTGATTCGGCAGACAATTGTTCGGAGGTTTTAGGTGATATATGTCGTGTGTCGCGGTGAAAAATCACCTTGTCGCGGTGAAAAATCTGCAAACGATGGAAATAATACATAGTGCCAAAAGCCAGGCCAGGTACACTTTCTTGATTGGGGACTCCTTCGATAGGATGTGTTAGACGTGGTAGGATTGCGGAGTGGGATGATGATATCGTCTTATCGTTAGACGCAGATAGACCCCCGTGTTAAGCCGCGGTAATACTTTGCGGTGCCGACGGCAGGGCGTGGCTGCGTATCTCTGCGTCTCCGCCTATGCCACCCTGCCTCGTTGCCTCGTCATCTCTGCACCTCCTCCGTGCCACTCTTCCTCGCTGCCTGTGTACGCAGCCACGCCCTGCCGGCGGTGAGTATGACCGCGGCCTTACTGCCATAAGTAGAGCGCGATTGCTAACAGGGAGCCGTTTTGCAAAACGCGTCTACCCGTCCTACCTTGATGTTAAATTATCTTCTTATACGATCTAAATCGACTGCAAAGAGAAGTTCTTCATCAAGGATTTTTGGCAGCTTCTTATGCTCTTTTTATACCGTCGTGTCGTTTAAAACATTTATTGTCGTGGTGTTTGGGCCAATTCGTTCCATTTCAAAATTGTGGAAATTTGCCAACTAGGGAATGCTTTTCATAAAATTCGGCTGTGTTTCATTACTATGAGTAATATCGCAATCTACAAGCAATTCGTGGCCATTTGTAAGGGGTCACAGCCGTCCAGTATTTCATTTTACTTGACCAAGACCAACCTGCGAAGCTTAGACTTTTCTCTAAGACACCGAAGGATAGCCGGCGATCACGTATTGAAAGATCCGTAGACGCCCAGTCAATGTCTTCCGTAATAGAGCCATTATAAAGAGGCGATGTTTTCTTATCCATGATCGCCACGAAGGTCGCGTTGAAGGCGATCAAACTACAAAGAGAACTCATCAAATGCGCCCTGAACACCACGCCACTCCATAGTAGTGCATGTCTTACCTTGACATCAAAAAGGAAAGAAAGCATAAGCCTAGAACGAGTATGACGTATCTATTTCCTCCTGCACAACCACATGAGATACGACGTTCAACGGAAGTACTGGAGATTGATCGCGATGAATTTGAAGAGGAAGGTTGAGTTTCGGTCATGACAAGGGTCCGATTATGGAGAGAGAGAGTAAAACGTTTGCTGGCGGCTTTTTATATGCACGTACACATCACTGATCACAAATCGAAGAGCCTCCAAAAGAACTATCAGCTGGCTCAAATGATCCCACATCATGTACTTAAAAATGCAGTACGATGACAAACAGAGTCAGAAACGAGTTGAGAAGGAAAGTTGCCCAGTTGCGAAAACTGTTCCTTGTTCGACGCTTTTCGTTTAGAAGCGTGTTGGTCCTTAGAAATGAAATTCGAGATGCCCAATTGCTTGCTAATAGAGAATAACAAGGAAATCACTGAATATAATAATTTGACTTTTGATATTTTGATTTTTGTTAGCTGCTGATTTTCGCCGCATCCTGCGATGCGAAAGTTGTTTCAAGTATGCTGAGTTATGGGTGATAGCCTTAGTCTCGAACGGGATTCGAACCCGCACTTCATGCTTTCCGGGCGTATGTGGTAATTCATTACACTACCGAGACATCGTTCACCTTGACTCTGCTTCTTAATGGTGTATTTACCATAGCTTATCAGATCTCCCTCGTATAAGCTGTTGAGTCGTTAGCCAGCAGCGAACCATGAAATATGATGATATTTTTGAATATAATAATATCACTACCAAATATAATAATACTTCTAATATCAATTTTTTATTTTTTCGATTTCCATGTTGAAAATAGAGAGCATTGTACTAGTGATGCTTAGTACAATGCTCTCTATTTTCAACATGTGACCGAGTCGCGTTTCATTAATGACGCTGCAGTTATATCTTGCGGAACTGCGAGTCTGCAACGGTGCAGATCGCAGAATGTTCATTGGAACTGAAAAATATTCATGAGGTACAATACCGCTCACATTTTTTGAAAAATTGACGGTAAACGACGGATTAAACGGCACGAACCGTTGCACCATCATAACTTCGTTAAAAGAGAATAAAATGGGGAAGAATTAGAAGCGTCATACTCGTCTCGATGCGACGACTTCAACGAGCTGTAATATGTCGAATTTTTCTTAGTAGGTCATCAGCTTCTCAGTGAAAGCTGCAAATATTCATTTTTCACCCTCAGGCAAGACTCCGGTTTTTCTGGACCTACATTCACATATCCAATTGTGGCTTGCTCATGTTCCGCACAAACATAATTTTTTGTAGTGGTTATTCATGTTTCGGAACACTTTTCAGAAAGCATTTCACGACATTTTTGAAATTTTTGAGCTCACTTCGTCAAAATCGATGGACTAATTGAAAAAAAATAACGGCCCTTCCACAGACTACTAGCTGCGTACTGGAAGAATTCCTTTCCCTTCCGAATTACAGGCAAAGGTTCCTTCTATAATGAAGCTCCAAACATCAGTATACGACGTACTTTGAACGCTAGATGATTTCCATTCTTTTTCCTAAAATAACATTTTGATCAATGAAAATCGCATGAGGTATCTGAATGTAACATCCTACACTTCCAGAGAATGAAAGTGGTATTCAAATAATGCCCAAAACCATGAATTTAGGAACTTTATCAATTGCACATGAAAGTATGAATGTGGACGTACACTAATTAGTTTCAAACGAAACTTATGCTGATGTATTCATTATAGAAGGAGCGTTTGCCTATAATTAGGAAGTGAAAGGAATCCTTGCAGCACGCAACTAATAGTCTGTGAAAAGTAAGTTTTTTCTTCAATTAGTCCATCGATTTTGACGAAGTGAGCTCAAAAAATTCCAAAATATCGTGAAATGCTTCTGCTGAAAAGTGTTCTGAAACTTGAAGATAATCACTACAAAAAATTATGTTTGTGCGGAGCATGAGCGAGCCACAATTGGACATGTGAATGCAGGTCCAAAAAAGTCGGAGTCTTGCCTGAAGGTAAAAAAATGAATCTTTACAGCTTTCACCAGAAGCTGATGACCTATTAAGAAAAATTCGACATATTATAGCTCGTTGAAGTCGTCGCATCGAGACGAGTATGACGCTTCTAATTCTTTCCCATTTTATTCACTTTTAACGAAGTTATGTTAGTGCGACAGTTTGTGTCGTTCGCCTGCCGTCGATTTTTCAAAAAATGTAAGCGGTATTGTATAAGGAGTGTGATGATGCACCCAGACGCCTCTTTCTCCTTCTCTCCTTTTTCGCTATTTTTTCAATTCTCTTATTTTGCATAACAATACTATGTATTTATATTGTATATGCTTGTTCATATTTCAAAAACGCGCTCTTGAGACGCTACTGTGATCCTAGCGCGCTTCACTTCGAACTGCACGCTTCAGTGATGAGTTGCCTACCGCCGGTGGACAGAGAAGGCGGAATTAATAATTTCTATGATGATATTAAACATGCGAAATATCAAACTGAAAAAACAAGTGAAACGAAAGGAGAAGAAGCGAAGAATTATGAAAAATGCCTTTATGGTAGAAAATATCTATTGGATTCATAACCGACGTCTTGGCAGTGGCCGCGTTACAATTGGAAACCGTTGACCAAAGTTGCCCTTTCCGGTGTCTTTGATATAGAATGCCTTGAACATTCCATTTTGACTGTGCTTATTGCTTGTCTTGGAATTAACTACGGTTTCTTGCGTTTGTAATTGCTACAACAGATCCACATCTCACCAAAATCACCGTACGCCGCAGAATGTTCTTCTCTGCGCTTTATATAAGTGAATAATCAGCAATTTATTATTGATTGAGTTTATGAACATTATGTGTTGCAACCACTTTTTCTTGTTTTAGAAATTCCCTAATGTATGTAAACAATTTTGACGTTCATTTTAGGCCACGTTCATACTTTGCTGGTAGGGCGTGGCTGTGTTCACAGACAGCCAGACAGAGTGGCACGAGGGAAGTGCAGAGACGAAGCAGGCAACGAGACAGGGTGGCACAGGAGGACGCAGAGACACGCAGCCACGCCCTTCTGCCGGCACCACAAAGTGTAAACGCGTCCTCAAAATTTTCCGGATCATTTCCAAGCTTACAGTCAGCAATGCTTGCGGTTCACAGGCTTGAAAATCTCTGTCAGCTGGCCTTGGTATTAGTCGTCGCTATCGAAACCATTACTTTTGAGTCGTTCAAACCAATACTGATAGCAGAGGTAGACGGAAAGTGATCTCCGTAAATCCTCACGATAGTTCCATAGGCTAAAAAGTTCTTATTTTCAAGTCAAACAGCACGAAAATTCGATTTTGAAAATACAATTTTGAATTTCTCATTGGTAGCGCACTAACAGGAGCGAGTAAATCACTTAAAGACACCGGGAGGGGCAATTTTGGCTTGCGTTATCTGGTTACGGTGGCTTGCAGCTCGTTGGTTACACCCACGACGCTTAACCGATTTTTTTTTTGTTATAATCACTCTTTCGCTTACTCTTCCTTCACTGATTCACTTGTTTGTTGCTGTATGCTGTTTCACTTGCATAACATCATCAAGAATGAAATCAAATTCGCCCTACGCGGCATCAAATGACGCTGGCGTTGACCCACCTGAAGCGAGCAATACGAGGTGAGGCGCACTGGAATCGCCGCTCGAAAAGCCGTTTTTCGACGCGATTTTCGCTACACGTTATCTTTTTTGAGTTCTGTGTTCGTTTACAGAGGAGAGTGTTTCAAAATACGCTTTTCTTCCTTGCATTCCCCGGTGCTTTTGATATAACTGAAAACTGGGAGATGTTGTAGCCAAGTGTCAGAACTTTCGTGTGTGACAGCTTCGAGCTAGATTCGCACATCACCAAGGTTTTTATGAGTAAAAATCATTGTCCAAGTTCAAGTCCATCTTATATTATTGCATTGTCTCCAACGCTGACTCAGGACTTCGAACTCCACCATCCTTCCTATCCGGTGTCCCACTTCCTTCCCACACACGATCAGTACCTACCCCTTCCAACGCGGCTGCTGTCCCCTATTCCCAGTTTGGTTCAAAGATGGTTGAGGGGACAGGTGCTCATATTTAATTATTTGTTATTACTGTTGATCAGAAATTTATTTTCGTATTATGCTACTCA
Organism: Trichostrongylus colubriformis; assembly: GCA_963978905.1. Lineage (NCBI taxonomy): Eukaryota > Metazoa > Nematoda > Chromadorea > Rhabditida > Trichostrongylidae > Trichostrongylus > Trichostrongylus colubriformis. The sequence goes on along the minus strand of OZ022259.1, from coordinate 17,786,168 downwards.
TCTGCTATATTTGTTAATTATTATTAACTAACAGTCGTAACAAACTCAAAGAAGTAGACGACTCTTATGTCAAACAAAAATTTATTGACGTTTGACATCACATACACATAAAAGAGGTCAACCCCATTTTGGGGCGAATTCATACTTATATATGAATTAAGGCACTATCAACAAAAAAATCAACGGTGAAATAGTTGAAGAAATTAACTACAAAAACAGTTTAAATCATTCCTTTCAATCAAACTTCTGCGACGCCGTTTTCAGACGGTGAAACGTCTGTGGCACTCACTGAAGTGCATTCTAGCGTTGAAGTGGTTTCTATTGGCAGTATCCGAGCTTTAGAAGGATTTGACACCCATTTGGCTGGCTTTGCTCTGCAAAGGAAGGCAATGAGTAGAAATTCACTCTGGAGTGGCTGTAGGAGTAAAAGGCGTAACTACAAACTAAAAATAGCGTCAGTGGCTGGCTGAGAAAGGCTCGAACGCCGGTATAATGCAATCGCTGACGTAGGGTGTTATCCGCGGTCAGGGTTTCTTCCCTGGTGTGGGGTAGCCACTTTACTCAAATGCGAAAAGAATGCATTTAGTGCATTGCTGCCAAGAGCGCGTTTTCCACTGCATATATTCATGTAATTATCCACCTGTGCTCCGATTGCACCGCTACCCGATGCTACCCGTAGAGCCGCTTTCATATACGGCGGTGCCGGGGTGAGTAGACTTACGTCGAATTTTCGCGCGGCGAGCAGCGCCGCGTATTCTTCTCGTCTGATTACGTAAGTTGCAACACTCTCTTCGGAGTTTTACGCCAAATTATATTTCTTGATTAGGATTGATATCAGGTAATGCTTCGTTTCTTTTTTATGCTACTATTTTGACTTTTTAGGGCACAAAAGCTATTGTTTTTAGATATTATCGGATAAACAGTTTTTTCAAAGGACCTCCATGGCACCAGACCCTTGCGTCCTGAGCGGAATCCCAACCACCACGGCAAGTTGTGCTGGGCGCCGCGAGTGCCACAAAGCGAAAATTCTGCATAAGTCTACACACCCCGCTGCCGGTAGCACAGCGTGGCTGCGTGTCTTTGCAACAACGCCTGTTCCACCGTTTCGTTGCGTGCGTCGCTCCTGCACCTCCCCCGTACCACGCTGCCTCGCTGCCTATAAAGCCCCAGCCCCCAGCCACTTCCTACCTGCGCAAAGTATGAAAGCGTTCTAAGGACTGAATACCTTGCAAATGCGATGAAAATCGTGTTTGAAAGTGTCAACACAAATGCGTAAATAAGGAATACGTTCCGCCACTGGTCGAAAGTGTCGTCTTTTGTGAGCGCCGGGACCATGAAAGATCCGACTACCAATGATAAGCATGCAACAATCTGAAAAAATTTGGAAAATTAAACGCACATACATACTTCTTGTGTTTGATGCAGTGTTCCATTTGTGGCAACCCCTTTCGTTCCTTTTTCATTTCATAAGCTAACAATAAGCCCCATCATTTCATAAGCTTCAGGAACACTTCCTTAGGAAGCGTAGTAGCTTAAGGCCGCCTTCATACTCTACGATGCCGGCAGCGAGGCATGTCTGCGTCGTGTCTGGCTCTCCATTCACGGCACTCTGCCTCACTGCTTGTGAACAAGGCCACTCCCTGTAGCCAGCAGCACCACCGCAAAGTATGAAGGCTGCTGAAGGCGGCAAACATTCATTGGTGGAAGTCAAATTTTGAGTACTCGAATGAACTTAAATTTTTTTCTATCAATTTTTTTTTCAAAATTCAACTAGCCTCGAGGTCAGTACTAACGCTCGCTCGATCGCATGATCGCATAAAAAACAAGGACGCCTTCCTGAGTAGTTGAATAGCTTCAGGCAATGCAATCGGCTTCGATCTCTGGATATTGTGACATCGAAGGATCGTTGGCTGGTCTGGTCTCAGGGTTAAAAGGAAGGTCGCATCTGGATGGGAAAGTGAGGGAGGAGGGTCGTATGAATTTTCTTCGGGGATTCCACAATGATCCTTACTCCTTTTTTGCAGTCTTTTTAGTCCGACAAAATTCTCTCAAACAAAGGTCGTTGATCGATATTCACATAAGCACTCTATTGCAGTGCATGCAAATCTATCGACGTGAACTCTTTAGTATGGTGACAGGTAAAGTCGACGACCCATGGGAGAGGGCTTGTGAAAAAAATAAAAGATATATAAAAATATATGAACTTTCCTAAAATTCTTCTGGAAATTCTTCTGGACTAAGGAGAATCTGTTTCGATCGTGGTGGTGTAGTTGCGTCACTTACCACTAAAGTGCTCTCTCAAAATCAAACTTTCACACGTTACAATGGTCATGAATATGTATGTGCTTTATGCGGTTTCCAGTCACCACGGTACTCTTCATTTCATAATCCTGTAAGCATATTTGCCCGCATTTCAACAAGCCTTTTTCCCTCAAAGCAATTTCAAATCCAAATTTCCACGGCTGACAACACCAGAACTCATTGCATAAATGCAACTCGCTGCACTGAACACTCGATGACCAATGGGAGGGAGATCGTTGGAAATTGCTCAAATCGGAATTTAAAGGTGACCTTCTTAACACATAGGAAAGAGGCCAGATAGCGGGTCCCTCAGCAACATAGTGGGAAAGTTGCGTGACTATTATCTCGTTTTAATTACAGCACACATTCATACGCGTGAATCAAGCCGGTAAGATTCTAACTGTATGTCGTATTGGTCTTCTGACATGGTTTCGTTCCACTCTTACCTGGTTATATCACCAGCAGTGAGAAGTAGGACAGGACACTCGAAGTGGGTCGTCGTGTCAGATGAATTGGGTCGACGCGGCGCGTGACAAATGCCTTTCAGTTTCCGTTGTAAATCAACACGCGCAAGGTACGTGGCCATAACGGACTCCGACGATTGTGAATGATTTTGAGAACCCTATCTTACACATTCAGAAATAACAGGATAAAAGCTTAAGTATTCCCGTCGAAAAAGTAGAGAATAGAGGGATAAAGTTCTTGAACTCAATCAATCCCTTCTGTGGGATGCTCCGCGCACTCCAGTCCCATTCACAATCATGGTGGCAGGTGGATGCGATTTGGCCTATACAATGACCATCAGAGGTCAGCCGATGTATGCCCTCAGACGAGTCTGGCACCAATTCATCTACCCAGGTGTGATGGAAGGCTTGGTTAACCTGGGTGGGCGTTGATGCGCGATTTGATCCCGCACCATGACAGTTGGGGTGCGCCCCACCTATCACTCCACCACCTCCGCCACTGAACCACTACAGATACGAAAAGAAATATGTAGTAATGTTTCACTCTAGAATGTTTGCACATTTCTTCATTTCTCAAATTTTTTTTCATCATTCCCGCCAAATGCAAGGATTCAAACGAACCTGTACAATAGACATCACAAACGGAGAATGCTGTTGCGATACGAGCACCGCACATTTTGGATAACCGCCAGAAGAGAAGCCAAGTAACGCAAGAGGGATTACTGTAACTTGTTATAAGGTGAACAACGCAAAAGAATCGGAATGGATGAACTTACTGATAAGGATCACATCAAAGGCATCACCACTTTTTGGAATTACTCCGAGCAGAATAAAGAAAAGCCCGGAGCCAAGAAGAGCGATAGAATTGAAAAGTCGCAGTTTCCCCACCTCGGGCAAGCAGGTGAGACGGTCTGACGCGAGACCGGTCAGTAGCTTGATCAGAAGCTGAACAGCATTGGTGCCGGAGAGCATTCTTTATGCGTCCTGACAAAAGCGCATGTACCTGGACTGCCAAAGGTGCAATCGTAAGGAATCCAGCAGTTGTCGGACGAAATCCGAGCACATACGATAGATACATGGGTGAATAGGTGATGGTGAATTGTGCGACGAGAAAAGTTCCAATCACAGCGATCCAAATCGCCCAAATCACCATCGAATGGAATATTCGTTGAACTGGGGGCTAAACTATGAATACTTAAGAACACCCGTCTCACAGTATGCCCTACGTACATATGTACCGGGACACAATATTACATATTTGCTAGAGCTTTTTAGGACATTACAACTGTAAGGGAACTTACCGCTACTTTCTTGGCCATGGGTGGTTTTCCTTGGCTGATTTTTTGCGATTCTTCCTTGGTCACAAACGGATGTTCCGTTTGTTTGTCTCTGGATAAGAACAAGGAAGTGGGTTGATATGGTACAATATGATACTTCTGTTAATATAATTTAATACCTGTAGTAGAGCGCCCACAAGAATGTAAACAATCCACAAAGAACTGCATGTAAATAAAACACTGCATCCCAGCTCACTTGAACATAAAAATTAATTGCTAGTCGTAAGTAGCAAATTTGAAAACAATTAGGTTGCATTCATACTCAGCGCCGGCTGGGCGTGGCTGCGTTCACAGGAAGCGAGGCAGAGTGGCACGGCAGAGGTACATAGCCGACGCAGGCAACGAGCAGGGTGGCATGGGTAGAGACGCAGGCGCACGCAGCCATGCCCTGGCACCGGTAACGCGGAGTATGAACGTGGCCTTACGTCTCTTTTCTTGATTTTTTGGACAGAAGAGATGTGCAGCGTTAGTTCCGGATCGAGCAGAGCTTTCGTGTGCCGCACTGCACATTTGCGCGCAGGGCATTCCCGGGTGTCGAAGAAATTAGCCGCTTCATACGACCCCCCTCTACAGGAACTGAATAGAACCCGTTTTTTACCTCTACAATATCAGTTTTGGATTGTATAGTTGTGATGTGTTTTATTGCTATGTATAGGTGTGCCAAAAAAGTAATTTTGCTCACGGCTCACATCCGCCAATACAAAACATAGGGAAGCGAGAGAGATAAAAGTATTGGGGCAAAATATTCTCGAAATGTTCTTTCAGAAGCAGGAGCAAGCTGTGACTCACTACTTTCACCACCATCGTAATATGGAGCATTCAGTCGGCGCAGTCGGGCTTCAGAGCATCTATGTACGGTGTCACGACAAGCTTAAAACAGTGGAGCCAGGTTCCATGGTACGTCTTTTGTGGAAAGCTTCCTAAGGATTGGCCCTTCGGTTCATGGAAGTCACAGAGCCCTTGCTGCACGGATAACGCTGCTATGATCCGAAGTGTCATTCTTCATACCTCAAACCCCTTCGGAGGGTTTTCATTGTAAAGGCACGTTTCCGTTCTTGGAAACGAAGGATGTTGGGAGCCTGGAGAAAACGGAATACTTAAAGGCAGCTTCAGGGGAAATTCAGACGAAATGTGAAAGAAGTAGTAAATATGAAAGCCGAGATGCCTAGTAACAGGACAGTGGAGAAAAACGGATGGAAATGGCCTCCGCCACAACTCAAAGGGGCGGCTTCCGCGGGGGATTTCGCCATGCATAGGCCCTTCACACCCGTAGTTTTTCACTAAATGGCTCCTTTTAGTATTTCTTATTACCCACATTATCTCTAACACTGTCTTTAAGGGCAGCACCCAATAGGAATCCTTTCAGGTACCCAGAGTGAACGGACCTTAGCAAGGTTGTGAACGAGAGTGACGAAATCTCGAATTTTGCCGTGTTGAAGTGACACATCCAGCTCACTCAGAATAAACTCTCGATCCCAATCGTGCAGAAGGCTCCCACGGAGCTTAGTGATAGTATGAGGTACGCTCTCAAATTTGGAGATGGAAATACCTCGTAAAAATTTGCTGAAGTTCCACTAATGTGGGGTTGAAAGTGAAGGAAAAAACTACTTTTTTGGCACCCCCTGCAATCGTATTCTTATTCGCCGTAAAAGACTCTTTTTACCTCATTTGTCTGTTGATAGGAGTACTTATCGCTGACCTCTACAGGTACGATTTCTCTCCTGTTTGGTCAAATACGACCCCTCCCTGTCGAGTAATCCTCAACTCCCGAAGTGTCCTGTTTGCGCGTGATCTGCCTACGCGTGCCGCAAGTGGCAGACGGCAAGCTCCTCGTCGCACCTTACGCTTCCCATCATAATTGGTCGTTTCCATTTGGTTTTGTTGGCATTGTAGCGCACCCGTAAGTGCATAATAAATAAATAAATAAATAATTAAACTTGTCTTACCATTAGTGGCTAGCAGTCCACTTAATGGCATAGTGACGAGTGCAGACATCTCAACATAGCCGGACAGTACAGCTACGAACAGACCTCTTTCATTGAACGCCGCCCATTCGTTAGCCAAATAACCAGCCACTGGGAATGAATTTGAAAATGCTAGTCCCTGAAGTGGCAGGAAGTTAAAAATGAGTTCTAGGTTTCCACTCGGAGTAAGAAGAGTAAGACACTCCTCGGTAAACTCGAGGTTAGTGAGTGATATAGGATGTTTCTTTCCTTCATTTACAGGAAAATCCGTTCTATCAGGGAACTTACCCTTACGGCAGCATTTCGCGCCGCGGCATGCGGCGTCCGAACATAAGCATCGTTGTGGTTGGGCTTCTAAAGCGATTACACGACCATGGTAGGGATTACCGTATGTGACTGACATGCAATCGCTTCAGGACCAAATTATAGCGCTTCTCGCACACATTGCCTCGCATGCGACACGAGCAGTACAAAGCCTGGATGCAGGGGTATACACAGTCCATTTAAGAGCGCCTTATAGAGCGTGGTCTATGGACTTGGGTGAGGGTGTATCAAACTCTCTCACTCCGCTACACACCCTCACTCTTGCCACGCTTTCTTACTCTCGCCCCTCACCCTGTCCGTAGGCCACGCCCTATCAGGCGCTCCAAAATGGTGTATACCTATTATCTGAGCCCATGTTGTGATTTTTCAGTCCATCCAGGGGAAAGGGTTTCATAAGGTGGGCAGGTTCAAGAAATTATTATCCACGTGATGATTTTGGAAACGTAACATGTAAATAATGCCAATATTGCACCAGTATTCAAAATTTCATAAAATGTCCCCGCCCCCCCCCCCCCCCCTCAGGATTGCGTCGATTTCTAATCAGAAATAAATTCCGATCGACTCTTTTCGATGTTCATTTTCCACTGAAATGGATTTGCATTCGTGCTTGGAGCTTTTGATATATTACTCGAGTCTCTTATAAATATTGATAAGAAATATCTTCGTAGAAATGTACTTACTGAGAAAAACCTGAGAACGACAAAACCCCAAAATGACGAGCAAGTGGCGATCGGGGTAAGAGCAGTTAAAATGGTGCAAATAGTTCCGAGCACAGTCATCACTTTATGAGATCCATATTTTGCGAGTAGAATATTTACCGGGAAAGTGAATATCATAGCACCGGCATAAACTCCTGGAATGAATTCAAAGCTTACCATTTTTCGCGAGGCGGAGATGGTGTAGTGAATGGTGGCGCACACTACCACTCTTATGGGGTTGGGATCAAATCCTGCATCAATGCCCGCCCAGGCTAACCAAGAGTTCCATTTTTCTCGGGTAGATGATTCTGTACTAAACTTGTCTGGGAAGATAAAAGCACTAACTTGTACATCGGCTGACCCCGGGTAAAATGTATAGGCCAAATGGCGTTCGCTTGCCATCGCGATTCTGAATGAACTGGAATGCGCGCCTGAAAGTCACTACACCACCTCCGCTTTCAAAAAAGGATTGATCAACGTCAAAATTTTATCCTTCATCCTTAGTTATTCGTTAAGTGTTATATGTTTGGTTTTCAAAGAGCTTGAGAGCAACATAAAAAAAACCTCAGAAATATGGTGTGTATCCTTACTATCACTCCGCTACGAGCGATGTTAGAAGCGTTCCAACAGCCTGTCCATAACTTTGTTGATAGAACTAACCGCCGAAGCTCAAACTTTTCTCCATGAAACCGAACGATAGCCGGCGATCACGGATCGGAAGATCCGGAGAGGCCCAGTCGATGTCATCCGTAATGGTGCCGTTATAAAGAGGGGACGTTGTCTTGTCCATGATCGCTACGTATGTCGCGTTAAAGGCGATCATACTGGAAGGAGCCTTTCATAGAATGCTGCGCCACTTTTCAACGTTGCAAATCCTACCTTGACATCAGTAACGAGAGAAAGCATAAGCCTAATGCGAGAATAAAATATCTGTTAATCCCACCACATCCAAATATGACACGTTTAGAAGTGTTTGATGTAGATGATGAGATGGAAGGGGACCGTTGGGTTGCTGCCATGACAGATGTCCGATTATGAAAAGCAAAAACGCCGTCACCGTTTTATATACACTGCATCACTGATCACGATTTGGCGGGTTTAAATGGCATTACTCGGCTTTGGCCAAGAAAAAGCTGTGAAGCGTTCCGTGCTCCAGTGCATTCCATTGGAACGCATAAAAAATAGACCTGATTTGACTATGGAACCCATAACTGGCAAGGTACGATGCTTTTTGTGAATGAGCAAGAGCTACCTTCTGTGATTATGTGCCCATAATTAAGCATCCTAGTAGTAAGTTCTGCATCGCGGGCTGCGGCGATAATCAGAACCTATTTAAAATAAAAAGTATGTGTGCGTCCTTCTCATGCAATACTGTAAAAATGTGGTGTAAGCATATACGAATTTAAGATGCGGTAGTGTGCAGCGCGTTAGAACTTCTTTTTAGCAGATCAGCACTTTTTTTTGTTTTTTGTGCAAACGCGAGCGTAGAAGGACACTCGAACTGAGACAGGCATCGGAACACCCATCTGCTGAGCCGCTGTGCGCGTGGCCGATTTCGGGGGGGGGGGGGGGGAGGGGGGACAGTGCAGTGTAGCCCAGTTCCAACAGTGTCAGAGTTTAGTTTCAACGCACATCACGCGATGATCAGACTAGTCGCTCAAGTTCTTGGGGTGAGTAAACCCTTAGACACCTGCTCACTTCGCACCCTTGTTGCCGTTACAGCGCAACCTCATGCCGCTATGCCCGCTCGAACTGTAGCAGGCCTCGCTCACGCAATCAAATCACACCTGGCACTTGATGTACCGACTAACTTTTAAAGTGGAGCTCTTGTGATGAAGGAAGCTTTGAGCTATCGTATGATCAGATAAAATGTAAGATAGGAATTCTAATAGTGAAGACAACCATAGCACGACAAACAGCCGCGAGCGGCCGCGCAAACTTTCGGCCTAACAGTATACTATGTATACGCTTGATCTTTGAGTTGATAATTTTATCTTTATCTGTGAATTCTTTGATTTTGTCCAATCGATGTGCCTGGTGCTCTTATGGAGTATGGTTGTCACCTTGTGGAACTTCTAGAAACTGTGAAACCCTAGAATGTAGAAGAGCAGAGCTGTCCGCATAAGAGCTGTGGTCTCTAGCAAACTGCTTACGATAAGCTTGATGGAGGAAAGTATGTAACGCGTCGAGCGTGAGGTGATTTCGTCGCGTGTGATTGCAGACAATGCGTACACTCCCTTTGAAGTTTTACGCCCGACAGGATATTTCTTGGTTAGGATTGTTATCATGTAATGTTATTGTTTCTTTTACTTTTTATGTTACTATTTTGCTTTTTCAGGTTACAAAAGGTATTGTTCTCAGATAAGGATGAGATGAAAAGCTATTTCTTCAAAAGACCTCCATGTTACCACTGCACTGCGTCCTAAGCGGAATTCCAACCGACCGCGGCAAGTCGTGCTGATGGCGCCGCGGGTGCAGCGCCACAATGCGAAAACTCGACATAGGGCTACATACCTCCTTATTTCGGCAAAAGCATTCATGCCGCCTTTTCGGGCGGATTAAACCTCATTTACCATCGTGAGTAAAGGGACCTTTTGGCGTTCGTACAATTATGTCAACTATGAAAGGATGGAAAGAATGGTAGAGCAACCATAGTCATAGACAAATGCTCACGACGATCTCACACACGTTTAGAAATCGACTGCTTGTCGTAGTTTTCAGGTACCATCTATACCCTTCATTCTGAACAAGATTTATTTGTGAACGAACATTCAAGTGGCGTAATGCACAGGATATAAGTAGCCCCGTTCGAGAGCAAAATTTTTGCCCATAACACAGCACCCTTGTAACAATTTGACATCGTGAATTGCGGCGAAAATTAACAACTATCAAAAAACAAAACATCAAAAAACAAATTATTATATTCATTGATTCCTTTGTTATTCTCCATTAGCAAACAATTTGTTATCTCGAATTTTCTTTCTGAGGACAATAACCCACACTATAGTGTTGTGGGATGCACGTTTAAACGAAAAATGTGTTGAACATGGAACCATTCTCGCGACTGGGCAACTTTCCTTTTCAATGCGATCAATATAATTAACACCATTTCTGATGTTATTCTAATAGGATCGATAGCTGATGGATTCATAAAAGTAGCTGATCCATACACGAAAAGCCGTTTTTAAGGTAGTCATTTAAGGCCGTTCTTCATGGATACCACACATTCATCATTAGTGCGGTGAAATGTCACAGTGTGGTTTCTACAGCGCCGTTCATTCATCGACCTACTGCTATCTCTCATCAAACCTTCGCTTATCAATGTAAATATGTGACACTATGGGCCATCATGCCGCCACATACAGACATAATGTGAGTTTTACCTTTTTCAGTGCTTTGTTAAGGAGAAACCGCTGTGATATATTTCTAAAATTCTGCTTCTAATAAGTAAAATAGCTCACAAAAATTGCTGCTCAAATATGGGCGTTCAATTATTCAAATTGTCACTTACGAGTAGAAAAGACGACCTCCGGGTCCTTTTCACTCTTTCTATTTGACTTTCTTCTTTGGGATTTATTTTGTTGTCGAATGATTGTTATTGTTGATTTGAGGAGCAAAGTATGACAGTTTCAGATTCATCCAGATTAAAACAATTGATATGGTTTACTTTGAATGAAATACAATATTTCTTCTCAGTTTCACTGTGAAATGGTTTACTTGTCTCGGGTGTGTGCAGATATGACGGGAAATCGCTTCGCGGCGTTTCACTCGCGGCGCCACCAGTACGACTTGCGAATCGATTGCTCTTAGAAGCCCGGCAGAGCGTGGCTGCGATACGCCTGCGCTTCCACCCATGCCACACTGCCTCGCTTGAAGGCTGCCATACCGTGCCACTGGCACTCGCACACGGGCGGCTTCGCGATCTGCCGTCATATCTGCACACACCCACTTGTCCCTGATGAGCACGTACTTGGGACGAGCAGAGCATGTGTCTTCAGCGTAAAATATTGCATGTTGCCCGCAGGGCACTCACAGGTGTCGAGGAAAATAGCCGCTCCAGTACGACTCCCCCTCTCTACGGCGACCAAATACGACCCCCCTTTTTTTGACCTCCACGATGCCAGTAACTGTTGCTGGATCGCATAGCTGCAATGTGTTTCATTGCTGTAGATCTTTTCTTGAGGCAAAAAGATATTTATTCTTCACTTTTTCACACGGATTTGCGGTGAATACCCTTTGCTTCTCATCTGCCTATTGAAAATTTCGATTTTAGTGCTTATCGCTAACCTCTGAAGGTATGATCCCCAACCTCTTATCCGGTCAATTACGACCCCCTGTCGATTCTCGAGTTTCGGTAACCCGTAGTATGCAAATACAGAGGAAATATAAGAGTAACAGAGAGTCTCGAACTTCCGTGGATGACTCCTTTGGGCTAGCTAAGTAAATATGACATTGAAAAGGATCCAGGTATCGATTTTATTATGATGCGGACATAGCTGACTCATTTACTTTCTTTCGGCTAACTGGTTTGCTGTTCCTAAGATTTGTTACAGAATAATAGGTGAGCAAATAATCTCGAGAACCTTCATGTAGATTTCCACACCCATCCGAATCTCCGCCACCGATGCAGTTACTAATCATTCAGCTCTTCACTTTTCCACCAAACTAATTCATCGGTTAAATGGACAAACCACATCTTTTGAGTGACTACGGAATGCTTGGATGTGAAGTACGCGGTTTTACTGTTTTGTTAGAGCGGTCGTGTGCTGAACGCCTTCCCTCCGCCGCTTCCGTCCGAACACAGCAGCCCATTTTGCCTTTCACCATCCCTTGTTTGTAGGCATAAAGTCAAAGACATATGAAGTGTTGCTCGGGTCTACAGTGCGCCGATAGACTATGCCTTTTTTTCTGCTATAAACCAACAAAAACACGAAAAAAACTAGAAATGTAGTCGATATCGTGGAAATCGTCCATGGAAGTATGAGTTCTTCTAGTACTGATATACACAACGGGCCTAATACAAAGTTCCACCCAGAAAAACGGCTGAGATAGAGGCTTTTCAAAGCGCCCGCGAACGCGGAGCCGCTGAGCTTGAACAGCAAAGAGGCGACGATCAGGTACTCTAAATGGTCGACATCGCGCGCAAAAAGTTTAACTGTGTCCTTTCCGCCGACATTTGTTCCACTGTCGCTGGGCGGGAAACCAGTTGCTGTTCTTCCTTTTTCAATACTGCTTCGAAACAAAGATGGTTTCTGGGATCTTTTGTGTTTCTGTTCGAGTAATCTGTCTATCAAAGTCATTTTGAGAGGATTTAGAATCATGAAATTTCCGTGGACGATTCTTTCATGCGAGTATACATGCAAATTACGATCAACTCTTCGCTAATAAATTCTTTAATTCGGCCTTTTACTGACTAGGAATTCTATTTCAAACTTCAACTGCTGCGTAGTAGTTCTGTAGTCCGATGAATTGATGCCAACTTATTTCTTTTTTAAGTTCGTAAAAAAGGCGAAAATATCAATAGTCGGCCCGTTTTTTTATTTATGATTTGCTGACATATGACATAGTATGTATGAGTCCAGCAGCTGATGACTGGTGGTACGGCACTCACAGGTGTGTTGACGTTAAGCCAACAATTCAAATATTCAGTTGTTGACAACAACGGTGATTATGTACGTCATTCATATGTTTTTAATCTGCTTATTTGTGATGTGCCTCTTTCCAAAATGTTTACGGCTCACTTATGCGATTTCTGGGTTCCTTCGTGGTGTACTAATAAATGAAGCACTTTATAGATTGCAATTCTAGAAGCCGCACGAAATAAAAAATAAAGTGAAAGTGAACATCACCTCTGCTTGTTCTCTTAATAAATAGAACTTGTTCTGATGCAGGTGTCCTTTTGATATCTCTGCTTTTTTTATGAAATTCTTTTAAAACACAGATTGGTTATTCACTACCTAGATCATGGATAAGACAACCATTTCTGTAGCTGGTGTGGCTGAAAATGACAAGGCTGGACCAGACTTGACATTAGATAGCGTCGGAACCAGGAAATATATTCTGTGGTTGGCGATCAACACAAATCATCTACTCCCTGAGGGGACCTTCTGGAAAAGAATTTTTCGCTGTTAAGGTTGCAGTAGTTGAATAGTGCGAAAAGTTGGTCGAAAAAATCGTTTTAGACGCTCGGAATTGTCTTTGTTGTGTCTATATATTTTTTTCAAAATGTTCGTCATAGGGCAAAAATGGTTGATGTAGGTGTGTCCTTCCCAGTGACCCAACTCATTCCAACCCGTCACTGAGGTATTTATGAGCGATTCCGCTTATCTCTACATCGGACCTTGAGACGGCTGTCCAGCCAACCCCTTCCTATATCTTGGACATCCTTCTACTTCTTTCGGGACACAGTTAGCGTTTTAGTTTCCATTATTTTTTATTATTATCATATTTTTATCGGCTTTATCGGAGGCGGGGGAGGGGGGTGGAGTGGAGACAGTGGAGCTTCCTTGAAGGAATCGTTCACGGAAATTCCTTAATACTAATTACTCTTACAATTAGAATCGCTCTATTGGATAAAGCACACGATCAGAAGCACTAAAACGACAGAGAAATTTCTTTTGTTCCGAAACAGAAACCGAAAAACTGTAAGTAGAAACTCTATTGAATTCCCGCCGAGCAATATTTGAACAGCCGTCGGTGAGAAGGGTGCAGTTCATATTTTCGCGCCCAGTATTGATCTGCTTCTCCCTCTGCATACCTGACCACTCGACCGTCGCCTCTTTGCTTCTAGAGCCCTCGTGGGCGCCCCACCCTGTCGAAAGTCACTTTTACCAATTCTATCTCATGCGAACCCTTGTTTTTTTTTCGCGTTTAACTTTGCATGCAACCCCGATTAAGCAAATACAACATAATTATATGGGTCACAGAAGAACTTGAATTCCTATGCACGACTCCTTCCAGAGGCATGACATTGGGTTCAGATGCCGGATTAATTCCCGTAAAGGCCATGCGTCGCATTTCTTTAGGGTTGATTGACGGGCATCATACGTGTCTTATAAGTTGATAAACAATGAACAACCCCAAACATCCCTCGCCGTAGTCAATAGATAGGCCAGATTTGTAATCCGTGGTTGCCACAACTTCGAATAGCATTATTATCCGAGGGGCATTTCAGAAAATAGCACGATCTACATAAAATTACCATCCTCGGTTCATCGTCATGATCAGGGAGTGGGGGGGGGGCCTTTGCACATACACCTGAACAGCTGCACAAATGGCGATGGTTCTGTCTCTGATTTAATTCTTCCTTTGAATCACAACTGCCAAAATATGTGAATCAGGTGACAAAAGCTTCTTTTTCGTGTCTGTTATCAATTTCATGAAGCACTTTTTACACCATTCTGACACTTTTATTCATGCCATCAGCCTTTCTTCGTCTGATACGTGTCACTTCCAATGGATTGTTGATATTACGTTGCTTTTTCACTTATTTTGTTATTCGTAATGGTTGCGAGGCAACCTACAATGCAGTGAAGAATCGCTATAGACAGATGTGAAAGCGGAATGAGGGCTCCTACAAGCCGTTCATACTACACCAGTTAGGCTTTACTATAAATTTACTTAGTATCCATTACCACCGTCACCCTCTGCCCGTTGTGGGCGGGTTTCTGCTCTTTGTAAGTGTGTTCAGATAACTTGGATAGTGGTCACTCCTATCGACCTTTCGTGGTTTCAAGGCTGCATTTAAACCGAGTTATGAATTTTTGTTCTACGGACCGCCCATTTGAGGTGCGCTCAGTCACTTTACCCAGACCTCTTTCATGACTACCAGAAACTCTTGGCTGACCTCACCTCATCTTTTCTCCACGTTCGGGCATTTTTGAACCGAAAACAATTTTCGATCCGAGGACCGAACGTTTCAGTGCATGCTAGCCCTCGAAGGGCGGAACTCAACTCGGTTCATGTGTGCTCTTTACTTCTTGTCCCATACCACCAATCCTAAACTTGTCCCCATCTCTCCAGGTTGTTTTCATGTAGTGCCTAATTTCGTGACAGACGAACGGACGGCCTGACAGACGAAGCGTTTTATACATAGTAAGGATTATTGTAGATATTTTGATTTTATTTAATTACGAGTTGGGATATGTGCAACTTTCCAATTTACCATAAATTCATTCTATTCAATTTACATGCTATCGTGTGACTAAGAACGCATATACGACTATTATCAGAGTAATCGGAGGTCATCTAGGAATTTCCAGTATTTCTGTCCGATTCCACAATCACTCTTGTGATCCTTTCTTTCCAAATACCGTACTCAGTCATTCTTCGAACTCTCTACCAGAGTTTTGCCGCTTTCGGACATCGAAGGGGGCAATCGAGGTACACGCCGCTGGCACTGTTGCGACGCGCTCTTTATAACGCTCGAGCGCTACCATACTGCAGTATGATAATCATGCCGAGACTCGAAACTTTTCGAAGATTTAAACACGAAACTAAACCATGGTAAGGTCCGCGCAAGTTCTCGTCTCGATCATCGTACTGTAGTATAGTTCGGTCGAGCGTTAGGCCGCGTTCATACTCAGACCGACAGGGCGTGACTGCGTTCATAGGCAGCGAGGCACAGTGGCATAGAGGAGGTGCAGAAACGACGCAGGCAACGGGGCAGGGGCGTATAGGTGGAGACGCAGAGACACGCAGTCACGCCCTGCCACCGGCACTGTAGACTATGAACGCGGCCTTATAAATAGAGCGCGCCGCAGCGTGTCGGCGTTACGGGGGGGGGGGGAGGGGGGGTACCTCGTTTTCCCCCATCGGCGCCGGTCCCGATGGCGCCAATACCTTCCGGCCTTAGCTCGTTTATAGGTCTTAAAAACCTAGTTAGACAAACAAAAAGTTCACTTATAATTGTTTTTGTCGATATAACATTGGAATAGATACTGTATAACCTGCTGTAAGGTTTTTAAATAGCAAATAAGACCTAATATCACACCCTTTTGTCGGCCACTGGAATCTCGTAATCTCATGATGAAAATCTCTGTGTTGATCAGTTTGTATGGAGGACGCCATGCCTTTGCGTTCCATTCAGAATGAGATGTACTTGGTCGAGAATGAGGGATACCCAGTCGGTGCTATGGGGAGTGAATTCCCAACTGAGTCAGGTGGCTTGAAACCGCTAAGAAGTCTTTTGGCCTATTCACCTCGAGAATTCGTTACCGTTTTGAGACTTTTCTATGGACGGGCGAAGTTTTGGAACTGTGATTCATGGGGGACATGAAACGCACAATGGAATTCGAGAAGTTTCTGCGCGTCTCATCTCACCTCCGTGAAACATTGTCTTCGCAGTAAGGCCTTCTCTTTTTGTTAGAAACTTTTGCTTGTTTTTTGTTAAAAGTATTTTCGCATGCTCAGAGTCACTAGAAACTCGGAGACACCAGCGAAATTCACTGGACATATTGTGATCGTTTGACCAAGGCCTTCAAGCATTTTGTGAGATGTGAGAGTCATACATCTATATAATGGACGAAGGTAAAGCTCTTTGAGTTAATCAGTCCTTTCTATGGGATGCGCCGCGCATTCTGAATCCACTCAGAATCGTGGTTGCAGATGAATGCGTCATGAGCTATGTAATGACATGCGGGGGCCAGCCAATATTTAAGCCATTGCTTTTATCCTCTCAGGCGAGTCTATTATAGTACCAATTCACCGACCCCGGAGGGATGGAAGGTTTGGTTGGCCTGGGCGGGAATTGATGCGAGATTTGATCTTCTTAACATGAGAGTGGGTGAGCGCGACGCCTTTCATTACACCACCTCCGCTCTTACATGCATCTATATATGTCATACAATGCGCGTGAGGAATAAAATACGAAGAGATATTTGATCCATATGATTCTGTGAAGCACATGATAACCCTCAAAGTTAACGGTCCTCACTTTAGAACTGAATATGAACGCGGTCTCACGCAGAGAAAACAGTGTGAAAGAAGGAGGAAATAATGTGAATGTTCTAGAATGTGTGAAAATTAATTAATAATTATCGAATTTTCCTTACCACTGGCCGTCCCCATTGATAGGAGACAGTGATGCACGCGTACGAAACAATCAATGGCTCAAAAAAGCAGAAATATAGGTTCATTGCCTAGAAGATTGCTCGCAAATGCTATGGGCCATAACATGGTAGACAGCCAACAGCACTGGGATTACATATTGCAGCTGTCGACTAAAAGTACGAGCTTTCAGTTGGAAGCTATATAGGTCAGCAATACCATCTCATTTGCCATTCTTATATAAGTGAAGTCGTGCTCGTTTCCAATTCTCTATGAGTAATTTCCAAAGAGTTCCTGAAGAGAGAAGAGGTAGAGGTTACGAACTCGTGATGACTAACATTTACCCAGCTGCGTGTAATTGCAATCATATCAGAGAAACCAGGAGAGGTAAATCTGTTAGAGTGTGGGATATGAAACTGAGAGTGCTTGGCAGTGTGACAGTAGAGAACGAACGAAACAAAACGGCAAAAGCATGAGAAATATATACACGAAACCACTCCTGTTTTGCGTTTCCCTGCGTCACTAGCCGGGAATAGATTGCAGATGGGCGAGGAGCTAGATCAGCCGGCCGCGAACAATATCCCGCCCTCGCCGGCAACTCCCCCGGCGAATGATCGGCAGAACGACTTGCTATGCTGGGGGGTCTCTGCTCTTCTGAAGTGGGTTTATTTTCAGAGAACATGTTTTCACAATTCTCATTATCCTTACCTCTCTCGGTGCCCTTTGATGCTACCAATTCACTCCTACAAGTTGTGAGTTTTAATGCTGACATACCTTATATTACTTTACCAGCACATTGCCATCCTTAACAGTTATATCTTATAGCTAATTATCACGAGATCAGATGCGCTTTAAAACAATTTTACTGGTTTCTCAGTCATGTTGGCTATTCACTGCATCCACTTAGGTCAGTCCACGGCGGTTTTGTGTGGGTTAGAAGAATCGTTCCCGAGAATCTGACTTCCTTCTCATCCCCATTCACATATGCTAGATTTGTTCATTAGGGCACATGCAAAGTTTTACCCGGAAAAGTCAGGATCCGGCGGAGGTACATCCCTTGAAAGCTTCGTCCAAGCAAGTATCGTGGGCGGAGTTAGCAGGGCTGTTGGGCAGAACGACGGCGGTCGGGAAGCGATATAGGATGTAAGTTAAGATGACCTTAGAACAACTGAAGACCGGAGTCGCTTCGCTCTATATTTAGATTTCGCGACCCTGCTCATGCTACCGCTTGGACCTAATCTCGAGGAGGTGTATCCCTATGGAATTCTGATTTTTTCGCGAAAATTTTGCATTAGTAGTAAACAAACAATATACCTGCATAGGAATATGAAAAACATGAATTTCTGCGATAGATTATTATAACGCAATCATTAATAGGGATTATGGGGATACAGCAAAGAACTGCTGAACTGTGGGAATTTTTGTGAAAGAAAAAACAAGCCTTTTGTTGCGGTTGTTTGTGGCTAATGTTTATAGTGCAGAATTTACGGTATACTCTCATTTACACCTACAAAACTCCAAATTGCCATTTCTCGTGGAAAAACCATTCTCATTAATTTCAAAGCCTTTTGGGTAGAGATAGTGTGGTGACAAGTCGCGCATCGAAAACCCTACAAACCATTCTGTAGTTCGAGTTACATTCATCTGCCGCTACTGAATGCAAGTTGCGGGCGCATCCCAAAAGGGCCTGATTAAAGTCAAATTATAATACTTCTTTCTTTTAGCACTTATGGCTCTCTTTATCTCATCACCCATTTCATGACCGCGCAAGATTTAGTAGTAGGTAAAATGCCGAATTGATATGAGAAATCGAACTAGGAAAAACCGTGAGAAATTGGAAAATCAATGGTCATTTTGTGGTGCTCTACCATGATAACATGTAGTGGCTTACAGATGTTGAGGTGCCATCGTAATGAGCGGAGGGGCATCTCGTAGAATGCTGAACAGGTGAGCACTGCCGACGTATCCATATGGAGTGTATCTCCACTCTGCGTCCCTTTCCACATGACCGTCGCATCTCTGCTCGAGCTCTTGCCCCAACCTCCTCGGGTGATCCACCTCGTCGGACGTTATTTTGGGAAGCTGTATATCGGGCGAATTCTCGTTTTTTTTTCGCGTGGAACTCTGCATGTGGCCCGTATATTCTAATACAACACAAATATATGAGAACCGCAAAAACCCATATTTTTGCGGACGATACCTAATTCATTCATTGATTCTGTGTAGCGTCAGACGTCGAATACAGTGGGATGCCCTCTCATTGCTAAAGTACCATCGTTAATCATTCAGTTGTACCAGTAACAGATTTCACAATCACCTTTTTCCCTCTATGTCTCATCGCGTATCGAGCGATGACGCACAAGCCGACAGCCAACGCCCGTCAAAGCATCGGCAAGATCGTTGTCGTTTCCGGCGGTCGGCAATGCTCTTCGCATATGTTTCACGCTCATCTCCTTTCCTCTTCCCTCCACTTTTTTTCGTTGTTTCTTTCGTTTTCTTCGCTCCTCATTCATTACCTTTAAGATAATTCAGTATGGTTCATCTTTCACTCGTGGCTTTTAAACTACATATACGCAGCTCATTGATTTATGTTATCGATTCTATTGCTTTTATAATCGGTTGAGTGTGTCTGCTGGGGTGTTTGTGTGTTTGATGAGAATAACGGTTACAGTGAGTTGCACATAATTTAGTTCAGCTCGTATTTATCGAATTATATGGCTTGCAAATTTTGAACACTAGTGAACTCAGCAAATGCAATAAGGGGTCAGTAGGCCTATATTCACCAAGTACACTACTGAAAATTTTATCAGCAAGGTGTTATGTGACTTTCCTCCGCAAATTTTGTTTTACAAGGTAAGTATTTGCTTGAGAATACGAAAAAAGTAGGAGCGGAGGGAGACGAGGGGACGGGAGGGGAGAGAAAAGTAGAGGGGGGAAGGAAAAGAGAGCACGTTAAGATATATCGACATATATCATGTCAATTTTGGGGCGGAGACCATTGTTATGGGCGGGCGTTAGCCGGCGGCAGGGCGAGGCTGCGTGTCTCTGCGTCCCCGTCTGTGCCACCCAATCTCATTGCCTGCGCCGTCTCTGCACCTCCTCCGTGCCACTCTGCCTCGCTGCCTGTGAACGCAGCCTCGCCCTGCTAGCGCAAAGTATGAACGCGGTCTTACGCTTTTTTTTCACACGCTTTCTAGCCGCCAAAAGTGCGCAATCTCTGCGCCTTCAACTTTTAGTTGTGGGTATTTTTTGAATTTTCATCAGTGATCTTACCTCTTCACCAGAACTTTGTGAACACAGAATTGGCTTGCAATCTAAATTGTGATATTAGTTAGTTCAATGTTATGGAAAGTTACGGAAATGTGTATAAAAGTACATTTGTACTCGATATACCTCTGTAATAGCTAGTCCTGTAGCGTATAGCTTGTGAGTATTTACTCATACAACTCAATTTGTTTGTTCAACAACATCTGTTATCTTCTCCCCAGCACCGGCAGTTGTCCTGTTTCGTTTGCTTTCGGTTGGTAGCTCCATCCTTGAAATGAATGCAGGCACATATTCCACAATTTTGAATTTTTGTTATCAATCAATTTGATTCTAAAAGCATCGGGAGAAAGCTCATCCCTTGCGAGTCCTCATAATGCCATAACGATGTCATGCCATTTCAAGTCTGCTCTTCGGTGAATAGTGGATAGGGTGGAGCATAGGTCGATGATACCCTTGGGAGTAGGGGAGGGGGAGGGGGTCGCATTTCGAAACTTTCTTTGAGATTCTTCGACGACCACCCCTTTTAAGAGAATTTTGTACCTACTCAGAGACCTCTAAAAAAGGTGTCAATCGATAATCATACTTAGTTCTAAGTACAGCATAGCAAAGCTATGGTATCGGTTGACGAGGAGACACTCCTAGTATAGAAACATAGCGTTGACCGAGGGATCGAGTTTTTAAAAATTCTACTCGACACTGAACTTGACCGTCCTACTTTACACTAAGCTTGACCGTGGTATCAGAATCGCATTCCCGCAAAGTTCCGGATGCTCAGCTTTTTGTTCTGAATTGGAAATGGCTTTGACTCAAAGCATTTCTATCATTTCCTTCTCATATCGCTATGATTTCGTACCTTTGAGGCAGAGTTGTTGAAATCAGTCCCTTTCTTTTGGAATTCGCTACGCATCTGACTTTTTTTTTGAATCGTAAAAGGCTTCCATTGTCATTCCCTTGCTTGTTTGTGCTGCAAGTGCTTACAGATAAGCGTCTCAGAAGTGTCAGTAATAGCCACCACAAGTGAGTTAAGATGTTTGATAGCCATCATATCGAAAAATTTTCACTACAATTTTACAAATGTTTTCTGGAGGCTTTCAAAGACTTTCTTGGTGTACATAACAGGGAGTGTTCCAAGACCATTGAACGAATAGCTGGATTTTTTCCTTTCTCTGCCCTTGTAATGCCATACGCTTCTTGAGGTGGCCGTCGGCTTTCCAAATGCACTAGTACAGCTTGGACCGAAATTACAACAGGTCGATTCAAAGGAATAGTTCACGGAAATCATGGTTGCAATCCTTAAAATCACTCTACTAGATACAGTACATGAAAAAAAAACGAGAAAGTCGAGAATGTTCCTGTGTTCTATAGCAGAAATCGAGAAACTGGAAGAAGGGGAAGTCTTTTGAAGTCCCCCACATTTCTCGTCACAGCGTTTGAGCAGCCGTCAGGAACCGGAGCGCAGTTCGAATTTTCGCGCACAATGTTGATTTGCTTCCCACTCTGCGTCCCTTTTCACGTGAGAGTCGCCTCTTTGCCCCTCCGTTCTCCAGCGTTCAAATCCTCACGGACGCCCCCTCCCCCCCGTTGTCCGTCACTTTAGGGAGCTCTATCTGAACTGGATTTTTGTTTACATACGCGCGTCAAGCTTTGCATGCGGTCCTCAGTGAGCAAAATAGGGTGGGGGTCGACAGGTCGAATTTCCGCGCGACCACGCGCGGCAAACGGCGCGATGAGTGCGGGTCGTTCGGAATTCCGCTCAAGACGCAATGGACTGGTACCGTAAGGAACCTTTAAAGATTGCATCTATTTTCAGCGCTGGCGGCTACTTGCTTTTGTTCTTATGCTTTCTGAGATAACTGAAATATTAAAGGTAATTCAATTGTTATTGCTCTCTCTCTCTTTCTGCAGTGAGTGATCCATATAATTTTCTTTATGAGCGTTAACAGCTGACGAAACTATCAAGATGTCACAACATTCAACAACCACCTCAAGTACAGTAGAAGCAGTGATAGCTATGCCTTTACTACCTTTGAAGGACGATGGAGAGCTCATATTGCATTATTCGGGAATTCTAATTCACAACATATTGCTTAAAATTGGTAAAATCCTTAAAGGTCTCTTACGGTACTAGCCCATTGGTCTTGAGCGGAATCCCAAACGACTCGTACTGACGGCGCCGCAAGTGCAACGCCGCGAGCGGAAATTCGCTCTATCGACCCCCACCCACCAAAATAACATGAATATGTGGGTAATAGAAGAACCTAAATTTTTGTGGGAATTTGTTAAGACTTCTATTTCATTATACTTTCGGTTAGAAAAGTTAGTTTCTCATTTATAAATTTTTTAGTGTTAGAATTGTATGTCAGTGTCAAAATGCAAGTGGATATGAACAATAAAGTTCTTTTAAGTTCTTCTAAAGTAAATAAAGTCAGTTTTCAAAGTTAAAAATCTAATTCGAGATTTGAAATACATAGAAAGGGGAGATCGCGAAAACTTCCATGAATACTTATGGATTTGCATCCGTTCACACTTGGCATAAAATCTTTCGACGTATTTTCAGTTACTGGAAGTCACTGTCCTTATGCTTTATTGCATATTTCCAATATAAACATCTTTCGAACGAATTTCTTGGAAAGCTTATGCCCTATTCATTCTTAATGGAAGGGTAAATTCATTGCATAGATTCAATTTAAATGGACAGTACGAAGGGGTATGTCAACAAATGTACGAGGAGTGCTGGGGCAGTGGAGACCCAGAGATATCCATGCATGTTCCGCAGAGGAGACCATCAGTGGGGATTAGTAGAATTATCGAGTAGCAAATGGAGTACAGGCGTGAATGGTCTCTGTGATCAATGTCAAATTCAAGAATGTGCTGTTGTCTAAGGTATGTTCCTGTTTTATTCTGCATACCGTTGTTAATTTGCACAGTGGATTCCCTTAAACACACCGGGAAGCGGCTGTTTTTGTCCACGGTAATACCCACCGTAACGCTTGCAGTTGGCTAGGTTGTAGACATCGCACATGCGACACCTTGTTGAGACGTCAAGTGAGAATCAGTGACTTTTTTTCATCACGAACACCTTTTTTCATTTTTTCGCTTAATGTGCCATTCATTGTTTCACTTGATTGCTGCTCTTTGCTGTTTCACTTATTCCACGTCATCATGAATGAATAAATACACCCTACGACACAACAAATGACATCTACATCAAGCAACTCGGAAAGATGTTGCAGTTTGAAGAGATGCGCGGGAAACGCGAGTACAAACCACACGTCACACTTTTGAATCCGAGTTTCTCTACAGTGTATCGCTTTTAAACTCGACAGTTCGTTTCAAAATGATCATTTCTTCCCATCTTCCTCTTTCCTAAAGCACACAATGATTGCTCTATCACATGGTGAAAGAATTGCTGCGGAAAAATTACAGAATCCGTCCACATCCTCGATTATTCGTAGCAGCACAAACCCTCTCGAGTGGAAAGTTTAATTTTTTGTTTCCTCAACCAACCCACAATTCATGAACGTGGAATTAATGATTTAGGGTCTCATGATCGCATGTTGTCGTGCTCTAAATTTGCAGATCATAAGTTTTTCCAACCCTAAATTGTGGACCGTCTTTCGCTGAGCGCGTTCATACTCAGCGTTCAAGTATTGCGATCCTCCAATCTAGTAATATCGTAGAATCGGTGGCGCCGCGACGCATGAAGTGAGCCAGGGGTTTGTTTTTATGTCGTGATAAGCGGTGTAAGGCAAGCTCTTAAAGACACCGGAGGGGGATAATTTGGCTTACGGTAGAACAGACGTAGTGTGGACGAGTTTAAGTGGCCGCCATCGTACAAAATTGCCAATTTGACGCCTTGGCATGGTGCCAGAAGGAGATGTTTCTATTATAAATTTGTTTTTTCCTTTTACTTTCTACTTTGTACTTTCTTATATTGTTTCTAGATGTACTTACATGAATGCATCTGTAGTTGGGAATGGCCACTCCACTGCATTGGGAGTCAGGTGCTACAACTAACGTTGCCCCGCGGCTTGTCTCCTACAGCGGACAACTCGGAAAATCAGTGTGTTGGATGCGAATGGGATGCGAATACACACCGCACGTGGCGCTTTTGAGTCCGGGTTTTTAGGGTGCACGCGAAGGGATGGTGCGAGCTATGCGCGCCGTATTGGATGGGTCTTGAAGCGATGACAGTGCTCTACGCCTCATTCTATGCGTAATCGCTTCAGGACTCAACTAATACGGCGCGCATAGCTCGCACCATCCCGTCGCATGCCGAACACGGCCACGCGACGTTTCTGTCCTAGCGATATACACCCGGGTTTTTAGCCTATTATCGCTTCTAACCTTGAGTGTTCGTCACAAAATGCTCATTTCTTTGCATCTTCCTCTTGTTTCGGACCCCTTCCGGTTCCTTTCATGTGGGATAATGTAACAACTGTACTAGCTTCCGATAAGTTCTGTGAGACCTAATTTCACATGGGATTTCGCGACTTTGCACGCGAAGTGACGAAGTGTGATTATGAATTTGCGATTGGGTGATTTTGCGGTGCGCGGCTGCAAGTCTTGCTGCATTGCAAAATATCTGGACGTAGAATAGCATGCGAAAGTGCGCCACCGCAAAATCACAGAATTACAAGATCGTCAAGCCTGAAGGCGACCTAACGGCACTCACGGGACACTGCGACGACTTCGTTCCTACAGCATGAATAACAATGAAGGTCTCTGCATGTTCAAAAGGGAACGAATCTCACCTAGGCTCAGGGAGGGACAAGGGTCTTCGAGGTAGATGAAACAGTTCACATGTGCAGTAAGGGATTCTTCACGTCAGTACTGGTTTATCAACCGCGGAACTCCACTCCCCTCACTATGCTTGATTTAAATTCATATCTCCTACTTAAATAGCGTGTTCTGCATTTTTTATAAGAAAATTGCTATGATATTTCATTGAAATTACATGGAGCGTATCCTTAGTAACAATGTGCCTTAAGAGAAATATGCTTGCCGTGTTTTCAGGTGTGTGTAGTGCAATGATGCGCGGTGTACCACATTGCATGGTACTATGTACGTGTACTCCCTTTTCACACTTTGCACTGAATGTTTGTATGCCATACGATACCGAGAACCTCTTTAATTCTCATGAATTATTATTTCTGCTACTTTTTCGAATATTCGCAAAAACTAAGTGCTCGTCACGGCATCGTCTATCGATCTTTCTTTCTCCACCCGCCAACAGCAGTTTAAACGGTTGCTTTGTCGCTGCTAACCTTGGCGTATCGAGTTTTCAGTGGTGTCTGCTCGACTCGGCATAATGTCGATTTTCACTTTCACCAGCCACCACTTTCGGAGAGGACTTGTTTTGAATCTCTTCTATAAGTCGCAGATTGCAATGGCCCATGGGGCGCTCAAATCGCAACTCTTGCGATGCGCTTCTCTCTTTTTTCTCCTTTTCTATCATCCCTCCTTACAGATTCCGGGTCAAATCAAGTCTGGGGGGAGACGCAACTTTGCGTCAAATTTTCACCGACGTCAAAGCTTCTTTCCCTCCCCAGGCTTAGGCTAAAGCAGATGAAACCTATGCTTTGACAGATGCTTTTTCATGTGGAAGGAAAGGATATCAATTTTAGCCTAAGCCTGGGGAGGGAAAGGAGCTTCGACCTTGACGCAAAATTGCGTCTCCCCCCTGACTTGATTTGACCCCAGATTCCATTCTCGACGTACAGTTTTTTATGCTCTTTACACCGTCAGTAGTCTGATTCTGGTTGATAATTTTTTTTCTTCCTTTGTTGTTCATCGTAGAGCTTGGATTTCCGTCTTTGACATGAAAATTCACGGCTTTTTTGTTTTATTAGGTAGTAGTTGTCATATTGCATCTCTTTATGAAAGCATTTCCATGCGCAGTAATTTTTTTCGAAGCTAGATAACATTAGGCTCCCTTGCTGTTCTTCGATGTTTTGTTTTTATTCTAGCGAAGTTTGTAGAGGCTTTACTATACAATCATCACGCGATTTGTGGGTAAGGTAGTTCATTTTGTACTAGTGCATCTAAACTGCTGAAAACAAGTCAGGGAGAGAAGATGTAAGAAGAAAGGATTGTGAACGAGGAGCTCCAGAATTTCTTCCGTTCCTAGGCCACTTCAACCCTTTTCTATTTATTTTTGTTTTTTTTACTTACTATGATTTTTATGGTGCGATCGCAATTTTTACAGTCCATATATACGTATCAGCTTATTGATTTAGTTTTTGTCATGGCTCTGTTTTGTACTTTGACGTAAATTTTCGAGATATTTTTTAAAAAACGTTAACAAGGAGTTACGACATCTTCTCCACTTTATATTTGCACCCAACGATGACATGAAAACAGGAGTTTGATATTAACAAGGAGTTACGACATCTTCACCACTTTATATTTGTACCCAACGATGACATGAAAACAGCGAGTTTGATATTCCAGTTCGTAATTCTTCAAGTGAATGAAGTGAGATAAATCTGAGAGGAGCCTCGTTTGCCAAATAACTCTATTGCTGTATGATCATACAAGGTATTGTATAATCAGTGATGCGCAATGTGCTCAGTGATGTGGACTGCAGTAAGCTATAAATTGTTGTTGTCATTGCTGCTATCGATTTATTATTTGAAAAACGTCATAGAGCGAACACAGGTGTGCGCAAATGAGGCGTTTTCAATTCTGCGTTGATTTTCTTCATGAGAGAAGCAGCCTCATAGTTTAATGTGTACCAGTCATAAAATCCCATTTTTCTCTCATGGGCTCTGACTTAAATAATTTCGTTTCGGTTGTTCATGTTCTTTTTTATTTTGTTGCTCAACTTATTGGCATTAATTCTTTATTTTTTATCTATTTTATTGACTACGATTTCCTCAGAATGAATCTTGTTGTGGAGTCGGTACACTGAGATGACTTTTTAACTATGCCATCCAAAGTTTTTGGCTTATCTTTGACGGGCGAAGATGTTTTTTGCTAAGTGATTGGACACGAGTACTCGCTATCATTGCATTTCAATTACTGATTAGTTTATACGTGATGAACATATCTTATCTGTGCTTTTTGAAGCTAAATCAGTGTGATACTTTCAGTTCAACAGACATCAGTGCCTCAACTTATGGTGGAGAAAGTTTAGCAGCCCCTCTGGAACAAAATTTAGGGGAAAGTCCTCTGTTATTACGTGAGTTCCTACTCTTTTCATCTTGTACTTTTACACAAACAAGACAATTACGGCGAGAGTAAATATTGCCAACAGGACTACCAGTCGGTCGGAGCATGTGTTCGCAAGACCCACCAGGGCACATTTTGCCAATTTTGTCATTTCGCTTATTTCCAAAGGTCCCGGGCTTATCGAAAGTGTGTTTCCTACGGTTTACGGACTCACTCGACTCAATTGGCGGAAATATGGAAAGCGGTCATCGATATGCTGATCAGCTCTCTGTAGCTTAATATAAATGATTCGCACTATTATTCGATTCCATGGTTCATTTAAATTTATTGTGGTAATGAGATTTTGTTCTATGTGCACATTTAATGCAGTAATCGGTCACATCACTGCTCTTTCACCTATTTTTGTTCTGACACGAAGACCTTTATTCCGCGTTATGAACATGGAAGTAGAGGTGCTATTGAAAGGTGGAGAAGGAACGAAATAAACGACGAAATACTCGAGAAATAGAAAGCCGAAAACTCTCCTCTCACTCATACTCTTCTATCTTTAGCTGGTGTGTTACATGCAGACGCGGGGCAAGTCAACCGCCCGCAAAGTTTGTCCCATTTTCGCCGGCAACTCCCCGGTTGCGGATGCATGGCAGCGCTACTTGCAGCATTGCGGGATCGTGATAATGCCCCAAGCCGCGCTTTTTCAGTGCGAGTTTCGCCAGTCATCACCTATTTTGGAACACAGTGTTGTTTCTAATGAACATCTATTTCCAGTTCTCACTTTCTCCCCACCCCTCACGGTGCCTCCCAGGTTGAAAATAGAAAGTAAAAAGGTCATCGTCTCTTCTTCAAAACTGACTCGCTTCCTTGTAATGCATATGGGAGATGGTGATATCTGAGTGGAAGCAGCTGATTGTGATCACGCTGCCGTGCAGCGCGGAAAGCATTTCGTTTGAAACCACCACTTTTACGAATTCGTCGAACGTCGTTTTTGCAGGTCGTTGTTGCTAGATATAGAGCGCTGTCGAATTCTAGTTTGTGCTTGCCACCTTTCTTATCAGCCACAAATTGCTTCATCACTATAAAAGTCACTTTTTGAAAGTGTCTGATGGCTGCAAAGGATTGTGGCCAGATGAAAAGTACTGTATGGGTGCCCCTCTTTCGCCCTTCGTGCAGCGATCATCTTTGATGTCCTCCGCTCTTCGCTGTTCCATGTGTATACCTTACATTGACGAGATCCCTTTTTTGCATTTTATTGAGTTGCTGCTATTGGTTAGAATGCAAGCGTCTGATGGTTAGAATGTCAGTGCGATGGGAGTAGCTCTCAAGTGCGCAATGGTTCGCTCAAAAGTCGTTGCTATGCTTGATACGAAAGTCGGGCGCATCAACTATCACATATCACTTTTCGCGTTTGCACGGAATCCGGTTTATGCGTATTATCGGCGCTATTCGTCACACGTTTGATGTCTCTTTTCTGTTAAGTGCACGAACAACCCAGCAGCAGAAAGAAAACATGTCGTGGATGTAAAGTCAATTATCTATTGGTATTTTTTTATTGATTATAGACGAAATGTCGTCATCCGTGAGTGAACGTCGTAACCGTAACTCCGACGTTCGTCGCATTAATCTATCTGGTGGTGGAACGTTGCAAAAAACCAGATTTTGTTCCAATAGGATTAGGTTAGACTTTTCCGCATTTTCCAATTTATTTGTAGTAATACGATTTATACCTTAATTTAGTACATGTAAATACAATGCCGCATCGTTCCTCCCACGATTTCTATATGAGCAGTTTCGTAGATACAATAACATATTCTTCTTAACGATAGCCTTACTCCAGGTAAGAACTCAATTCACTGAACTGCAATTTCTATATTAGATTTTGATGTCATAAGTATCGATCGGGGGATGAGATTTATGATTTCAGCAAATCCCTGATGTTAGCCCAACAGGACGGTACACGACAGCAGTGCCGTTCATGTTGATTTTGTCTGTATCCGCTATCAAAGAAATTTTTGAAGATATTGTAAGTTCATGCTGTTGGTTAGATTCTTCATCAAGGCAATTGTTGGGTATATTCTTGATTTTCAGAAAAGACGACGCGCTGACCATAAAGTTAATTCTTTTCCCGCGTTGATATTGAAGGACAGTGCGTGGCAATCACGGGAGTGGCGAGATGTATGCAAATATTGCCCTTATATTTTCAGATCTTTTTTAAAGCACCATTCTTTGTAGGTCAGAGTTGGAGATCTAATTCGAGTAGATAATGACCAATTGTTTCCTGCTGATTTGCTGCTGCTTTCTTCGAGTGAGCCCCAGGGTATGTGTTACATTGAGACGTCAAATCTTGATGGAGAGACCAACCTTAAAATTAAGCAGGTATTACTAGTTTCCACTTCTTATCCTTTACCTTTTTTCTACATCGGTCTCAATTTCGATACCATTCTTTTAGGCGCTGCCTGCTACATCTTCTCTTGTGACGCTGGATAAACTAGTTGATTTCGAAGCGAGAATAGAGTGTGAACTTCCTAGTCGACATGTGAACGAGTTTAGTGGTAATCTGATTATGGATGAAGCTATGCCGTTTGGTTGGTTTTTATTGACATGGACCCATTTTGAATTATTCCTTTTTGTGCTGGTTTGTACGCGTTACGTGGTCTCTTTTATTTTTCCGGTAGTGATGAAATCCGCGGTTTTCCCCCATCCCTCGGTTCAATAAAGTTTCCCTGCGATGAATATTTATCGATTAATGCGTCCCCAACTAATTTTCTTGGAGGTTTTCTTCGGCACCATGTGTGTTAATGTATGGGGTGTAATAGATGGGTGGCTCAGCAAACGTCACTTATCTTTTCTCTTTTCACCCCCCCCCCCCCCCCTCGGTCCGAATTCTGTATACTCTGGAACAATCCACATGTTTTTTTCATAAAACTTTAAATCTTCGAACTTTATCATTCCTGTGGATAAAATTCAGAAGACCAGTCTTTTTTCTAATAAATATTGAGGACTGAATCATTTGTTGTATTCATTTCAAATGCAAATGTTTACTCATCGTTCAAACTCTTCATTACCCGTTTTACAAGACCATGTTTACTCACCTTTTTTCCTTTCCATTGAATTGTTTTACTTCACATTTTCAATCGCAATCTTTTTAAGGGATCGATCAGTTATTACTTCGCGGTGCTCGACTAAAAAATACACCATGGATTTTTGGTGCGGTTATTTACACAGGTCACGACTCGAAGCTCATGATGAATTCGAAAACAGCGCCATTGAAAAGGTTGGTTTTTTCTTAAACTATTAGGTTGGACCATAATTTCTGTTACACAATGACGAAAAATTTCAAATTTATTTTTCTTAATTTGTGTCTAACTTCAGTCAACAAAATATGTACCATTATAATCAACAATATATTGCCAGCGAATAGGGAGATGATAGATGCCTCGCTCACAGAAGTCTGGGGATTTCCGGTCGAAGAAAGTCTGGAGGTCGATTTTGAGATCATCGTCATCTTTAAGCTGCCGTCCGTCGAGGAAGTGGGTCAGAGATCGGAATAGGTGGTAGTCAGTTGGGGCCATGTTTGAAGATTACGGTGGGCGGGGGAGCTTCGTCCAACCAAGGTCCTGTATCCTTTGACACGCCAACTTTGCCACATGTGGGCGAGCGATGTTGTGGAGGAAAAAGTCTCGGTCCATTTTTCCTGTAAAATTTGCGTCTACGGTGTCCAGTTGCCTGCAGTAGAGATCGGCAGTGACTGTCGTGTTGGATGGCAATTTTTCGCCCTTTTTCTAAAAAAATTTTTTTCGAATTTTTTCTCTGTGCAATTTTCTGAAATTTTTTCCTGTTTCAATTTGAGTCGATCGAGCCATTGAGTTGCTGCCATATGAGAGACAGTACCTGGAACCATTGACTGGTTGATTTGGTTAGTGGCCTTGCATGCTGAGGAACCGGGGCGGTGTTCGTGAATTTCGCCCCTCTCGCGAAATTGTTGTTGATTCACTGCTAGTTGAAGCCATAGAGATATGAATGTGTTATTCAGTAGTCCTTTTCACTCGCTTTATATACCCCCGCACTACCCAGTATTCCAGGAGCTTCCAAAATTTTCCCCGAGAGTGTAACAGAAATTATGGTCCAATTGAATATGTGGTATTCTATTTTTATCCCTCTTCGCTTTCAATAACACACTTTTTCCTTCGTTTCAGTGGAACAGTCGATAAAAAAACGAATACTCGCATAATTTTCCTCTTTTTCGTGTTAGTTGGATTAGCCGTCATCAGCGCGATAGGTGCTGAGATTTGGAGAAGTACTCATCTGCCGCAGGCTTGGTACATCTCTTTTTTACGTGAGTTTTTAATGGATTGCGTTTTCCAATCGTTTCTTCTGGTGATGAGTTTTGTAAGTGCTATTTTGACTCTACGTCTTGCTTTCAGAGTTTGACAGTAGAACTTCGTTTCCATGGCACGTGTTGACGTTCTTCATCCTTTACAACAATTTGATTCCTATTAGTTTGCAAGTCACTCTGGAAATTGTGCGATTCTTTCAAGTTAGTTTTTCTCACCTCCGCTTTGTTACAATACGAGGTATTGGGATTGGGATGCTGATTCGTTTCAGGCTGGTTACATTAATGTAGACTTGGAGATGTACGATCCAAACAGTGACTCTTGTGCTGTTGCTCGAACGTCTAATCTGAATGAAGAATTAGGATTGGTATGTGAGCGCATGGTTTTAAATTTTGCTTTCGTTCAACTCTTGTAGAGGTAGACATTCCTGTTGAGATGTTAATCGGCAGTAACCATATTTATATTGCAGGTGAAGTACGTAATGAGTGACAAAACAGGAACATTAACTAGGAATGTAATGAAATTCAAACGCGTCTCTGTGGCCGGAAAGGTGTTCGGTAACAACGAAACTGATGAATTCGATGATGACAGTCTTATAGAGGAATACCGATATGCTCCTGTCAGTCTCAATTTTATATACAAGTTTTTCTTTATCACTATCAGTTTCATTTAGGAAACCCAGAACGGCATTCAAATAAAAGAGCTGTTGACGATGATGGCTATATGCCATACGGTTGTACCGGAGGACAAAGATGGGGAGGTGCGAGTCCGATTTGTTGAGTTCTGGTCGTCATGAATTAGTAACATTTCAGTTGTCATACCAATGCTCCTCACCCGATGAAGGCGCGCTGGTTCGTGGAGCAGCCAGCCTAGGATTCGTTTTTCACACGAGGAAACCAAAACAAGTGGTCATGTCCGTGGTATGTGTACAATTGACTTTGCTACATAATTTACCAGTCGAATTTTGCTCTTTAAATCGAGGGTATCTGTGTTCGCTTTGTATTTGTATTATCTGTGTTGGTAGGGAATTTGGGCCACTCATTTTTAGTCGTACTAATCACCTTTTGTTGTAGTTGATTGAACTGCCTTTCGCTTTCAGTTAGGTAAAGATGAAACCTATGAAGTACTCGATGTCATTGACTTTACGAGTGATAGAAAAAGGATGAGTGTTGTTGTACGAGATCCCTCAGGACGCATCAAACTGTACACGAAAGGAGCAGTGGGTTTCCATTTCTATGGATAAACATACGTAATAGTAGCCTAGTACACTTTGATTCGTTTGTCTCCTTACAGGACACTGTTATTCTCGACCGGCTGGTTGACGGATCTGAGGCGGTTATCGATTCTTGTCATTCTCATCTTGAGGACTTCGCTTCTTATGGTTATCGTACTCTGTGCTTTGCCATGCGTGTAATTGAAGAGGTATGCGTGGTTTACCCGTTAATTATTTGATTCTATTGAACAAGTGCTGGTTTCTAGGATGAATATGTTACATGGGCCAATGACTACCGTGCAGCCGGAATTCTTATAGAAGGCCGACAGAAGGCATTAGCAGAGGAAGCTGAAAAAATCGAAGTCCAACTGGAACTTGTTGGTGCAACTGCAATCGAAGACAAACTTCAGGAGGTCACTTAGAGTTCTGGAGCTCCATCCTAATCACTGATAAATGCACTGATTTTCAGTATGTCCCGGAGACTGTGCAAGCGTTGATGGCGGCTGATATGCGTGTATGGATATTGACGGGAGACAAAAGAGAAACGGCCATTAATATTGGTATGTTGCAACATACGTATTACATTTATTGGCATCTAACTCTATCCCTTTTTCATCGTTGAAGTTGGGACCGTGCAGAGTGCCTCATGAATGCATGTTTTTGTGGCACAGAAAGCATCATTTTCTTATAAAACAGGGTTATTCGGACTTTAGTAACAATTGTAATTTTTCTGTGTCAGAGGTCTTTGTTACATGGATCCTCTATGAAACATTCCTGACCTGTGTTTCGACGTTGTTGTCTCCTTTAGAGGCGTGACGAGCCTATGACTAAGAGTAGAAAGAATAATTATAGAAACAGAAATAATCGCAACATTCACGGCGTAACCCAAACTGCAGTGCATTTTTACGATCTACAGATCTGTTTTTTATATTTGTTTGCATCTATGTGTAAAAATTGCCGCGAGAGCGTTTTTCGAAACAAGTTAACTTAAAATCAGTGGCGAGTATGCTGAAGTAAGGCTCATTTTAACGGCTTATTTATACTTTGCTCCATCAAGATTTTTATTTCCAATTCTTCGAATTATCACAAACAAATGCCTGCGTTCCTCCAGTACAATAATCATGTTGATTTGTCAGTAATGGTTAAGATAGTCTTAAAATAACTTTAGCTCATTCGTGTGCCTTGTGCCATCAAAGCACGGAGCTATTGACAGTGGATAAGGACACGTATGAAGGCACGTACACGAAGCTGAAACAGTTGGCTGATCGCTCAGCACAACTTGAAAAGGAGGATAAGTGAGTCATCAAGGTTTTCAGATGTCGCGCTAGGTTTCGTGTAGCTAATGATCATATTTTAAGGGAGTACGCTATGATTATCGACGGGAAGTCGCTTGTACATGCGTTGGTTGGGGAGTGTCGACCGTACTTTGGAGAACTGGCGTTAAAATGTCATGCTGTTGTCTGTTGCCGGATGAGTCCTATGCAGAAGGCGGAGGTACGCCGTAGTATTCTGCCGCGGTTATATTTCCAAGTAGAGCTAGTTTGGTATAGGTAACTTATCATCAAGGAACTACCCTGTTTGTCTTTTCAGATTCTTGATTATCCTAGTTTTTTAAGGTTGTCGAGATGGTACGTGGCCTCGGAAATCACGTTGTGATGGCTGTTGGTGACGGTGCCAATGACGTTGCGATGATTCAGGTAATGATTCTCCTGCACTTAATAGTTGTTTCTATAGATTCCCGACATGTTGCCATTTTTAGGCTGCCAATGTTGGTATTGGAATATCTGGAGAAGAAGGTCTGCAAGCCGCTTCTGCTTCTGATTATGCCATTCCGAGATTTCACTTTTTGAGGCGGTTGCTATTGGTTGGTTCTGACCTCTTCTAATATCCTTAATTAGTATTCTCACTCCATGTTCTCCTCTCTTAAGGTTCATGGTGCATGGAATCACGACCGATCCGTAAAAGTTATTCTCTACAGTTTTTACAAAAATATATGTCTCTACATTATTGAGTTGTGGTAAGTTATGATGCTTCATTGCTCCACTGTTTTTATTCAAAAATCTACCATGCTGACAATCAGTGGGCTCGCAATGAGTTATGGGAGGTCCTATGCTGGACTGGGAGCACTGTCACGCAGTTTTTGATGTTTAATGGGAGAGCTGTTTCAGAACGGATGAGCAGGCGTTACCCAAGGGGTGCTCGGATTGGCTGGTAAAGTGGTATATGTGGTTTATGGGGTTCATACACAACGTGCCAATATGGGGAGAGAAAGGGAGGGGATCTATCGGCAAAGCTGGATGAGAGGGGGTCGTATTACAAAAAAATGTTATGGACACGATTATTGGCCCTGTAGTGTGATTGCATGGTGGTTTTGCTTGATTTAGGACGTTGACACATCCATTTTTACATTTGCTCGGGTTGTAGTGGGCACAAACTTATTCATAGATGTGGTACTTATGACTGATTTAGGTTCGCGATTTTTTCTGCTTGGTCTGGCCAAACAATATTTGAGCGGTGGACAATCGGATTGTTTAACGTTGTTTTCACCGCGTGGCCTCCAGTGGTTCTCGGTTTGTTCGATCGTCCTGTTGAAGCTAACGTGATGATGAAACATCCGGCACTGTATCACAGTTTTCAAAAACGCTCGTTTTCATTACCGGTTGGTTGTTGTGTTATTTATTTTATGAATCCGTGAAACGGTGGCTATCGTGGTATTCCAGCAATTTTTCCTGTGGATTGGCATGGCTATTGTTCATTCACTGTCGTTATTTTTCCTCTCATATGGGTTCCTGAATTCGATTGTCTGGAGCACTGGTAAGGACGGAGGATGGCTTATGCTCGGAAACAGTGCGTACACGGTATGTTTCAAGCGAATCTCTTAGTTTTCGCTCTGTAATATTCTATGTCTCCAGTTTGTGGTCGTAACGGTGTGCCTGAAAGCTCTACTGGAGTGCGACTCTTGGACGTGGCCTATCGTGGCAGCTTGCTTCGGCTCTATTCTTCTGTGGCTGCTTTTCCTGCCCATCTATGCTGAGGTAAGTGCTGCCGTGGCATGAGGTTGCTCACTGCAAACATTTTTTTTGTTAATTTGTGCAGTTGTATGAGATGTTGTTTAGGTGTTTCCTTCGATATCCTCGCGAATCGGTGGTGACATGGCTGGTATGGCTTGGATTATGATGTCATCGGCTCTATTTTGGTGTGGAGCGCTATTCATTCCATGTGCCACTTTAATTTGGGATCTCATCATAAAGAGGTGAGCGTTATGAGACTTACTTCTTGTCAGGCACTTGCAATTATTATTGAAAGTAATGCTTCCGTTATATAGTTCTTGGTCAAAACCAATCTATATATGGATGGTTTGAAGATTATGAGTTATGGTATCATGAAGTATGGTAGGTTATGCGTGTAGGAGCGGTCTAGCGTATGATTAGTACGAGGAGTACAGGAGAGCTTATGGGTGTCCCAGTCTTCTGCACACGAACCAATATTGGGGCGGGTCGTCGTCGTGTGGGGTCATCGGAAAGTGGCAATGCATACTTCGTTGAGTAAATTAAAGTCTTCTGCCACTATAGGCAGCTGGCGCGATAATTTCGTTTTCCGTTAGAAAAGGAAAATTTGAGAAAGGAGTGTGCAGTGAAGAAAAAAGGAGTCGAGATTCCGTGAGGCTGGACCCGTCTCTCCGCCAATTGATCTGTGTATGGACGTATTACGGTCCGCCGCATCGCTGAGTCCATCCACCTGCATCTGTTAGACCGCTTTCATATTACGCGATAGTGCCAGCGGCAGGGCATGGCTGCGTTCACAAGCAGGGAGGAAGAGTGGCTCTGGCGGAAACACAGAGATGACACAGCCGCATAGAAGCACCGCAGAATATGAAGGCGGCCTGATAGTGCAGCCGTAAATAATCAGATGATGTTCTTGCTTTTTAGCCGCGATCAGCTCGCCGGTATAGAGCCTTGTTGAATGTTCGGGCTCGACTTAGTAAATTGCGCTACATACCATTTCTTTGGATCAGCATTTATTTTCAATGAATGTATAAGCCCTTTCTGAACATTCTTTTTATCGTTGCTGCTGTCTTTGAAATGCTCTATGTTGGCACTGTGATCGCATTATGAGAGAAGTGTTGCGGTGGCGTCCTTATTACATTATTCGACCATTAAATAACATTATGTGGATTAGCAGGAGTTTAAGGTGTTTAAAATGTGTTATTGCAGCATTTTTACCATAACCTTACCAACTCCACGAGAGATGGCTGTGATGAGACTGAAAGGCACAACCTCGTCTCCAGGATTCCAACGGTTAGCCAGGTTTGTTACTGGTGTAGTTTAGGGGTGCACGTTATCTCCTCGTTATTGCCGCGTGTCCTATTTTACCCATTTCGGGAGGTACTTCTAAATAACTTTCGATGGAGTTTTTCGAGCAACATTTCATACTATTTTATACTTGCCATTTAAGGCTGAGTTTCTGTCTCGTCTCATTGTCTGTTTTCTTATAACTTACTGAGGTAATTTTTGTGAGTAGTTTTTGCAGTCACGCTTTTGTAGACACTACTCCATCCATGACCATCTTCTTTAGAAGAGTGAATCACGGTGACTTTAATAGCGTATCAAAGGGGAATTCGTTTTAAATGCAGTGTGATTGTGTTCTTTTCTTTTTCCTCTGTTGCTTACCTTTCCCCTTTTCATTTTCTTTCAGATTTTGCATGATTTACTACAGTGTGAACTTATCGTGGTTTGTGTCCGTGTGATTTGGTGTTCGTCTTCAGCAAGTCATCACGAGTTGCCGCGGCTAAGACGCCTCTCAAACAGAATGGCTCTGGGCCTCTTTCGGAACCATTACGTGAGACAACACGCCTTCATGGACACGATAATCCTGCAGTGGAATACGGCAGCACGGAAATGGTAATGTTCGGCCTACCAAGCAGTAGCGATTCGTCCAATCGACCGAACGACATCGACTCGTCCAATATCACCCGCATCTCCATCGCGCCTGAGCGATTCTAGCCGTACGAACCGTTCGTAGGCGGTTTCGATCTCCACATCTTCAGAGTCGGGTTCGTCTCTTAATAGTCTAATCACTACAGTTTCCGTTTGTTGATGACCCCGGTTTTCAAAGGCTTTGTCATTCCTATTGTGATGTAACAGGCTTTCCTATCCATTCCTCCTTACGATCCACCATAACTGAGATTTCAAACTTGTGAAATTGAGATTTCAAACTTGTGATTATCTTTTGAAGAAGGCCACATTTGAGGATGAAGTGATCGGTGCAATTTTGTGATACAGCATTATGGGAAAATGCCTATTCTGTGTTTAAACTTCCAGGGGCTTCTCCTCTCAAATGGCATTTGGAGGTAATTAAACTCTCAGAAAGTTGGTGTGAGTCAAACTTTAGTGCCTGAGCAAGAGTTTTTGTGGTTGACTTTTGATTGTGTGCTGCACATTTGAAGGCATGTTTGTTACTTTTTGTGGTGAAAGTCAAAGTTAGTTATGGTCGTGGGTACTTCAGTGTGCAGTGAGGACTGCCAAGGAAAAGTTAAACGACTGACACTGCCCTCAAACTTGAGTATTGACTGGATAGGATTAGGAATATTCTTGGCTAAGTATTGCCAAACAAATGGGGCGCCTTGGTGCATGGAATGTATGCTGCGAATTGTGTGGCTTTGAAAGACACCACATGAGGTAATTGGGATATTTACGAGGGGAAAGAGAACATGCGAAATTCAAGGAGGTAGTGGGTGAGGGAACTCGTTGAACAGCGCGTCTTTATTTCTTTAAGGTAGCCCTCGTTCACATTACGCTCTAAGCGAGGTCAAATAACGGTGGAAGGCTTGAGCAATGGCGTGTGTGTACCTTTAGGTCAGGATCTCGCACGACGTCGAGCGGCGTACGACGCAGTGTGCGCGAGTTATGCGCGTCGCGTACTTGTGTCTTAGAACGATTACACGGTAATGCTAGGGGCGCGTTACGCAGTTGACATGTAATCGCTTTGGGACCCAACAACATGGCGCCTTTAGCTCGTCCGCATGGCTTCGCTTGCGACATGAGCGGTGCTAAATCAGTTTCACTCATCTCTTTCTCCTGCTACACTAGTTAGTACTCTGCTTTCCCATTGCACTATTGGCAAAATTTCCTATGCTTGCTTAACGGTAACGAAATAGTTTTGAGTTTAAAGGACGGCAGCAAGACTCATGAACACATTCCAAACTCCTTAGAAGGATCACTGAAGGATAATTTAAGTCTCGGCTTGTCAAAATCCTTGACCTTTTCTTCTTCGGCTTCGAAAGTTTGTGAGGTATGTCTCGTTCAATCTCGACGTTGAGCTCGAATTCTCATAGTCTCGGACACCTCCTATACTGTTTATGAGATCTAAAGAGGATGGAAGACTGATCCGACCGCAATTTGCGAAGTTTCACAAATTATGGATGCAAAACGGTGCCTAGTCCAGTTCGCCAACCATTCACCGGGAAAATCGTGAGGAAAGTGTTCAAGTCTTCAGTGGATGTATCGAATCTCATGCAGGACTTAGCTGGTCGATATTGTGACACTTATAAACAACCTTCAAAAGCAAAGGGAAATCGTCCAACTCTTCTGAATGTTCCTGTGTCTGAATCTTGTGTTATTAGTGTAGTCCGTTGACATAGAGATGCTTTAGTTTTTCGATTGGTTCCTTTAGGCCGCGACGGCTGGTTAGCTGTTCTGACACCTTCTGTTTGTAGTTTGGGAACTTCACGCTGTTCTAATGCTATCAGCTTCAATTTGCATGAATATATCGGCTTTTTTTCCTAGGAGCATGCGCAATATGTAGTGAATTTGTGGATGACACTTGTTGGGCTATGAATGAATCAATCCTGCGATATTTCTTGATAATGGTATTGGTTGGCGATGGATCTACTGAATTTTGGTGTGACTTTCTCGGCGTGGAACCTTGGAAGATATAACACAAAATTCAATCTTCTGCACTCCATGTTCTAATGTTAAGATTAGCAGTGAGGGTCACGTACTTCCAGAATTGTTAAACTGGTATACAGTCGAAAACTGCAAAATTTCCATGATTTTCGTCCGTCTTTTTCTGTGAGGCTGGCAGAGAGACGGTAGAAGTTACTCATCTTGAATAATGGCGTAGGCCATGATCATTTAGTAAGGTTAGCAGCGGAGGAATGGCTGAGCGCTGAGGTTTAGAATGAAAATTGCGATGCTCAATTGTACCAACAAAATCACTCAGTTGTCGAAATCGCTGTATTGTCACGACATGATGCACCTCTTTTCATTCAATAGCTGTTGTCCATTGAGCATTGCCTTCTTTGAGCCATGGGTATCCCGTATGAAACTCGAAGGTGGGGGAGGGGGGGTTCGATCTGGGACAGAATAGTTGGAACCTGTCCGACTGGCTTTGCGGTGGTAGTGGAAATAATCGAGAGTAAGGATACGCGGGAAATTTTGGAACTGTATTATTGCAAAACAGGAACAAAGTGAAACCTGAGCATATCTATTTGCGAAACAGTTCAAACCCTGCTCTACAGTAACTCGAAGTTAATCAATATCAAAAATTATCACAGGCAATAATATCGCCCATGAATATTACGGTCGAGAGGGTGTTTAACCAAAACTCAGTAGATTCATGAGTGGTTCAAGACATTGAATTTCTGAACGATTTGTTTTGCAGTTATTCGTCAACTGTATTAGAGAACGTTCGACTGCTTCGTGATTCTTTTCGTACTGAGCGATTGAGTGATTCATCTTTATCACTGGCGGAACAGGCTCGATGTGAGTTAACATCTGCTTATTTTTTATTTTAGAAATATTTTTCATGAGATCTATGGTATGTTTTTCATGAGATCTATGATATCTGTTTTGATTTTTTAGTGTTAACGTAAGTTGTGTGCGTTGACTTCCCTTGACCAACTTATTCTCTTCTTGAAATTTTATTCTTTAGAGCTAAAAGAAAAAATTGTTTTGGGAACTGTGGATAGAAAGGGAGTATGTTTTTGTTATTCTGACGTATTTTGTATAGACTAGAGTTCTTTCACCATGTTTTGAGTCCGCTACCTTCAATTCGGTACCTAGTCATCCTTGGCAAGCGATGTGTAGTGCTCCCATTTTGAAAGGCACCTCCAGCAATAGCGAAATAATAAACAGGCGTTCAAGAGTCCAGGCGCTCGATTCTTCTCGTTATTGCCATGTAGGTGGCTAATGACATGGGAGTTACTTTTACTTGTTCTCTATTCCTCGGTTCCCTGCTCTTCTTTGGGTGAGGCTACTTACGCCAGAAAATCGCTTCGCGGTGTCGCACTAGCGGCGCTACCAGTACGACTTGCGAATCGATTGCCTTTGGGAGCCTGGCAGAGCGTGGCTGCATCACTTCTGCGCTTCCACCCATGCCACGCTGCCTCCTGCACCCATACCACCCTACTTCCTGCACCCATGCCACACTGCCTCGCTTGAAGGCTGTCATGCCCTGTCACTGGCACTCGCACTCGGCGCGCCTCTGGCCGCGGGCGGCCACGAGATTTTCGGCGTAAGTGTCCTCACCTCTTTTCTTTATGGTGATGCGAAGCTCCGATATCACTGTTACTTGATGTCGCTTAGGGCGAATTTGATTCCATTCATGATAACCTTGAACAAGTGAAACAATGAGATGAGGAATGAGCGAAAGGAGATTACAATAAAAAATTTCAACGAATTCACACTCAGACTTTTACCTTATTGTTAGTAAGGCACCGTGTGTGCAGTTGCAGAAAACTGAACGAACTGCAAGTGTTCATCGTAGGTGAAAATGCCCTCTCCCAGTGTCTTTGATATGGTCCTATGAAATTTATTTTACAGCCCTAGATATTCGGATATTGTTTCGTCAATGATCATGTCTATTACAGATGGTTATGCGTTTTCTCAAGATGAAAGTGGTGCTATGGCGCAGACAGAGTTGGTACGCAATGCCGACTCGACGGTCACGAAACCTTCAGGGTTGTGATTAGAGGCTTACCTTTCTTCCTAACTTGCGGGTCATCAGCGTCGTGTTTTTGTTGTTATTTTTTGATTGGTTTTGAATGTTTATGTGAATGCAGTTGTCATTACGGTATCCCAGAAACGCTCTCATCTAGTATGACCGTTCAATCCTGTGATAGTCAATTAATGTACTAAATTTAAGCTTAACTCTATATCATCATTGTTGCGAAAACGAAAGAAATCTATTAAGTGCCTTGTACATAGTGGCGAATGATTTTTGAAAAATCTAATTTTTTCATCATTGCCTGCTTTTCACTTATTCTATCATAACAGGTGGTGTATTGCGTGTGAGAGCCGTGCGTTCGCCAATTTCTGATGAAATTCTATATTCTTCATAAAGTCTCCTCGCTCCTTTTACTTTTTTCATCGCTTAACACTTCTAAGAGCTACTCGACTTGATTCGAAATTGGCTTACATAGAAAATTCAGTCTCAGCTTATAAAAGTAAATTTATTTGTTGTCTGATTCTGACAATGGTGCAGTTGGCAGAATATTCGACCTGTAGGATCCTATAGCAGTTTTACAGGGTGATGTATGCACATCGTGAAAACCGCAAAGAAAGCAAAAATAGAGCTTCCATTTCAAGGGGTTTGAAGAAGGGACTAGTAAGTTTAAGTTACCGCTATTGATTTCAGTAACAGTTTCGATACGGAGCGGGTTGCTTCAGTTGTGCAAAATTGTCAGGAAAAAGAAGGGTTTCTGGGTCAGAAGTGTGTTCCTGAGGCGCACAAGCCACTGTGCGCCATTACCAACAGAACTGCGGCATTCGATGTGCCATATGATGACGGCGAGCCAGTCGCGCCGTTTAGGCTGAATCCAAAGGCGATGACTATATACTATGCCTTGCTTCAGGCTGCCATAGGGGAAATTCAGACGAACATTGAAAAATGTATTGAATACGGAAGTCGAGGTGCCTAGTAATACGATGGTGAAGAAAAACGGAAGGAACTAGCCAAAGTTCCAAGAAACAGGATCTTCTTTCCACTGCTGATTCTCGACGCGGACGACCTGTCCGTCTAGAGGCGGGTAATCCGAACGAGTTTATCATTAGCAATGCGAAGTCGCAAACACGATGGGAAATACGACAGCATCTATTTTCTGGAGTGAGCCCTAAGCTAGAATTGAGAAAGCGCGCCGCAAAACCTTCGATCCTGCCGTATGTCCTTCGCCGCTCCCATCCAAGCCAACCAGGAATCACGTCGCCTGGTGGCGGGGTCTTTCATCCGAAGGTGTCAGCTGCTAACCGTTACACCGTCACTACAGCTCGGGGCGCTTTTCGATGAGGATTTCGCAATAAATAAGCTTCTTAGGCCCATAGCTTCCATATGAGAGACTTTTCTGGGATTTCCCTATAACTACATTATAATGTGCTCTTTATGCGTAATCGCTGCAGGACCCAACTATCGGAGCGACCATTGCGTTCGGTGCCACATGCGGCCACGCATATTTTCTGTCCTAATGGCATACATCCACTCTAGATTGCCCACTGCCTAAACCTAGTTGACCATACTCCCTGTTCCAGAGTGAGCGGAAAAGACATTTTAGTGAACATTTACGAAAACATGTAAATTTATAAGGAGTGTCAACAATGCAAACTCTCTGTAGGTCAAAAGAAATTCGATTTTATTAGTGTTCATTGTGGGAGGTTATGGGCCGGACAATTCATGTTCACCCGGGAGTCTTTTCTATCCCGTGCTTTCAAAATTCTCTCCTGAGGCTCATATTTCAATATATTTACTCAGCACTCCCTCTATTTTCCTCACCTTCGATTGCCGTTTTGATTGTTCTGGGATCTCGATTTCGTGGTACTGGCCTGTAATGCCCGTTGTCTAATAGTTTTATATTCTGACGAATGTTTTAGAGAGCTCTGGTTACTTCGTGTTTCTTCGTAACAAAGGGTGTAAATCAGCGGTAGAACTGCGACAAACTTGTC
Source organism: Trichostrongylus colubriformis (assembly GCA_963978905.1). Taxonomy (NCBI): domain Eukaryota; kingdom Metazoa; phylum Nematoda; class Chromadorea; order Rhabditida; family Trichostrongylidae; genus Trichostrongylus; species Trichostrongylus colubriformis. The sequence goes on along the minus strand of OZ022259.1, from coordinate 17,742,118 downwards.
TAGCATGCGTTAAACCGATAATTATTTGTTCTGGTAGAAGTTTTTGGACGGAAAATGCTCATCATTATTTTTATGTCCCCACTGGGATTTTCTGTCTTCCGTCAATTGATGATTGAATCGGCTTCGGTAAGTTCCAACAAATTTGATCAGACTCTTCCAGATCCTGTGCAATTTCACGATTTCGATTTATTACGCGTGAGAATCACGTTTCGCAAAATGGTGGTAATATTTTCTTTTCTTTCCTTAGTTTAATTCTCTTCTGATTTTTTTCTAGTAATTAGGCTCTCTCCGCCAGTCCTCTTTATTGATCAGTAGATCAGGGGGTAACGGTCTTCTACGGTGCTCACCAGTGCTCCGAACCGTTCTTGGTCGCCGTTACTCAGTAAAATGGGCTCAGTATTCAACTCACTTGTGGGCAGTTGATTCCAAAAAAGGCTCTGTGGAGGGTATTTAGAATCGATAGAGATTGTGGGTCAAATAAAGTCTGGGGGGAGACGCAACTTTGCGTCGACGTCGAAACTCCTTTCGCTCCCTAGGCTTAGGCTAAAATTGGTATCCCCTCCTTCCACATGAAAAAGCATCTGTCAAAGCATAGGTCTCATCTGCTTTAGCCTAAGCCTAGGGAGGTAAAGAAGCTTTGACGTGGGTGAAACGTCGACGCAAAGTTGCGTCTCCCCCCCCCCGACTTTATTTGACCCGAGATTGTCAAGTAAGTGTATAATGACAAACGCTATGATGGGTTGCGCTTGCTCGTTTTATGAGCGATAGCTCGCGCACGGTCATCACCGGGTCCCGTGGTGTAGCGGTTAGCACTCAGGACTCTGAATCCTGCGACGGGAGTTCAAATCTCCCCGGGACCTACGGTTTTGCAATTTGTATTTGTGATTGCATGATGATAGTCATCACAGTGACGAAGTAATTAAGTGGTCCATTAATTAAACGTGAGGCTTTAGTATGGGCAATGTGTGTAGATGGAAAGGCAATAGAGAATTCGGAAGAGAATAAGACTGCTAAACTAGAAGAAAGTATCAAAATCATAAACGGAAATGAAGAGATGATATTGTGCATGTGGAACTGCTCATTTGGATTCTCTTTCTTTGAAATTAGCAAAGTGAGTCAACAAGCTCATGCAATTTCATAATGGCGCCCCTATTTGAAAAACTGGAAGTGATTCGATTCAAAGGCAGCCTTGAAATTCCTTTCTTTGATGCACATTTATGTCGTGTAGCTATAAATTTCGCTTTAGCACCTCATTATTTTTATTTCGTTATGATCACTAATTATTATTGTTATTATTATTATTGCAATTATTATTATTATTGTTATTATTATATTATTGTTATGTTTTATATTTTTGCTACTATTATTATTAATTGTAGCATAATCATAAATTATCGTAGGGGCGGCTTCGCCGCCCCGGCAGGGTGGCTTTGGGGCTTTCTGCTTTGTAGCGAGGAGCGACTCTCGGCTCGCCGCTAGCGCGGCGAGCCGACTTTCGCATGCGCGCTTCGCGCGCATTGCAGCAGGAATAGGCCCTGTGTATAGGGAGCGCACATTTCAGCAGGGAACGGATAATATGCGGCTTGTATATATTGTGAGCAAACCTCCAACGATCATCGGCTTTAGTTGAAACTAAGAGACACCACACCCATCTGTAACCCCTTCCCCACTGAAGGCAAAACTCCTTTAAAGAAAGGCAGGATTCGATCCGAACACAAAAGTAGATTTGAAGCACTTAGTAGTACCAAAGTAAGGAAGATGGATCGAAACGGTCAAAAAATCCAAGAAAGAAGACCCCCTTCCCATCGTTGATCAAGTGTGTAAGGCACAATCGCAGAGGGGCGGCCACGCTAAAAGGAGCGGCAGCAGTTGGAGGTGTCTCATCGTCAGCGCTGAGGCGCTCCGTAGTAGTTGACTTTTGAGGATTAAAAGTTTGGAGAGGACGTGCATGTATCAGTTCTATAAGAAACATTGACCTTGACTGATTGCCGAGAGATACACCTGATAATAACACACCACTCCCTAATGGTAACCGAGAACAAACAGTCACTTTGTGAGTGTGGTACCAATATTGCAATTATGGCCGGGCTAGGCTTAGAACTTATGCATTCTATACACAGGGGGTTCACGTGTACAGAGTACATAAGTTTGGTGGGTTGACTCCTACCCAATCCTAACCTGCCCGACCTCCACACACTCGTACCCATTTTCGTCTGTCCCTATCCAGTTCTTACTCGCACGACCTGAGCAGCTCTATTCCTGACCTTCCCGATTTTCGGAACCCAAGCGAGGGTTTATAAACTTGAGCACCCATCGGTTCCGGCGCAGGTCCCGCCCGTAATGGACGGAGCTAGACTCAGGACTTATGTGCTCCGTACACATGGCCTCTACCCAATCGTAACCTGCCCGACTTCCACATGCCCGTACCTAACTTGCTTCTTGTGTGCTCCCAACACATTGGTCAGTCTCTACCCAGTCCTCACACGCACTACCTCAACATACCCATTCCCGACCTTCCCAATTTTCGGAACCCAGGCGAGGACTAAATTTGAGCACCCATCGGTTTCAGCGCAGGTCCCGCCCATGGTGGGCGGAGCTAAGCTTGAAACTTATATGCTCCGTACACATGACCCCTACCCAATCCTAACCTGCCTGACCTCCACAGGCCCGTGCCTTATCTGCTTGTTGTGTGCACCCTTCACTTTGGTCAGTCCCTCCCCAGTCCTCACATGCGCGACTTCAACAGACCCTTTCCTAACTTGTCCGATTTTCAGCACTTGAGCGAAGACCTGAATTCCTTTATTCATTGATTTCGGCGCAAGCCCCCCCCCCCCCCATGGTGGGCGGAGCTAGGCTTAGAACTTATATGCTCCGTACACTTATGTTTTCCTCTACGCTATCCTAACTTGCCCTACCTCTACAGGCCCGTTCCTAATTTGCTTCTTGTGTGCTCCCTACATTTTGGTCTGTCCCTGTCCAGTCCTCACTCGCACGACTTCAACAACCCTTTCCTAACTTGGCCGATTTCCAACACCTGAGCGAGGACCTAAATTCGTTTATTCATCGATTTCGGCGCAAGCCCAGCCCATGGTGGGCGGAGGTAGGCTTAGAACTTATGTGCTCCGTACACTTGTGTTTGCCCCTGCGCTATCCTAACTTGCCCTACCTATACAGGCCCGTTCTGCTCCTTGTGTGCTCCCTACAATTTGGTCAGTCTCTACCCACTCCTTACTCGCACGACCTGAGCAGTCCCATTCCTGACCGTCCCGATTTTCGGAACCCAGGCGAGGACTTAAATTCGAGCACCCATCGGTTTCGGCGCAGGCCCCCCCCCATGGTGGGCGAAGTTAGGCTTAGAACCTATGTGCTCCGTACACTTGGTCCCTACCCAATACTAACCTGCCCGACCTCCACAGCCCGTGCCTAATTTGCTTGTTGTGTGTTCCCTTTACTTTGGTCAGTCCCTCCCCAGTCCTTACATGCGCGACTTCAACAGACTCTTTCCTAACTTGGCCGATTTCCAACACCTGAGCGAGGACCTAAATTCGTTTATTCATCGATTTCGGCGCAAGACCCGCCCATGGTGGGCGGAGCTAGGCTTAGTTCTTATATGCTCTGTACGCTTAGGTCAGCCCCTAACCACTCCTTACTCGCGCGACCCTCCAGGATACAGTTGAGATGAGGCCCTACCGAGTCTTAACTTGCCCGATCCCTACAGGCCCACTCTTGATTTAGCCAATTTTTTGAACCATTTCTGCGCAAGCCCCGCTCACGGTGGGCGGAGCTAGGCTTAGTCCTTAATGAGCTCCGCACACTTTGGGCAACCCCTACCCATTCCCAACTTGCCCGACCTCTCCACGTTGCAATTGAGTTGAGAGTAGATTATGTGACAAAAAACGGACACATGCACACACACACACACACACACACACACAAACACACCATTCTGGTTTTAGCTTGCCTCTCATGTGCTCCGTACATTTTGGCTTACCCCAACCCATCCCTAACTTGCCCGACCTCTACAGGCCCATTCCTAGCCTGCCTGATTTTTGGAACCTGAGCGTGGACTTAAATTTGAACACCGGCAGTTTCTGCGCAAGCCCCGCTCACAGTGGGTGGAGCTAGGCTTAATTCTTATGTGCTCTGTGCGCTTAGGTCAGCATCTACCCAATTCTAACATGCCCGACCTTTCCAGACAGCAGTTCAGTTGAGAGATCATATCAATGAGATAGGGGTGTATGTGGTGCAGACAGGTTGTAAATGGTTGACGCTGGACTGTGGGAGTGACATAGGTACCCTCGGCGTATCCCTAGGTAATGCCTCCTTTCCTTACCGGCCCATCACAACACAGCTGCGTCGCCATTCGCCTTTCGAGGCTCCTTATCAGCCCTTATCAGTTGCTATCACTTCCGTTCCTTCTCCATTAATGTCCCCTTTCCACCCCTATATTATCTTAAAAATTCAGGGTCCCAGCTTTGCTGCGACGCGAGGTATGAATTTCCCGCCATTCGCCTTTCGGGGCTCCTTATCAGCCCTTATCAGTTGCTATCACTTCCGTTCCCTCACCATTAATGTCCCCTTTCCACCCCTATATTATCTTAAAAATTCAAGGTCCCAGCTTTGCTGCTACGCGAGATATGAATTTCCCGCCATTCGCCTTTCGGGGCTCCTTATCAGCCCTTATCAGTGCTATCACTTCAGTTCCCTCACCATTGATGTCCCCTTAACACCCCTACATTACCTTAAAAATTCAGGATCCCAGCTTTGCTGCGACGCGAGATATTATGCGGTGAGCGGACAGACAGACAGACACACAGACAGACAGACAGACAGACAAACAAACACACCAAACTTCTGCTTTATATATAGAGTATGATACCATGTTCCGGCTTGTTTGCGGGTGAATTGGTGAATATCGTTAGAGTTGTGCTATGGCTCGCACTTCCTGGTCACAGTATGATTTGAACGTTTTTCGGTCAAGTTGATCTCACTTGAAAATTGAAGCATTTGCCGTTGATCATACTAGTATGAGGATTGGGACAGGAGAAAAGCTGCTGAATGCTGAATCATACATATAGGAACATAACTTTACACATTGTTAAATAGGAACATTAGCTTCACAGAATCACTCGGTGCGCAACAAATACTGTTACGCCGGTGCAGATTGGGACACACAGACTTTGACCCAGGCTTGTGACCCCCGACAGCCTGTGGCCCTTTCCCTGTGACAAATCATTCAGACAATTCGTTTATATAAATCAAATTCTCCTTGCACAATGCTCTACTCGCTTTTCAAAATATACCTAGAGAAAACTGTCATAGAGAACAAGTTCAAGGGATGCTTATGGTCACTGCGTGACCTGTAAGGCCTACTGACCGTGTGTTCCAACCGTCAACCACTGATACGCAGTAGAAAACCGATTATGTTCGGGAAGAGTGCAACAGAGCGAGGATTGGATGATAAATATTCATAATCATTCTGAGCAATATGTATGTTATTATCGCCTTTCGATTTGACCTCTTTGATTTCGCGTACATGTTCGGAGTACGAGTCGATGATAGAAGGCAGGTAGTCTACGTCGAGTTGTCCCACTTCCGTCGAAGGGGCAGCTCTGAGGAACTCAAAACTTCGACGAAATGTTGCGCAGCTTCTCATCCAGATATCCCCAAGCGGCGCAGTTCCGAGGGTTGAAATCGGGCGAGGTGTTTCCCGTTCAAGAAGACCGTCCTCAGGTGCTCGTTGATTCACGTCTGTCATCGACTCCTACACCAAGCGTCGTTACCCCAGATCGAGCAGGTCGAAACGAAAAGTGGTGATAATATACTGCTCAGAATCGTATGCAAAACTTCCATCCAATTCCCATTGTACTCTTTCCAGCGCAATTCGGTTTCTTTACCGCGTGACAGTATTTACTGCGTACCCTGTATATATGAATAACATAAATCTACGATACATAAGACGTCATTCCAAAATTCACATTAAAGGCACTTTCCGCGATTACCTCGAATGGGTGAAAGCGCTCAGTTATGGAACTAGAGGCGCTAAGGAGAACACCGAAGAAGGAAAATCCGACACAAAGCCCCGAAAAAGGCAAAAATGAAGTCTCCTGGCATCTGGCCTTGTACGAGATTACCGCGTGACCTTTCAATCAGTTCTCGTTGGATGGTATCATGAGCAACCCTGAGCTATTACCTGTTTCCCCATATAAAGATTTCCTTCGCCACTGCAACTTCGTCTTTATCTTATCTTATCGCAGAATCACAGGCCCACGTAAATGGCAAGTTGGAAAAGGCTTCGTCCAATGCCAGGTGTGGTCGCAGTTGATGGGTGGGGTCGCAGTTGCTTCCCGCGGGCCTAGCGCTGCCAAGAGGCCTAGGGGCGCCGCTCAAAGGGTGCAGCCTCGACAGTTACCCGGGGGTCTGTCGGCTGCGGCAGGGTAAAAAGATGGTGCGATTATCGTGGAAAGTGTCTTTAAGCAAACAGCCCCTGCCCTTTCCCTACTACAAACCTCGCTCTTTTGTTGGGAATGCGATACGACTCTAGCCCTACTCGGGATCGTTGTGGCGTTCGAGCGATTTGACCTACACATCGACCTGTGAGCATATGTACAAGTCTGTAGGTTGCACTCCACACTTTCCTGATGACAAAAAAAATCGCCAGCTTCCAGTTCTCGTCTGACCTATATCGCATACGAGAAACTGGAAACCTTGAGAGATGCATAAGGACATCAAATTCATACAAAACTTGAACTACAACCTTCGTAACCTTTGATCAAACGCCAACCCTCTGTTAACCTTAGGGGTGTCAATTTTCTTTGTGACTGTCCAAAAAACTGATGTTAATAATTAACCCGTTGATGGAAGCAACCCATCAAACCTTCACTCAACTCCTGGTCCAGTTCACGATGTTTGCAAAGCATAAGAATAGGTGCGCTCACGCAGTCAGTAAAATGAGTGACTCCAGTGGTGCTTCAAGAAATCGTCCACGGAAGAATGGTTCCTTTGTTACTCATATATTTATATTGTATTTGTCTCATAAGAGCCGCATGCAAAGTTTCACGCAGAAAGTGAGAATTCGGTTAAGATACAGCTCCCCAAATTCTCGGCCGGGTGGGCAGGGCCTCCAACTGAAATCCCCGTACCGTCGTCCGTCGCGGTCGGGAACGGAGAGCGGGAGTGTTTATGTAACTTTCTGCTCCTACAAAGCGCCTCCGACCGCAGCGGACAAAGGTGGGCACTCGCCCGAAGACTCCGCCTACCCGGCCGAGACTTTGTGGTACTGCATCGTAGCCGCATTCACTTATTTTCGCGTGAAACTTTGCATGCGGCCCACATTAGGCAAATACAGCATGAATACATGGGTAACAGAATAACTCATTTTTGGACGATTCCTTTAACCCGGTCACTTTGACATTTGGTTATACTTCATCCACAGAGCTTCATTTGAGCAGTGTACGCCCAGGTGCTCAACGTATTTGTGATTAAGACCAGATTTTGTTCGAACCTATTCTATGTTTTGCCACTGGGTTTTTTTCGAGTACTCAAGTAAAGCAGCATTGTAGCAATTGTTTAGAAAGTGCTCCACGAAAGCGGAGGAGTTGCCTTACTAACAGTTACGAAATCCTAAGATTAGTGGATCATCGCCGGAGGAAACTTCGAAGCACTCGCCTAAAACGCTCAAAAAAGCTTTTTGTGGTCGACTTCGTTCAAGTTCAGGCAGAGAAAGATGTGAGCCCGGCTCGAAAAACTGACGACAATATCATACCCTATATATAAACCAGGAGTTTGGTTTGTCCGTTTGCGTGTGTGTGTGTGTGTGTGTGTGTGTGTGTGTCCGGTTCAATTACCCAAGTTTGAGGTACGTGACACTATACAGACCCTCAGAAGTTAGCAGGAAAGGTCGAGCCAAGTGCTGGCTGGGTGAGGCGTAATGGGGGATGTACAGAACGCACATCGACTTTGTCGATATCGATTGAATCGATCGATATTGATCGAAAATATCGGCTTTGTGCAGAAGGCTGGAAACGGCTCATGTACCCGATCCAACGGAAGGTCGGCTCATCAGCGGGAAAGGTCGGGTCAAGTGTGGGTTGGGTGGGGAATGGTAGGAGATGCACTCATGAAAGTTGAAATTCTGCAACACACGCATCACCGATCGATATCGATTGAAAATATCGGTTTTTGTGCAGAAGGCGGGAAACGACTCATGGACCGTACTATTGCTTAAATGCCCTCATGAAAGTTGAAATTCTACAACATCATGCATCACCGATCAATATTGATTGAAAATATCGGTTTTTGTGCAGGAGGTTGGAAACGGCTCATGAACCATACTACTGAGTGAGTGCCCTCATAGAAGTTAAAATTCTACAACATCACGCATCACCGATCGATATTGATTGAAAATATCGGTTTTTGTGCAGAAGGCTGGAAACGGCTTATGGACCATACTATTGATTAAGTTCCCTCATAATAATTGAAATTTTACAACAACATGTGTCACCGATCAATATTAATTGAAAATATCGGTTTTTGTGCAGAAGGCTGGAAACGGCTCATGGACCATACTATTGATTAAGTGCCCTCATAGAGGTTGAAATTCTACAACATCATGCATCACTGATCAATATTGATTGAAAATATCGGTTTTTGTGCAGAAGGCTGGAAACGGCTCATGAACCATACTATTGATTAAGTGCCCTCATAGAGGTTGAAATTCTACAACATCATGCATCACTGATCAATATTGATTGAAAATATCGGTTTTTGTGCAGAAGGCTGGAAACGGCTTATGGACCATACTATTGATTAAGTGCCCCCATAAAAGTTGAAATTCTATAACATCATGCATCACCGATCGATATTGATTGAAAATATCGGTTTTTGTGCAGAATGTTGGAAACGGTTTATGGACCATACTATTGATTGAGTGCCCTCATAGAGGTTAAAATTCTACAACATCATGCATCACTGATCAATATTGATTGAATCATACCCTATATATAAACCAGGAGTTTGGTTTGTCCGTTTGCGTGTGTGTGTGTGTGTGTGTGTGTGTGTGTGTGTCCGGTTCAATTACCCAAGTTTGAGGTACGTGACACTATACAGACCCTCAGAAGTTAGCAGGAAAGGTCGAGCCAAGTGCTGGCTGGGTGAGGCGTAATGGGGGATGTACAGAACGCACATCGACTTTGTCGATATCGATTGAATCGATCGATATTGATCGAAAATATCGGCTTTGTGCAGAAGGCTGGAAACGGCTCATGTACCCGATCCAACGGAAGGTCGGCTCATCAGCGGGAAAGGTCGGGTCAAGTGTGGGTTGGGTGGGGAATGGTAGGAGATGCACTCATGAAAGTTGAAATTCTGCAACACACGCATCACCGATCGATATCGATTGAAAATATCGGTTTTTGTGCAGAAGGCGGGAAACGACTCATGGACCGTACTATTGCTTAAATGCCCTCATGAAAGTTGAAATTCTACAACATCATGCATCACCGATCAATATTGATTGAAAATATCGGTTTTTGTGCAGAAGGTTGGAAACGGCTCATGAACCATACTACTGAGTGAGTGCCCTCATAGAAGTTAAAATTCTACAACATCACGCATCACCGATCGATATTGATTGAAAATATCGGTTTTTGTGCAGAAGGCTGGAAACGGCTTATGGACCATACTATTGATTAAGTTCCCTCATAATAATTGAAATTTTACAACAACATGTGTCACCGATCAATATTAATTGAAAATATCGGTTTTTGTGCAGAAGGCTGGAAACGGCTCATGGACCATACTATTGATTAAGTGCCCTCATAGAGGTTGAAATTCTACAACATCATGCATCACTGATCAATATTGATTGAAAATATCGGTTTTTGTGCAGAAGGCTGGAAACGGCTCATGAACCATACTATTGATTAAGTGCCCTCATAGAGGTTGAAATTCTACAACATCATGCATCACTGATCAATATTGATTGAAAATATCGGTTTTTGTGCAGAAGGCTGGAAACGGCTTATGGACCATACTATTGATTAAGTGCCCCCATAAAAGTTGAAATTCTATAACATCATGCATCACCGATCGATATTGATTGAAAATATCGGTTTTTGTGCAGAATGTTGGAAACGGTTTATGGACCATACTATTGATTGAGTGCCCTCATAGAGGTTAAAATTCTACAACATCATGCATCACTGATCAATATTGATTGAAAATATCGGTTTTTGTGCAGAAGGCTGGAAACGGCTTATGGACCATACTATTGATTAAGTGCCCTCATAGAGGTTGAACTTCTACAACATCATGCATCGCCGATCAATATTGACTGAAAATATCGGTTTTTGTGCAGAAGGTTGGAAACGGCTTATGGACCATACTACTGAGTGAGTGCCCTCACAGAAGTTAAAATTCTACAACATCACGCATCACCGATCGATATTGAGTGAAAATATCGGTTTTTGTGCATGGACCATACTATTGATTAAGTGCCCTTATAAAAGTTGAAATACTGCAACAACATGCGTCACCGATCAATATTGATTGAAAATATCGGTTATTGTGTAGAAGGTGTCCTTACTGCACACCACTTTACTGGATTATGTCACACTCCGCCCACTGTGGACACTGTTGACGGGCCTGCATTAAAATGTTCGGTGTTTAGATGAAAATGTCTATAGTTCGTTGGGAAAGAGCCCAGGTGTCGGGATATCATACCTCATATATAAATCAGGAGTTTGGTGAGTCTGTATATCTGTGTGTCCACCCTTTGGTTCAACTGCCCAAGTTTGAGGTGTAGAGGGCGTGGCCTACGGGCTTGGGTGAGAGTGAGAGTGTGTGACGGGATGAGAGAGTTCGATAACGCGCTGACTTTGCATGCTTCCATGTGTGACGCGCAGTAGTGTGCTCCAGCTGGCATACCAAATTGAATGAGAGTTTTAGCGCATCGGCGATTTGGCGTGCCACGTCACTCTAGCAGCAGCGGTCAGTTGAACGCGGCGCGTGTCAACGTGTGGTTGATTTCTTTTTCTCCTCTTTCCATTTCGTGATTTTCCATATCTCATCGAAAGCCGATATCTGTTATGGCAAATATCCAAAATCGCGGATGCGCCAATACTTTCACCTTCCGATTAATACGTATCTTATCCTTTACGCAAACGCGCCAATTCTCTCGAATCGCGGATGCGCCGATCCGCCACTTTTCTCAAATCGCAGATGCGCAAATTTGCTCATTTCCTCGATCGATACGTGTACTTAACTTTACGCCAATGCGCCAAAACTCTCATTTAGTTGGGTATGGCATAACAAATTGAATGAGAGCTTTAGCGCATCGGGGAATTTTTGGCATGCCACGTCACTCTAGCAACCGCGGTCAGTTGAACGCGGCGCGTGTCAACGTGCGGTTGATTTCTTTTTCTCCTATTTCCTTTTCGTAATTTTCCATATCTTATCGAAAGTCGATATCGAAAGCCGCACGTTGGCACACACCGCGTTCAACTGATCGCGGTTACAAGAGTGACCTGGCACGCCAAAATTCCCAAATCGCTGATGCGCAAATGTGGGCGCTACTGGAGTTAGGGGGGGCCACTCGACAAAAGCATAGGTAGCGCCCAATTTCTGCTTATAGGCACTCTCAAAGTTATTTTATGCCTAGATACAGCTAACTAACTTAGAAAACGATTAAATTAGGCCTCCATTAGCATATAACGAGAAATATACTTCAACTAGACTGAACAGCCACTTACGCGTATTCGCCTAAGCCCAGGGAAAGGGAGTCTTCTTCCCAAGGCTTAGGCTAACATAGGATAGAAAAAAAGCATGAATTTTCATCATCAAATCATTTCTTTGTAATATTCGAACCCGATTCGGCAGGCGCTATGACTTCTCTGCGCTCCTTTGAGGACGCAGAGCACAGTGCGCTGCCCCCCCTAACTCCAGTAGCACCGAAAGCCGCACGTTGGCACACACCGCGTTCAACTGATCGCGGTTACAAGAGTGACGTGGCACGCCAAAATTCCCTAATCACGGATGCGCAAATGTGCTCATTTTCTCGATCGATACGTATATTTAACTTTACGCCAATGCGCCAAAACTCTCATTTAGTTGGGTATGGCATAACAAATTGAATAAGAGCTTTAGCGCATCGGCGCATCCGCGATTTGGAATTTTTGGCATGCCACGTCACTCTAGCAACCGCGATCAGTTGAACGCGGCGCGTGCCAAGGTGCGGTTGATTTCTTTTTCGCCTATTTCCTTTTCGTAATTTTCCATATCTTATCGAAAGTCGTTATCGAAAGCCGCACGATGGCACGCACCGCGTTCAACTGATCGCGGTTACAAGAGTGACGTGGCACGCCAAAATTCCCTAATCACGGATGCGCAAATGTGCTCATTTTCTCGATCGATACGTATATTTAACTTTACGCCAATGCGCCAAAACTCTCATTTAGTTGGGTATGGCATAACAAATTGAATAAGAGCTTTAGCGCATCGGCGCATCCGCGATTTGGAATTTTTGGCATGCCACGTCACTCTAGCAACCGCGGTCAGTTGAACGCGGCGCGTGCCAAGGTGCGGTTGATTTCTTTTTCTCCTATTTCCTTTTCGTAATTTTCCATATCTTATCGAAAGTCGATATCGAAAGCCGCACGTTGTTACACACCGCGTTCAACTGATCGCGGTTACAAGAGTGACGTGGCACGCCAAAATTCCCAAATCACTGATGCGCAAATGTGCTCATTTTCTCGATCGATACGTATATTTAACTTTACGCCAATGCGCCAAAACTCTCATTTAGTTGGGTATGGCATAACAAATTGAATAAGAGCTTTAGCGCATCGACGCATCCGCGATTTGGAATTTTTGGCATGCCACGTCACTCTAGCTACCGCGGTCAGTTGAACGCAGCGCGTGTCAACGTGCGGTTGATTTCTTTTTCTCCTATTTCCTTTTCGTAATTTTGCATATCTTATCGAAAACCGATATCGAAAGCCGGGCGCTACTGGAGTTAGGGGGGGCCACTCGACAAAAGCATAGGTAGCGCCCAATTTCTGCTTATAGGCACTCTCAAAGTTATTTTATGCCTAGATACAGCTAACTAACTTAGAAAACGATTAAATTAGGCCTCCATTAGCATATAACGAGAAATATACTTCAACTAGACTGAACAGCCACTTACGCGTATTCGCCTAAGCCCAGGGAAAGGGAGTCTTCTTCCCAAGGCTTAGGCTAACATAGGATAGAAAAAAAGCATGAATTTTCATCATCAAATCATTTCTTTGTAATATTCGAACCCGATTCGGCAGGCGCTATGACTTCTCTGCGCTCCTTTGAGGACGCAGAGCACAGTGCGCTGCCCCCCCCTAACTCCAGTAGCACCGAAAGCCGCACGTTGGCACGCACCGCGTTCAACTGATCGCGGTTACAAGAGTGACGTGGCGCGTCTAAATTCCCAAATCGCGAATGCGCCGATCCGCCAATTCTCGCAAATCGCGGATGCGCAGATGCGCTCATTTTCTCCATCGATGCATATATTTAACTTTACGGTGATGCGCCAAAACTCTTATTCGATTTGATATGTACGCAGCATTAGAAACTCTTTTCATTGTAATTCCGCTCTGAACCACTTCTTTGAAGCCGACGATGTCTGCTCCTGACATGTGACGCCCAAGTGATGAACGGTTTTGCCCCACCGAGGTTCGTGGCTGTCCAGTACTATTAGTTCCATCTACATTACGAACGAGTGTCGCCCATTCCGCGTAATCAGGAGGTTGTAGCTCCTCAATTCCAACTTACTACTATTTACTTTTGCAGAATACAGCTCTAAAATGCTTTTCAGTTCGTACATTTCTGCGAGTCCCCAGCCACATGATCTCTGCCACCTACCGCCATATAGACGTGATCAACTGATATGTGGGGCTCTCTGTTGATCTTACCCATGCGCGACCCGTATTCGGAAGACCTCCTCGATGCCGACAATGCCTGCTCCTGACATGTGATGTGCCCAAGTGAACGGTTTTGCCCCACCGAGGTTCGTGGCTGTCCAGAACTGTTAGTTCCATCAACATTACGAACGAGTGTCGTCCATTCCGCGTAACGAGCAGGTTAAAGCTCCTCAATTACTACTTTTGCAGAAGCATAACCTATAAATAAACAAGGAGTTTGGTGTGTTTGTACTATTGTCTGTCCGTTCGATTCTCCGTTTTACCAGTAAGACAAGTGGGGAGGTCAGGTCAAGTTCGGGTTGGGTGGGCATGGCCAAGATGATCAGAGCGGACATGGGCAAGCCTGACTCCGTCCGCAGTAGGCGGAGCGTTCGCTGCATTGTCTTCAGATCAACGCTAAAATTCTTTCATCTCAAACTTCCACGGGCAGCGGGAGAAGGTGAACCAAGATGAGATCGGAGTATATGTAGCAGTCAAGGGAAGCCCACCTTCAACGGGCGGAGCGTGCTGCAAGCGGCCGGTGCTTACTGCAACTGTTCATAACCCAGCTCCAGAGCAGTCTAGAGACTGAGGAAAAATCGCTGGAGATCAGCGAGATCTGAGCTGTTTCCAGTATATTTGAAGTGAGGGAAGACCCACCCACAGTGGGCGGTGCAAGCAACCGAAATCGTGTCCACTCATGAAACATCATATTCTTCTCTAGAGCGGTCCAGGGACGGGGTGAAAACCAAAATGTGTAACAGCGAAGTGGCAAAAATAATGCCAAATGATCACGTTAGGCGGAGCCTTCGCTACGATGTTGATTGAAAATATCAGTGTTTGTGCCGAAGGCTGGAAACGGCTTATGGACAGTTGAAATCCTATAACATCATGCACCACCAATTGATATTGATCGGAAATATCGGTTCCTATAACATCATGCACCACCAATTGATATTGATCGGAAATATCGGTTTTTGTGCAGAAGGTGTCTTTACTGCACAGTACTTTACCAGACTATGTCAGACTCCGCTCACTGTGGACACTATGGACGAGGCCTGCGTTAAAATGTTCCGTGTTCAGATGCAAAATTCTATAATTCTTTCCAAGGAGCCCATGAGTCGGGATAACATAACCTATATACAAACCAGTAGTTGTTGTGTCTGTTAAGTTGTCTGTCTGTCCCAAGCGACATTCTATACTGCCTGAAAAACAAGCGGGGGAAGTCA
Organism: Trichostrongylus colubriformis; assembly: GCA_963978905.1. Lineage (NCBI taxonomy): Eukaryota > Metazoa > Nematoda > Chromadorea > Rhabditida > Trichostrongylidae > Trichostrongylus > Trichostrongylus colubriformis. Next base: position 17,726,961 of record OZ022259.1, on the reverse strand, counting down.
GGTCATGTTAGGGCTGGATAGGTTTTGCTAAGAGATGGACATGTAGCACATGGACCATGTCAGACTCCGTCCCCTGTGGGAGGGGCGTGCGTTACAATGTTCGGTGTCCAAATGCAAAATTCTATAATTCGTTCCAAGAGAGCCCAGGAGTCAGGATAAGGTGGGCCAAAATGAGTCAAGGGAGTTTGTGACTGCTGAAGAGACCTACCGGCCCCTTCGCTGTAATTCGTTCCAAAAGAGCCAGGAGTAGCGATAAGGTAGGCCAAAATGAGTGAAGGGTGTATGTAGTAGATGAAGAATACACGCCTTCAGCAGGCGGAGCACGCTCCACGTAGGTGGTGCTTAACGAGCGTTTATAAGTTGTCTCAGGTGCAGCCCAGAAACTGCGAAAAAAATCGATGGAGATTAGTGCTGTCTAGGCGGTGTTGCACATTATTGAGGTAGGTGGACCCGCCTACAATGGGCGGAACGTGCAGTCACCAATATCGTGCTCACTCATAAGAAATATAACACCGCCCGGAGCGGTCTAAAGTGCCGTAGAGAGCGGAAGTAATTCGATGCTGCTAGAGTGACAAAAATAATGTCAACTGATCACGGTAGACGGGCCGTCATCAGGATATTGGCTGAAAGTATCGGTTTTTGCGAAAGGCTGCAAACGTCTTATGGACCATAGACTCAGTGAGTACCGTCATGAAAGATGAAATCCTGGAAAATCATCAGCAAGCCACACCAATAGGTGAAGCTGTTGCAGAACTTCAATGAAGTCCTATTGGTCGACATCGATCGAAATCATAGATCTCTATGCAAAGAGCTGAACAGGTAATGGGATCTCATTGAATGATTACAGTCGCAGAGGTTGAAAAACTGCAGCATCATGTGCTATAGGTCGTAATTGTCGGTTTTCTTACAGAGGGCCGGGCAATGAGATGGGCCACACCAGTGGATGGACATAATTGCAGAAGCTTACATTCTGTAGAGCTTATTGCATGTAGATCGATACCTATTGCTATAATGGACCTTTGTAAAGAAGGCTGTAAATGGACTACCCCTCAGCACAAATGTAAAATCTATGTATTGATTTTCGCCAAACCAGCTGTGCAATTTCTTTTACATCATTTCGCCCACAGCCCGCTTCGCACCGGTGTCCCGTAACGCGATGTAGATCGCGAAGCTCACCTGTTTACATCATTTCGCCCACAGCCCGCTTCGCACCGGTGCCCCGTAACGCGATGTAGATCGCGAAGCTCACCTGGTCTAGTAAAAAGTCGAGACGACGAGATGTGAAAGGGCAAGGCACACGTACATGGCAGGGAGAGACTCTATCGGTGGGCGGGCACTGCTGCTTTCAGAATACGGCTCTGTCGCTTTTGTCATGCGTTGCAGACTTGCAGAAGTGCACAACCTCTAATGTTCCGAATTGCACTATTTTATCAATGAAGGTCGGTATCCTAGCTCGCGGAGAGCGGAATGAGACCTCTTTTTTGAGCATCGGCAAGCCAATGAAGGGCCTTGTCAGCCTCGAGGTTGTCACCTTTCATTTTTGAATAAATGCTGTTGTGACCCGCGTGGAGAGTGCACTCGGTGGCGGGAACTAACTGCTGTTCAATACATGCGTTGACGGCAAGTATTTCCAGTAGTAATGCTGAATATGATGGTGTAGAATTAGTCGGGACTAGAAATGAATTAGAGACGACCGGTCGATGCGACAACATGACGCTGAACTAAGGCCGCGGTCATACTTTACGTGTCTGCGTGAGTTGACGCCGGCAACGGCGTCAAACTGACGCAACCATGTTGCCAGCCGCAGACGACGGTGTCCATAGATAATGCGCAGCGTTTGCAAAATTCTTGACCCAATCACACTACAGTATGGTGATTGTGGCCGCTTCGATGACGCTGTGCCAATATGGTGGTCGTGACCGCTTCGTATATTGGCTCATTGCCAAGATTCGAAGCGGCCACGATCACCATACTGTAGTGTGATTGGGTCACGAATTTTGTAAACGCGTGCATTATCTATGGACGCCATCGTCTGCGGCTGGCAAAATGGTTGCGTCAGCTTGACGCCGTTACCGGCGTCAACTCAAGCAGACTCGTAAAGTATAACCGCGGCCTAACTGCTGATTTGGCGCGCGAGTTAGGATCAGACGGGCAGAGTCTTCGGTGCCTTCCATGCTCGGCGGGAGACAGTTTGAACCGTGGGAACCGTGAGTGCACAGCGCGGTTCTCTGCCATTTCTGACGTGGAGCAACTTCGCTTTCAGGTCAGACGATGAGTCACGACAATTACATTTATTGCTTACATTTCATGATTTTTACATTATTTATTCAATGAGATCACTCCTTAACTGTACGAACAACATTTCGGCGTTCGCCATGTGGGTTTCGTTGCCGATGAATAAAGTCCTGAAGGTTTTACTCGATTTGTCCAAAAAAGCCGTTCAAACTGAAAACCATGTGCAGTCTGAGGAATACTCACGAATTGGTGCCGATTGACTTTTCCGATGTTTGGGGAATGGCGAATGAGCAACCAGGGAAAAAAGCTGGAAATAATAATTTCAAATTCATTTCCATTTTTGCATCATTTAGAAAATCACTGGAGTGGGAATTCGGCATTTGACTGCAACGACTGCTTTGATAGCTTCGAGATTTTAACATTTACTTCTTGTCGGATGTTACTACAAAGTGCATATGTAGAAGCCACGGTTCCAAGAGCGCGGTATATATTGCATTTCGAGGTGAAAGGATTTTGTTTCCATCAGGACCGTGATGATCGGTATCTCGGTGGTCTGGGTAACCTGGGTAAGGGTCGATTGGTCGAATTTTCGCTTCGCGGCGTCGTCAGCACGACTTGCTGCAGTCGGTTGGAATTCCGTTCAGTATGCAGTGGACTTGTATCGTGAAGGAACTTCAAAGATTGCAGGTTGGAAGCTTCGGAAGTTCTTATATGTTGTGGTTGTTGCTGTTTCCACGGATGAAACTACAAACATCTCGACTCGCCGCGGGCGGCCGCGCGAAAATGCGACCATTCGTGCCCGCATACGACCCAGGTACCATTGCATATGAACCCGTCATATAGCGCTAATCAGCGCCTCACATCACAGATTCGAACGACCAGTCGATACCTCTGTGATGTGGCGCATGAAAAACATGTTCGCGGTGCATGTCTGTAGGGAGAATAGAGGTCTACTACTCGGTTTTTTGCCATTATGTTAGTTTTTCTCCCTCATCACGCCGGTAAGCATCACTACCTCAATTTGATATGATCAACCTAATCATTGCACTCACTGCCTTCAGTCAAAGGGCTATCTGGCAACTTGCGTCATCTAAAGACAGCATTAGGGGTAATGCGGTAATGGGGAAGTCCCTACAGGAAGCCACTCACATGGTAGACCTGGGCCTGAGAAGGCTATCTGTGGCGGAATTCCGGTGAAAAAGCGCCCCTCCGAGTTGGGAACGCCGCAAAACGCCGCAACCACTTGTCTGTTCCGCCTCTTTGATTTGTCGATCCCGCCTCCCGATGACGTAATTCCCGATTGACGGGGATGGGAGCGGTCAAGGAGATGCGGCAGGATCGAAGGTTTTGCGGCGCGCTTTCGCGGTTCTAGCTTGAAGCTCACTCCAAAAAGTAGATGCTGTGTATTTCCAAACATTCCCTTGTGTTTACTTGGCAACATGCCAATAAAAAACTAGATCAGACTACCCGCCTATTGACGGGCAGGTCGTCCGCGCCTAGAACCAACGGTGGGAAGGGGATCCTATTTCTCGAGTTTTTGGCCATTTCCATCCGTTTTTTCTCCACTGTCCTGTTACTAGGCATCTCGTCTTTCATATGCAATACTTCTTTTACTTTTCGTCCGATTTCCCCCTAATGCTGCCTTTAACGCCATGTTCAACTCTCTATGAACCTCGGCATTGCTTTAAATGTAGTATTTAGTGTTCACCTGCTCGGAGGTTGTTAACAATTCTTTATCGGCTGACGTTTCGGTGAGTTCGCCTTCTTCCAGCTGCCTTTAACATCATACTCTATATATAATCCAGAAGTTTGGTGTGTTTGTTTGTCTGTGTGTGTGTGTGTCTGTCTGTCCGCTCACCGCATAATACCTCGCGTCGCAGTAAAGCTGGGATCCTGAATTTTTAAGGTAATGTAGGGGTGTTAAGGGGACATCAATGGTGAGGGAACGGAAGTGATAGCAACTGATAAGGGCTGATAAGGAGCCTCGAAAGGCGAATGGCGGGAAATTCATATCTCGCGTCGCAGCAAAGCTGGGATCCTGAATTTTTAAGGTAATGTAGGGATGGTAAGGGGACATTAATGGTGAAGGAACGGAAGTGATAGCAACTGATAAGGGCTGATAAGGAGCCCCGAAAGGCGAATGGCGGGAAATTCATATCTCGCGTAGCAGCAAAGCTGGGACCCTGAATTTTTAAGATAATATAGGGGTGGAAAGGGGACATTAATGGTGAAGGAACGGAAGTGATAGCAACTGATAAGGGCTGATAAGGAGCCTCGAAAGGCGAATGGCGGGAAATTCATATCTCGCGTCGCAGCAAAGCTGGGATCCTGAATTTTTAAGGTAATGTAGGGGTGGTAAGGGGACATCAATGGTGAGGGAACGGAAGTGATAGTAACTGATAAAGGCTGATAAGGAGCCTCGAAAGGCGAATGGCGGGAAATTCATATCTCGCGTCGCAGCAAAGCTGGGATCCTCAATTTTTAAGATAATATAGGGGTGGAAAGGGGACATTAATGGTGAAGGAATGGAAGTGATAGCAACTGATAAGGGCTGATAAGGAGCCTCGAAAGGCGAATGGCGGGAAATTCATATCTCGCGTCGCAGCAAAGCTGGGATCCTGAATTTTTAAGGTAATGTAGGGGTGGTAAGGGGACATCAATGGTGAGGGAACGGAAGTGATAGTAACTGATAAGGGCTGATAAGGAGCCTCGAAAGGCGAATGGCGGGAAATTCATATCTCGCGTCGCAGCAAAGCTGGGATCCTCAATTTTCAAGGTAATGTAGGGGTGGTAAGGGGACATTAATGGTGAAGGAACGGAAGTGATAGCAACTGATAAGGGCTGATAAGGAGCCTCGAAGGCGAATGGCGGGAAATTCATATCTCGCGTAGCAGCAAAGCTGGGATCCTGAATTTTTAAGGTAATGTAGGGGTGGTAAGGGGACATCAATGGTGAGGGAACGGAAGTGATAGCAACTGATAAAGGCTGATAAGGAGCCTCGAAAGGCGAATGGCGACGAAGCTGTGTTGTGATGGGCCGGTAAGGAAAGGAGGCATTACCTAGGGATACACCGAGGGTACCCATGTCACTCCCACAGTCCAGCGTCAACCATTTACAACCTGTCTGCACCACATACACCCCTATCTCATTGTTATGATGTCTCAACTGAACTGCTGTCTGGAAAGGTCGGGCATGTTAGAATTGGGTAGGTGCTGACCTAAGCGCACAGAGCACATAAGAATTAAGCCTAGCTCCGCCCACTGTGAGCGGGGCTTGCGCGGAAACTGCCGGTGTTCAAATTTAAGTCCACGCTCAGGTTCCGAAAATCAGGCAGGCTAGGAATGGACCTGTAGAGGTCGGGCAAGTTAGGGATGGGTTGGGGTAAGCCAAAATGTACGGAGCACATGAGAGGCAAGCTAAAACCAGAAGTTTGGTGTGTTTGTGTGTGTGTGTCCGTTTTTTGTCGCATAATCTACTCTCAACTCAATGGCAACGTGAAGAGGTCGGACAAGTTGGGGATGGGTAGGGGTTGACCAAAGTGTGCGGAGCTCATTAAGAGCTAAGCCTAGCTCCCCCCACCGTGAGCGGGGCTTGCGCAGAAATGGTTGAAAAAATCGGCTAAATCAAGAGTGGGCCTGTAGGGATCGGGCAAGTTAAGACTCCGTAGGGCCTCATCTCAGCTGTATCCTGGAGGGTCGCGCTAGTTGAGTGGGTAGGAGCTGATCTAAGCGTACAGAGCATATAAGAACTAAGACTAGCTCCGCCCACCATGGGCGCGTCTTGCGCCGAAACCGATGAATAAACGAATTCAGGTCCTCGCTCAGGTGTTGGAAACGGGCAAGTTAGGAAAGAGTCTGTTGAAGTCGCGCATGTAAGGACTGGGGAGGGACTGATCAAAGTAAAGGGAACACACAACAAGCAAATTAGGCACGGGCAGTGGAGGTCGGGCAGGCTTAGTATTGGGTAGGGACCAAGTGTACAGACCACATAAGTTCTAAGCCTAACTCCCCCCACCATAGGGGGGGGGCTGCGCCGAAACCGATGGGTGCTCCAATTTAAGTCCTCGCCTGGGTTCCGAAAATCGGGACGGTCAGGAATGGGACTGCTCAGGTCGTGCGAGTAAGGAGTAGGTAGAGACTGACCAAATGGTAGGGAGCACACAAGGAGCAGAACGGGCCTGTAGAGGTATGGCAAGTTAGGATAGCGTAGGGGCAAACACAAGTGTATGGAGCACATAAGTTCTAAGCCTACCTCCGCCCATCATGGGCTGGGCTCGCGCCGAAATCGATGAATAAACGAATTTAGGTCCTCGCTCAGGTGTTGGAAATCGGGCAAGTTAGGAAGGAGTCTGTTGAAGTCGCGCATGTAAGGACTGGGGAGGGACTGATCAAAGTAAAGGGAACACACAACAAGCAAATTAGGCACGGGCAGTGGAGGTCGGGCAGGCTTAGTATTGGGTAGGGACCAAGTGTACAGACCACATAAGTTCTAAGCCTAACTCCGCCCACCATAGGGGGGGGCTGCGCCGAAACCGATGGGTGCTCCAATTTAAGTCCTCGCCTGGGTTCCGAAAATCGGGACTGTCAGGAATGGGACTGCTCAGGTCGTGCGAGTAAGGAGTGGGTAGAGACTGACCAAATTGTAGGAAGCACACAAGGAGCAGAACGGGCCTGTAGAGGTATGACAAGTTAGGATAGCGTAGGGGCAAACACAAGTGTATGGATCACATAAGTTCTAAGCCTACCTCCGCCCACCATGAGCTGGGCTTGCGCTGAAATCAATGAATAAACGAATTTAGGTCCTCGCTTAAGTGCGGAAAATCGGGCAAGTTAGGAAAGGGTCTGTTGAAGTCGCGCATGTTAGGACTGGGGAGGGACTGACCAAAGTGAAGGGTGCACACAACAAGCAATTAAGGCACGGGCCTGTGGAGGTCGGGCAGGTTAGGATTGGGTAGGGGTCATGTGTACGGAGCATATAAGTTTTAAGCTTAGCTCCGCCCAGCATGGACGGGGCCTGCGACGAAACCGATGGGTACTTAAATTTATAAACCCTCGCATGGGTTCCGAAAATCGGGAAGGTCAGGAATGGGACTGCTCAGGTCGTGCGAGTAAGAACTGGATAGGGACAGACCAAAATGTAGGGAGCACACAAGAAGCAAATTAGGTACGGGTGTGTGGAGGTCGGGCAGGTTAGGATTGGGCAGGAGTCAACCCACCCAACTTATGTACTCTGTACACGTCAACCTCCTGTGTATAGAGTACATAAGTTCTAAGCCCAGCCCGGCCATAATTGCAATATTAGTATTATACTCACAAAGTGACTGTTTGTTCTCGGTTACCATTAGGGAGTGGTGTGTTATTATCAGATGTATCTCTCGGCAATCAGTTAAGATCAATGTTTCTTATAGAACTGATACATGCACGTCCTCTCAAAACTTTTAACCCTCAAAAGTCAACTACTACGGATCGCCTCAGCGCTCACGATGAGACACCTCCGACTGCTGCAGCTCCTTTTAGCGTGGCCGCCCCTCTGCGATTGTGCCTTACACACTTGGATGATGGGAAGGGGGTCTTCTTTCTTGGATTTTTTGACCGTTTCGATCCATCTTCCTTACTTTGGTACTACTAAGTGCTTCAATTCTATTTTTGTTTTCGGATCGAATCCTGCCTTTCTTTAAAGGGGTTTTGCCTTCAGTGGGGAAGGGGTTACAGATGGGTGTGGTGTCTCTTCGTTTCAACCAAAGCCATCGTTGGAGGTTTGCTCACAATATATACAAGCCAGTTCAGCGCATATTATCAGTTCCCTGCTGCAATGTGCGCTCCCTATACACAGGGCCTATTCCTGCTGCAATGCGCGCGAAGCGCGCATGCGAAAGTCGGCTCGCCGCGCTAGCGGCGAGCCGAGAGTCGCTCCTCGCTACAAAGCAGACAGCCTCAAAGCCACCCTGCCAGGGCGGCGAAGCCGCCCCTACGAGGATTGGCCGGCGAAGCCGGCCAATCCGAGTCTAGGAGGGTTGGCCGGCGTCAGCCGGCCAGCCCGACTGGTTATACCAATATTGTAATAACCTCACCTCATTAATGTTGAATCCTGTCTTTGCTGAGGTTTCTACATATGATGCGTTATACTCGGCCATCATTCGGTCCATAATAAACTTGTCATGCTTCCTAGAACAATCGGTAGGAGGTGGATTGATGTGGCGTTTCCTGTCGAGTGAGGACGAGGCATCGCACCCAGCTCACTGTATGTCGCGTGCGGCAAAATTGGAGGCGAACAGGAATGAATGAAAAGCAAACTCCCAGTTCCGTATGAGTGCGCTGCACGCGGTCAGTCCCAAATTTCGCCACTTCGCGTCTTAAAGGCAGTGTTAGGGAAAAATCGGGAGAAATGCGAAAAAAGTGGTGAATATGACGGGCGAGATGATCAGTGATACGACGGTGAAGGAAAAACGTAAGTAAATGTCAACGAAAGCGCGCCCCGATCGCTCCAGCCGTGCCGCTCGCCTTGGCTCCTCTCACCCAGCCAATCAGGGGGAAGCTCGTCGTCTGAAGGCGGGCTGCCCTAAGCAAGGCGGCTTGCCCTGATGAGGTCGCCTCTGCCATAGCTCAAGGGGGCGCCTTTTGCGGGGGATTCCGCTATACATAGGCCTTTAGGACTCGTAATTTTTCAGTGAACGCTTCCTTTTGGGATTCCCTATCACCCACATCACGCCTAACACTGTCTTTAACCTTACGCTGGCCATCCGTTTAGCTGTGTTACCTCTGCTTTAGATCGCATTTACTGCCAACGAGTACCACTACTGCTCCGTCTTCTCGTTCTCTTTCAGCGAAAAACGTCCATCGAACGATTTGTTCCACAATACTTGGTGCTGCAAAAACACATATAATATTAGCCACGAAAAGCTGCAATCGGCAGAATAGCATAATGTGAAGTATAATTAGCATATAATATTTTCGTGCATTCCATCCTTGAAGTATTCATGAAAATGAAAAAAAGCAACTTGTTTTGTCCAAACCAGTAAACTCAAAGCGGATGAAAGTCTTTTTCAAAAATTCCACTTCGTTTTTCTCTGTAGCTGCTCAGCTGACGAACAGGAATCTATTCATGTCTTGGTGTATCCTCTGCTCCAATTTGTGTGGGTATCTGTGGTAATGGGTGATATTGCTCGCGTTGAAGAGATTTTTACTGAATGTTTCATAATGTCCAAATTTGCACATGAGCAGTGTAGGTGTGAAGATCCAATCTGCCATTCTCGAATATTTCTGATATGATATAATGAGATTCCTGAATATTATAATGTGGGTTGAAATCATTTTCAAAAGACTTAAAAAGGTCTCACAAAATCATGCGTAAGGTATTTGAGCCTATACCGGTTGGGATACAGTACTTCATTGTCATTGTCTTAGGTTGTAGGGAAAGTTTTTTCGTTTTTTGAATACGCGCTTTTTCCCTTCAAACTGCTTTCCAGCAATTTCTTCTGTACATATACATGTAGTACAAGTTCACACGCATCTATAGATATTATTGTCTTTCATCTCCGGATGACCTTTTTAGGCAAAATAAACATATTGAAGTTGAATGTCATCTTCATTATCGAAGGTTCTCCTTTGAATGGCGTTAGATAGAGAAAGGAAAAGATGATAGTCCGATGGAGCAAGATCAGGGCTATAAGGTGGATGGGGTAGCACTTCTCATTCAAGCTCGAGAATTCTTGGCAAGTCAATTTTTTGGCGAGTCTCCCCACATACTGAAAAAGTGACTCGCCGAAAAATTCTCGAGCTTGAATGGGAAGTGTTGCCCCATCCACCTTATAGCACTGATCTTGCTCCATCGGGCTATCATCTTTTCCTTTCCCTGTCTAACGCCATTCAGAGAAAAACTTTCGATAGTGAAGATGACATTGACTCTTAATATGTTCATTTTGCCGAAAAAGGTTATCCGGGATATGAAAGACAATAATACCTATAGATGCGTGTGAACTTGTACTACATGTATATGTACAGAAGAACTTGCTGGAAAGCAGTTTGGAGGGAAGAAAGCACGTTTTTTAAAAACGAAAGGACTTTCCCTACAACCTAATACATTGAGCGTCAGCGAGCGTATTTAATGACTTTACCGATAGGCGCCGAAAGCTCGCATTATACCCAAATTTCGTATACAATGTTTTTGTGAAACTTTTTTGAGTCTTTCGAAATTAAGGTTCGGAGCCTCACTTTATTTTTACGCATATGAATTTGCATAAGGTTTTCGGATAGAACAATACTTTAAATGTGATACGTAGCGTAAACTCACATGTGAGATCAAAGACTATCAAGATCACGTGCGCATCTCGTATATAGGATGGTGCAAGTTGTCGGAATCTTTCTTGACCGGCTGTATCCCAAACCTGAAGGCGGATTTTCTGAAATATGATACTCTTATCTTATTAGATAGTGCCGATAGAAACGAGTACATCAAGTGCTCATGAAATCGTTATTTTATCAAATGCTTTATGGGTACTGAAAAAATTTGAACATCTGGTTGTTATGACGGCAGGCTTGAACATGTCTTTGTTTGTATGTCAATTTATATCCCTTCCCATCCTCAAAAACACTGCGAAAAGTTTATTCTCTACAGAACGACTGGACATCTCCAAGAATTTCTAATTTTGTACTCATATTCGAGGATTTCAGGTTCATCCGGTGAATATCGAAGCGATAAATGGGCGAACGGGTCATAAAAGGAATACAGCCTGCCCCCCAAAACGCTTGTCGGTCACAGTTTCAGGTACGTTCATTTAGCGGCAGCTCTTACACGTTTAATAATTTCAAAATTATTCGTAATTTTTTTCCTTACGCTCTTTTAATTGAGCTCGGAATGCTTCTAAGTACATAAGTAAGTTTATCATAATGAAAATATCATAGCTTACTAAGCCTTCTATTCCTTCGGGGTAGGTGAATCGGTACCAGACTCGTCTGGAAGGCTAAGAGACTCAGACTCCCACATCAGCTAGCCCCCCGCAAGTAATTGTATAGGCCGAATCGCATTCACGTGCCAATGTGATTTTGAATGGAATTAGAATGCGCGGCGCATTCCGCAGATGAGATTGATTAACGACAAAATTTGAAGTAATTTAATGCCATGTTATATTTTATTAATTTCATCCCCTATATAACTGAGCAATCGTGAATGAATTCTCGAGTGTAGAGGTGAAGGGGTGCAAGGGAGGGAGGATACGCATTCGGAAAATGATTCGGACTCAAGAGGCAGCGATACGATAGCAACATGGACAATGATCAAAGGGTTGGATCTACCGCGAATGTCTTTGAATGGAATGGCTCTGACGTCCTCGTCACGGGTCCTTCAGCCGCGAGTCCTGTACAGCCGCTTTCGCTCCAGAATCCGTCTCTCTTACCGACGCAGAGCAAGGCTCAGCTGAGTTTGTCGCGAAATTATCTATCTACCAAAAATCACATGCCGAAAATTCGGAGGTAGCAGAGAACGTTCCGGTAGAGAAGAAATGGAAGAAACAAAAACTAACAATTTGAACGAGGAACCCAGTGGGACACGTTCCTCACGAACCCTCACGAAATGTGCCCTTGAGCAGATAAAAAACGTTTAGCGAAATTTCTGCATTTTCCCGCGGATATTTGAGGAAAAGTCCTTTTCAAATTTATCTGATCTGACATCGGCAGGAGCCTATGTTTCTTGAGGGCTCATAATGAGTGCTCTAGTCGCTTACCGTATATTTTCGCATTTCTTCCTTGAGTTCATCACGCAGCTTATCATTGGATGTCACGAAATGTTCAGGGGAATTTTGGCATTTTTCCGCTCTGCTTGCTCTGAGTTCTGGCTGATAAGGAGTATCACCAGTGTTTTCTGATCACTGGACACCCACTGATCAGGAAACACCCACGATGGAGGCTGACGTAAATAAGATCATTGAAAAGATCTTATTTATATTAATTATTCGCGGCAACTATCCCGGCGAATGCGTGTCAGGGGAATACGCAGTGCTATGTGGTCGTCATAAGACCCCAAGCCGCGTTTTTTCAATGCGAATTTCGTCACACATCAGCCTTTCTGAACTGGAATGTTTGTTTTCGAAAAAAGATCATCCCAGTTCTCATTTCATCCTCATCCCTAGCAGTGCCTCTGATAGCACTGTTAGAAAGCCCTTGAGCACAGGCTATACCCGTAGCACCATCCATTGCATTACATGTACCAGATATACTCCACCTACAGATAACCCCGCCTTTTGGCTTTTGCTCCCGCCGGGTTTTTTTTTCGAGGAAATTCTCGAGGAACTTTGTTCTCTAAGAACCTTGATAACAAGAGGCGGCAAGTTGAAATTAGATGTAGGTAGAGCCAAGCTCAACTTTAGCCGTCATTTTTTCACCCACAGGGTAATCCCTTTGTTTAAGGAATTAGTCCGTGGAATCCTCTTTTTCTATTCTTTATCCTTGTTTTTTTCATCGCTATTGTTTATTAGTGGTTTTTGCGAGCATTACCTTGTTCACTTTGGCACTTACTGTTCAGGTTCATATGTAATCTGTATGCACGAATTCGCTAGTGTAACAATTAATAACTAAATAATAATGACGGTTAGCCTCAGTGCAAGACAGGAAGTTATCCCTCTAAAAAAAGTATCCCTTCAAGCACATAAAAATTTAAAATTTGAAACCAAAAAGCTACGGTTCAGCACAGGGAGAGAGCTTTCTTATTCGAAGTAAGACTTAGGTTCAAAAATTGAAACGAACCGTTCCATCCTGCAGCTGATAAGTGATATGGCGGAAATCGATACCGATTGTGGCGGCAGTGTCATCGTCAAATACGCCGTCAAAAAACTTTTTCATAATGGCTGATTTTCCAGCTGAAAATCAAGTAGTTTTGCTCAAGGGTCTTTGGTAAGGAACCCATAAAGTTGACGGATTAGTATAAACGTGAAAAGTAGCTATGCTTTAACTGAAAAATGCTATTTGAATCTATGTAAGGAACAGTGTTGCACCTGCTGCATCGCCGATGAGCACCACTTTCACATCCTGTACCGCATCTTCTGAACCCATAGCCACTTCTTCGAAATAGTCCTAGTCTGAGATGGAAGGCCTGGTCAGTTCGGAAAGGACTGCAAAACAAATAATTGGAAGCGCCATAAAGGCCATTAAAGCCTATATCAGTAACGGCAACAGCCCGTATCCAGCCAATAAAGAATACGGAATGGCAAAGTTGCCAGAACTCGTTTAAAAATACCGGATAATGAAGAATGGACATTCGCGAAAATCTTCTGACGACGAAGCTGGTCAAGGGTATCAGTTAGGCGGGGTCAAAATTTTTTTCCGGACGATAAGCAAGTCAGGTGCGAAGTCCTATCCCGAAATAACTTTTCCTTTCGATGCGAATAGGTGGAAGGGTCACTCAAACAATCGAAGGAGTCATACTAGTCCCCTTATCTTCAATATGCATCGATTTCTTTGATAGGAAAAAATGCAGAAAGTTTACACGAGGAACGATGCTAGAAATTGTGCGAAATTTGGCATGTCACTGAAACTAGCACGATTATCGATGAGATAACCGAGGAAATGGTGACTTTCAAAGTTTGCGGTATTTCTGCATGAGATTTTATTTTTCACTTGCCTTAACAGCTTTCAAAACCGCGAACTGCAGGGCCTGAAGCCCATAGCTACATATTGTATCAATATCGCCTAAAAGTGTTTGCTCTATCAGATAGACCACTTCTGCTTGTGCTGAGCCTCCGTGATTGTTATGATATTCATTCGGCTTCAGAGCCTGCGAAACCGAAACATATCAGTGATACAATACGTCGAATACTCTCTTTCGAATTCCAAAGAAAAAACTAAGGGTGAATCAATCCCTGAAGACAGTAGAACCCGCTGACCTCTTGAAAATGTGGAGCTATTGTTTGGCATCTTGAGCTAGGATTTTTACGGTGGTGTCTTTATATATGTGTTCTAAAGCCCGCATTATGGGAACTCACCAGGGATAATATTATCAAAACCATACCAACGTTTATCGACCCATGTTGATTGCCGCCTGTCGCCCTCCTTTCATTGATTTGGGTTTAATACCGAACCCCGGGGCCCATCGCCATATAGATTGATTTCAGGCCTCTAACATCGGACCCCCGACTTGGCGCTCCCGCGGGGGTTGTAAGTCAAAGGTCAGACACGTCCGCGAACGGTGCCAACTCTCTAGTATTCACTATGCGTTCGTCTTTCCCATTGATCTTAGGGTCCTTTGCCCTGATCCACAACGCTTCAAAAGCTCTGCGTGCCGAGATCTCCTGTTCGCGTGCTAGAATCGAAACACGAAACATATCAGTGATACAATACGTCGAATACCCTCCTTCAAATTCCAAAAGAAAGTGATATCCGCTGACCTTTTGAAAATGTGGAGTTGTTGTTTGGCATCTTGAGCTAGGATTTTTACAGTGGTGTTTATATATGTATTCTGAAGCTCGCAAGTTAGGTCATATTTCTTATGGGAACCCCCCAGGAATAATATTATTGAAAACTATACTAACGTTTATCGACCCATGCTGATTGCCGCCTATCGCCCTCCTTTCATTGATTTAAGTTTAATACTGAACCCCGCGCCCCGTCGCCCCGTAGTCATTGATTTCAGCATTTCAACATTGGACCCCCACCTCCGCGTTCGCGCGGGGTTCGAGCGCGAGGTCAAAGGCCACACGTGTCCACCAACGGCGCCAACTCTTTGATAGTCGCTGCGCGTTCGTCTTTCCTATTGATCTTAGGTCCCTTTGCCTTGATCCATAATGCTTCGTGAGTTCTGCATGCTGAGATCTCTTGTTCGCGTGCTAGAATCGTGATCTCAACATCGACGTCGACATTGCCATGGTGTTGGACCTGTGCTCACCTAAGGAGTGGATATTCTAGACTTTTTAAAACCATCGAGGCGCTTTCGAACTCTTATACAGAGCGGTCGATCTGTCTCCCCCACATATTACTCTCCACACTGTTTGCAAGTAATCAAGTATACCACTTCTGAAATCATGCAGTCGCCTTCTCTTCCGTGAGGGCAATTACGCAGGAAGGGGTTCGGCAGAGCCAATCATAGAAACGGTTCCAAAACGCCGCTTTAGGTTTACCGGAGGTATGTCAACCACTCGTATGTCTTCCTGGAGATCCGCTCTCCGGACACTAGGGCGGATGGCCGCGATGCAAAAAGGTATCTTGGCGCGCTCTCCCTCCTGTCCAATCGTTCTAGCTCGTCGTCTACGCCACGCCGTTTGCCCACATTGTGGCCATTTTTTCGCGTGATACATGAGCCAGTGAATTGAATGAGTTCGGTTGCACCATCGGATGAGACTGAGACCCGCATTCGAAAGCGCGACATTGCACCGCGCACCTCGTCGAATTGCGACATCGCCTTCTCGAGTTGCCGCTGTAGGTGATGTCTCTTGTTGTCTCGTAGGGTGAATTTCATTCACGTGATGATGTGAACTAATTGAAATACCAAACAGCAGCAATCAATGAATGGGAGAATAAACATAAGGGCATGAAAAAATGTGTTCGTGGTTAAAAAAACCGTTGAATTCACATTTGATGTCTTTACAAGGTGCGTGCAATGTTTGCAACCTACCGAGCTGCAAACGTGACTGTAGGCCTTACTAGGCCAAAATTATCACCTCCCGGGACACTAGTGAGACACTAGGGAGGAGCCAAAACAGGGTCAAGCCTCCGTTGAGGAATCCTCAACGGGGGGGGGGGTCGTATTTAGTCCGCTAGGAGGGGGGGGGTCGTAATCGTTGAGGAACTAGTGATCAACAGAAGTTCTCACGCAGAGGGTCTAAAGTGTAAGGGAAGAAATGATAAAACTGACTAATTAGGTTGGTACCTGAAACTAGTTTAACTTAATCACCATGGAAACCTCATGCATGGCGCGATCTGCAACGAAACCGGTCAACGCCAATAGACCTTTCGTTGGTCCGCTGACACCGAAACCACGTACAGAGACACCTCCGAAATTCACGAAATTCACCGATTAACCGTGGAAAGCGATATCTATCAACAGGTACCACCGTGGATGGACACTGCAAAAACATTGGGATGAAAACGGAAAATTAGCTGATATGGACTTTCTTCATATATTACTACGATTGCAAGTACGTAATCTCGTGTTAGCAGCCACTATACAAACCGCAAAAACGTTTGTATTCATTGAGAATGTGGATGAAATCCTCATGCATGGCGCATCCCAGAGAGAAGTTGACCGACGCTTCTTGCCCTCCCCACAGGCCTTCCAGAGCGAAGGATGCATACTCGAAAAATTTCAGTAACAATAAATCAATTTTTCTGAAGAATCTTGGGAATATCTCGCAAATTTGGCAAAAAAAAGCTTTCCTCAACTGGCTTTTCTGAAGGTGTCTTCCTTCATTTCAGAGATATGACATAGTTCAGATAGTCATTCGAAAGCGACAACCTAGCAGACCCTGCTTCACCAAAATGAACCCATATGGTTAAATTTGAAGGAAGTTATGGCCATTTCCGTAAAACACTTCGAAATTTCCTCATCAAATCCTCATCTGGAAACCCATATCGAGAACTAAGCAACCATTGGGAAAAGCAAACGGGCAATGCATAGGTCTGAGGGAGTTATTAGGAAAGCAGTTTACAGCTGTTCGGAAGATGGGCTCGAGGTAAAGTTTGAACTATTTCCAAAATGTCGGAATTTAGTATGGGGAAGATACCGCGCTCCATCGTGATCGCCGCATCGCAGCCGTCGCCTGACATGAGATACTTAACTTCTCTAGATGTGTAGAGTATTCTGAATTATTGTCTGAAATTGCTCGATTATGAGGTAGGAGCGTGGCGATCTCGAATCTAGGATTCATAGATTATATATTGAGTGTATAGTATTGGGAATTCCACCTGTATCACTTATATTTCGGGTTTTTGTGTCCATTTAGTTGTATATTGGTGTGGAGCATTTAAAAAATCGACAAATGCTTAATTGATGGTTTTTGTGCAGAGAGAGGGGGGTCGTATTGGGGCCCCCTTTTTTTTTGGGGGGGGGGTTGTATTTTTTGAAAATTTTCCTCAACTGGACGCTTCCCTGAGCCAAAAGCCGCATGATATGTAGAACATAGCTCAGCTCACGTGTGACTATGGTTTCAGTGATTTACCATAATTTTCAAGGGAAGCAATGTTCAGGAGGTCACCCATTGTCATCTGGAAAAAGAGATATTTAAGTTGCATGGACGTTTTCGTAATAAAAACTAATCTTCATTCGTAGCTCTAAAACTCGAAACCTTGAAATCAAAAATGCCGAAAATGAGAATAGGGTGGTGAATATCAAATATTCAAGAAAAAATCGATCCAGACCTTTCAGCCTAATTTTCGTGCAGGATATGCATCAATAGATAATCAACGCAGCAGCAGTGAAAAAGTTTTCAATTTCTTAGCTATATCGACCAGCTGATGGAAGAATGTCATGATTCTCTGAGCCTTTTCTGAAAGTGCTTTTAGGCATTGTAATAAGGCAAACCATCTTTGCTAGGAAACATTCCAGAGTCACTTCGGAGCACCAGGCACCGATAGGCAGTTTGACACTGAAAGTAGCTCCTCCTTGAGCCGCTTTCATACTTTGAGGCACGTGCGGCCGCGGCGGCAAAAACATACGCCCGCCGCCAATGACGGCGGCACTCTAGCGACGCGCTCCGTTTTCAACGCTCGAGCGAACCATATTTCAGTATGATTCGTGGTAAGAGCACGCCGAAATCTACGGTGAGATTCAGGCGTGCATTAGTCACAGATTTGCGCGTTCTATCGCCACGACCATCATACTGTAGCATGGTTCGGTGAGTGTGATAAATAGAGCGCGTTGACAGAATGTCGCCGTGATCAGCGGTGGATACATAATCTTGCCGTCGGTGTCGATTGTCGCCGTCAATCGGCTCCAAAGCCGCAAAGTATGGAAGCGGCCATACATACAACTTCTCGTGCACTGGCATGTGTGCATTCCACTAAAGAAACCTTGGAGACCCCATTTCGTTCCAAGGGTGTGGCCTTCAGTCTTGAGGCATGGATAACGGTGGAGTGGGTGGGGTCCACGAGGTCGAATTTCCGCTTCGCGGCGTTTCACTCGCGGCGCCCCCGTACGACTCGCCGTATCGATTGCCCTTGGTCGCCCGGCCGAGCGTGACGGCGTCACGTCTGCGCTTTCCACTCATGCCACACTGCCTCGCTTGAAGGCTGCCATTCCCTGCCAATGGCACTCGCACCCGCCGTGCCGCTTATCGCGCGCGGCCGCGCGGAAATTCAACCTCGTGGACCCCACCCCGGTGGAGTTTGTCCGGTAATAGGGACATCATCGTCACACATCTTCTCCATTTCAGTCTGTGCATTCGTGAAAGAGAGGTTTAGGAAGGTATAAAGCGACATTGATGTTGACGGTCGGGAATAAATGAGTCCCTGTCTGTAAAATAATTAAAGGCAGCATCCGAGGAAAGTCGGACGAAAAGTAAAAGAAGTAGTGAATGTGAAAGTCAAGATGCCTAAGAAACGCCGCAAAACGCCGCAACCGCCTTTCTTTCCCGCCTCTTGATAAGTCGATCCCGCCTGCGGATGACGTAATTCCCGATTGACTGTAGTGGCAGCGTCCAAGGAGATGCGGCAGGATCGAAGGTTTTGCGGGGTAGTAACAGGACAGTGAAGAAACAACGGATGGAATAGGCCAAAAACCCGAGACATAGGACCCCCTTTCCACTGTTGATTCCCGACGACCTTTTCGTCAAGAGGCGAATACTCCGAACGAAATTTCCATTGGCATGTTGCCAAGTAAACACAAGGGAATGTTTGGAAATAGATAGCATCTATTTTTTGAGTGAGTTTCAAGCCAAAACTGCGAAAGCGCGCCGCAAAACCTTCGATCCTGCCGCATCTCCCTGGACGCCGCCACTACAGTAAATCGGGAATTACGTCATCCGCAGGCGGGATCGACTTATCAAGAGGCGGGAAAGAAGGACGGTTGCGGCGTCTTGCGGCGTTTCTACAGCTCGGAGGGACGCTTTTTTACCGGGATTTGACCGCAGGTAGCCTTCTTAGGCCCAGGACTACCATGTGAGTGACTTCTTGTAGGGATTTCTCTATTACCACATTACCCCTAATGCTGTCTTTAAGACAGAACGAGTGACGGCTGATAGAATGGGAGTGGCTTATGTCATCAGGAAGGTGCTACCGAATTGCTGTGAATTACACTAATTTCGAACAGATTGCCGAAAGTTTTCCGCCCACACGACATTGTACCGATACGGTTTCCAGCTCAGATAATGTAATAAAAGCGAAAAATGTGTAACGTCACGGTAATGAGGTCCAGAAAAGCCACAAGTTCCACGGTCATGCTCGGAAACACGCGACGAACACCAGAATATGTACACAGTGTAGCGGAATCGCTGAGAGCTCTTAATCCGCACCCGTTAATTTATGTATTATGTTGTGTAATAAATATTTATGACTGTAATTCTCTATGTTTCACAACGCTCTCTCCTTTTCGCGAAAAAGCTTATAATGTATTCCTTGGAGCTTCTCTGCCCTACAGAAGCCGCATTATATTTATGATTTATAAGGCTTAAAAATAAAATAAAATAAGAATAAAAAGTAAAATAAAATGATAATAAAAAATAAAAAAGGGTCAAAAAATAAATTAAAAAAATAAAAAAAAAATCCGAGGGACACTTTCGACATCTCCTCCTTTTTGCCTACCGTTCGGATCAAAAAGATTATCCATGTATGTATGCATTCGATAGAGCTTTTCTGCACCACAACTAGGTACTAATCATTTTTTGAATCTCTTCACTGTTCAGTTTTTCGGAAAGAAATGGAAATAGAAATAGGTACCTAATGTATTCGATGAAGCTTTTTCAGTTCTACAAGGTGGTGCCATATATATTTGTATAATCATTCAATTGTTTGTCCTTTTTGAGGCCTTTAAATGGATACTAATTGTAAAAAGTGCGCACTGTGGGCATCTTACCTTTTCCGTCTGTCAACGGGATTAAAAGAGTATCCATATATCCGTGTGCAAGGTGGATACATTTCATTTACGGGCTGACGTTTCGACCCTTTCATCATCTTCAGAGGCCTAAAAATTGGCTCTGAGTTTGCTGACTCTTCCAGCCCGGTCAAACGCCGAAAACTTCCATCACTTCGGACTTACCCATTCAATCCATGAGGATGCCGAATAGACGAAAGAAAGGAATCGAACTTACATCCATCCATATATGCATCCACTATCCATATGTGCATCCAGTGAAGCTTTGCCCATGCTACAGAAATGCACTGAATGTCGCGGATCGCGACAATGGCCGCCGCGGGCATCGCGCTCCCCGGCCCATCCGCGTGCGGTTGCAACTGCGGCAGCGCTTCGCGCTCGCGGTTGGCTCCGTCCTCTGACGCTGAGACCTGGCCACCGACTGTCAGTCGGTTTTCACCGGGCAACGCCATGATGCTGCCCGAGGTCTGGGGTGCGGTGCACCTTGGCTCTCGGGTAGTGGAGCGCTGGCATATGAGTTGGCCGGTGTCCACCCCTGCTCCCCGACTGGGAGCAGCCATGTGGTTTAGGTCCCATCTCGGCACCGTCAGCCATATGGCCAAGAGGAACCGCCCGGATGGGGGTATACTACGTATAGCCGACTGGAGCCGCCCCAACGGAGGCGACTTGGGAGAGAAATAGCAGGTATGATGTTATTACGTGGACAATAAATGTATTGCGTATGTTATATTGTGTTATGTCTTGAAACGTAGGGTCTGTTCCTACAATGCCTTGGGCTATTCGATTGTTGTGTTAATATCTTGGGGGAGACCAGAGGGAGTGCGCCAGGCCTAGCGCAACGCTAGAGACACTCCTCACGGTCCAGCCTAGGGCTGAAGACCCCTTGGTCCCCGGGGTAGGTCCGCCGAGCTAGGAGCGGGTGTCCTGGTGAGGCGTAGTGGTACCCAAAAGGTCGGAGCGCCGGGAGTTTGAGAGCGGGTGTACCACCGATGACCGCACAAGATGAGAGATCATCCGCGACACTGACTGTTTTTCGAGTACTTTCATTGCTTAATATTTTTGGGGCTTGAAAGTGGAGTACTCAGCAAACATCTGTTCTTTCGGCACTTTCAGCACCTGCCGCTTTTCGCTAATAGTCGAGGCTCTTCAAAGCAGGTTAACTTGATTCAAAAAACTCTAAATTTAACAACAAGTTGATCAACGATGTACCACTTCCTAATTATGAATGATTGGACCTGGCGTGGAGAAAGACACCTTCATTGGACCTTGGTGTCCCAAAAGTACAGATTTGTGCAGCACTCCATTTTTGAGCCTTGAAAGCAACAGACAATCGAATGATCAAAAGTCAAACCAAATCTGAAAATCTAATCAAACCTTGTTCTAGAGCTTATGAGTTCCAAATAAATGCAAGTGTTTTTTGTTATCGATGGTGAGAGAAGAGGGGAAGATAGAGAGAGCAGATTTTTGCCTTTTGATTACTGTATTTCTAGGCCCCAAAAATATTGAACAGTCGAAGGATTCCAAAACAAATAGCACCTTTTTGTAGAGCACAGGCAGCTCTATCGAATACATGTATATATTTTGTCGAAAGATGAAGGGAATGTTGTCAAACACGGAGAATAAAAACAACACGAACCTATTGCATAACCTAATATATTATAAGAGATAAGAAAACGCTGTGCACTATGTCTATCATATAACTCTTTATTTTGAAAATTTCCAGGAAAATATGCTGAAGCAAAGACAAACTGGACAGATGCTTGGAAATGAGGGTATAGAGATTGTAGGGCACGGAGAAGTCCGTTAACGCGATGCTTGAACCTTTCTGGTATAGCGCGCCATCCCCATTACTCGAGTTTATGGTGATTCAGGTGCCTCCACTTGGATGATAGTTATCTTCCCTTCCACAGTTTTTTTTCAGTCAAGAAGTTGAATTCTGAAATTCTTAAGTTCGGTTATTATTGCATCCTTCCATAATGAATAACGTTTTTCAGCAAAAATTTTTGCTACAAAATTGAGAGAGATTTTCTGTTCTAACAAAATTGGTGTTTAACTCTCGAGTAGGCTAGAATGGGACCGACATTCAGGCTGGCGAAGAGGTAGGTCCACCCAACAAAAATTGGTAAAACCGGCAATTAACTGAAACACAATATTTCACTTCAGGGAAATCGGCCAATCATGTTTCCCGTACTCAGAACTGAGCTGTTCTGCTAGTTCCATCAATTGGTTGATCGAGAAGTCTCCTCATTCCTTTTCTAAATCCTTTTTCCCGAAAGCACTCACAATTACTCGGAATAGAATTTTTCCTTTCAAATCCCTCGCTCAGCATTGCTTCGTGAATCATTCGGAATGATTTTTCTGCTCTATAAAATATGTTTAGTTTTTGTTTTGGCTGTGATTCATGTTGAATTCTGAAATTGTGTGATAGCGGCCCAAATGACATAATTGCGCAATCTTTTTTTCAAGAAAAACATAAAAAATCCAGTAGTAATGTTTTTCCATTCCTACCCATTACTTGTAGTTGACGTTTCTTGCCTCGATGTGATTGCCGAAAACTACCGAGTTGCGGCGGAAAAACTAAATATGGAAAAAGAGCGACGTGTCTTTCAAGCACCAGTTGGCGGAATTTGCAGAGGGGTTCGGGGCTAAGTATGGGACACATGATTGGTAGAGTTTCCCAAAGTAAACTACAGTGTTTTAATTAATTGCCGGTTTGGTCAATTTTTGTTGACTAAACCAAGCACTTCGCAAATATGAATATCGGCCCCATCATGATGCACATAGAAAGTGAACAAGCCATTTTGCAGAGCAGAGAACTGTCTTTCGAATGATTCATGAATTCCTGCAGAAACTTGTGTATTTACAGGAAAAATTTCGTTCGAAAAAAGAAACGAAACTACAGGGGGTGCCAAAAAAAGTAATTTTGTCTCCTCCACTTTCAACCCCACTTTAGTCGAACTACAGCAAACTCTGTTGAGGTAATTTCATCTCCACATTCGAGAGCAGACCTCACTCTATCACTATACTCCGTGGCAGCCTTCACGAGTAGGAACGAGAGCGAGGAAAGAGTGAACAAGATGTGTCACCTCAACCGGGCGAAATCCGAAATTTCGTCGCCCTCGTTCACAACCTTGCTAGGTCCGTTAACTCTGGGTACCTATGGAGATTCATACTGAGTGGTGTTCTTTGAGATCCCGTTTTTTTCGGATTCCCAGCGCCCTTCGTTTCCAGGAGCCAAAACGCGTGCCATTACCACTGAAATCCCTCCGGGGACAGGTATGAGTCATGAAATGATACTTCGGGTCATAGCAGCGTTGTCCAAGCAGCAATGGCTCTGTGACATCCATGAACCGAAGTGCCAATCCTTAGGAAGCTTCCCACAAAAGACCTACTACGGAACCTGGCTCCGCTGTTCTAAGCGGACCTTGATAGCGTAGGTGCTCTGAAGCCCGGCTGCGCCGACTGAAGGCTACGTACTTTGGTGAAGGTGGAAGCAGTGAGTCTCAGCTCGTTCCTGCTTTTAGAGGAACATTTCGGGAATATTTTGCCCCAATACTTTTATCTCTTTCGTTTCCCTATGTTTTGTATAATTGGCAGATGTGAGCCGTGGGCAAAATTACTTTTTTTGGGCACCCCTTGTACTTATGGAATGACCCAATAAATATATTTGTATAAGAGAAACGATCAAGAAATGAAATGATAAGTCGATCATACATAATTAAACCAAAAGGAACTAAAGTATGGCGCATCCCACAGAAGGGTTTGATCAACGTCAAAAACTTTATTCTTTTATTCTTTTTAATTAGACCGAGTACTATTATGGTTATGAAAATGTAGGTTACATATAATCACATAATCGAAGTCTGAAGAAGGCCTCGATTATGTGACTTTAATCTATATCTGAATAAATGATGCATATGAAGGGAAAGCTGCAGGATGATGAGCTAGGCTTCGAGCGTTTGTTGGGGAGGCTGTGCTAGTGAATGTTGACGGCAGGAATGAGCTGCCTATCATTACGCCAAGTATGCTTGTCATCGATGAAACCCCTTGCTGAGTACTTGGTAAGGCTTGATAGCCACACAAGTTTCCCCCCCCCCCTTATAGGGACGACTGACATAATCTACAGATATTAGTAGGAGGTAAAAATTCTCTCAAGTCGCATGAACCCATATGCTTCCGGATGCTATTGCAACCAAGGTGGATTTTTAAAATTGGAGTAAAATTGGCGAAATGGACAGGAGATTTAATTACTTTCCTCTCCTAAAGTTTCGGTAGAAACAGCGCCAGACGGCGAGCTTATGAAGATGTAGATGCCACTCACCCCTCCCTCCACGCCCTTTATGATAGCACAACCTTTAATTTTTGTGGATACGCTGCTGGTCGATGAAACTGTCGATACCAGGGGGTTGACATATTCTAGTCCTTGTATTTCTTGGCTTATCAGCACCCCTGATGTGAAGCGGTAAGCCATGTAGTGAAAAGACAGGGTGTAGCCTTATGTCGAATTTTCGCTTTACGGCGTCGCACTCTAGGCGCCATCAGCACGACTTGCTGCGGTCGATTGGAAGTTCGCTCAGGGCACAAGACGCAGCTACCATGAAGATCTTTCGAAGAAATGGCTGTTTATTTCATCATTATCTCAACACAATAACTTTGGTACCCCAAAATAAAAGAAGCAATACCCTTACATGATAAGAATACTAATCAAGAAATAATAAATTCGGGCGTAAGATTCAAAGGAGGCGTACGCAATGTAGGCAATCACAAGCGAATAGATCAGCCGCGTTGCTCACCGCGGGTTGCCGTGCGAAAATTCGGCATAAGGATACACACCGGGGAGACAGTCAGTGGGTAGCAGAGATATCTCTACTTCTTCTTCCGGGGTTCATATCTTCCATCCCACATGAATTCTTTCGTCTTTCGGAGAGTGGCAGATTAGAGAAAGGTCTCTCGCGGAAAGGCTAATGCTGGGATGTAGGAGGCGAGGACTTATTTTAGCTCGAGAGAGCCATTCGTCGTGCGCGACCAATTCATAGCGCAAGCAGCAGAGAATTTGTCGCGCCATTTTGTCCTGATCCGCAACCATGCCACAGAACTTCTCTGTGCTGTACGCACGCACGGTGATCCATTTTACGTGGCGTCTTGACCCAATTCGAGTGTCCTGGCCTAGCTCACCAAAATACCTTTCAGTGTGGACCTTTATTCCTACAACCCCTCGATTCTCTCTTCGCTGTTACTCAGCAAACGTCTCATCATTGTAGATCATTTAACGAATGGAAATTTAGAGGAAGTAGGTACTTTTCAAGTTGGCGTCCAAGCTGGATTGAGGTAGGCTTATACTTATTTATCTGCTCCAAAGTCTTCAGCTGGGCCGTAATACCAGTATTTATAGTAATATAAAAACAAATATCCTATTCTATGCTAACCCTCCATGAGCCGCATTCATGTGTTTTCGTTTTCTTGATGACTTGACACACCGCTTTATATGAGCCTTCAGCACTTCCCTAAGATCGAGCTCCCATGAGAGCATTCATCCATCCGTGTGTGCGCATTCTCGTTGCCGCCATGATTGGTTTGAGTTAGCCTACTACCGCCATGGTGCTATTTACAGCCACCCATCATCGCTTCTTATAGCGTTATAGCACTCCATCTCTTAGAATTAATTAAAAATTTTCAAAAATTTCACATCATTCCATTACTGCTCTTACGAAATATATCATTTTGGAGCAAAGCGAGGATAATTCTTTCTCAATTGGAATTTCTATCATAAATGAATCCGGTAACTATCGGTGCCTTCTATATGAACTCCATCCACAAAAGTTTCTGGAAGCCTCCGAAAAATCGCGGGAAAAAAATTTTGCAAAAATCATCCCACAACTAACAAAGAGAAGATTTGCTGCTCATCTATTCAATAGTTAGGGTTTTCCGCAACAGAGCACATTTTTATTTCCGATAGTTATGCTACACTCATAGAACGCGTGAGAAGATCGAACCCGCATTCTCTCTGTTTCTCAGTTATGGAATGGAAATCGATCACAATACATAAAACTCTCGAAGGCTTTCGTTTCACTTTTGATTAAAGCATAATTACTCTTCTCATTTCGCATAGAACTGGAAATTTTAGATACTGGAAGTATAAAAATAGCTGGAAGGAAAAATCAATACTTTAAAAAAATCATTCCCTTGCTGAAAACGTTTCATGACGGGTGAAATGACGAGGTAGACAAAAAGAACAACCATAGATCCTCTAGAAATGGCAAATGGCTGTTTGTCCATGTTATCGATTTCGCCGAGGGGAAGTAGTAATCGATAGCGCAATAAAATCATTTAGTTTTCCGGTCAAGTCATAGTTAAGCGCCAACTTCATTCATCTATTGATCGTGACGATTGATGTGCTCGAGCGAGAAAAGCTCCAGCGAGGGAGGAAAGTCTGGGTTTTTCTTTGCTGGAAATACCATATTATCAGGGTTAGTAAGATTCACAATGCCATCAGAATACCCGCACACATGTTGACTGGTCACCCTTGGGCAAATATATGCTGTATCTGAAAACATTTTTGACCACGCCTCTGCGTAAGTATTTCTACGAGAAAATCAACTTTCTCTACGCTAAGCTTCACTCGTAATCCACAGTTGTCGAAGACCACAAAAACATAGTCGCTATAGCGGAGGCCTTTCCGCTCAGGTCTCTTCACCTTCTACGAGAACGGGAAAACTAGACAGCACGTAAAAAAAATTTTGGGTATTCTCAGGGGTGGGGTCTTTTATAATATTAGGAAAGTTTGGCCCGGTTCTCGCGATTTAAACTTTGGAAGATCATAACTCGGCTCAATCTACATCTTTCCTTGCACTTTAAGCACCGCTCGATTTACTACATATACTTTTGGCATCATCATGCATATATGCGTATCTCATTTTGGTAAAAGGCTGACGATTCATCTTGCGCGAAATCAAAAAAGTCGTCTCTAAATCTCAATTCTTTCTGAACATACTTCTATTAAAGGTCTGATATGTTTGGCAAAGTGGGGCTCAGGTAGCGCTAGATCTGATAAATATGATGGACGAGTAAGGGCCTCATCCTGCAACTCCTTCATTTTCTGGAAAACGATTTGTGGAAAATGCGTTTGCGCATGGCTGCTCCGATGGGTCGCGCGACACTCATTTTAGGTTTTTTTTTTCGAGTCAAACCTGCCAGAGGCGGTCGTATATACGCTCACCGCTTTCTGCCGTTTCAGTTGAAGCGATTTGATCAATTGAAAATTCGAGCAAATACCAGGGACAAAGAGTTCCATTCAATGCTCTACGCACCCCTCCCCTCTCTCTTATGTAGTGCCCACAATTGTGGTTGCCTTCGCTGGGACACGACTAAACAAGAACTCGTAAAGTTAAGCCAGCCAAAAAGTGCCATTTTCGTAGTACTTGAGAATTTCCCTAGTAATTCGAAAACCTTGTGGCATTTCAAGGAAAGCATATATGCAGAAAGAACAACTTTTCGTCTATTCAAAAAGCAACATGTAAATCGATTCATGTTAAGGCATCCTCAGATTTGTGAGCCCGCAAAACTGGCCAGATTTTTCCTTACAACTTAGTACAAAGAAACATCATGTTGAATCTGAAAGAGGCATTATCACTGGTCGCATGGCCGGCAATAGAGAAGAGCACTCATTCATAATAAAATCATCAAATGGCACCTTCAACTCTACAATTCGTATTTTATTGGGTTCCATCCCATAAACATAAATAATGCCGTCATTTAATTTAATAAGGATTTCTCACATTTACATCTACACATTTATTGGCTTGTACGATATGTCACATTCTATTCTAAAGGGTTTCATCTGCTTCATGGAGCATATGTATATTTCACTTTACATTAATGATGAATTAGGTTCAGTTTAGGACTAGTGGTAGGAGTCCACCGTTCAGAATCTGGCCAAACCGGCAATCAATCAAAACTCTACCTCGCACTTCGAAGAGAATCATTCTCATTCCTTCCAGTGGTATCTAAAAACTATTCGTTCTTATTTGTGAATAGCTCTATCTGAATGGTGTTCTCAAGACGAATTCCTGTTTACGGAGCACCACTACACGAGAAAATGAGTTCCGTGTTCCATTCATCGAAGCGAAATAGATGTCATTTTCACGGAGAGATTGGATCCTCTGGGTTTAACACATTTTGGGACTTTTTGTGGACCACTTCTTTGTAATTTGACCTTATATGTAAGAATTCAATATAATCAGAACAACGCGACTCACAGTAAATGACATATACTTGTAAATGATTTGCCCAGTAACCAGTGATCCACAAATGGCCACAATTTAGACTGACTAGGAGCCGCAACCACTTATAAATTTCGCCTGCACTTCTGCTTTTGGCGCTAACTTTATGGTATACCTTAGAGCGAAGTCCTGGATTTTTTCGCAGTTTTAATTTTTTAGCATCAAATTTACGCGATGACTTAAGTGGAGGAATATCTAAAAGTTTGGACGATTTGGTGGGTTTGAAGTCTTGAAGTCAGGCAGTGAGCTGATTCGATCGACTGTTGAAAAGCAGACAGATGTGCTGTGGTTCTGTAGCGAGGGGAAAAAACGTAATGAAATGGCTGAAAACCGGTCAATTGGGCTTCCGTTCAACTGCTAGTAGACGGTAGGCATGTTTTCCTGTATGACTCACTGCAGGCAAGTGATCGGGAACGCGTGGATCTGTGATACGTGGCGGTCATACGTAGCACATGAGCCGCGCCATTGGAGACGGAACTTTTCCATAAGACTTGATCTCTGCATAGTTCCTTACTAGACCGTTTTAAAGCACCCTCCATCCAATATGCGCCACATACCGCCTGCTTGGACCCATGGCGTCTAGTATTGCATAATTTATGTAATTTATTATTTCTCCCTCTTGAATGATCTACTTATTGTACCCACCGGTATTGATTCTGGCTCACGCATGAAAATCCAATAACTTACTGTGGATGAAAACGACCACGAATTTTCCACCCTAGTATTTTCTTTTTTACTGTCTTTCATGGTGATTTGTATTTTTCATTTTCTGCTGTATAGAAATATATATTTACAACTTCCTTTCCACTCCAAACGATTTTTAGAGAGAAGTAATGGACTATTTATAGAGGTATTCATCATTCGAAAGAGGTTCTCCTGCTCTACAAAAATTGATGTATAGTTTTTAGTATGTATGTACAGTACTAGCGCTCAAAAGTATTCGACCAAACACTTTTTGTCATAATTATTTTTACTTGACCAAATTTGACCAAATTTTAATATATGGTGCCTGAACCTATTTTCAACATTTCCTTCTACTTGAGTGCCGCTTGACTTTTTTCATGGTTTTTTATTGGGTTGATCGGAAAGTTTTGATAGGGTCGAGATTTTTTTCTGTTTTATTTTATAACTCAGCAAACAATGCAAGCTAGCCAACAATATAATAACTATAGTTAGTCATAACATTGTCCCACCTAGCGGGCAGGTCAGCGATTCCCTTCTCTTAGAAGTGGGAGGATTAGGAGTCAAAGAAGTCACCGATCACTTGTCCAAGGTGGTCATAGTTGACGATTTTTTTATGGTAGAAAAGTCTCGAGAGACCGGAACAAGTGGTAATCTGAGGGGACAATATCAGGTGAATATGGTGGATGTGGAACCGTGTCCCAATCCAGCTCATCCAATTTTGCCCGGGTCTCTTTACCTATGAGAGGGACCCGTGCGAAATTGGAGGAGTCAGCTTGGGACACGGTTCCACATCCACCCTATTCATCTGATATTGCCCCGTCAGATTACCACTTGTTCCGGCCCCTCAAGGCTTTCATAGCTAAAAAAAACTATGACCACCTTGGACAAGTGGTCGGCGACTTCTTTGACTCACAATCTTCCCAGTTCTGAGAGAAGAGAATCGCTGACCTGCCCGTTAGGTGGGACAATGTTATGACTAACTATAGCTATTATATTGTTGATTAGCTTGCATTGTTTGCTGAGTTATAAAATAAAACAGAAAAAATCTCGACCCTATCAAAACTTTTCGACCAAACTAATACAAGAATTTACTACCAGACCACCGAAAAAGTTAAAGGCTTTGCCAAGAAAACCGGCTTTCTTGACAAAAACAAAATGAGCAAGCCTCAGAGAACACAAATTTTTTGTAGAGAGACCACGACTTTTGATGACAGTGGCACCGCGGAACGGCATAGGGATGGCAACCCAAAAAAAATTGCATTTAACCACGTAACTTACACCGCTGGGTGCCAAAATAGTATATTTAGTATGCAGTGTATCCAAGCACAACATACTAAAATTTCTCTTAGATCGGTCCAGTGGCAAAAAAGTTACAAGTGAGAAACCCAAGTAAAAAACCGTTTGGCCGAAGACTTTTGAGCGCTACTGTATGTTAGAATGGGGCCGACATTCAGGCCGGCGAGAAGTAAGGTCCAGCCAACAAAAATTGGCCAAACCGGCATATAATTAAAACACCGTACCTCACGTAAGGAAAAAATCAACCAATCGTGTGTCTACTACTTAACCCCGACCGACCTCATTCTAATTTCCAATATTTGGTATATTGCAATTTCCAATATTTGGTTGATCAAGGAGTCGCGTCGTTTTTCTATTGGGTTGGGGAATAAGTCCCCGCCGTTTTTTTCAACCCCGTTTTTCACATTAATTCTTTCATCATTCGACGGAACTTATATATGTTTTCGATAAAGCTTTTTTTTTTGCTCTACAAGATCCTACTATTTGTTTTCTAATTCCTTCGACTTCCTAATATTTATGAGGTTTGGAAATGAACTAAGCTGAAGGCGAAAAATTGCCACTTGCGCACCTCATCTTTCTCGTCTACCTTCGAGATCAAAGAATGTATGTGTACATGAATTAGATAGAGCTTTTTCAGCTCTACAGAATGGTACCACTTTTATTCAAATCGCTCAAGTTTTTTCTGTTTTTAAGACTCACAAATGCCGTGCTCGCTAAAGTGTGCATTTTCGTTATCTCCTCTTCCTCGCCTACCATCGATATTGGAGAAAAAATTTATATACGCATTCGATAGAGCTTTTTTTGCTCTACAAGATAATGTCACTCTTCTTTTGTATCCTCTCATATTTTAGCATGTAGAAATAAGTTTCCACGTGTTTTTCAATTCGAAATTGCGTAATGAAAAGGGATTTATTTGGCAGAATGTATTATACTGTTTGATAGAGCTTTTTTCGCTCTACAAGATACTGTTTACGGCTTTTTTTCGAATCAATTTTCTCTACTTTTTTAGATCATTTAAAAGTTGACGACATCAAGCATTTTCGACCACATATGACGGAAATGCTCGATTTCGTCAACTTTTGAATGATCAAAAAATGGGAAAAATCAAATGGAACAAAAACCGTAAACACTATCTTGTAGAGCGAAAAGAGCTCCCTTTTCATTACGCAATTTCGAATTGAAAAACACGTGGAAACTTATTTCTTCATGCTAAAATATGAGAGGATATAAAAGAAGAGTGACATTATCTTGTAGAGCAAAGAGAGCTCTATCGAATGCGTACATGCGCATTCTCTCCAATCTCGATGGTAGGCGAGCGAGAGGGGATGACGAAAGTGCACACTTTTGCGAGTACTGCGTTTGTGAGTCTTAAAAACAGCAAAAACTTGAGCGATTTGAATAAAAGTGGTACCATTCTGTAGAGCTGAAAAAGCTCTATCTAAATCATATACACATACATTCTTTGATCTCGAAGGTAGACGAGAAAGATGAGGTGCGCAAGCAAGTGGCAATTTTTCGCCTTCAGCTTAGTTTATTTCCAAAACTCATAAATATTAGGAAGTCGAAGGAATAGGAAAACAAATAGTGGGATTTTGTAGAGCAAAAAAAGCTCTATCGAAAACATATATAAGTTCCGTCGAATGATGAAGGGAGCAATGTGGAAAACGGGGTTGAAAAAAACGGCGGGGACTTTTTCCCCAACCCAATATGTATTCCTTTTTCCAAAAACACATTATTCGAAATGATATTTTTCCTTTAAAATCCCTTGCTCAGCACTCCTCTATGAACCATTCGGGAGAATTCGGTGTGCTCTATCAAAAACGTGTTTCGTTTATTGGTTTGACTGTGATTTATATTGGATCCTAAAAATGCGTGATAGCGGCCCAGTTGACCGGGACACATGATTGGTTGATTTGCCTAAAATATTGTTTTGCTACTTATGGAATGACCTTCGAGTTCATAAGCACACCTCTCGATTAGAGTCCACTCTCCCTTGTGGGGAGTTAGATCGGTCCTCAAAGGCAGTGTTTGGAGAAATTCGGCAGAAAAGTAAAGAAGTAGTGAATATAAAAGTCGAGATGCTTAGTAACAGGACACTGAAAAAAACGGATGGAAATGGTCATGAGAAATAGGACCCTTCCCCACCGTTGATTACCGGCGTGGAGCCTTCCCGTGTATAGGCGTGTAGTTCGGACGATTTCCCCATTGACGTGATGCCATGTCCCAAACACGACGGGATGTTCGGAAATGAGGAGGCATCCTTTTTCTGGAGTGAGCTTCGAGCTGAAATTGAGAAATCGAGCCGCGATGCCTTCCATTCGCACCCCAGCCAATCAGTCGCTAGGGGCGGACCGAGCTAAAAAAGGCGGCTGGAGCTGGGAAGACCACCTCTGCCGTCTGCCACAGCTCCGAGGGGCGGAGCTGTGGCAGACGCGGTACCCCACCTGAAAAAGATGTGCCTTCAATCTTTCCCAACTTCCTTTTTTGGACTTAGAGGAAACTATTCAGTTGAAGCGGAACTACAATTAGAAGGCTTCAGCGCAAGCAGCAATTTTCTACTGCGCTAACTTTTTATCGGCCCCCTCCAAGTCTATTGACTGAAGTATTAATTATCTCGCTTCACTTACGCGGTCCCACTTACTGCACGCAAGAATAATTATTTCTACGAGATTTTCTGAACAAGCTGGAATCATTTCTCTTTCTTGGAATCTAATTAATCTCCTCAAGTATTGCTGGCTATCGTAATAGGTCCCTCACTATCCATCAAAAGCATCTGTGGCTTACTACATATTTAGTGAATTATTCAGTATTAACAGTCGAACTGATATCTGCGAATAAGATTACCTTCGATCCGATTGAAATGCTTGAAAATCGTTTGCAAAGTTGGATTTCCTTGGAAACCAACCTTTTTTGGGGTTCATCTGTGATATTGGCATAGTATGTGCATATATTATACTCATAAAGTCTTAATTAATATTTATGCAAACACTGTATGGAGCCTTTGAATGTGGATGGAGACTTATGTATTTTCCGCTTGAAAATTGGTGCATCTTTTCATATTTGTATTCGGTTTCCAACTCTTTCTCGAATATTTTGCACCAAAAATTGGAAATTTAGCATTCATGCTCTTGGATCGCTCCAGTCAGGTTATACAAGAAAGTTCGTTCCTTTTTGATATGTATTTCACATCCTCTTTTCTCCTTTCAGCAGAGCGTAATTGTGCATTTGATAGTGCTCTCTTTCTGTTCTCCAAAAAGGCATCATTTATCCCTTGAGTCCTTCAATAGTTGTCTGCCATGTCTGTCTGCCAATAGTTCACTGACAGTAACTGACACGGAGTGGCGGCGTTCCGCCCCCGCGGTGATGGACTGGGCCTTTGAGGGGACGATTTGATCGAAACGTCAGGCCGTCAATAAAAGTTCTACCTAACTACCTCGATGGCATAGCAGAGAAAATTGTTGTTGTTTGATAGATTTATGACTTTGCAATGTAGCACTCACGAAGCATAAACGCGCACTTTCGCGTATTGAGGTGGACTTGCTGCCATCTCTGCTTCATCGTATCACATGAGGGGACAATGCATCATTCTCCTTTTTACTCTTGAGATCAAAGGCTCCTTGATCCACAAAATTGTTTGAAAAATTCGATTATGTGCAACAAATAGCAGGTGCCGGAAGTTCTCGAAAAAAATCAAAAAGTTATCCTCATGGCTATTCCATTTTATAGCTTTAGAAATGTTAAACAATTGGATGATTCGATTATATAACTCGATGATCTAAAGAACACATATGAGTGTTCTGTATTGCAGAAAAAGTTCAATCGGATACATAATTTTTTGCACGTAATGAGAGGCAGCGCGCACTTCCACTCTCAAGGTGCGGGGATCAAATCCCGCATCAATGTGTGCCAAGGCCAATCAAGCCTTCTACTTCATTTCGCGTTGGTGTTTTGGTTAGATCTGTTTGAGAGGATGAAAGCCCTTGAAGATAAAAATGTGGTACGGCTGCAGGGAAATCAGAGCACTGACGAAATCCATCAATTATTCTATCTGAGGTTAGCCAGGAAAGGACTTCTAAACTGTAGAGCGCAGTATCTTTTATGGGGTTGATTTTTAAACGTCTGGATCCTCAACGCCTACGAAGCTTGTTCCTTTATACCTATTAAATCAGCTGGCCTAGTTTCTCCAGACACCTGAAAACTGTAATAGGAGTATTGAGTAATGACTGTAGACACCAATGGAGTTGCGGCGGTGGTGTAGTGAAAAAAGACGCAGTTTCACTCTCTTGGTACGGAATCAAATCCCGTATCAATGCCCACCAAGACCAATCAAACCTTCTACATCATTTAGGAGTCGGTACGACTTTCCTTCGAGAGGATAAGCGCTGACTAGTACAACGGCCGGCCCCAGCAACTCACTGTATGTGTTAAAGGCACTTCCCGCGACTACCTTGAATGGGTTCAAGAGCTGAATTATGAAATAAGAGGTGCTGAATAATACACGGAGAAGAAAAAATCCAAAAGAAGTCCTTGAAAATGGCAAAAATGAGGCCTCCTGGCATCTGGCCTTGTGCGAGATTGAAGTGTGAAAACGAACCTCTGTATCACTTCCCGTTGGATGGTATCACGAGGATTCTTGAGATGTTACCTGTTTCCCCGAGTGAACGTTTCCTTCGCTACTGGAATTTCTCCTTTATCTCATCCTATCGCACAATCGCAGACCCACGTGAGCGCCACGCTGGAAAATGCTTCGTCCAGTACTGGGTGGGGTCGCAGTTGATGGGCGGTGTCGCGACGCGAGACGACTCCACGGGGCAAGGTGGCAAATAGTGTGGAGCCATCCGCGCCGTGTGCCGAGAGGGTATGCCAGGGAATTGCGCCCAATACTTCGCCTGCCACACGATGACGAGCGGTCCTACCCTGGATGCCCCAGACATACGACTTCTACTGCACCACGGCCTCTCGGCCCACCGACTGCGCCTCGTCCACTGCGCTTGGTGTCGGTGCACCCCGTTTAACCCCAAGACGGACACTACGCATTAACCAACCAAACCTCTGATGTTTTAACTGGCACCTGACCAATCAATAAATGGTTATTGACACATGCACAACATATTGATTGACCCCCACAAGCAATATGTACCAAATACACTTAGATATATACTCGTACACAACACGAACACAACATACTATAACGGCATTTATGCCTACTTCACAAATAAGGTAAAACGCCTAACTTAAAGAAACCTACGGGATCGGTCCTCTCCTCACTAGGAGGCGCCGAGGGCTAACCAACCCTTCCGTCGTGCTTGGCGGCGTCGACCAGGGTTTCGTCGGCACGTCCGGGCGCTCACCAGCAGAGGACGGAAGTTACTGCTTCCTCCATGCCACATCCTCGCGACGTTGTTCCTCGATGGTCGACGACGGCTGCGCACCAGGGGCTGCTTGGGGAAGCAGCTGCGCAGGGATGTTTTCGGAAACGACGGGTGCGCTGGATGACACTGCGCACAAGACGGACAGTGGAGAGCGGCGTCGTAACCAACCGCTCGGAACGCAGGACGAGCAGAGACTAACGAAGAGGAATGATTTTGGGCCTGAAGCCGGCACGGTCCAGAACATTCCATGGTTACGATAGCTGCGCGATAGGACCCCAGCGCGTGAGTCCGCTTATCCCCTTTAGAGGGCAAGGCCTAGACGATGACAAATGCGCGTATATTTCACGCACGGCCTAACGGGGATAAAGAAGTCGTGCACGAGTCACGACAGGCGGGGTCGCAGTTGCTTCTCGCGGGCATAGCGCTGCGCAGGAGACCTCGTGGGGCCGCTCAAAAGGTACAGCCTCGACATTTGCACGCGGTCTATCGGCTGCGGCACGGTAAATGGCCGGTGCGGTTTCGCGGGAAGTGCTTTCAAATCGACACCTGTCACCACGATTCTGAATGGAACTAGAACGCGGCGCATCCTGACCAGGGATAGATTAACGCCAAAAACATTCTTCTCACCCGTTATCCACCTTATCCTTTATCTTACACCTCGATGATAGGCGAAGAAGAGTTGTTGAGAAACACATTGTTGCTTCCTGAGTGCTTCTCTTCTATGCCTTAAAACATCGAACAGTTAAAGGTTTCAGTAACCAAATAGTACCATTTTATAGAGCGGAAGAGATTCTAGGTTCTTCAGCTATCGTCAAGATGCATATGCACCTTGACGATAGCTGAAGAGAAGTTTATGAAACACAGAGAATGAAAGGAACGAACTTGTTGTTTAACTAATAGTTTGGATATTTAGTAGCAAAATGAGACTTCAAAAACACGACGCATAAAAATCTCTGCGGAAGATATGCGTTTTTCCAGCTAATACACGTGCTGCAGGGCGAGCGGCACACGCAAACTTTCCGTCTTATTGTTAGTGTAAGACACTCCCGTCCCTGTCAGAATGTTTTATCCGTACCTCGCACAGAGGATAGGGGTTCGCAGCTGATTGAGCACATTATTTCCTCGAAACCACGTATTCACTCTATGGCTTGTGTGATTTATTGCTTTAGCTGGACGCTCTTGGCCTCCTTCTCTGGAATCACGTAAGGAACCTTATTATTTCCTTCGATTGCCTGCACTGATTCCTCAGTCGTTTTCATTAACAGACAATGGCCTTAATATATGGTTCCTCTCAGATTTCGTAGATGCCTTCGCTTGACTGATTGATTAAATGGTGATTTTAAATCTTTCGAGCATCCAGTCCTGAGCACGTAATGTCTCTTGTGAACTGAATTTGGGAGAACAATGACACTGCTTATCTTTCACGTTGTTTTAAGCTTTTCTTCGCCTTAAGTTTTCGCGATTTCTCTATCTTTTATATTTTTACTTCGATGCCAGAGTGCGGAGGGTGTAACTGAGAGACCAAGCACTTGAAGGTAGACCGAAATGTAGCCACCCATGATGATGTCCACGAGAAGGATTCTCTTCGCCTTTATCTTGCATACGCCGCATAGTGCGCGCCCAATTTACAATAATATCGGCAACTCCGTGCTGCATACGCAATTCGCGTGGCGCGGTGACTAACGCGCACGAGACAGGTGCAGCCGCGTTCGTACTCCTCGATGCCGACGACAGAGTGTGGCTGCGTGTATCTGCGTCTCCGCCTATGCCACTCTGCCTCTTTGCTTGCGTCGTCTCTGCACCTGTCTCGTGGACGCTGGCTGCCTGTGAACGCAGCCACGACCTTTCGGCGCTAGTACAAACGAGGTCTAGGTTGGATAGTCCTCGCACACGAATGTGTGCCATTAGAACGGAAAATTAGTGACGTGGCGTCCGGTACGCGGCGTGAGCAACGTGTATGCAAATATGGGAGTCGTGTTACTTGGGTATCGAAGCGGTGACGGTGTCCACGTCTTGTTTCAGACAAAATTGCCTTGGGACCCAACCGATACGGCGCCCCCAGCTCGAACCCATTGCGTCGTGTGCCACGCATCCCACGGGAATAGCAATCTATACTCCTTCTTGCATCAGAAAGGGGTGAGAAAAAGGTCAGAAGAGGAAGAGAGGAGCGTCAGGGACGCAAACCGCGTGTTTGCAACCGATTCTATCAGTCGCTTATGAATGGGTATGGGAGATGTTTGGTCTGATGGCTGTGCAGCAACCTCAGCGCTTTGTGACTGATTGTACTGTCTCATTAAGGGTGCAACGGATCTGAACAATGTAGCAATATGGTGACCTCTGATTGAATGAACAACTTTAAGGCTATGCAATGTGCATGGCGCATCCCGAAATTTATGCCACGCAGTGTTTTCAGATATCAACATATAAAATACTGTGTGCTGAGTAATCTTCCAAAAAATCTGTTTGAAAGCATGAATTTGAACAGTAACGGAAATCCAGCAAATGCAATGATGCTACAGTAATCCATCCACAGAAACTCTGCGGACCACAGCACACATTTGGCGATATTTTTCCAGGGCTCACTGAAAAAATGGGGTTGGTGGAAGGATGTCAACATGAAATCACTTCATTTTAGTAAGAACTATATTGAAATGTAGTGTTTGACTTGCCCGTGACGATATTGAAAGGATTTGAAAACAGTCTGGATTGAAGCTCCAATTGCTTGTAGCTATCTTGTCAGATTTTCTCGAAGAGCACTTCAAAGGAGCCAAGGTGCTGCCCTTTTTCGAACGCAGGTTTTCAAAGAATTTCTTTAGCTGTATACACAGCTTCAGTTTTGGAATGAATTTCGAGATTTCGAAATCGTCAAAAGTTACTATGAAATCCCTTATCGCTTCTTGCCGAGCGGGTTTCCGACAGAGTTTCGCCCGTGTATAGTATGTTTCGGGTGTATATGTGCATCGTTTATTATAGAATGTTCACGTATTGCACACTTAGGTGTGTATTTTTACCTGGAACTGTGAGATTCCTCTTCAACAAAGCTAAAACAAAAATCC
Source organism: Trichostrongylus colubriformis (assembly GCA_963978905.1). Classification (NCBI taxonomy): domain Eukaryota; kingdom Metazoa; phylum Nematoda; class Chromadorea; order Rhabditida; family Trichostrongylidae; genus Trichostrongylus; species Trichostrongylus colubriformis. The sequence continues at coordinate 17,688,033 of OZ022259.1, read as the reverse complement.
TTTGCGAAATTAGCGCCGGACGCCCAAAGGGGTCCTCCATCTACACTGGCACCCTGTTTTTGCCTAAGCATCACTTGGGAGGACCCCTCACTCTATCATTCCTAGTTCAAGTTCATTCATTGCATAGACTGATTATCGTATGCGGTATTAAGAGAGCGACAACAGCGAAAATGAGTATCCGCAACCCAGGAAGTCGCTTTATAATGACTCCTCAAGTAGTTAGTGATCTCGGTGCTCATGTATTTGGAAACACTCAAAACCGTTCTAGAATGGTCATTATACTCAAGGTTCCATTCTTACCGAAGCCTCGCTTGAGGGGTAAGGGTTTTCACTAGACTAAGGCTCAGGCTGAAAACCGAGGCCAAATTGCGCCGGACGCCAACAACAGTAGAGTTGCCTTAACTAAACTTACCACATCGGTTCATATTATATACAAGTAATAGTTATCCATTTAATCCAGTAACAGTGGGTTATCGCAACGTGTGTATTCTAGATTACGAAGATTGCTTCGATTGAACTACAACGCACCGTGATCTTACTACTTTTTTATTGGGTGGTGAAACTGCTTAAACCACTTCATTATTCAACTTTTAGCAGCTCACGAAACCAAGAAGATGATGATCACGTAGGCAATAGCTGAAAAAGTCGCCGAATGTGTGGTGTGGTCCGCAGCGGATGGACCACTGTAGCACGATTGCATTTGCTGGATTTTCGTTCCTGTTGAATTTGATTAATAGGCTACTTAGCAATCGAGTAAACAAATTTGGACCATGTCAAGTTTACATTTTCGGGGGTACGGGTACGGGTACGGGTACATTACGTTTTTTCCCGGTTTCCAGCGCCCTTCGTTTCCAAGAGCCAAAACGCGCCATTGCCACTGATACCATTCCGGAGGCAGGTTTGAGGCATGAAAAATGATACTTCGGATCATAGCAGCCTTGTCCAAGCAGCAGGGGCTCTGTGACTTCCATGGACTGAAGAGCTAATCCTCAGGAAGCTTCCCACAAAAGACCTACCACGGAGCCTGGCTTCACTGTTTTGAGCGGACCTTGATATTGTAGGTACTCGGAAGCCCGACTGCGCCGAGTGAAAGCTCTATATTTTTATAAAGGTGAACATAGGGAGGCACAGCTTGTTCCTGCTGTTAGAGGAACATTCGGGAATATTTTGCCCCAATACTCTTATCTCTTTCGTTTCCCTATGTTTTGTATAATTGGCAGATGTGAGCCGCGGGCAAAATTACTTTTTTTTGGCACCCCCTGTATATCGAAAAAACAAGTCGTGATGATCAGATAAGTCCACAACTTCCTTGAGGCAGTAGAGCCTCACGTAGCTCTCCAGGTTGCACCTGCTTTCTCATCGCCACAATGCACCATTATGGTGCACACCCGCTCGAGCCCACGCTAACTGCGCCTTTTGGCTCACCTGACCAATGAGATGCTGAAGTTGGCGTTTTGAAGCACCTTAACACGTTCGTTAACCGATACCGACGATGTCGGCTAACGTTGTCCAGCAACCATTCATTTGTAGCACAAAGTCGGACAGTACTAACCGACAAAGCTGAAAGGCCGCCGTCAGACTTCGCAATTCTGCGATTCTGCGATTTCACGATGTTCCTATTTCGCACGCGAAGCTGTGGCAGTGCAATAGCTTGAGGTGTAGTATCGCTCGCGAATGTGCGACGCCGCAGAATCGCAAAATTTCAGGGTCGTAAAATCGCAAAATCGCGAAGTCTAACGGCTGCCGAAATTATCCGAACAAAACGAAGTTCGTTTTTTTCCTTTAACGATTGTTTTGAGGTTTTGGCATTCCAAATTTGACTTTGACTTTGTTTATAAGCTCTCGATTCTTATCTGTCAACCACCTAAGAACAACACAAAGTTGCACAAAAAATTATATCCATAAAATGCTAAAGAAATGGGACCGGAGGATAGCTCACGTTAGCGGCAGGATCGAGACTCTTTGAATAAACTCACCTTCCGTAACGACTCTTTTCGAGTTTCTAGTTCATTTTCTGGAGGATATCATGGAATTTTGATGTATTTCTATCACTCATAACAATTGATCGTTTTAATTCCTTATGAAGTTGGTTGCCTATTCCAAATTTACTCTTCCCGGATGCTTATTTACCGGTATTCAGGAAAAGCAAGACAGTGTCTCTCTGACGGGTCATGTCCGTTACTGCTGGCCCGTGTTCGCCACTTGAAAATGCACTTCATCCTCCAAGTATAAACGTTCTCGTGCTCAACGTATTAAGCCGCGTTTATACTCTGTGGTGCCGACGGCAGGACGTGGCTGTGCGTCTCTGCTTCTCCGCCTGTGCTACCCTCTCTTGTTTCCTGCGTCATCCGTGCACCCCCCCCCCCCCCGTGCTAGACTATGCTCGCTACCCTTGCCTGCCCAAAATATGGACGCGGCCTTAACACGGCTCTTTATTGGCGTACTTGGTCACGCTCCGCCTCCAGGCTGTGGTTCTGGGCACCGCTTGGAATCGTGACCAATCAAGGTTGAGAAGAGTGTCCCGTTTTCTGATTACTGGTCATTTCATTCCGTTCTTTCTCCACTGTGACACTGCATTACAGCTCAATTTTCAATTTGAATAATCGACTAGATAACTCTCGTGATGCCTCAAGTTGCCAGCAAACCAGCGAATAGACCCCTTGCTGGATGCAGCTTGAGATTTCTTTTTTGCTTACTAGCAAGAAGTGACATTGTCCACCTACCCCTTCCTCCATTGTTAGTGCGTCCCAGCCTACGAGTAAACAAGTAAATGAATAAGAGGTTGGTGTGCAGTCTTGTCAAAAATTAAGACTCACAACCCAAAATTACGAACACAACATTCATCACTGCATCGTAAGAAAACTCATTTCTTGCGTTCCTTCTCAAAGATACAAAAAATAGAAGCTTCAATATTGGCAGCCATATTTTCATTGTCATTAACATGCCTCAATTTCACGAATTTAAGAGCCTCATTCTGTTTTGAATGAAAACGTGTGGCTACACATGCAACGGATACTGGAACACACGCCATTGTTTTGCTGAAGTTTCCGACTTTGCCTTGCAATTCTTTTTGTATTTGGACACTGAATTTGATCGGTTAATTCCGAAAATCGTCCTAGGTAAGTCATTCGAGCAATTTGGCTTCCGAAGGGAGTTGTTTGATGAATCTAAAGAGGGAAGGACTTCTTTGCGAGTTCTTTTGTAAGGGTGTGCAAAAGAAAATCTTTCTAATAGCAAATTTTTTAAAAATTTACTTATTTTTATGATGTGTTATGGCATGGCACCCATGAACCTGGAGAAAGCGCCGTCGATGAATCGTATCTCCCGAACAATTCATCAGCACCAGGCCTGCTCCCTCCCTTCTCTCACTGGTTTTCAACGAATACGTGTTCTCGTGCCCCATGCAGCACAGGAAGGGTGTGGCAGTGACGAAGCCATCCACGTTCATTGCCGCACCTCCACAGCTACACGGCCATTCGCACCACGCGCACCTCCGCAGAGAGATCAGCTATGGTTGGTACTTGGAAATTCCATTTGATTTCGAAAAGAAACTCATTATTCTACGACAATCATGCTGGGGAATTAACCAAGTGAATTCGAAATCCCTCCAGTTCACATGCTTCACTTTCAGAGGTTCTATGGGATGGCGACTAGCATTAGTTAGGCTCGCTGCGGGATGCGCCATGTATGAGAATTTCATCGTATTATTAGTAATACAATTATCCGGTCCGTATAGTGGCTCGCCAGTACCAGTCTACGTTCTTGTAATCGTATTAAGGCAATCTTATTAAGATATGAAAAAATCCCATATCAGCTAATTTTTCCTTTTCATCCCATAGCTTCTTGAGCACTATCCACGCTGGTATCGTGGATAGATACCGCTTCCCACGGCTAATCGATGATTTCGGAGGTTTCTCTGTACGTGGTTTCGGTGTCAGCGAATCAACGAAAAGGCTATTGGCGTTGGCCGGCTTCGTAGTGGATCGCGCCATGCACAGGGTTTCCACCGATAATCCATCAGGTTAAGGGTACACTATTTCCGTGTTCCTCTTGGAATTGTGCACTGTGAACAAAGTATCAAATATCAACCTCGCATTGCAGTACATGTTCTGAGCGTTCGGTTGCAAAAGCTTGACACATTGTTCACAGTCCGCAATTCCAAGAGGACCAAGGGGTCAGTCTAGCCCTTGACTCTGTCTATATTTTGCGTTGTCATCCGCTCTCCTCTTCACAATATCGTGCCGAAGGAATCGTCCACAAAAATGAGTTTTTCTGCTACCCACATATTTACGCTGTATTTGCCTAATGTGGGCTGCAGGTAAAGTTTCACGCGAAAAAAGACGGATCCGGCTAAGATACAGCACCACAAAGTCTCGGCCGGGTGGGCGGGGCCTCCGAGCAGTACCCACCCTGTCGTCCGCCGGGTCGGAGATGCATTGTAGGAACAGGAAGTTCATAAACAGTCCCACTCTCCGTTCATAACCGCGGTGGATGGCGAGACACGGTTCTTACTCGGGGGCTCCGCAAATCCGACCGAGAATTTGGAGAGCTGTATCTCAGCCAAATCCTCACTTTTTCGCGTGAAACTTTGCATGCGGCTCTTATTATGCAATATAACATAGTAATTATATGGGTAACAGAGAAACTCATTTTTTCATAGACGATTCCTTCGAGCACTTATGTAAAATATATGTCCCGCCTTGTTTCCTATGTGCGGGGTGCTGCTTTCTGTTCCTTCAAGTTTTTAAGCGAAAGTTTGATCAAAGATTAGTTTTGGGTCTGAACTAGTTAGTTAGCCTTATCAAATTTTCCCTTTACACTTTGGACCCTCAGCCTGAGAAATTCCGTTGATCATTGCCTATCTCAACGATTACGACCCTTCCCCCTTCCCCCCTCCCCTCCCAGCCAACCAAATACGACCCTCCTCCCTATCGGGGATTCCTCGAGGGAGGCATGCTCTGGCCATCAGGGCACTTCGAGGTGTCGAGGAAAATAGATTCCAATATTTATGCAGGTACGACCCCGTATCCTGTCCCGTCAAATACGGCTCTCTCTCTAACTCTCTCTCTCTCTTTCTCTTTCTCTCTCTCTCTCTCTCTCTCTCTCTCTCTCGAGGAACCCTCGATTTCCGGTGTACCCTGTTCACCATTCAACGATACCACTGCTCCCTTTCCCTACTAATGAATACGGAGGAAGGATAATGTTGATTGTCCGGCTCCGCCCGAAGGCTCGTGCAGAACGGCAACCTCTTTTTTGTTTTCCTGCTCCTGCATGTCTTCTTAATTTACGTTTACTTCATCAAATTCGTAAGCATTTTTAAATTTAGCCAGTGAGACGCAGGTGCGTTCCTACTAATCCATGCTCGCTTGAGCAGCCTCAATGAATTCAGCTGTGGATTGCTTGCCGTAACTCTCCCCAGGAGAGCTCATTTAGCCGTCTTATGCTCGGCGCGAGACGGAATACATTCATTCATGACCATTTTTCCCTAGATGTATGGAAGCTCGTGCCTCTCCGTGTCTTTGCGCTCGGTTTTTCCGTCTTCTCCTGGGTTTTTTACATGGGAAATACTGATCTTTACTTGAATATATCGAAATACGACCACTGGGAACCCTGTTTTGATGTGACAGCAACGGACGGGCTCTTTTGAGGGAGAAAACACGAGCTTCCAGCGGTGCATTACTCGCAGGATGTCTCGTGTCAGTCCGATTTGAGCGCACGTCTCCGGAGATTTTCATATTCAATTTGTTTTGTTCCCCCCAGCTCTTCGTTTCCTGCTACAGCCGTCGTCAACGCTTGTCTCATCGCCGCCGCTGCCTCTTCTTTTTCTACTCTAGTATTTCCGATAATGGTTTTTTCTGTCAAATTCAAAAAAAAAATTTATGGAACCAGTTGGTCATTGGAAAACGTTCGGCTGAAATGTACGGAGTGTGAAGGAAAAATGTGCATGTATATTTATTTATTTATTTATTTACTTACTTATTCATTTATTAATTTATTTATCTATTTATTTATTCATTTATTTATATATAACGCACTGAGTGGTTCAACTGTTATCATAATGATCTCTTCTTACTCAAACTCGTCGCTATATTTGCTAAATTTCCAAGGGGTTAGGAAGGGGCTGGCAGTTTTGACCGCAGTGTTTCCACATTTGAGAAAGCGCTCACGGATGGAAACTGTTTTGGATCACTTTGATGCTTTTGATTTTTGATTTCAACTTTTAATTTTTGAGCATGAAGTGCGGGTTCGAGTTCCGTAGAGACCGAAGCCCTTGTCCATAATTCAACATACTTGTAACAGCTCTTTTTGAAGAATTTTTCCCTTTCCGTTGCAAAAAGATAATCAATAAACAGGAACAGGAATGTAACATCTAAATGCATTTTCTGCCGCAGAGCATTTGTTTCCTTACGTTCTTACGCCTCTAGCTGCTTTTTATTTTTCTATTACTTCAAAGTTGTACTAACGATATCACGCTTTCCAATTGGTTGTTACTAACAGTTATCGTTATGCTCATTGCACTGGTCTGGTCATGCGGACCCTCGCCTCTAGCTGCCTCGTTTTTCTTTTATTTTTACTGTTCGGCACTGTAAATGAGCCTATACTACAATATAAGCAGCGTGTTTCTGGGTGAGGCGTATACTTACTAACTAAGGGGATACTCATCCCCCTTCTGAACATACCCTTCGCTCCTGACGTCCACGAGTCTGAGTATCCAGCTTTTACCTGGTCTGTCTGTTCCACGAGGGCTGTCGGTATACTCGTGTTTCGGAGTTCAGACAAACTCCCATGACCCCCTATGGCGGCGTAAGGGCACCGTTGCCGACTGGTGCAGGTATAGGACTTGGATCCTACTCGTGATTGCGTCTGGTTCGAAAGGAGGACCTGTTTCCCATCGAGCATAATTCTCATGTTTTTTCGGTTTTTGAGTTCTGCTCTGATCCGACGGTTAAACGACTAGAGACTATGTACTTCTTTTTTATATACTATCGCCTTTAACTGCGCAGAAATTGGGCGTCGGTCTTCCTGACCAACCTTACTTTTTTGCTTGGTTTATCTTTCTTTTTCCTGTTCTCTGGCGCGCCTTCTGGCGCATATAAATAAATAAATAAATAAATAATTGCGTAAATAAAATTGGCTTTTTTATCGTGGCATCAGATGATTGCCAAAAAAGGATCATAGAGTCCAAATTGGACTTTTTAAAAGAGTGTGTGTTTGTCGTTGGCTCTGCCATTACTTTTGTAACAAATTTCATTTTTCGTGTTATTCTAATTCCCTAATTAGTATGTATGATTCAAAGAATCGCAAAAAAAAAGAAAGGTGAAGAAAAGCCTCAAAGCGTTGGAGACGCTTTCTCGGGTAACTTGACGTCCGGTGCAGTACCTCGGGTGTGTACCCTTATGTCAGGATTGTCGCACAACGATGAGCGGCGTGCGACGCAGTGTGTGCTAGCTATACGCGTCGCGGTTGTTGGGTCTTAGAACGATTACACGGTAATGCTAGGGGCGCGATACGCAGTTGACTTGTAATCGCTCCGGGACCCAACAACCTGGCTCCTTTGGCTCGTCCGCCGTGCATCGCGTGGGACATTCCGCGGTGCGACAATCCTGACATAAGGGTACACACCCCAGTACCTCAGTAGCGTTGCTTGCAGTTAGGACCCTAAATTTTGCCCTTTCTCTTCTTTTTATCTTACATAATTCAATTTTGAATCTTCTAAATTCTCCTAACTTCCGAAACCACTCATTCAAAGACTTTCCGTGTTTTTTACTAAACAATGGTTATTCCAGTGTGCATTCTCATGGCGCCAATGTGACTTGCACATAAATTTCCGTTTCGCTTCTGAAAATCACATCTATTTTCAATTTGTAAAGTTCACATCTTTTTTTTCAGAAAATTGCTGTGGAACTGAGTGGAAGCTGAAGCGTAGGCACCATACGAGTAGATGGCCATGTCATCAACGACAACTCGTTTGTTGGGTCAGTTTTTCAAAAAATTTCGTCATGATTTTTTCATGAAATCTATATAAAGTCTATAAAAGCTCTGTAAAGTCAATATGCCTAAGGCATGCATTACGCCGAGGAAATATATCCACGTCAGTGCACCCATACTCCTCTGGATGGCTTGCGATATGGCTCCCCCACTCCCTTGAAATTAATCAATCTCTTGAGGAGATTTTCTAATGTATTAGTTCTTTGTACGACTCCATCCCCTAGGAAAGACAGTTAAGCGCGAGTAGAGAGAAGGAGGATCTCTGAAAATATAAATAATATAAAATAATGCTTTTTATGGCTGCGGCTCACTCCTTCTGTTACCCAGGCTGCATTCACATTGTGGGAGACTGTGATTCTCACAACGATATGATTGTGTGTGTCGTCGTGCTGACTCCTTCTTCAGTGTGCTATTTTCTTTCCGCAACGCACTGCTTGGAGTTGTATAAGCAACGTTGCAAAGTGAAAATAGCACATTTAAATCAGAGGGCGTACGACAACATCAGTGATCGTACAAGCTATGACCTGAGCCTAATTTAGATGGGTGTGTGCCATTAGGACAGAAAATTCGCGTGGCTGCGTTTGGCGAGCGACGCTTTGGTGCGAGATAGAGGCGTCGTACTAGTTGGGTTTTGAAGCGATTATGCCTGAAATAAGGCACGTAGGGCACCGTAATCGCTTTAGGACCCTTCAATACGGTGCGCATAGTTCGCATCATCGCGTCGCATATCGACGCCGCAACGCGAATTTTCTGTCCGATTGGCACACACCCTCGAACAGCCTTTCTTCTCTCCTCAATATTACTTCTATTGAAGAATGAGACCACTTCCTCTCACGAAACTGCAGAACCCATCTAGGAGTCTTCCACCAACGTTTCACCCATATCGCTGTTTTTCATTGAAGGCTGTTATTGTGGCTTTTCAAAGAAGTAGCTGTTGCTGTTTTCTTTTATTCAAATCCACGAGGCGCATTTAATTTGTTTACACCATGGCATTCAATTGTAATACTTGTCTAGGCATCCTTATGGCAGGGGGTACAGAGAAGAATAATTTTTTGTAAACGAAAATCACAACTCTATTCAGAGCTGGGCGATCATGCTTGGAATTGCCTATTTCCGGAATGTATTTATAATCCTGTAATGGGTGGTTGTACGTGAGTAAATGCAGCTTCTGCATCAGCATATAGCTCCGAGTGGCAAATTCAGTCTTTTACTTGTGCACATATGGCTATGATGAGTTCTCACTCAGACCCCTCAACTGGGTCTGCGTCAGGACCCTTGAATTGGTTACCACACCGTGAGCGAGAATTGTTTTGCTGGTCCCGCTGTGATTTATCCTGTGATGTTGCGCACTTGGAAGATCAGATCAGTTACAGCGCAGTTACCGTGTTCGGCGCCCTGTTAATTTCACGCTATGTGCCGTTCTGACTCGAAGATCTCCCATTTTATAGGCAATTCTGATTAAAAGTCCTGAAAAATGGCCATATGCATGAGTGCCTCGGTGTTGGAATCAGTCAGTCAAGTAGACAATTATAAAAGGAGCACGAACTTGTAGTGATGCATCAAAATTCTATTTTCGGTTGGTCCCTTCGTAGTTCTTCGGTGGTCTTTAAAAGTGAACTGTATTATAAAATCCCGTTTAAGAATTCCTCATTTCTAATTCAGTTGCTACATTCCATATGATTGCTGTGTCATTTTTTGATCATTTATTTCTTTATTAATTTAATATTTGTTATGTAGCAAATGAAATTTTTGTGGTAAAAACGTCATTACTCATGGAATGACACAATATTAATCAAACTCAAAAAATGCGGAAATCTACTGTTTGAACTTTTCTGCATTTCTCGAGTTCGATTATTATTGTGTCAGTCCATAAGTTGACCTTTTCCAGCTAAAATCCTATTTGCTACATACCTTATGATGACTGTGTCATCTTTTCATGATTTATTCATTTATTTATTTAATAAACCAAAACTGGTGCTCACAAGAGGGATTCGGAATTCCTGGGAATAAAAATCATGAATAAATGAAAGATATCGGAAGAGATAATTAACAAAAATGAAGTGATAATCAGAATTAGGAAACAAGTCAGTCACACTTTATTGGCGGCAGATTGATATTATCATATTTTATCACGCGCTGTATGTGAGCAAATGTACTTACCTATTCATGTACTTTGTACATATTATGTACTTGATTATTTATTTACTTTTGTTTGTACTTTATATATTTCATTAGTGTTGCCTTGACTGCTCTTTTGATCTATTACTGTGATGTTTTTATCGGGTGTGTGCAGATATGACAGCGAATCGCGTTGCCGTCTGCGGCGAGAGGCGCGCGGGTGCGAGTGCCAGTGACAGGGCATGGAAGCCTTCAAGCAAGGCAGTGTGGCATGAGTGGAAGCGCAGACATGACGCAGTCACGCTCGGTCGGCTCCCAAGGGCAATCGATACTGCGAGTCGTACTGGTGGCGCCGCGAGTGAAACGCAGCCAAGCGATTCGCTGTCATATCTGCACACGCCCGTTTTTATCAATACATTATATGAGAAAAGTCGACACCTTTGAAGACTCCTTGATGGGAGCTAGTTTACCCGGTATGTGACGGCGTGCGGCAGTTACCTTATCGTACACCTATACTCATGGATTACGCAGTGAACCACGCTCCGTATTGGCTTAGGAGATCTTCAATGATGGTTTTTCGCAGGAACAAACCTACTAGAAATATGAAGATGAGGGGCTAAGTGTGCCGCCCTGAAAAGAGGCCAAAAACTTGAGAAATGACCCATCACATTGATTCTCGTCGCCTACGATTTTTCGTGTCGTCTGCGTCACTGGAGGGATGGCGTAACGGCAAAGCCAATATATGGCCATCACAGTGCCTACCACTCCGCTACTCAATCGGACAGCAGGTACATACTAAAAAGCTCATGGTACGTCTTTCAATGCAAGTTGCTCCACGGATTATCTCCAGGGACCTTTGAATTTCAAGCGTTTATTCACAGAAAACATGACTTCCCACTCTTGATTACTCTGATCACCCTTCTCGTGGCTTGGAGGTTTTTCGGAAAATCTAGCTCTCTGGTAAAAATATCAGGGAAAAAAATGGAACTTAAAGGCAGCGATAGGTGAAATTTGGACGAACAGTGAAAAGTGTAGTGGATATGGAAGTCGAGGTGCTTAGTAATACTGGTGAAGAAAAAGTGGAAGGAAGTGGCCAAAGGCCAAGAAGTAAGACCCTCTCCCCACTGTTGATTCTAGATAAGGACGACCTTTCCGTCAAGAGGCAGTAGTTCGAACGAAATTTCCATCGGCATGTTGCCGAGTAAACACAAGGAAATGTTTGCAAATACGACAGCATCTATTTTTTCGAGTGAGCTTAAAGCTAAAACTAAGAAAGCGCGCTACAGTACCTTCAACCCTGCCTATCTTCGGCTGCTCTCATTGCAGCCAACCAGGAATCACGTCGCCTGGAGGCGGGTCATGCAGCTCAGGGACGCGCTTTTCTGCTGGGATTCTACCATAAATAGGCTTCTTAGGCCATGGTATCCATGTGAGTAACTTATCTCTAACGCTGTCTTTAGGAAGACATTATAAGAGAAGCTCTGCTGCAATCTAATTAGGCAAATCGTCCGAGCTGCCGTCCATATTGGGGCGGCTGTACTTTGACGAAAATTTGAGCTTTAAGCATTTTCAAACTATAGAGCGAGGCCCACAGCTCGACTTGCAATTCAGGAGTGGGGTACAATATTCGCCTGTGGGACGCCTCAATATGCAGCGACGCGAAATCTCAGTCACTGCGTCGGTTCCGTCAACCGCAAGTGGCTTTCTGACTTAAAGACAGCATTAAGAGTAATGTGGTTATCGAGAGGTCTCTAAAAAGTCACTTACATGAAAACTATATGTCTAGGAAGGTTATCTGTGACGAAACCTCAATGAAGGGCGCTTCCAAGCTGTAGAAACGGCGCAACGGATAAGAGCTGACGCCTTGGATGATGGACTTCGCCTCCGAGCAACGTGATTCCCAATTGGCTGGGGTGGGAGTGGTCAAGAAGATGCGACGGGGTTCAAGATATCGCGGCTCGCTTTCTCAGTTTCAGCTTGAAGTTCAATGAAATCAAATGCTGTCGCATTTCCGTACTTCCCTTCGTGTTTGCGTCTCGGCAACGCTAATGGAAAATTCGTCCGGTTTACACGCATCTTGACAGCAAGGTCGTCCTCGTCGAGAATCATCGTGGGAAGGGGGTCCTATTTTTCGAGATTTTGCCACTTCTATCCGTTTTTTCTCCACTGTCCTGTTACTAGACACTTCTGCTTTCATATTCACTACTTTTCTTTTTCGCCTTTCGCCTGAATTCCCCCTAATGCTGTCTTTACCAGCTTTCACACTACCATGCCGTTCAGCCATAGACTTAAAGGCATTAGAAGGAGCACAAAGAGAGTAAACAAAACTGAGAACGATGTTCTTCGCAAGAGCAAATGCCAGTTGTGAAGTGTAGTCTGTGACGAAACTTGCGTTGAAAAGCGGGCCTTGAAAGTCTTCATTGTGATCTGTTGGCGCCTCACTTCGAGCTGTAACCCTTTACTGGCCGAGCTGCTGCGAGGGCGGGATAACGTTCGCAGCCGACTGGCATAGCGCTCACGCCTGCATCCCCACCACAGCAGCTAGTGATGCAGGAGGGATGATAGGGAACAGTTGGTAAGGGGTCCTATTTCTCACCCTTTTGGCCGTTTGATGCAGATCTTCCTCTGCTACTTAGCGCCTCGACTTCGATCTTTTTTTATCGGCCAAAAATACCCTTACCCGGTCTTTAAAGTTTCCTTACTTTTGTTTATTAATTATCCATACCTATGCACGGATCATTCTTGGATGAGTGTTCATTTGAAGTGTGGGAGCGACTGGATCTATCCTTCAAACGTGTTCTAGGCAAGCGGACCATCTCGGCTTAAAGAAATCCACCGAAATTCCATGATTCGAATTTTTTCTAAAATCCCTGTATCATACAGTACATTAACAGAAATACGAAAGGAACCAAGAAATTCTTTTTATTCCAGAGCGGAAATCGAAAAAGTGGAAAGAGAGAAACCCACGTGAATTCCTGTAACATTTTCGTCGCACATTTGAACATCCATCGATGGTCAGAGCGCGGTTCAAATTCTCCAGCCCAATGTTGCTTTACTTCTCGCTTTGTGTTCGTAGCCACGTTACTGTTGCCACTTCTCTTTTCACTCTCTAGCATCCACCAAACCCACTCGGACGCTCCACCCCGTCGTCCGCCACTTTGTGGAGCTCCATCTCAATTGGATTATTGTATGTGCTCATGACGCCTTGCATGCGGCCCCTAATAAGCAAACACAACATAAATATTTGGGTAAAAGAATATTCTCACTGTTGATTCCTTTAAAGGGTTTCCAGTTCGAAAAAAGCGAAACTATGCCAGTTCATTTTCAAATTGTTCACCATCGTGTATGCGGTTACATGGCTCACTTTTGTCAATGGAAGTGAACTGGCCCAGGTGCTAGGTCCCGCACAAGTAGTCTTTTTGCTCACTGGGGACATCCATTCAGATTGCCTAATGCGTCTACCATAACCATCCACTGGACTCAATTTCCTTTCATCTTACATGATTATCGACTGCAAATGGCTCTCGTGCAATCGAATTTAGACGAGAAATCATTGAGCTGAAGGGGCTGTACACTAATAATGTGTGGGAGGCAGCATAAGGGACGAAAAAGCGGTCCAAGTTTGCTATTAGCAGGAGTCCTCCTATCTCTCTTCCTTCAGTTGTGAAAAAGAGATTTTCATTTGGAGGCCCCGTCCTGTCGTCCACCACCTTTGGAATCGCTGCCGGATTCTGCTATTTTCGCGTAGAACTTTGCATGCGACCCTTATCGAGCAAAGCAACATAAATATATGGGTAACATAGAAACACATTTTTCTGTGCGCGATTCCTCAAATTATGCTGGAATGTGAATTCAGATGAGTGGGCTTGTCCTTGAGTGAGCGATGCTATTGGTGTCCCCAGTCACCTACGGTTTTTCAAGGAATTGAGCGGTGTACATTTTTTCTTATTCATCAAAAAGATTAAATTTGAATGGAAAAAAATGAAATGAAGACGTGGTACTAATTATGAATCAATCTTTGGGTCACATACTTATTCAGCTCCCGTTACAACCTGGCTTTTTGGCAGTCTGGCATTCATGCACAGAGGATGCTGACTAGGGGATGCTGTTTGCGATGTTTCCTTTTGACTTGGGTGATACTCTTCCAAACGGCTTGTATACGGCGGTTTGGAAGAATCCGTTAGCCCGCCGTCACACTCCGCGATTTTGCGATTCTGCGGTATTTTGCGGTGTCGCGGCACTGCACAATCTCAAGGTCATAGTACCGTGGCGGAGTTCGACGTCGCAGAACCGCAGAATTGCGAAGCCTGACAGCGGCTTTATCATTTCATAAGGAAGAAGCATAATCTATTCTATCACCTGCAGCTTTACAACGATTCCGCAAAGACATTACGGCGCAGTTCTGGTCCCTAGCATAGGTAAACGGTAAACGAAGGTAAACGAAACAAATAAAGGATAAGGTTTGAAGAATAAAGTTTTTTGCCATTAATCAGTCCCTTCTTGGGATGCGCCGCACATTCTAGTTCCATTCAGAATCGTGGTGGCCGGTGAATGTGATGCGGCCTATACAATGACTTGCGGTGGCCAGCCGATGTAGAAGTCAATGCGTCTATCCTCCCAGACGAGTCTGGTTCCAAATTACCGACCCCCGAGGGATGGAAGGCTTGGTTGGCCTGGGCGGGCTTTGATGCGGGATTTGATCCCCGCACCATGTGAGTGGAGTTTGCGCCACCTGTCACTACACCACCACCGCCCAGAAAAGAATGCCAACAAAATGCTTTTTTTCCTTTTTCCAAAAGTATCCTTTAATAAGCTGTGACATCAGTTGTTTTTTTTTTGAAATTCATCAGGACTTCCAGGAGCATCCTTTTCAGTCTGAGTTAGCAGTTTTTGTACTTTTGTAATTTTGCTCTTTTTTGTTGCGCAAAGTTTTTTGCTAGATAAAAAACCGTAAACAGTAGACGCGTTTCAACAATTCAATGACGGACTGGTGCAGAAATCCTTGTTGTTTCTTGAACTGCCCACACAAACATAACAGTGAGGATATATGGGACCGAGAAGTCATTCGGCCACATCAGTTCCATTTCCAAGAGATATTTGATACTGCATAGCTCAAAAGAATCGTCCACACAAAAAAAGAATTCCTCTGTTATCCGTATATTCATGTTGTATTTGCCGAATAAAATCCACATGCAAAGTTCACGCCAATAAGTGAGAATCCGGCTATTATACAGCTCCTCAAAGTGGTGGGCGAGGGTATGGGGGCTCAGGGTAAATGCCCCCCATCGTCCGCGGCTATCGGAGACGTATAGTAGGAATGGAAAGTTTCCTAAACGACCGTCTCTGACCGCAGCGGACGTCGACCATCTTTTTGAGGAGCTGTATTTTGGCCCGATCCTCACCTTTCGCATGAATCCCTGCATACGGGCCTTATTAAGCAAGAACAACATAAATACATGGGTAGCAAAAAAATCATTTTTTCGTGTACGATTCGTTTGATTCTGTAGGAAACCAGTGAGCAGAAATCAGTAATTGTCGATTCATATCGTTGCCAAAGCTGTTGCCATCAATTACTTTTAGTTACATATTTTGCGAGGCTGAAGACTGAGTTCCCGGCGTTCGCTTTTCGATAAGAGAACTCAATATTTCACGGCATTTATGCAGGGGAATGAAGTAACTGTGTGCTCTCCATTATTGCTAACCACCTGCTCTCAACTCTCTACCACAATGCGACAATGTCATTTGACAGCTGGCCTGGACTTGAAAAAGCTGTTTTGCCTGCTTTCAAAATGCTTGCCACTTCGAAAAATAATCTTTTTTGAAACGCCAGCGAGCGGCCATGGTGATGATCCACTACGCGAAGTTCGAGACTTGCTACGGATTCTGCTACACCTCCTACTCATGCATGCACTGACTTCTGTGGTTTGAGGTTGCCCGTTGTCGTTCAGAAGGATTCCGGCCTTGAGAAACGATGTGGTAGAGCGCGACGGTTGTTTTTCTCCTTTGGTGGACGAGAGGGTTTCCACGAAATCTAAATTCCTCAGTTCAGAACGTAGAGAATTAGTACACTGGGACTTACTACCTAGTGTGCTATACAAACAAAAACCAAGAATCTTGGTGAGTTCACACAAAACCTGATATCTATAAAGTTCAAATCAGTAAGTTTTAATAAAAAATTTGGTAAAATAAAAACAATTTGGTTTCAATAAACAATAATAACGGGAGTGGATTTTGGAGTTTATGCTGCGTTGGGTGGTTACATGTTTCAATGGGCGTGTAACTACTTAGTGTGGTGTAGATATGCCAAGGTTTATTCTCATCAACAGATTGATTTGTTTTTCTCTCTTCCCTTACTGATAAGCACAGAGGGAGAATATTCCTTTCTGTTTGGTTTCCGTCTAAGGGCCCATGCGAAACGGAAACCAAATTAACTCTTTGTTAAAAACAAGTAAATAATCGTGAAGTGGTCAGAGCAAGTAGTTATCTATTTGAACAATCACTCAATTCGAAACAGACACAATTGAAAAGTGAATGTTTGAATATAAACCTTCATTGTATTAAAAAAAACCTTCGCAACTAATTCATTTTGCTACCTACTCGACGTGCTACGGTGAATTAATCAAGGTCTCCAGGCAGACAAACTTGGAAGAGCTCTACGGAGGGATTCTCGAGCCCGAAGTTGCATTCAATCTATATACATCCTCAATGTTTTTGAATACGAACTATTGCTCATTGGCTCACTGCTATGTTCAGCTGCACAGTATCGACTCTTTATTTCAGATGGAATTGCGTAGATGAACAGCTTTTCGATTCCTTCTATCTTCCCCTCATCGTTTGCGTGCGCAGCTCGTAAGATAACATAGGATTTCGTTTTGTCTACTGTCTTACGACTACAGGTTCATCTCGCATGAAAAAAGTGAAAAATCTCAAAATCACAAACAGCTCCACTGAGTTATTCGGTTACTCGAGAACAGCATTTGAACTTCAAAAATTTCTGGTGGTTTCGGTTTACTACACTTTATCCTTCATTTTGTTAGACGTAATGTCTTAAGGCCACATGGTGAGGTGTTTATACAATGGGGCAACAGTGGTCATTGTGGGCTGAGATGGTGTAGTGGCAAGTGACACTATTTCCGCCCACGTGGTACGCGGATCAGATCCCAGACCAGTTCTCGCTTGAACCAAGACAAACCTGTGGGGTTGGTCTACTGAATCCTGTAGACCGGGTCTATGAATCATTTTACAAGCCAAACCATCGGCGAATGCAATCTTGTGTGAGAGGGGCTCCGGAAAATGGCCTGTCCCAGAAAGTATTAATTGAAGCGGGAATTTCGATCAAACGAATTCCTTTATTTATCATTATGTTGGCCCTCTAACTTCTTACATTCGAAATCTTTCTCTTCTCGCATCAGTTTTCATCATTTTTTGAGAGTTGTGGAAAGTTGCGATGGCTGATTTGAGAAATTCTGTTGGCTAATGAGCTCTTCTCGATCATTTCTGCTTTTGATATCTGTCACCTTATTTTACCCCAAATATTGTAACAGGGATGCTGAATGGGCAAATTTACGGACATGGTTGGGGTATTGAAATCGCGGTTGTGCTTTCTGAGCGCACTGTTCACCCGTTGCACTACTGAGACGCCATGAGAAACAATAGCCAGAGAATTTTCCATCAGAACTTCAAATAAATGATATTTTCGAGTTTTCAGGATTATTTCTTCCATCTCTACTGAGATGCCTCTTTCTGCTCCTATAAATAGGCGAATAATTCAAATTAATAGTAGATAAAAATAAACACATACTTTCACAGAGTAAATTGATGTTTGCGTACTATGTATTTTAGTTATTATGCCGCTGTGGTCATTTCCATGAACTAGTTGTTTGTTCATTTGTTGCTTGAGCTATGTTCAGGCCATGAAGCATGACTAACTCTCGTGAACAATAATGCCAATACTAGACAGTAGAAAATTTGCAGAAGTTTAGCCTTTCTTTTTCCTTTTCGCCCCTATCTTTTCAAGTGGCACGTTAACCTTATTTTCTTGAAAGAATGTTTGCTATTTATAATTCCTTTTGTATCCCCACATAAGTTTCTAGAAACATCCGGGAAATTTTTAAAAAAATGTGATATCAGCATGTATACCGCTATCCAAACGGATATGTAGTCCTTCAACTGTCGTATTTCTGCCGATCTGCTGTTTTCGAGCACCCTTCCCCCTCATGCACTGACCACGCATTCGCCACACTACGTTCCCCTCATTCGCACTGAAGCCCTGACGGGACTCGCGAAAGGGAAGCAACCGAAAGCCATCTCAGAAAATCTTTATTTTTCGCACGCGTAGAAATTGAGACATTATTGGTACTCTATAAAATACTAGTAGTACAAGGTACCCTCTTTATGCACCCGGTCCACATAAGTTCCTAGAAGCTTCCTGACAATTTTAAGGCAGAAAGCAAAGAATTTTGCACCACCTACATTAAGAGGGTATGCCTCTCCAGTGGATATTCCTTTGTAATCATTCTTCTGGCCATCCGCTATTTTCAAGGCCCCCCACTGACCACGCATTCTTGCCCATTTATCATGACAGCTCTGCCATTTCTTCACCAGTCTTCTCGCTTTAGCAGTTCCCCGGCGACTCATTGCCATTGTCTTATCCCCGTCCAAGAATGATTATTCATTCTTGTGCTTTGAAGCGAATTTGTTTTCGTTCAAGGGTCCGCAGCTATCGCCGCTATGCCGTTCAAATCTCAGTTTCGCTAGCCCTGTAGTCCCAGCCCCGGAAAATGTCCGACGACCACAGCCCGGGAATTGCTTCCTCCCCTCCCCCTTAATCGGCCGCTTCCACATTCCAATTTCATGTCAATGATCTTTCATGCGACGGCGAGGCTGCTTTCTCACATTCTCCCATTTTGAATATCAACTTACCCGCCTATTAATTTTCATGCTCCGCCATCGCCATCCACTCCCGTCCCATAATTACTTGCTCATTTTCCGCTCGTCAAACGCAATACACCGACCATTTATCTCCCAGTTTCACGAAATTTTTATAGCAATTTTTTGAACAATAATAATTAAACCATGAAACTATAAAGGCTCTTGTGTCGGAAATCGGTAAAACTTTTTTCTAAATGACTTTAATTAATGACGTCTTCAAAGAGCACGAGTAGCCTTGAGTAAATCAATATCTGCCAGCTCCCTTCATTGTTCCTCATTTCTAGTCGGACATACGAGTAAATTGCATTTGCATATTAAACGTCCTAGATTCTTAATCACTATCACTAACTATGAGGAGATCATACATTCCTTATTACTCGATTTTTTCGGGTGCACCATGTACTCTGCTTCCACTAGAAATCGTAGTGCTGATTGAGTGACCCATTCTTACATATAATGGCGTGTGGGAACCAGTTGTTGCACAAGCTATTCTATTTAACCTCCTAGATCCTTCGAGAAATTTCTTGATATAGGTGGCTCGGACTGTCTGGAGAAAAATTGATCTATGACCGCCTTCTGAATGAGTCTGTTACACTATCACCAGTTTCCACTTCAGTTTCTTATAGTAAAAGCTTTACACCCTCAAACTGCTCCCAAATCTTCCGAAGTTTCAGCTGGAATCTTCTTCTGTTCTGACCTATACGGAGGGAGCGTACAGCGTGGTAGCTGTAGATACTGAACTGCATGGGCGAGACCATATTTCAGTCAGATTAAAGACACCGACAGGTAGCAATTTTGTCCCACGGTAAGAAATACCGTAACGTTTGCAGTTGATTGGGTTGCAAACATTACACACACGACACCTTGCTAATAGGACGATTGTGAATTTCATGGATTTTTTTTTACCACGAACACATTTTTCTTACCTTTATGCTTATTCTCCCTTGATTGTTTCACATCATCATGAATGAGTGAAATACTTCCTACGAGGCAACAAATGACATATTCCAATCAAGTAACTCGGAAAGGTGATGTTGCAGTTTGAAGAGATGCGCGGGAGTTGCGAATACAGACCACAACGTCGCGTCTTTGAATCCGGGTTACTCTACCAATTATCGTTTTCAATCTTCAATATTCGTCTCAAAACGATCATTTCTTCCAATATTCTTTTTTCTTCCGAACTCTCCCGGTGCTTTCAAATTGCCTTTCTAGAAGTTCGTGATCGGTAATTTGATAGCGCTTTCATCTAGAGCTGGAAGGCATTATACAGGGGGTGCCAAAAAAATGATTTTGTCTCCTCCTTTCTCAACCCTACTTTAGTCGAACTTGAGCAAATTCGGACGGGCTATTTTCATCACTAAAGTCAAGGGCAGACCTCACTCTATCACTATACTCCGTAACAGACTTCTGCACGAGCAGGAACGAGAGCTTGTTCCTAGTGAACCAGATGTGTCACCTCAGCTGGTCAAAATCCGAAACTTCGTCGCCGTAGTTCACAACCTTACTAAGGTCCGTTCACTCTGGGTACCTGAGAGATTCATGTTGGGTGGTGTTCTTCAATATTCCGTTTTTACCGGGTTCTCAACGCCTTTCATTTCCAAGAGCCAGGACGCATGCAATTACCACTAAAATCCCTCCGGGGCAGGTATGAGGCCTGAAAAATGATACTTCGGATCATAGCGACGTTGTCCGAGCAGCAAATGTTCTGTGACATCCATGAACCGAAGGGCCAATCCTTAGAAAGCTTTCCACAAAACAACTACCACGGAACCTGGCCCCACAATTTCAGCGGACCTTGATCGCGTACGGGCTCTGAAGCCCGACTGCGCCGACTGAAGGCTCCGTACTTCGATGAAGGTGAAAGCAGTGACTCTCGGTTTGTTCCTGCTTTTAAAGGAACATTTCGGGAATATTCAGCCCCAATGCTTTTATCCTTTCGTTTATCTGTGTTTTGTATTATAGGCGGATGTCGGCCGTGAGCAAAATTACTTTTTTTGGCACCCCCTGTAGTGGATGTATAATTGTTCTTGAAATCTTTTATCGGATGCTCACTCAAGTGCTCGGAAGCTATCTATTTGTGAGCGGCAGTTTACAGCATGGCGCACCCCCAGGATCAAATAAGCCTTTTAGATTATCCCATTTGCTACACGATTCCTGCTTATAATAGTCGAAATAATTTTTCCTTCCTGTGGTTTCGTCCGCGTTGGAGCACTGGCGGTGGTACTCGTGAAGAGCGAAAAAATTCCTGGAGTTATTCTTGGGCTGACAGATGCTCATGGGCACGACATCGTGCGCAAACGATTTCCTAAACGACGTTATGGTGACAAACGACGCTAACGACGTTTTCGGCACGTCATCGACCAACTGCTCCGAGAGACGTCGACCAGTTTGCGATGCTTGGCAGTCGTAGGCAGTAAACCATGTAGTTATTCATAAGTTTGAAAAAAAAATCCAAAAAACGCATGCTATGCAGTAGTTCCTGCGGAAACGCTGAAAAATTTTCTAAAAAGGCGTCATTGTGAACGGGTTTCTGCCTTGGATCCACCTCCTTTGTTGGAAACTTGTCAAAGCACCACTTCTTCGGCCTTCAGCCGAGATACTCTTCACACGTTTCTTCAATTGCATAGCACAATTCAATTCGGCGGCCTCAGAAAAAGTACTGCAATAACGTAATAAGGCCCCTCTGGGGTAAACAACGTCTAAGCTGTAGGCTGTATGCAGCGAAACTTCGACTCCGCTAATTTTGT
The DNA here is from genome assembly GCA_963978905.1 of Trichostrongylus colubriformis. NCBI lineage: Eukaryota > Metazoa > Nematoda > Chromadorea > Rhabditida > Trichostrongylidae > Trichostrongylus > Trichostrongylus colubriformis. The sequence continues at coordinate 17,666,248 of OZ022259.1, read as the reverse complement.
GGACTTCTACATATTTACTCTTATTGACACCGTAGTAATCAGTACTGACCTGCTAAAGTGATAGTATGTTTTCATGTATTTGAATTAAATGACAGTTCCCTCTATCAGTTTATACTTTCCATCGATTCGTACTTCTCAAAGGCATCCATCGGGGGGGGGGGGGGGGGAAGGGGGCTCGGTCGATTGTTAATTGCAGTGGTAGGGGTAGTTCGTGCCGAATATGGAAAGACCATAGAATGAAAATATTAAATGTGCTTAATTGTGCGAGAGTGAAAAATGGAATAAAACGGTCAAAAAACACTTTCCACCGTTGATTTCTCAGGTAAAGGATTCACCGGGCCAGGTTAAGAAAGGGGCGGGTAAGGATAAAGCAAGCGATAGTTCTCCTTCGACGCTCGTCGGCACTCCTTCACCCAGGGAGGTCGCCACATATAATCTTATCAGACCCATAGTTTCGATTTGGATGATTCACTTCGGGAGCTCTCATTACCAATATTACCCTATGGAATGGAACAGTGGCTAAAGAACGGATTGAAACGGTCAAAAATCTGAGAAAGGGACCCCGTATCCTAGCGCTGGTCCTCACTGAGCTTGGGTTTCTGCACTCTCTACATTGAGGAGAAATGCAGACCATGAAGACAGGTATGCCAAGCCATTATCGGAGCCCTACCCACCACGTTGCTGAACTAGTTGTAAAAGAGCCCAAAGCGCATTTCAAGTGGGAGTTCCGCCATAGCGCTTCTGCTTGAAGTTGCGCAACCACATTAGGAGGCATATCAAACCAGTACTGACTACTTCTAACGATGTGTTTGTGACAGCGCAAGGGTGCGCAGGCTTATGGAATCGGAGTGACTCGTTCATCCAAAGCTCTTTTTCTCTTTCTCTTTCGTGCCAAATGTTATGTTAATGAACTCGCATAAGAACCAAAAATGAAGATGGTGATGAAAACTTAATTCTAGGCAGTTTGGGTGGTTTTTTCGAGTTTGTTTATCCAGAGGGAAATCATTTAGTTCTTCAGTTTCATTATAAAGCACGATGAGGCCGCTAGGATTAGCTCCCATGCCCTCTCTTGTTGGAACCTCTGCATGATATGTCGATTGTTCTTTTATGCAAAAACGAGTATAGTAGTGGAATTTATATTTACCGAACGTCTTGACCTCCTGGTATTCTTCAGAGGCCTGAAGAGGCCGGAGCTTTTTGATTTGTAAACCATCCGAGCAAGCGCCTCTCCCTTCTAGTGTTTCCAGCGCCGTTTCGAGAAATCGCTCCCGGTCAACTCGGACAAGTGGGACAACAGACCCACTCAAGATTCCACCACCGGAGCAAAAGCTCTTGCCCTAATTACATGTTCAAGTATGGGCGAATAAGTCTGACCTGAGACGATGGTTCATATCCGTCAGAAAGTCCTGCCGTGCACGTCGTTCTCACTGCGGATCGCACTGTAATGCAAAAAGCAAGATGTCATTGCTAATCGAGGGACACTCGTTTCGATTATTCAATCGTGGCTTTTTTGTGGAAATCCAGATTGATTCCAACACATTCCTTGACGAAATCTCGGTCCCGTAGGCCAAAATAGAACATCCATCAAATCTAAGTCATTCCCGTTAGAGGCAGTGTTTGGGGAAATTCGGCAGAAAAGTAAAAGAAGTAGTGAATGAGAAAGTGGAGATGCCTAGTAACAGGATAGTGAAGAAAAAGCGGATGGAAATGGCCAAAAATCCGAGAAACAGGACCCCTTCCCACCGTTGATCCTCGATGTGGAGCATTACCGTGAAGAGGCGAATGGTCCGGACGAGTGTTCTGTTGGCGTATGCCATGTTGTAAACACGAAGAGATGTTCGAGAAGAAGGAAGCATCCCTTTTCTCGAGTGCGCTTCAAGCCTAAACTGAGAAAGCGGGCCGCGATACCTTCTATTTCCACCACAGCCAATCAGTCGCTAGGAGGCGGACCGAGCACTGTAAGGCGGCTCGAGCAGAAAAGGCTGCCTCTGTCACAGCTCGGGGGCGCGCCCTTCGTGGGGGATTTCGCCGCAAATAGGCCTTCCAAACCCGTAGTTTTCGAGTGAATGACTCCTCTTAAGGATTCTCATCACCCATCTTACCCCTGACACTGTCTTTAAGCTCCTCGATTTTATGCGTTTCAAATGGAGTGGTTATGAAACCACGCCTCTTCCCAGCTGGATGTTCCTTGACGCGGATAGCCACTGCCCTTCCTGTTTCCCCAATGTACGTGCTACTACAAGCGCTACAGTAAAGCTCATAAATTAAAACCAAAATAACAAAACCAACATTTTCACGACCTTCTGGTTTCCCCGTAAGGGCAAGTAATGCAGTTTGGCGCTATGCACTGTCTATCGTACAGTCTCTTGCGAGCAAGTTGACGTTTGATGTCGTCCTTAAAAGAACCGGGAAGGGTCGGGAGAAAGACGAAGATGGGAAGAAATGATCGTTCCAAAACACATTTGTGGTTGAGAGCGATAACTGGACAAAAAATCCAGATGAAAATCCAGATTCAAAAGCGTGACGTGGTGATCTGTCTCCGCATCTCTTCGAACTGCCACATCACCTTTCCGAGTTGTTTGCTAAAAGAGATGTCATTTGTTGTTTCGTAAAGTGTATTTCATTCACTCACGATGATTCACATAAGTGAAACAACAAATCAGATGAAGCAATTATTGGCAAAATAAGTGAAAGGGCAAGGAAAAATGTGTTGGTAATGAAAAAAAATCTTGATTTCACTCTAGCAAGATGTCGTGTGTGCAATATATGCAACGTGTCGAGCTGCAAGCGTTATGGTAGGTCCTACCGTAGGCCAATATTACTCCCTCCATGGAACTTTAGGAATATTACTAGTACAACATCATCATGCAGCTGTGCTCGTACAATCAGTTCCTACAACGTTTTGCACAATCCGAATTTCGCAACGAATTATGTGATAGAGTCCTTGAACATTATTTCGCCTTATACCAACGTCCAAATCGGACAAGCTCTGCAGGCCTTATTTGGATTATTTCAGAATGGGCATGGGACATTCAAATGTGTGACATTCAGGCTTTCCATGTTATTAGGGTGTCCATAAAGTTCGTTGGCCATTTGTAAACAGCGTCGCGTTACGCAACGCGTTGTGATTTTGCATAATGACTTCGCAATACTGAAAGTACTCGCGATGGGTTATCTTCTGAGCTGGCTAGCTCTCGATTTCCTTTCCTGCTCTTACCACAATAAAGCGGTGAAGATGAGTGATAGTCACCACCATTACTACAACCTGGTCATCTCCAGACGTCAGGCCACGACCAGGATGCGTCAGCAGTTTGGTGATAACACCCCTTCTAAGAACTGAACGTCAAAATGGTGGACTCGCTTCACCAATGGAAACTATGGCATCGAAGATACAAATCAGTGATAAGTGATAAAATCAGTGGCGTCGTCCACTACAGCATCCTACCCAACAATGCCACAGTGACGGCAGAGACCCTCTCTAAAGAACTGCAGGAGGTCAAGGTGAAAGCTGCCGCCTTGTCCCAGAAACTTGCAAATCCGTGGTTGCTCTGGGACAACGCGCGCCCCTACGAAGCGAAAGATACTCAGGCCGTCCTGCACAGGCTGGGCATCAACACGGTCACGCATCCACAGTATAGCCCGGACATCAGTCCATGCGATTACCACATCTTCCGGTCCATGCAAAATTTCTTTGACGGGAAACAGCTGAAGGATGAGGGCAACCTCGAGGACGTGATCGAAGACTTTGTCGAGTCGCGGCCGGCCGGCTTTTGGTAGGATCGAGTTGCCTCTGTACCCGATCGTTGGCTAAAGGTGGTGGGTATGCATGGAGATTATATCATGGACCGGTAAGTTCAACTTCGTGAGTTATCTTTACAAGCTCTGGAAAAAACGAATGGCCAACGAACTTTATGGACACCCTAATACATAGACCCGCATATGGACACGTGTCATAGGGTGCGGGATGATATTGATGTCTTTTTAAATCTAATTATTCGATCCCATTATTTTCTATCTAATTAATCTAATCTTAATATCTGGTTTTCTTTTTCGATCCAATAATTTCATATTTGAACAAATTATCTTATTCGATGTTATTATTTCATAGTTGAACAAAGCTCCTCATAATTATGTGGGCATTGTACATAATATCAAATTGCAAATCCGGTATCATGCTGGTGTTTTGCGTGAGCCCAAAAAGGAAGCAAGTCCGAAGCAAATAGCCTTTCTTTAGGATACTGGCAAAGCATTTAATACTTTTTGACAATCGAAATAGAAATCTAGAAGCATCGGGACAGCGCAGAAATTTGGCGAGGGCAGGGATTTCTAAACCAGCTGCCTTGGTGCATGCAAGGTTCCCCCTTTAGAGTGCAAGAAAATGGATTAAGTGACAAGGTATGAGACAAAAACAAACATGAATAAAGTGCATGAGAATCTTCCCAAATAATAATGCACCACCAGCTTTCCTATGACGTCTCATTTGGAGTGAATTTTAAAAAAATTTATTACCAACTGGTTTCCATTTCACTTTTTCTATAACAATTACCAGAATGCCAAAGAATGTCCGTCTTTCCCAACGATTCGTGGAATTCGGTTTGTGATAATTCAGTGTGTTCCCATGGGTCCAATCGGCCAGCATCCTCGTTAGGTGCGTTCAGACACGCCCTCATTCAAATGGGGTCGCTGCATTAGGTTAACAAGAAAGCGCATCTCCGCTCAATGGTTGGCCCTGGTCCCATCTAAGCTGCAGTCCTATCCTTACCATGGGTGAGTTGACAAGTTACTTTATAGATTATTCTTTGAATACTTTGCAACGGCTCCATAAGTTTATATGTTTTATTATTCTATTGGGTTGAGGAATAAGTTCCCGCGGGTTTTTCAAACCCCGTGTTTCACATTGCTCCCTTCATCTTTCGATAAAGCTTATATAAAATTTCGATTGAGCTTTTTTTTGTTATATAAAATGCTACTGATTGTTTCTTGATTCCTTCGACTACCTGATATCCAGGTATGCATCCGTAGATCTTTTTTTTTCAAAGCTCTATCGGATGCATAGCCGGATATATCCTCGATCTCGATGGCAGACGTGGAAGGCGAAGAGTCGAGAGTGCCAATTTTTGCCCTCAGCTTACTTCATTTCCAAACCTCATAAATATTGGGTAGTCGAAGGAACCAAAAAAGAAACAGTAGTAGCATTTTATAGAGCAAAGAAAAGCTCTATCGAAAACTTTATAAGCTTTGTCGAAAGATGAAGGGAACAATGTGAAAAATGGGGTTAAAGAAAACCGCGGAAACTCACATATTCCTCACTCAATATCTTTTATTCGTTTCTTTTTTTTTATTCCTCCACGGTAGGTGGAAGGCAATATGTATGAATTGAATTTTTGGTACTAGTGAATATGTAATATTTCATCTATTTTTTTTGATACTGTAGCTAGGTGATATCGGTGGTACCATACTCCCACAAAAAATATGTAAAGCTAATACAGAGAAGAAAATGTAACTGAATATAAGTAATGTAGATTATACTATAACCATCAACAGCGCTGAAACAACATGAACTTCAAGAAAGGGAAGAAGAAGAATATAACACATTGAAGTCTAGGTTAGATAGGGGCTGGAAAAATAAGCTACAAGAAGCGGGAGGAGGACAGAAATTCGTGTCGCGGCGTCTTTCGTGCGACGCGGCACATACGAGCTAGGGGCGCCCTACGTACCTCGTGAGAGCCCAGGAATTTGAATTCGAATAAGGCATAGTTTGGCACTATGCTGAGATTCGAATTCGACATCGGTGTCATCTGGCCCTACGATCATCATGTTGTAGTGTGGCCGAGTCGAGCGTTTTGCAAACAAAGCATGTTCCCAGATTGACGCTGAGACCTGCGTCACTTTGACGCAGACATCGGCGTTGGTACGCAAAGTATGACCGCGGCCTAAGGCCGCGTTCAAACTCAGTTTCAATTCAACTTCAATTTCCCGTGCCCAGTGCTGATTTGCTTCTCGCTCTGCGTCCCTGTCTTACGTGACTGTCGCTTCTTTTCTTCTCACCTCTCTAGCGTCCGAACCCACTCGGACGCCCCATACCATCGTCCGTCGCTTCGAGGAGTTCTTTCTTGAATGGATTCTTGCATATGCGCGTGGCCCTTGTAAACAACTGTAGCATGAATATGGGTTACAGAAGAACTCAAATTTCCTTAGACGATTCCTTTGAATGTGCCGCAAGTGCCAATATGCAAATTTTGCTCGACTTATCCTGAGCCAACGTGGATGTACCTCTTAATATTATAAAAGAAGTTATACGTTCCTCGTTTAGAAACCGTTGGTGAGATTTTTGGCTTCATCGCTATTAGTGTAAATTTTTATCCCATAATGACACACCGACACAAATTACACCGATAGCGGTGAAGATCTTTTTGAGCTACGACACAAATTACACCGATAGCGGTGAAGATCTTTTTGAGCTACTCTACCTTTATTTATTCGACTACAAATAACTATAAGTGCTTCAAGAGCATTTTCACTAAAAGCTTTCCATTTTGTAGAATTTTTCTGGATAACTCGGTCAATCAAATGGCCGCCCTGTAATGTTGTGCTATGCAATTGAATGCTCTCATGGGGAAAAGGAATTGGCTCGGTTTCAAGGAATGTAATTAGAAGTTATTGGGGATTCTAAACAAGCGTATTGGCCAAGTTTGCTTCGAAAAAAGGCAGTATCTTCGAACTCTTAGGACAGAAGCGATTCGGTTATCTAAATCCTCAGACAAAGGCCCCTCATGATTACGAATGAGTAAAATTAATCCTCAGACAAAGTCCCGTCATGATTATGAATGAGTAGAATTAACTTATAATCTACGCACACTACTGCGCACTTCACATCATGGGCGTCAGATGGTCGACCGGACATGCTTTTTTCTATAAATTTAATTAGTATCCATTACCACATCACGCTTCGCCAACTTTGAGCGGGTACCCATTCACTCCATGTATGTTCAAGATGGCTTCGTCAACGGTTATTTCTATCGATTTTTCCCTGGTTTCAAGGCTGCGTCGTGACCGAGTTATGAATTTTTATTGTACAGAATGCCCTTTTTTGGGGGCTCCTCTCACTGTGCCCAGTCCTCCTTCCCCATCTTTTCCTCACGTTTAGATCATTTCAAACATTTTTGATAAACGTGGAGAAAAAACAATTTTCGACTCCAGGGACGAAGGTTTCAGTGCACGCTCCATCCACGGTGGGCAGGGCCTAACTGAGAGCTTATGTGTGCTCATTGATTCTCGTCCCATACCTCACTCATCTCAAAATTGTTCCCATCCCCATAGGCCGTTTTTCATGTAATGCCCAAGTTCTGCCCACAGTTGAAAATTCCTTTCCTTCATGTCCTCTTCACCTACTATCAGCCACCTACTTTTTTCCTCCCTCTCTATAAATCACTCACGAAATAAAGTGCAATTTTTGCAGTAAGTACCCCACAATTGATTACACGCTCCGCCCATTTCGTGTGAATCTCTGCTAATTTCAAGTATGTTCAAGATGGCTTGGACATTTGCCGTATCTGCCAATACTTTTCCTAGTTTCCATTTCCTAGTTGAGACTGAATTACGAAGTCCTATCGTAAGCCACCCTCCGAGATACGCTCCGCCCACTTAGCCCAAGGCTCTTTCATCACTTTCAGAAACTCATGACTGATCTTAGCCCATGTTTTTTTCCAATGCTTGGACCCTTTTGGAACCGCAGTGACTATTTCGAGTCCGAGAACCAAACGTTTCAGTGCACGCTTCGCCCACTCGCCTGGCGCTCTGGAGCCCTATTGGGTTCATGTGTGTCCTCACTTCTTGTCCCATGCCCTATCCATCCCAAACTTGCCCTCGTCTCCATAGGCTGTTTCTCAAGTAATGCCTAATTTCGTGGCAGTCGGACAGACGAACGGACGGAGGAACTGACGGACAGACGAAATATTTTATATACAGTAAATAAAGTACCATGAGGTTTCGAAATTGAAATCGAATGCATGGCGCGTCTTGAGAACAGATTGATCAATGGCCAGTGTTTTATTGTTTGCTTTCAACTTCCAATTCACATTTTGCAGTCCAAGCACCTCTGTGTGATACGATCACAGATACTTCTATCGTGAAAAAACGAAATGAAAATGTGAACTCAAAGTATGTGAAGTGTTCAAACTCATTAAATCCTTTTCTGGGTGTGCCACGCATTTTACTTCAGTCACTACCGAAAAATTGTAATTGAAGTGCGACTTGGCCTAAGCATATGCTGGAACCGTGCGCGCCTGAGTGCTACATAGTTGTTTGTCTGTTCCCAGATGAGCCTTGGGATCTAATTGAAGATAGAGATCTTGGGACGATGGGAGGCTGATCTAGAATTTGATGCCTTATCAAAGCCAAAGCAAAACTGACAAAAGAATCATTCAAGAAACTGCATAAGCCTTGATAAGAGGGTCAAATAAAGGTAGACCATGGGTAACTTTTTACTCTGCTTTCCAATTTGCGATCTAAAATTATCTTTAAGTAGTTTACATCCCTGGTAGTTGCACTATCTTCCCAAAGAAAGCAAAGGATTGAATTCTGAATCTTACTTTTTCCCTTGATTTACATAAGTAGCTTTCGAAGGTACTTCGGAGAATTGAATTACTAGGCTCGGTGGAGAGCTCCATTAGCAGAGTCTCTAATTGTAAGCAGCCTAGTGGGCTGTTTTTCGAGAACCTTCCTTCCTTTCCCGTGACATCAAGGACATTCTCTGCTCCTTCACGTTTACTTTGCAAGAAAACCTTCGTCAATTTCTTCGTAAACCAGCGGAGGTCGCAATTAAATTCCCCACATTTGACGAAGCTAAGCCCCAGGAGTATTTGGCCAGTGGTCAGTCGTTGGGCTAAATTTAGAATCCCCACCAGGGATGAGGAAGCTATGTGGTCCATGGGGACATTTTTGACATCACCAATGATGTTATTAGTTGTCAGCCTCCGCTGACAAGCCCCTATTTTCTAGTCTTTTAGGAGAATGCCTCAGTAGGACCTTCAACTCCAAGGAGTGTTCCACTGAGAAGTGGTTCCAATGTGGAAATTAGATTAGGAACGTTGGCTGCGATGAGTCCTGAGAAAAGGAATGTCGGGCGCTCAGGAGGTGGCGAATCGAAGCGGCAATTTGCGGTCGCCTAAATTCGTCGATTGCCTCCTCGGCACCTCTACGGCGGCGAAAGCTGCAATTGTTAGTGTGTGGTCGGTCGTCTTCTGCACTTCTGACTCGTCTGAGGAGGAAAGGATTACGGGCCTAAATGAGTGCGGGCATTTTCCTGCACCAATACATCTCCTACTTTTACGAATTTTCATTTCACTATGCATGTTCCATACTATCCCACATCGTTTTTTTTTACAATTTTATTTTTTCCCAATCTTGTACTTCCAATTTCCGCCCTAACAAAAGTCGCTGTTTTCAGCTTGCAAGGCGGCGGCTTTGTCGGCCTCGATGCTGACCCGCCGTAAGTCGTCGCAGCCATCGGACGGCAAGACGGACGGCGGCCCACGTAAACGTCGTGGTGAATCCGTGGTCGCGCTCACCGAAATCATCAATCTCGAGCCGAGTGCCATCAATAAAAAGCCGTCTGGTTAGTGTTTCTTCCGCCACCCATTATTTTATTCGTTTTACTCATTTCATAATCAATTCAAAATGTTGAGTTTTGTACAGTTTTTCAAATTTTGGTTCTCTTCTGGAGTCCGTTATTCTCAAGAATTGGTTGGTTGTTTATAGATGCGGCTTGAGCTGAATAGGGTCATATGACGAAAACCCGGCATTGCACAAAATCTGAGTCCCAAAATGACCGTTTTTTTTCGCGCGAGATCGATAGAGTCCCACTGCTGTTCAAACATGCTACGCGGGACTTATGATGAGTGTCGCGACGCTGCATTTTGACCTAACGCTATGATCAATCACTTTACCGATGGTAGTACTCTGTGGGGTATGAACTGACGGAAGTTTACCGTGTAAATGAAAAAAAAATTCACAGATTGCGATATCAATCGAAGTGTGTGCCACCAGGGCGAAAAATTAGCGAGGCAGTATATGACGCGCGGCGCATGGATGCGAGTGAGGGACGCCGAGCTAGTTGAGTCCTGAAGCGATTTCACTTAAATAGAGGCACAGGGACCGTCATCGCTCTAGGATCCAGCTAAAGAGACGCTCCTAGCTCGCTCCTGTGTCGTATCACGCCCGGACGCCGCCACGCAAATTTTCTGTCCTTATGACTCTCCATCGCTAAATGGCGCGCCGTTTTGAGAAATTATAATACGTCTTGGTTTAGATTTGCAAACATAGAGAGAATCTAGTTTGATCTATAATTTTCCGCCGATCTTGCCGTTACCGCGGCTTAGGTTAGTTAATTGGGCTCTGTTGGATAACTTGTCGCTCAACTTCATATTAACTGATGCAGTACCGAACGTACTATGAGAACTTGATCTCATTCATTCTCTTTACGCGCCACACGTGGCCACGCGAAATCTCTGCTTTGAAGATATCGGAAGGGGTGATTTCGGCCGTTTTTGCAACATGAAAGTCGAGATGCTGGGAAGTGCAGCAGTAGAGGAAGAACTGTGTGAGACCGGAAATGCGAGAAGTAGGATCCCCGCAAGGACATTCTTTCGCGTCCTCTATATTGTTAAGAGTGACGGTTGGGACACACGGTCAATAGGGCCACTGTGTCACGCGGTAACCATGCACATCTCTTAAAGTCGTTCTCTATAACCGTTTTCTCTAAAGACAACAACGGAACAAACTTTCAAGGAGGATAGGATTTATATGAGCAGATTGGCTGAGTAATTCATGTCACAGGGCGAAGGCCACATGCTCTCACAGGGTCGCTGGCCTAGGTCAAACCGTGTGTCCCAACCTACACCCAGGGTCTTCGTTTCCCTCTTAGGTCAGCTTTGGTGGCTGATTAGCTTGGCTGCTCTCGCCGTTTGCACCACTCTCTTTGACCATATGGGTGTATCTCTAACCCCTTCGTTCTCGCCTCCTCTGCAACACTAATCGCTGAAGGATGGTTGCAGCGTGGCCGTCAGGGCTGCAGCATCCCGATAAACGATCACACGGCGCATTTTTTCAATGGGACATTAATCACAGATCATTTCCTGTAGACTGGTCTTTTCATTCAAAGAATCATTGCTTTCAGCTCTATCTACTTTCATTGCCCCTTCCGGTGCCTTCAGAGGCACCGGGAGGGGTGGGGAGAAAGTGAGAACTGGGAGCACATGCTCTCTGAGAACAAACCTTTCCCTTTAGAAGGGATGATGTGTAGGGAAACTCGCACTAAAAAGACGTGTCTTTGAGTCCACCCCACAATACTGCAAGTCGCGATGCCGTGCATCCGCCGGTGTTGCATGTGGAGCCTTTTAACGTTCGCGGCCGGTTGGCTAAGCCCCTCGCCCGTTTGCACCTGCTTCACTGGTTAGTGATGCAGAGGAGCGCGTAAGAGAAAAGTGAGGAAGGGGTTTTCGGACTTGTCAGGCACGTGGTCTTTTTATGCTATGTCCTATTGCATCCGTTAGTACTTTGAACTAGTTGTTCAACATTTTAGGAGCATTCTGAAAAAGAAACCGTAACATCGAGATTTTTCTCGAAGATAACATTGTACGAGAGGAGCGCTGCAAGTTCATAGAAATTGTGGAGAGAAACCTGCCATCTATGGCCTTGGATTACGATCTTCGTGTTACAAAAGACATGTTACCACGTACCTCATTGAGGAGCACTGCTCCGAAGATATCTGTCTCCATTTCTAATCGGTATTTTCAAACCCATAATCAATGCGAAATTTTGCAGAAATCCTGCAAAATGACGTACTGAAAGAGTTGGTTCGTTTGGCTTGTCTGCTGTCGATGATATCCGTGTGCTTACACACTCCCGAAACGATCGCTCTCTGGCCACCGCTAAACTATGCGATATTCGCCAACGACTGCGTGGTCACGTTCGTGTTCCTCGTTGAAGCTGCTATTCATATCCATCATGTCGGTCTATGGGAGGTATGTAAATATTCGATTTGACTTTCCTACACAGTTGGTTATTTCTTCATATTTTTTTGTCTTACACTTCACATACAATTTTTTGTGATTAATACTCAAAGGCATCAGTAGGGGTAAGGGAAAACTGAGGTCTGGGAGTACATGTTTTCCGGAAACGAACCTTCTACTTCAGAGGAGGTCATATGTGGCAAAAATCGCATTGCAAAAACGCGGCTTGGGGTCTTATAACGATCCCGCAGCTCGGCATGCCGTTATGCGGTTATGCGGCCGGGGGAGTCGCGGTGGAGGGGCGGGACAACGATCGCGGCCGGCTGGTTCAGACTCTGGCCAGTCTTCAGTCCACTCCGGCTAGAGACGCAGAGGACGAGAGAGAGAAGGGAGGTTTTCGGGTTCCTATTCCTCGGTTTTTTCACGGTTTTATGTCGCTTTTTCTCTACTACTAAATTGCTGAGCACATTTACTATCATATTCCACAATTTGCCGAATTTACCCCTTCTGGTGTCTTTACCTCGCCTGTGCCAAGGCAGTAGCGAGATTTCCGGTTTTTCGGGTCTTCAATATCAATTCCGATCCAGGACATTGCAGATATTCAACAAAGGTAGGGGAGAGGTGAGCCGATATGGCATCGCCCAGTCACACGCGCGACGCCGCATTGGCTCCTCCTGCGTTGCGCTCAAATCATGCAGCATCAGTAGACGCTAACGTGTGAACGATCAGCTCTCGCTACTTCATTTGTATTTTTTGACATAAGTAATACGGAGTAGTTCCGTAATAAGTCCGTTGAGTTCGGGTAGGAAACGATCCAAAACGCTGTCGTAACTGCGCGCATTTCCAAGCACGACTTCTCAAATCGCCAATTTTATTCATTGTTTTGTTCAAATTGTTTACTTGTATATCTATTCAACATATCACTAAGTAGCTTCAAGGCCGCCGAGACTTGGCGGTTAACGATTCTGCGATTGTGTGTGTCGCAGCTCCACATGCGAAGTTGAGCGGTGTGTGCAGATATGACAGCGTGGCCGCCCGCGGCGGGCGGCGCGGCGGGTGCGAGTGCCGGTGGCAGGGCATGGCAGCCATCAAGCGAGGCAGTGTGGCATGGGTGGAAGCGCAGATGTGACGCAGCCACGCTCTGCCGGGCTACCAAGAGCAATCGATTCGCAAGTCGTGTTGGTGGCGCCGCGAAGCGATTCGCTGTCATATCTGCACACACCCCGAAGTTGGGGTATCGCACAATCTCAAAGTCGTAGTATTGCGTGCGAAAGCGCGACGCCGCAAAATTGCAGAATCGCAAAATCGCAGACTGACGGCGGCCTAATGCGCAACCTTGGCAGGCGCCGCATCAGTTTTGGTATAGTCGATGGGCAAAACCGTTTCAAAAGGCTTTGGCCATGATTGTTGACGTTTCTTTCTGACAAATCCACTTCCCAGCAGTTTCCTGCAGCCACTTCATAAACAGAAGCGAGAATGAATTAAGTGAGACAGTAGGTGGCACGGAGGCAGGGCTCAGTCAGTGGAATGGAGAGAGAGTAGTGAGAACGATGGAGACTCACTCTGACACTCCATCATTGCGTCCCCTCAGGCACAATTGCTAATGAGCACGTGTCGATGAAAGAGACGGCCCGTTCCGTGTTAGTCGTTGAAGCCGAGATAGGAGGCGAATTCTTTTCCAGGAGAAAAAGTCATATTTCTGGGAGTTTTCATTGCCTTGGCTTGCTATGCCCTGCTTTCCATGCGATTTTGGGTTCTACTGATCATTGAAAACAACCCAAATCAGCGACAAACTGTGTACCTTTCCGCTTTCATCTGGAAACCCTTGCTGATGGGTGTAAGCTACAATTTTTAGCAGGACGAAGGCGTGTAATCCTAAAATGAAATGTTGCGTTGGTTTTTTTTTTTTCTTGCAGGTATTAGGTTTTATATAATGAAGAATTATGACTGAGTATTCTTTTTTTTTTGATTTTGTGCGCTTTCACCTGAAGAACGAAAATATAATCAAGGAGAATTTCCTTTCCTTGAGGGGGGGGGGGAGGGGTCTTGTAGCGGAGAGTTAGCTTGGTTTCCGCTTTGCACAAGCCTTTAGAGGGAAACCAAACAATAATTAATATCCTTCCGTTGCGCTCTTCAGTTAGAGAAGCTGAAAGAAACAATATTGTGAACGTGTATATTTGCATAAGAACTATTCCGTAAATATAGGTTTTGGCTCCTTATGGTTACATTCATATTCATAGTTGATTGAAAATTGCGTCTTTTCAAAATTAATGATTTAATGTTACAAGTATGCTGAGTTATGGGCAAAAGCTTCGGGCTCGGACGGGACTCAAACTCGCACTCTATGCTTTTCCGGCATATGTGCTAATCCAATACACTACCGAGACCATACCATGCACGTTATGCGTGTATATAGGTGCTGATAAGCTATGGTAAATATGCCATTAGAAGCTGAGTTAAGGTGAAAGGGGTCTCGGTAGTGTAATGGATTAGTGCATATACCCGGAAAGCATGATGTGTGGGTTTGAGTCCCGTGCGAGACCGAAGGCTTTGTCCAAATAATCATACCTCTGACATCTTTTGCATCACGAGCTGTGGCGAAAATCAGCTATCAAAAATCAAAAAAATATCACAATTAATGATTTAATGTTTCTAAAGTTTGTATAAATCAAGAAATTGACAACGTAACAAGTCTATATCCGAGTGGATGCTCTGCCCGCATGATCCGAAGCTGAAATCAAGTGTTGCGCGTAGGAACTTTTTTTTTGAAAAATGCGACCTCCCCTTCTCACTAAACCGATCCCGACAATATGGCACATCCCCTTCATCACTGCTATTACTGATGAACCTTAACGGCTTCTCTGCTTGGAAGTTTCCAACAAATAGTCGCAGGTCGTCGAGAATTTTTCGTAGAATTCTGAAGAAATTACATGAGGTGAGAAATTGCAACTCTGCTTGAGCCTGGACTTGTGTATTCCCCAATCCAATCAAACCTTCTCTCCTTTCGAAGTCGACTAGTTGCCAAAAAGCTCATCAGAGAAAATGAAAACATTTACTGAATCGTATATCATCTATACCCTTCACATTATAGTAGAAGCCAGGCAAAATTCAAACGCCATTGAAATTCTGATGGAAGTGAAATGCATGGCGTACCCCAGGGAGGACCGACGCCGAATTTTTAATTGTTCCTTGTGGGGTAGGAAGTATCACGTCTACACACTATCTTGCTTTTGATATGTAGGCTTTCAAATCGATTCTATCACATGCCAGAGAAGCCGTCTATCCATCTGGAATAGTTACTCAATTTAATAAGGACAAAAAAGGAATTGTATATGGTTTGGTGGCATTTTGTGTAAATCAATACTTAGTCAGTTGCATCTTCTGCAATGTGCGATGGGAGCAGAGTACGTGGCGTATACCGGAGGGCTCGACCAGATGTGCTAATTTTGAATTTTGCGGTGTGCTGCATAACAACAAATATGACGAAATCTTGAATATTGCAAATGAATCCTGTGCTCCATACTCGTCCCGAACACCTCCCGTAAGTCAAGGGAGAGGAGAAGCTCGACCCAGGAAGCGTAAGGTCGCGGTCATACTTTGCGATGCCGCAGGGCGTGGCTGCGTATCACTTCGTCTCTGCCTATGCTACTCTGCCTCGTTGCCTGTCATCTCTGCACTTCCCCCGTGCCACTCTCTCTCTGCCTGTGAACGCAGACACGCCCTGCCGGCGGTGAGTATGACCGCGGCCTAAAACAGGCATTTGAACCAAGGCAAGACGACGTTAAAGCGCGTCTAGGTTAATGAAGTAATATTTTCATTATTTCCCATTCTTCCTCTACATTACGGCTTATTAGGCGATATGTCCTGAGTGGGCACGGCAGGCGGGTAATGAATTCAGTGAAAGGGATTTCCATAAATAGTGGATTTCCTTTAACGATAAGCTTCCAGCCAATCAACATGCAAGTGCTGTCCGTGATGAATACAAATTGTATTTGGAGTGCACTTTATTCAAGAGCTGATGTCCCAAGGGTTGGAAAAAAGCCGAGTGAATGTTGGAGAACGGGAAGTGATGAAGAAATCTCACTGAGTGGCTCCTAGGGGGCAGCTGCAGTACTTGAATGCTCGATCGAGTATCTTTCGATATGAGCGTCAGGAGTCCTACTCTCGTTGAATGCATAAGATCATTTAGTACATCTCAAAAGGAAGAAGTTTATTTTGAACAAGGTTCTTCTTTCTTGGATATAATCAGTTAAATGCATACCTCGCGATAATCTGTTGGGTCGACTTACCTTCTTGGAACAGTAGATCCTTGGGTAACTAGTCAGGTTGCACCTTTTTCGCGTCGCCCCTGTGCGCTATCACGGCCCTACCCTGCTCGAACCCACTGCGACGCATCTACTGGGATTCCTTACTGGTAAACTGAGCGAAATGGGCGGCGTCGCTGTGAGTTCGAGCAGGTGTAGGGCTGGGATAGCGCACCGGAGCGACGCGGAAAAGGTGCAGCAAGACTAGTTTCCCTATGATCTACTGTTTCAATAAGGTAAGTTGACTCATTTGATTATGGCGAAATGTGCCTTTAAACTTCTACTCAAGTCCTTTCCAAAACGACGGACGACGGGGTGGGGCTCCGAGTAGGTTTGGACGCAAGAGAGCTGAGGAGCAAAGAGGCGACACTCGCGTGGTCTTGTTAGACGAGGAGCAAATCAACATTGAGCGCGAAAATTTGAACTGCTCTCGGGCTGCTGACGGCTGTTTAAATGTTGTAGCGGAAAATCTGGCGGGAAACCAAGCAAGTTGCTGTTCTTCGCCTCTCGATTTTTGCTTCAAAATGAAGGAAATTTCTCGGGCCTTTACGTGTTTCTGTTCATGTATGTACTGTATCTATTAAAGTGGTTGCAAGAGTATTTAGAAATAGAATTGGAATTTGGGTGGACGATTCCTTCAAGGGCACCAGTAGGGGTAAGGGAACATTGAGATCTGGGGGTACATGTTCTCTGGAAACGAACCTTCTACTTCAGAAGAGGTCATATATGGCGAAAATCGCATTAAAAAAGTGTGGCTTGGGGTCTTATGGCGACCCCGCAGCTCGGCATGCCTTTATGCGGTTATGCGGCTGGGGGATTCGCCGTGGAGGGATGGGACAACCATCGCGGACGGCTGATTCAGACTCTAGCCTGTCTTCAGTCCACACTGGCTAGTGACGCAGAGGAGGAAGAGAGAGAACGGGGATTTTCGGGTCCCTATTTTTTGGTTTTTTCGCCGTTTTATGTCGTTCTTTCTCTACTGTTATATTGCTGAGCACATCTACTTTTGTAATCACCCAATTTGCCAAATTTGCACCTCCTGGTGTCTTCAAGTTTATAGTCCGAATCATCCTGAGGTGTAACTCTTTATAGGGCCTTATCTAGTTGGTACATGCAGCAAACTTTTGTGCACTTGTTTTGGCATACTTTTACCTAGTCTATCGTTTTTACCTAAATTTTTTTACAGTTCGAATCATCCTGAGGTGTAACCCTTTATAAGGCCTTATTTAGTTGGTGCATGCAGCAAACTTTTGTGCACTCATTTTTGCATACTTTTACTTAGTCTATCATTTTTTACCTGAATTTTTCAAAAAAATTTGTAGTCTTGTTTAAATATTTTTGAGCAAAGTCGTCATTCCAGAACGAATCGTCGTATTTCCGTGCGAAATGGTCACAGTTCGATTTCTTCATGCTATTGATGCATGTGCTGTCGTGTGCTTTACACGGTTATGAACTGTTCACGATCTTGGTGCCCTCTCTGGGTCTCGTGGTTCGTTTTCCAAGTTTACCGTTTGCTTTTCCTTTCCTCTGCGCCGCAGCTGTCAATAATTATCGCAATCTATAAAACTTTTAGTATCGTCCATGGTTTGGAGTGATTCGTTCGCCTCGTCCATTCATAATGTTGCGATTCATTCGTTCACTCGTCCGATTTAAACTGCCCAGGAATCGTATCAAACAAATCATCAAGTGTGTTTGAGTAAATTGAATACTTTATTTTGACACTGGCTGAATTGATGAGGGACCATGATATTTATACCTGGGGAGGAAATTGTGCTTATCCGAGAATTGGACAAGGACGCCCCACCCGGATGCCCCACCTCTTGGCAGGTCGAGAGGTGTGGCAACATCGCCTCAGAGGACGCGTGTTTGTCTTTAAGGGCAATGGGTGGAATCGCGCCAGCTCTAAGACCGCGTTCATACTTTGTGGCACCGGCGGCGACGGCGGCCATTTGACCGAGGCGAAGGATTGCTCATTGTTCCACAAATAGTGAATAAAGGCATATTTGTCGAAAACGTGCACCTTCACCACCCAACCCGGCACCATTTCTGTTCATCGGACGTATGCAAGGAACGTGGCGACCGATTCATAAGTTTATGCTGTTTTCATACTTTGCATTGCACTCTGCTTGTAACACTGGACCGAACCATTCTACAGTATGATGATCGGAAAGAGAGCCAGCCCGCACAAATCTCTGTCGAGATTCAAATCTTGGCATGTTGCCACTGTGGCAGAACTTGCGGGCCCTTTTGCCACAAATTTGCGCGGGCTCTCGCCACGATAAATATACTGTAGCGTGGTTTGGTCGAGCGGCATAAACAGAGCGCGTCGCCAGAATGCCGCGTCGACGTCGGGCACATGATTTTGCCGCCGTCGCCGCTGGTGCCGTAGAGTATGAGCGCGGCCCAATCAATAACGGATCACCTGCGCGTCGAGGAGCTTGACTAACAGTTCCCGCCGTGTCCTGGCCTAATTGGAGCAAACTGCCACACACCACTTATGGACTTGTCCTTGGCTTAGAATATCCATCCTCTACAGTACTTTGTAGATATTTTAGACGATCATCGCAGCAAATCCAAAACGTCACTATTTTCTTCATGTTCTTCATGGCGTTATATGCTATCATGGGTGTGCAGCTGTTCGGTAAGTCTTCTGTATAAAACCCGTAGGTTCCACAGTATCCAACCATACCAGTATTCAGGTCGCATGGACTACCACTGCGTACTGAGTGGCACTGATCCCCGTAACGTCACCATCGCTGATTTAGCGATACCGGACACGATGTGTTCACAGAAAGGCGAAGGTATGTAGATCTGGAATTTCTTTTGGTTGTTGATTAACGAAAATTTGTTTTGGAATTCAGGTGGCTATGAATGTCCTGACAATATGGTTTGTATGAAGCTTGATATGTCTGCTCATGTAGAGGGTTTCTATGGAATGTTCAATGACTTCGGTAGGTCGCTGTAACATTCACCACGAGCAAGTTCAGAGAGTTGCACAGACAAAAGGAAGTTGCCAAACATATTTTGGGTTAAACTTAGTAGACGCACTGGCCGAGTCCAGAATAGTGGGCGGGCTTGTGCCTATTAATGGTGAATTAAAGGCACAATCCGGGATTATTGGGATATCACATCTCCTGCCGTGGATGAATAGTTCGACCCAAGCCACAAAGGCTGTACCTTCACCGAGCGTGGATGTCAGTTCCCGAAGCGTGCAGAGCCAAAAAATCTAGCGCAACAGCTCGGCCCCGCCCACTCCAGCCGAGGGTGTGCTGCAAGTGTTCCGGTGCCTAGTGTGGGGTCAGGTTACTTAGTAGTGGGTTTACTTCACGATGCGATTGGTTTACTGCCAATTTCAAGATCTTGGATAGTAGCTGATCTACTTATGTCAATGATAAGAGCCGAAGAGTAAAGGCAGACCCCCAGCTGGGGTGGGCGGAGCCGAGCTGTTGCGCTAGATTCTTTGGCTCTGCACGCTACAGGAACTGACACCCACGCCTCGATAAAGGTACAGCCTACGTGGCTTGGGTCAAACTATCCATCCACGGCAGGAGATGATACCCTGATAATCCTGGAATGTGCCTTTAACTCTTGAGAGAAGGTAGGCAATGAGTAGCTGGCAGTTATTGGCACGAATCCATTCATTTACCAAGCGCACCGAGTCTTTCAAGAGGTGTCTTACAGTATCGCGTGATCAGGGCACACCCAGGTGTCGAGGCAAATGGCCGCTTCATTACGACCCCCACCTTTCTCAACGGGGATCCACATACTACCTCCCCCGCCCCTTCCCATCTAACATCTACATACCTCTGAAGAATCAGCAACTATTGCCGATCGCATAGCATTACTAACCAGGAAGGGCTTTTTACTTCCCATGGAACTTTGAATAGGGACCCATATCATTCGATAGAGCTTCGAACGCTGATTACGAATTGGAAAACTAAAAGTGCTACGGGCTGTTCCGAAGCGAGTTAGGAGGGGACAAAGTTTGCTTGTGATATCTCATTGGCGAGGCACTTTGCCGTCGGCACGGCTGCTCTTGAACTATCAACGGCCACTGTGGCTTGCTGGTAGTGCTCCGGATCTGCAGCATAAAGGTTTTGTGTTTGCTCCCCGCCGGTGGAGATTTTTTTGCATTTTGTGTCTCATTGTCTACACGTTTACCTGAATGCCTAATATTATTACATGGTGCGTTCGGAAGCCCATAACGCGCGAGCCAGTCGTTCTCGTGCAAAACCAGTATGATTTTCGTGTTGAGGTAATCAAGTTACCCTAGGAGACGAGCTTTTAGCCAATTCGAGAATTTGACCAAATTTCGCAAAAATTCACGATCTATTGGGTGGCAGCACAATGAACAGTGGAGAAGGCGTTGACTCTTGCCGAGCAAATGCTCTTATTTGACGCTTGTTTCGTACGTTCAGTGCGATGGGCAAGTGTAACAGGTATGTGTAGGTGATTATGTTCAGGTTCCAGGATTTTTTGTAGAAGAAAATTCAAAAAATTACCAGTTTACCCCCTAGCCACCCCTAATTTTCGTAAGTTGGACCAAAAACTGGATTCGGCTGAAAATTTGCACAGAGGGGTAATTTGACCCCCTGTGCGCGAATATCATAATCTTTTTACGCAACAACGCCTAATTCGAGTGGTATGGGAGTCTCTTCGACCTGATGTGCTTCCCTTGTGAGTATTGTTAGTAGTTATAAATAAAGTGGCAGAGTAAATGATGGGTGTGATAGGTACCAGTACAAGGAAACGTTCAGAAGTGAAAGAAAAGCATTTTCTGGCCATGAAACACAAAACGCAAAAAGGCTCAACAGGCGGGGAGCATACCCAGCACCCCACGCCTGGAGACGAGGATCACTACCTTTGAGCCAACGTGCCTGTTGTGACGTACATGATTAGCCGCGTTGACGAGTCACCACTAGCAGAGTCCCCCGTCGATGAGTCTTCGCATGCGAACTTTGACCCCTCCTAACTCGCTTCCGAACAGCCCGTAGCACTTTTGGTTTTCACATTTGTAATGAGCGTTCGAAGCCCTATCGATCTGTAGGGGTCCCTATTCGAAGTTCCATGGGAAGTAAAAAGCCCTTCCTGGTAAGTATTTTATTACTGTAATTTTTGTGCTGATCATTCGAATTCAATCCTACTTCATTACATGACCAGGTCAACCGACGGCACGTTCCGCTTATCATCTATTTAGTTTGGGACCATGACTGGTCCCTGCAATGACGAACTCCCAAACGAAAATGACTCCCTATTAAGAATCTCTATCCCAGTGTTGTGTGTTCAAGCTGAAAAGAGTGATGAACCGAAGGCAGGGGCAGCGTAATATGGGTTTGAAAAATGCAACGACATGTCCTCTGCAAATGAAAGCTGAGGGTTGATGGAGGCGGTCTGTGACGGAACTCGCGTTGAGTGGCGTTCCTAGAGCGCCTTATGATGACCCCGTATGTATAGTTTGGGTTCTTTCGGCACAATGATGCAGAAGGTCCGAAAACGCATTTTGGATGAGAATCAATGGACTATTTCGTATGCGGTTTGAGGCATCATACCGTTCCTACTCCATGATAACTCTACTGACCACCTCTACCTACTTAAACTCGCCGGGAGAGGTAAGAAGAAACTGTTGACTGGGAGCACATGTTTTCTGTGAACAAACATTCTACATCGAAAGATATTATGTATGGAGTAACTCCCATTGATAAAGCGCGGCCTGGGGTAGTCGTTCTGCAGTTCATCCGTCGGGGGAGTTGCCGGCGAGGGCGGGACATTGTCCGCGGTCGGCTTATTTAGCATCTCGCCCGTCTGCAGTCTACCCCTGGCTAGTGATGCAGAGGGGCGCTAAAGGAGGAAAGTTTCTGCTTTTTTAGGGTCTTCACCGTTTTTTCGTTTTTTCTCCACTGCTGCACTGCTAAGCACCCCTATTCTCTCAATTTGCCAAATTCACCGCTCCCTGTGTTTTTTTTTTTGAACAAAACTTCACTGTTTGTGTCGTGTTCAACACCGGAATGAAGCGATTTATGAGAAAATGCGATTCTTTGAGAGTTTTCTAGGTTTTTAAATGAATATTTTAAAGGCTCACACTTTGTTTGATATTCAATTCTTTGAGTTTCATTCTTCGTTAACTTCTTCCATCATTTGATCACAGTCTCGATCCATTTCCGTGCATTTTGCACGGGTACGTGAGAACATCAAATTCATCATTGTGAATGTTTTTTCAGCATCTTCTCTGTTCACTGTGTACATGGCGGCTTCTCAGGAAGGCTGGGTCTACGTTCTGTATGACTGTCTCGACACCTTGCCTTCCTATGTGGCCTTCTTCTACTTTGTCACATTGATTTTCTTTCTGGCTTGGTTGGTTAAGGTGAGTTCTTGTTATGATGTCATATGATGAAGTATTTGTTTATTTATCCATTAATTTACCAAATACCGCGGAAAAAGGTTGCTTATCACGCACGGATGAAAAGAATATAGACCCGTGTTGTAAATGCATTTCTGAATGTGACCTTTTTCTCTTCATCGCTCCAGCACCACTTTGTGTGACATTAGGTCAGAAAGATGTGCTGCCGACCATAGCTGCGTAACATGGATGATGGATCAGCTCCAGGTACAGTTTGGATGTAGACCACGACACTCGAAGTGGGTCTAGTCGCCACACCGGGCTTTGAGAGATTACAACAGTGACGGCGTGCATTTGCGTCCAGCCAATGCATGATTGAAACACGATGCATTTTCCTGTGACGCGATCCTACTTCGAAGTCCTGTCTTAACAACGTCAAAGCTGCACACGATGAGGGGTGTGTGCAGATATGACAGCGAATCGCTTCGCGGCGCCACCAGTACGACTCGCCGTATCGATTGCCCTTGGGAGCCGGCCGAGCGTGACTGCGTCACGTCTGTGCTACCACTCATGCCACACTGCCTCGTGGCCGCCCGCGGCGGGTGGCACTCGCACCCGCCGCGGCGCACCCGCCGCGGGCGGCCACGCGATTCGCTGTCATATCTGCACACACCCCACGATGAGCAGTGAATTTCTCACGACCCCGCGGTCTGACCTAATTCTACTCACGAGTGGATAGTGCATAAAATCATTGCTTTGTACTACGTCACAGCTGCTGGTCGGACAAGGCTATACGCGGTATAGAGTCACTTGTCATGGCATTACCATGACAGCGCGCCAACGGCAACCACCTCACTTAGAACGGCTGTCTCCTTATCACACGGTGGCAACTAACACGATCTGGATATTTCGCAATCAAAGTGCAACAAATACCATCAAGATCAACTGGAAA
Source organism: Trichostrongylus colubriformis (assembly GCA_963978905.1). NCBI lineage: Eukaryota > Metazoa > Nematoda > Chromadorea > Rhabditida > Trichostrongylidae > Trichostrongylus > Trichostrongylus colubriformis. Next base: position 17,642,644 of record OZ022259.1, on the reverse strand, counting down.
GAGCGAAATGAAAAGCAGTGGTAGAGGTATTTCGAGTAAAGGGAACTTCTAAAGTGATTCACCCAAATGAAAGTTCAATGTCTAGGGTGACTGTAGAGAAATTTCCAGCGGAAAAAAGCCTTTTGTGAGAGCTGTTGCCACTTTTTTGCCACTTTTAACATGGCCCGCCCTTTCGTTATCGTGGCCCGCCCATTCTCTGATTCAACGGTGAAAAGGGCATCCTATTTTCTTGACTTCCGACAGTTTCTTCATTTTTTCTCCACATCGTTCTATTAACTTGAGCACCTCGGCTTTCAAATTCAGCAATGTACTCATATTCAATCCCAACTTCCCACTGCTTTAATAGCTTATTCAATTTAAAGCACAATTCAGTTGGTCCAAGGAGATTGCAGCAACCCTGTAGTAAAGGATATCTTTGTTAATACTTAGCCTTGATTTTGTATTGGTAAACCATTCCAACCGCATTCATTCCAATTATTTATGTGATTTTATAGAAAATAATCTTCTTGATTTTTCAATTTCACGTTTTTTTTTTCAAAAAACCTTCAATTTCACTTTATACAGTATGACTTTACAATATTTTTAATTGTTTCATTTATAATTTTAATAATATGATTTTATTTTATTAGGTTGTCCCGAAAGTTCCGGAACACCTCGACCACTTTTTTTCAAATTTATTCCTTTACAACATAAACACATTTCAGCTAACAAGATATTCACCATTACTATCTATCACCTTCTGTCATCTATCCGGAAGCTTGCCAATCCCGTCTGCCCAGAACTGTGGAGACTGCCTCGCGAAGAAAGGCTCGACCTCCATCTCGATGTCGCGCTACTTTTTGAGCTGTTTCCCCTTTGGGAAGTTCTGTAGAGGGGCGAACAGGTGGTAGTCAGACAGTGCGAGATCGGGGCTATATGGAGGATGTGGTAGCACTTCTCAGCCTAGCGTCGCCAAGGTGTCCCGGGTGAATGTTGCCAGATGTCGGCTGTCGGATAGGGCATGGGGTGTCCAAGTCGAGAGCACTTTCCGGTATCCCAGCCGAGTGAGATGCTGATCGACTGTGGTGTTCCCACAACCGAGTAACAGGGCTACTTCATGTGTGCTTGCCGTGGGATTCACCTGCACAGTTCTCCTGAGAAGCTGATCGTCAGCTCAGATGGACGGCCACTGCGTTGCTGACCTTTCAGGGCTATATCTTCAGAAGGGAAGCGGGTGAACTAAAGGTGGATAGTGGTGCTTGCTCCGCATGGGACGCTAATTATTTAGACCACTTCCCTTACGGAACTCCCTCGGTAGAACTCGTAGAGGTACAATGCTCGGAGTGACGTCTCGTCCATTTCAAGCTCTATTCCTTTTGTGAATAGGAGCGAATCCTTATATACCTATGGCATGGAACGTTCCTCAAAGTCAATCGACAAATGCCCTGGCTATCCATTGTGGGGAGGCCCGAAAACCCTTGTCCGCCAAGGTGTTCCGGAACTTTCGGGAGAGCCTAATATTTTATTTTATTTTTGTGTCTTGTCAAAATTTAATGTATATGCATTTGAATGCATTCATTTTGATTTTTTTAATTAGCTGGAACCTTCATTTCAGAACGTCTTCATTGCGGTGATCACCGAGACATTCGCTGAGATACGAGTTCAGTTCAGTGAAATGTGGCAGAGTAACACTAGTAATACCGAGGACACTTACACACAGGTATAAAGTTTGTGATCGTTCAGGTCAAATCTTTACAAACGATTTCTGACAGTAAGGATTAATTTTCGTCTCCACACATATGTTTCATTGCTTTCACACCACAGATGACGAAGAAGGCGATAGGGACTGATGGTCTGTAAGGCTGAGGTTATACCTCGCAGACCTGACTGACCGGCAGATCCAGCCGGTCCGAACGGCCAGCACGGTCCGCACGATCGAATTATCGCGAAATTGCAGACCGCGACACACGCTACATACAATAGGTGCGCGCACATTACCCAGCTTTTGAGAGCTCGGGAAACAATCTCGCAAACGAAAACACGTTATGTGAAAAAACAAACAAAGAAACATTTCACACGATCACGCAATCACAAACGAATCGAAAAAAACTGGTGCGCAATACACAGTTGCACGGAACATTCAAAGCTGGGTAGTGCGCGCGCAACTACTGTAGTGTGTCGCGGTCTGCAATTTTGCGATAAGATCGTGTGGACCGTGCGGGTCGTCCTGAGTGGCCGGACCGGCCGGTCTATCCGGTCCGCACGGTCCTTACCGTATAACCTCAGCCTAAGGGTGGTGGGACATCTTGCACGCGTGGCCATGCCTCTACGTACGTATCTAGAAGAGAGGCAAATGAAGAGCATTAAGTTAGCTTAAGGCAGTGGAAAGGGTAAAGAGAAAGTGATTAGTGTAAATACAGGCTCTCTGGAAACAAATCTTCCAATCAGATGAGGTTATGTGTAGCGAAACTTGCATTGAAAATCTCGCGCATTGGGGTCTTCTCACGATCCCGTAGCGCAGTAAGCCGTACTGCTGTACATTCGCCAGGAGAGTGGCTGCCGAAAATGGAACAACGTTTGCGGTCAGCTGGTTTTGCTCCTCGTCCGTCTGCAATCTCCCCATGGCTAGTGATGCAGAAGAACACGAAAGAGAAAGGGTTTTTGGCTCCTATTTCTTGGGTTTTTCTCCCTTTTATCTCGTTCTTTCTCTACTGCTACACGCTAAGCACCCCTGCTTTCATATTCCACAATCTGTCAAATCTACCTCTTCCGGTGTCTTCAACATACAGTAGTGATGATCTTTGTAAGTGAAGCGTAGAAGCTGGGCTTGGGGCATCAGTTAGAGAGGATGCAGACGAGAGCGAAAACTTTTGTAGCTTTGACGCGAATTTTAAGCAGAGCTGGCAATGTCCACAAGTCATTTGTCAGGGAGGCTTCCTAACATAGACGACAGATGCATTTCTTTACTAATACAATGCAACTATTCAAATTTCAAAGGCAGTGATAGGGATGATTCGGGTCGATTGTGAAATTATTAGTGAATATTAAAGCTGAGGTGCTCAGTTGTATAAATGTGAAGAAGAAACTGAATGGATCGGTTAAAGAGCTGAGGATTAAAACCTCTTTCCGCCCTTGATTACCAGAATGAGTGGGCTGGGATAGAAATGTCGGCAACCTTTGAAAAAGACGCCTCTTCCAAGGCTCAGAGGTGCTCCTTACCTGAAAGTCTGCCACATATAGTCTTCCCAGACCCGTAGCTTTTATTTTGGTGACTTGCATCGGGAGTTACCATTACCCACTTTTCCCACTTATATCTGTCTTTATGTGTTGAAGCAGAAAACCACATCAATCAAGGGAATAATTTGATAATTTTTTTACTGAACGTTTGATCCATGTTAATTTTCAGCGATTGGAGCGCTTCGAAGGCGGTTGGCGTTTAGTTGAGATCGATCACTACAACAGAAGTTCCAATAGTCCCCAATTTCTTCATCTTGTAGGTTTCCTCCACAATTTCTTTTTCGAATACTAAATTCTCATAAATTTGAATAAATTGAATTGAAAATGGTCATTACAATATTTTATACCGTCGTGGCACGAAAAATATGTAGAATAACAGGGTTGTGGAATCGTCAACGTGGCAACTTTCTGAGAAAAGAAAACAGAAAAACAGCCAATTATGGTTTGTCTGAGCGTTTTCTCTGTCCGTTATTTCTAGAAATGTTTAATATTTTAAACAGTATTCTGTGTAAGAAGAAAGAGATAAAATCTCAATAAAGATCCCCCATACCCTTCAAAGCAAGTAAGGCAGGTCGTATTGGTCGTTATTTCAATGGTTTTCACCCATCAGTTTCACTGATGTTATCAGCCTAGTTCCAGGCATGGGTCAAGGAAAGGAGTGGTCGGATTTTGGGTTCATGAGTTTGGAAGTGAGGGCAGGGACGTATTGTGAAAATGTGTCGACTACTCCTTGACATCCACGCACTTTCGAGGGAATTTTGGGTCCCTCATCTCGGAGGAATCGTGCACGGAAAAAATGAGCCTTTCTGTTACCCATACAGTGTGTCCCAAAAGTATAGGTCCACCCTATTTTTCATCCATATCCCCAGAATGGACCAGGGATTCCTTTCCAAATTTTTATCTGTGGTACCTGATCACTAAAGCCATCAAACGCCTGAGTAAAATTGGAGACATAAAATTGCAAAATTTTATTTGCTTTTTTTTTCAAAAATAAGGGTGTCCCAAAAGTATAGGTCCACTCAGTCTTTCCGCCTTGCTTCCATTGAAAGGTAAGTTGTGAAGTGGATGTGCTGACGCATCCTTCTAAGATTTACTCTACAGTGCCATGCCACGCGGTACGCATTCATCCGAGTACGAAAAAGGGCAAATTCTGGCCTACGAGGATGTGGGACTCAGCAATCGCAAAATTTATGCGAAGATGGGCCTATCCTACAACTTGATCAACAGCTTCAGTCGCAACATGGACCTGTACGGAACTCAAAAGAGAGTGGAAGACCACAGAAGCTTTCTGAGAGGCAGAAGCGTCGGATTCTCAACGCTGCGTCCAATTCTAGAAAGGGTGTTTGTCGGCTGTGCAGGGAACTGGCACCTAATGTATGTATGTACCACTGTTTATATGGTAGTAAATTACTTTCTAGAACGTCCTGATATGCCCTGGAATCCATACGATGCGTGATGAATAGTATCCTGCTCTTACCAAAGCGAGAGAAGGCGGCATAAACCATAACATTACCACCAGTAAATCCGCGCCTCGAGAAGTGGCGCGGCTCCTTCCTCAAATCCTTCCAATGACTTTCCAAGCCATCGGGTTCATCCAATTTTGACTTTTCTCATCAAAAAAGATACCGGCAACGCTATTACTGATACGCCGTAAGCTACACTACGTCAATAATGTAACCCTGCAGGCTACCTCATCCCATTGATGCGTCCAGCTGACATTCTACTTGGCAAAATGGATTCAAGCCTCTTCGTGCGCCCTCGTGAGGTATGGCGTGAACGAAAACCGTATTCGCTCGATGTGAGGAGACGACTTGAGCAGGCGGTGCACAGTGCTTTTCGATACAGTAGGTGCCAGTTTCCTGCACAGCCGACAAACACCCTTTCTGAAATTAGACGCAGCGTTGAGGATCCGACGCTTCTGCCTCTCAGAATGCTTCTACAGCCTTCCACTTCTCTTTTTCGTTCCGTACAGGTCCATGGTGCAACAGAAGGTGCTGATAAAATTGTGGGATAGGCCCATCTTCTCAGAAATTTTGAGATTGCTGAGTTCCACATCTTTGTAGGCCAGAATTTGTCCTTTTTCGTACTCGGATGAATGCGTACCGCGTGGCATGGCACTGTAGAGTGAATCTCAGAAGGATGCGTCAACACATTTACTTCACAACTTACCTTTCGATGGAAGCAAGGCGGAAAGACTGAGTGGACCTATACTTTTGGGACACCCTTATTTTGAAAAAAAAGCAAATAAAATTTTGCAATTTCATGTCTTCAATTTTACTGAGGCGTTTGATCGCTACAGTGATCAGGTACCACGGATAAAAATTTGGAAAGGAATCGCTGGTCCATTCTGGAGATATGGGTGAAAAGTAGGGTGGACCTATACTTTTGGGACACACTGTATAATTATGTTGTATTTGCTTAATGAGGGTCTGTTTACGTAACTGAAGCTGTTCACGTAACCTTCTGCTCCCACACTCCGTCTCCGACTGCGAGACGACGGGTCCCGCTCCATCGTCCACCACTTTGAAGAGCTTTATCTTAGGCGGATTCTCACTTTTCGCGTGAAACATTACATGTGGCCTTTATAAATCAGATACAAAATAAATATATGGGAAAGAAAAACTCATCCTTCCGTGCCAGAGACCTTTGAAATGTGTCGTCAATCGATCATACTTAGTCTTAAAAACAATGCTAGGATCATCAACTGACAGTTTTTTTGGGAGGCGACGGCTTGAATATGGAGAAAGACAGCCTCCGAGGCGTCGACGGGGAAAGAACGGGTCGTGTTTTCTGAAAATTTTCTCTGTGCCAGGCTTGGCCCTTGTTCCAGGATAACTACCGTACAGTAAATCGGTTATTCTCTGCATAATAAATAAAGAGTATCTTTTGAATCAGCTGTTAAAAACGTTGAAATTATGCTTGTGATCTTTTCTCGGGTAGAAAAGTACTTTGCTTCTGTTTAGCTTGTCAACAGTACCGCGTTCCAAATTTCCATGATGGGTTTGGTGTTGTTGAACGCGTTGATCAATGCTTCCTTTGTCTACCGTCATGATAAATCGGATGCCGTACGTAAGGAGATCTACTATTATATCGAGGTAGGTACTTCAATTTTATGTTGATGTTCGTGTTTAAAAATGTTTTCAAAATTCGTGTTTAAAAAATTGTTCGAGCCAAAAACTCAATAAACTAATTCTCAAATGGATGCAATTGTTGGGAGACGGACGATTCTGTCACCAGCCCAAGCGGTCGCAACGCACTCAGCGCATCACGCGGTAGATGCCGCCGCGCTCTACATCTCTGAGTGATCCCAAAAACTGTAGAACTCCTTCGGAAAAAAGAAGACAACATTCTTCTGCTCCGAAAAACAGAAATTTTTATTCAAAGCTGTCACTGAGGTGAGTTAGATCCCTAATAATCAATGAGACGAAATGAAAAGGTTTGTCGCGGATCAAAGGCATCCTTTTGACTTCGCGGTTGCATCGTCCTAGCGCACACAAACCTCTCGCATCCAGGAGGCACCCAATGGATGATGATGCCCCCCAGACGCCCCCACCGGAGACACCCCGCGGCCGCCACAACGACCGACAGGGCGGACCCACCCTGGGGACCTAAGGGTCTTACCGACCTATTCCCTGGATGCCGAGCCTCGGCACAGTCCCCCTAGGGCTGTCGAGCCCTAACAGTCACGTCACTGACAACCTGCCCCCAGTACTAAACATGACAAGACACAACATGGATATAAATATAACACATGAACTACATATAAATTACACAACAGAAATATACGACACACATTTATCACGCAATAACAATAATACAACATATCATACCTGACTCCCACAAGTCGCCTCCGCTAGGGCGACTCCCGACAGTCGGCTGTACGTAGTAGACCCCCGTCCGGCTGGTATCACGTAGCCATATGGTCGTCGGTGCCTTCGCGGGGATCTGAACACACGGCTGCTCCCAGTCGGGGAGCAGGGGTGGACACCGGCCAACTCGTGTGCCAGCGCTCCGCTACTCGTGAACCAAGAGTGCGACGGCACCCCTAGTTCCCGGGTAGCATCATGGCGTTGCCCGGTGAAAACCAACTGGCAGCTGGCAGCCGGTCTTTTATACCGGCTTCGACCACAGAGGGCGGAGCCACCGCGTGTCGCATGACGCGACAAGCGGCGCCGCAGCGCGGACGGGCCAGGGAGCGCGGTGCCCCCGAGGCCATCGTCGCGGCGATCCGCGACACTCCCAAGGCGAGCGAAGAAGTGCCCACAGGGAGGCCGGGACGACGATGCCTCCAGCGCATGATAAAGCACCGGCACCCAGATTTAAGGCCATCTTAGAAAAACACCCTAAGGCGACTGCCAGGTCGACTCCCTTCACACTTTCCTACCTACAGGCGACCTACTACCCCGCTTACTCAGAGTATGATACAAGTCGGCACCTTAAGGGTGACCGATCCAAAACAACGCATTAGACACACCTAGATGACATTACTCTCAAACTATTGCCAACACAAGGGGCCTTAAGGGCACCCAAAAAAGAAGAGAACACATGGAGCCTTAAGGGCATCCAGAAAAAGAGAGAGACAACATCACGAGGCACACCTACGTACTAAAAACCCCACAGCGAAAAATAACCGACAACATAGAGCGCCTTAAGGGCCACTCAAAAAAAACAAGCAGTGGGAGTGCCTTAAGGGCAACTCCAAAAAAGAGACAAACTGCACATGAGGCGCCTTAAGGGCCACCTCAAAAAAGAAGAAGACCGGAACCGTCGATAAGTTGTCGTTATAATTCGCCGCCAACACTGTTATCAACCAACTTGACTTCACGCCACCAGACGTCGTCACACTGCCAACACTTGATCTTCCACCAACACCGCCATCGTCTCAACACATCACACCGCCAGCACCGCAACGAACGTCACCATCATCTCCACACATCGCACCGACAACACCGCCACATCGTCGGACATCGAACCACGACGCATCAGAGAATAGCATCATCGACCAGCGAATCCGCCATACTCGTCCGCGTCCACCAACCAGTCCGACAACCAGACTCCATCGACGCCACCGACCCACGACGTCGACCTTGTCTGGCTCCACTTGCCCATCTTGGAGTGGATTGTATGACGGCACCTGAAAAACAGTGGGGGCGCATACCCGAAGGTATGCTTAAACAGCTACGACGTAAAAGCACAGACATAAGAAACCAACCAAGTAGAGAAAAAGATGTTAACTTACCTGTGGTTGCTTACCTGCGCGCACGTATTAGCGAGGAACCGCTGTTACCCGCACGCATTAGTGGGGATTAGATACCCACGACGCATTAAAAGCCGTTGTGGCGTAGCGCCTCCCTCTTAATCGTGAGGATCTGCTGCCACCCGGCTACGCAATGACCATTCCCTGAGCAACTGTGTCGGCTCGCTCGCAGACGCCGCCTTCTGAATCTGGATCCCGAAGGGGAACCAGCCTCCCACCTCAGCAGAAGATGGGCCCGCTCGCGAACCATGGGGTTAGACTAACAGAAACAAACTACATGGCAAAAAGGCAAACAAAGAAAGCATTGTTTGACAATTTTGCGCGCTAGGGGAAATGTTGCTGGGAAAGGCAATGGTCTTCTCGGGAGCATATTCCTCGAAGACCAACGTACTTACTTGCCTGGCATGAGGGGAGAATGCTCGGCAAGTATAACGTATTAAGTCTACGACTGGCATACCTAATCGATCGATTGTGCGGTTGTCTTCCTTGGGAATGACATAATGGATGCCCCTGAGGTGACAACTAGTTGACCATAAGTGACAACCCTTAAGCGCACATGCGATCGGGGTCTGCAGCCGCAGACTGCGTGGTCTGCACGCACGGAAAACGTACTACTCAGAGAATCCACGATGAGTTATTTAAAAGAGGAAGAAAAGGACAGTGTAGCGAATTGATCATAAATGACGCAATTCTAACACTGAGAAAATTGCGAACAACAAAAAGGTCATGACAAAATGATGTGGATGATTTTGGACTACAATGATACTACGTGCGGGAAACTACATACATAGGAAACTAAAACCCAACAAAGGAAATAACTCATCGCGAAATCTCTTGATTCCTTATACTCCCCAATGGGGTGCTAGCGCGGATCGAACGTGAGTTCGAGTAGCGCAACATCCTGGGAGATAAGGAAACGTATTAGTGACTACTAGTCCACCTTCCTTCGGCCTTTGAGCTTGATGTTCTTTAGCTCGTGGCTTAACGAAAGGTGTACGAATAGCCTTGGAATGCATTACCGAGCAAGATGGCACATCAGGATGTTGTCCTGATGCTGCAACCTCCTCGGACGTAGTAGCGGCCGTAGGCATGTCGACTTCCATGTCAACAGCCTCTGCCGATGACGATTCTGCAGGAGGGATAGTCTGGCTGCGCTCTTGTGAACGAGACATAGTATCGTTCGCAGCATCCAGACAATTTTCCCTTTCTGCAGCTTGCCAAGCTGCTGTGCGCTCGACGGCTGGTCCTCCAGCTGATGTTTTTGCGGAGCTATACCAGCAATCGAACGAACAACATTGGTATCGTTTGTATCTCGTTCCGAATCTTGAGTGGTCATCTCTCCCTGCCCCGGAGATGCAGTGGGAAAAATATCCACATTGGACTGCGGAGCCAAAATACATACGATAACTTGGCAGTCAACGCAATAATAACCAGCGATGAACAATCATTAGGTAAAGAACTTACCCGCTGGTTCGTAGTAGCATTTGCAGGTGTGGCGGAAGCTGCAGACTTCGGTGACTTTTTAGAAGCGAACTTCTTGAAGTTCGATGTCCCCGCGCCCTAGTTAGAATATAACACACTGCAAATGGAACGTATTAATATGATAGAAAGGGATCAAGTAAATGAGAGCATACAAGAATACAAGCTACATAACCTGATCATATCGATCGATGTTGTACGGCTATCTTTTCGGTGTGCTCACACGGTAGACACACCATGCGAGTCCCGAGGCGACACCCGTGGCACCGTAGCCAAGCGCCCGTATACCCTCCATTACACAATACCTCTCCTATCATATTACGTGTGCTTGGCGTGGATTGCACCAAAAGTGGTGGAATTGACGCAAGCAACGCATTACGAAGAGGATAAATGCACAATGAGTCCGACCTAGGAGTAGGTGGGTGAAAGATGATAAAAGGAGAGAAAGAGAAGGCTACGAACTGGGAGGGAAAAATATAGCTAGTTGAGGACGAATAGCGTCCAATGAGAATAGCAACAATAAGAAAATTAGGGAACCACTAAAGAAGCGAACTAGAAGAGAGGCTAAGAGAAAGGGAACTAACAAAATAGCTACGTAGGGTAATAACGAATAAAACAGCTATTGCAAAAGCGACTATTACGTCTAGGCGAAATGGTGTAATTGCAATTTTAACTATATGGAAATTAACGAACAACTACATAAAGAAAGAGCAACAACTGCTACTAGCAAAATGTGGAGAAAAAATGGACTCATCGTGATTTAGCTCTCTTCACAGCTCGGGGCGGCTGGATCCGTGTCGGAGAAAGCAACTAGGCGTCCTCCGATCTTCGAGGATCCTTTCGTCCCTACTGCAACATAGTATTTAGCGATACGTGTTGAGCTTCGCGATGTTGCTCAACATCCGAATCGCTAAAAAAACGTATTATTACAAGTCCTCTGATCACGGTCGACATGGAGGTGAAAGATAACTTAGGTGAAACTGCGAATTGACAGGGTCCACAAGTCTTACTACACGGACCTTACCCGTTGCCTCCATGTTGGCCGTGGTCAATGGCCTTGTGTGGAGATACGCTTCGATCTCTATGAGAAGAGTTTCGAAGTTACGTATCTCTTACGTATTACGATGAAGGGTCTTCCTCCAACTGCGCCTAACCACTCCGATTAACCGATCACAAAACCTCCCTTCCATGAAAGAAAGGGTGTCATGAACTGTCATCGGAGTGCGTTCGGCGCAGTGAACCCACGTACCGCCGAATCATGTGCCGACTGAAGAAGTCCATTCGCTGGAATGTCCTTCCCCAGTCTGAAGGTAGAAGCATTATCACTGACCGTACAGTCAGGAGTGCCTCTCCTTGTCATGAGTCTGCGGAACACCAGAAGACCTTCATCAACGCAACCGACGTAATAAAAAGGGATGCGCCATGAGTCTGACTTAGAGATAAAATAACGGTGGATGATGAAGTGAGAAAAAGATAGTAATACATTAGCAAAAAAGATTACCTGGGGTGGACGAATGACGTCCGACCGAGAGAGGAAAAGAAATTGATGAATCTACTGAGAAGAGAAGAAGCAAGGAGACTACTACGAAAATAACTACCAAATTAACTACCATGATGACAGCGAATAAAATAACCACTGTAAAAACTACGGCCTTGATGCAAAATGGTTTGATTACAATTTTGACTATAAAAAAGAATGAGCAACTAGATAAAGAGAATACAACAATAGGGAAAAAAAAGAATGAAGGATAGACTCACCGCGATCCGAACGGAATAGTTTGAACGCACTAAGTGCCCCGCGTCGAGCGTTAACACGTCGACTTACCTGCTCATGGCCTCCTTCCATCGGTAATTCCTCGAACAGCGTGCGATCGGTGTTATTGATCGCATGCCATAGTCGTTGGACTGCTCTATCGAGTGCATACTTCTGGATGTCGTCCATGATTGTAAGTATGTGAATAGTACCGTTAGCTTTCAGCTTCCAATACAAAGTTGGTTACAAGCGCAGCATACTGTACTATTCCCATAACGTGTTGGCGCGCGCACACTGTCTGCCCCATACTATTTCGTAATGTGCTCAGCGTGCGCAAACGGCGCTTTGTCTGGCATGCACTATTTCCTCGCGTTCCCGAGATCGAGCGTGGGAAAGCGTCCGCCTTCGCACCTCGGACTGTAATCGACAGCTCCGCGAGCCTGGGAAAGTGGCTCGACGTTGCGATATCGATCCGTCCGACGTGGGAAACCGTCGACTTTAGCCTATCGATCGCGAAAAAGCGAGGTAACGCAGGAAATAGCGGAACGGAAATCGATCAAAACGAAATAATTGAGTGATAAATGTGCTCTAGGAGGAAAAGGGCATGCAAGAGAGGATAGTAAAGTAGTTACTACGTAGAGAGAGAAGCCTACAGAGGAGGAAAAAATAGGTGTTCAAACAGATAGAAAGAGAAAAATTACTACCAAGAAGACTATGAAAAATTGATTACAAGAAAAGAAACAATACACCGCTAAATACTACTAAACTTACCTGTTGTGAATTATTATGCCCCTCCGATGTACTGAAGTAATTCCGTATCACAGGTTGCCAGCTTACCAGGAAAGGTCGGCGAAGGTTGGTGGTGAACCCTTTTAGCTAGGCGCTGAGTACATCACAGAGCGGACGGATACCCAACAGGCGTGCAAGGGAGCCCGCTAGTCCTGCAACGCCCCGTAAAACCACAGGGGTTAAGTTAAAAAGGACTACCCTGCAACGCCCCCTAAAGCCACAGGGGTTAACTTTAAGGGTATGACAAGCTACCTTGCCCGTCGGTTCCGTATCCTTCCGGGTATCCTGGTCTAAGGGTAGGAATTTTGGCGCCAATGGGTAACCAGTTGGCAGGTTGCCACAGTCCTGCCGGACTGAATACCCAATTCCTGCCCCGCCAGTTCGCACCCCGGTTCCGAGTCCGCTGTACTCACCGTCTTCCCTGTTCCCAAAAAAAAGATAGAGGTGGATGCCTACCCCGGGTCTGGCCCGAGGCCCCTATCTACGGGCCCACCAACCAACGTCTCCACCGGTGAGTGGGAGGCGACGCGTGGTAGAGGCCGTCCCCCACTGCTCCAGGGTCTTAATTTAGGAGCAGGCGGGTCCGATCTCTCGACCCGATGCACCATGTCGCGGATCAAAGGCATCCTTTTGACTTCGCGGTTGCATCGTCCTAGCGCACACAAACCTCTCGCATCCAGGAGGCACCCAATGGATGATGATGCCCCCAGACGCCCCCACCGGAGACACCCCGCGGCCGCCACAACGACCGACAGGGCGGACCCACCCTGGGGACCTAAGGGTCTTACCGACCTATTCCCTGGATGCCGAGCCTCGGCACAGTCCCCCTAGGGCTGTCGAGCCCTAACAGTCACGTCACTGACAACCTGCCCCCAGTACTAAACATGACAAGACACAACATGGATATAAATATAACACATGAACTACATATAAATTACACAACAGAAATATACGACACACATTTATCACGCAATAACAATAATACAACATATCATACCTGACTCCCACAAGTCGCCTCCGCTAGGGCGACTCCCGACAGTCGGCTGTACGTAGTAGACCCCCGTCCGGCTGGTATCACGTAGCCATATGGTCGTCGGTGCCTTCGCGGGGATCTGAACACACGGCTGCTCCCAGTCGGGGAGCAGGGGTGGACACCGGCCAACTCGTGTGCCAGCGCTCCGCTACTCGTGAACCAAGAGTGCGACGGCACCCCTAGTTCCCGGGTAGCATCATGGCGTTGCCCGGTGAAAACCAACTGGCAGCTGGCAGCCGGTCTTTTATACCGGCTTCGACCACAGAGGGCGGAGCCACCGCGTGTCGCATGACGCGACAAGCGGCGCCGCAGCGCGGACGGGCCAGGGAGCGCGGTGCCCCCGAGGCCATCGTCGCGGCGATCCGCGACAAGGTTACTCGATACTTTAATGAAGTTATCGAAGATTTTGGGTAATCTTCCATCGCGGCCGGCCCGCTGTCCTCACCATCCTCGCGACAGATTCGATATGCAACCGATCGATAGTTCAGACGTGAAACACGATCATCATTACTCTCAGTGGTTCACGACGTGGACGTGTTTTCTCGCGGGCTGCATCGCTGTTATATCGATCAAAGCCAGGCGGATTTGTGAGGCGTGGCGGTAATGATCAATACAGAAGACTTTGTGAGACGCTGCCATGTACCTATGCCACTTCCAGCGCAGCTAAAAAGCACCACACGAGGCTTGTACAGAACCTCCTTCCAAAAGCGTTATATACGGTCTCCCTGCCCCTATCTCTACTGTCTCAAAACATCCGATTTTTACTGGTCAGCGAATCTTCCGATAAGATGATCCGATACCATCTGGGTGAAACCGGAGTTCACTACTTGCCCTCCAGGCTTTTTTCTGTTCGTTTTTTTGAGCTGTGCATTTAGATATGCTTCACGGTGCTATTCAATATCGAAGCGCTTCTGAAGGTGATCGGCCACGGCTGGAAAGGCTACGTCAGACGCGGCCAACATAAATTCGAACTCATTCTTTGCGTTGGTAAGCCACCAGATTATTTCAGATTTGATAGCTCAAAGGCAATAGGCAATCTTGGTGAATTTGTACCGATCATCGTGGCTGCTCGGTGGGAGGGGAGAATTGTCTATGTCGTTAGGTTGAAATTTCACGCGGCCTTACGCAGAGATCAGCGCGGCGAGGACGAGTAGTTTTGTTCGCGCACGACTGCGTACACTTCATTCAAAATCTTACGCCTGAGTTATTTATTTATTAACAAGAATTGTTATTATGTTATTGCTGCCGTGTAATTTGCAAAAAAATAGTACTTGTGTAGTATATTCTAGGTGTTATTGTATAATAATTAGGAGGGGGGGGGGGGACATCCCACGAAAGGCTAGTTATACCTAAGCCAAATGGGGGAAGGGAGTCCTTCTGTGCTCCACTAAGGTTCAGGCGAAAATACACTTGAGTTTGGTGTGGAACTTTTCATGAGACGTCTCCCTCATTGTGATAGCACCGTTTTCTATCCTGTTTGAAGTATTTGAGTACTATTTCTTCGAAGGTCTCCTACGTACTAGCCCGTTTGGTGCTGAGCGGGTTGGGCTGGTACTGAAGGACACTGTAACAGCGACGCCGCCAAGCGAAATTTCGGCCTAACCAATACACTCAGGGTAGAGGGTAAGGAAGTGTGAGTGAGAGAGAGAAGTGACTCGGATCCCTTTACACGCCCAGAGCATCCATCATCACCTTGAATATTTTTTGCGAATAATTCCATCCTTTTTAGGATCAACCCTAAATTTGATTCGCCCGCTATACAGTATGAACATTTTCACCTATTTCCAAGTGTTCCGTATCGTTCGTCTTATCAAAGCTTCACCGATGTTAGAGGATTTTGTCTACAAGGTAAATGCACGAACTTATTTTTAAAGCGGCTTTCTAATCCTTTATTGGATTGCTTTTAGATTTTTGGTCCGGGTAAAAAGTTAGGAGGATTGGTTATCTTCACTATGGTGCTTCTCTTCATAACCTCTGCCATTTCTCTGCAGTTATTCTGCTATGTACCAAATTTGAAAAAGTTCACAACATTTCCTATGGTGAGTTCCTTTCCGAATATTCTGATGCAGCACACAGGCCAGGACACTCGAATTGAGTCATCGAACCACGTGGAGTCTATGTGCTACAAGTGCCTTGCTGGTCATCGTGGCTGTGGAGCTCAGCTGTGGCTTCCTCGCGCGACCTGACCTAGTTCATGTGGCCTGTCGCACATCCTGGCCGTCCTGTAGATGTGGTGATGGTACAGGGTACCACAGCGTACTTGGCCTTCTGGAGCTGTCCTTTCTAAGTGTACTGAAAATGTTAAACGTGGGATCGTTCCAGGCATTCATGTCGATGTTCCAAATTATCACTCAAGAAGGTTGGACAGATGTGGTGGTGGAGATTCTGAGGGCCACCAATGATTCGATGGTTCCATTTGTGGCTATCTACTTTGTTGGATATCACCTTTTAGTCACACTGGTAAAACATTCAAAACGAGCTTATCCAAGAGCTTTCTACCTTCAACTTCAAGTGTTCTATTGCAGATTGTATTGAGTCTTTTTGTGGCTGTCATTCTTGATAATCTGGAAATGGACGAGGAATTGAAAAAGGTGAAACAGCTAAAAGCTAGAGAACAGGTGAGGAATTTCAGCAACCTGATCGTAAAAACTGTTCACATAAACAGACAAGATACTACAAACATTTTGCTCTTTCAAATCCGCTTCTAAAGTGGTTTCAAGTCGCTGATTGATCCTTACTCTCTCCTCTTATTGTGACCTTACCTTGGGCATGTGTCACTAGCACAGTAAATTCGCCTCGCGGCGTCCGGCGTACGGTGCCATTTGTGCGAGCTAGGGGCTACTGTATTAGTTGAGTCTTGAAGCGTTGACAATATTCTACTCCTTAGTTTTGGTATTATCGCTTTAAAGGCAGTGTTTGGGGAAATTCGGCAGAAAAGTGAAAGAAGTAGTGAATATAAAAGTTGAGATGCTCAGTTACAGGACACTGAAGGAAAAACGGGTGGAAATGGTCAAAGACCTGAGAAGTAGGACCCTTCCCCACCGTTGATTCCCGACGTGGAGCCTTGAAGAGGCGGCTAGTCCGGACGAGTTTTCCATGGACGTGTTGCCATGTCCTAAACACGATTCAGAAATGAGGAAGCATCCTTTTTCTGGAGTGCGCTTCAAGCCAAAACTGAGAAAGCGGGCCGCGATACCTTCTATTCTCACGCCAGCCGATCAGTCGCTAGGAGGCGGCCCGAGCACAGTAAAGCGGCTCGAGCTGAAAAGGACGCCTCTGCCACAGCTCGGGGGCACGCTCTTTGCGGGGATTTCGCCACAAATAAGCTTTCCAAATCCGTAGTTTTCGAGTGAATGACTCTTCCTAGGGATTCCTTATCACCCACATTACCCCTAACACTGTCTTTAAGACCCAATCGATAATACTCGCTTCTAGCTCGCTACAATCGCGTCCTCTACCGCAGGTGGCCACGCGAATTTTATGTCCAATGGTACACCCTTTACTGCTGACCACCTCTGAGCATCTCTCCTATTGGCTGTTCTTTCCTTATTTCGCTGAAGTTTTTCAGTTTTTCAGCGTGAATTACTATGAGGAAACTGTACTACAAACCTTTCAGTTCAGCCTTTTTCAACTCATGATTATGTGCAACTCAAGTTTTTCAAGTGCCACTTCTCTGAGATATACTTTCATTTATTTTATTGTATTACAATATCATTCTATTTATGATTTTTTCTGAGGGCGGGGAGTAGGGGGTGGAGGTGGTGTGGTGACAAGTGGCGCACACCCTGTCATCATGGTGCGGGGTCAAATCCTGAACTAATGCCAACTCTGACCAACCAGCCTTCTATCCCTTCTGCGTGAGTGAATTAATAGCAGACTCGTATGGGAGTTCAAAAGCGCTGACTTGTGCATCAACTGCCTCCTGATCAAGGCAAAAAAAGAAAAGAAAAGAGAAACTGATTAAGGCAAAAACTTTTTCCTTGACTTTCATGGTTTTTCCTGTTTATTTTCTTTTTTTTTACTCTGTGTTTGCAAAGATATCACGGTTATTTAGAATACTATCAAAACTACACTGCCATGGCGTCTTCGAGTGTTCGATCGTTTTCCAACCAGACCGCAGATGATTTCATTGAAAAAGGTACCCTAACTTTTCTATCTTAATCGTTCTCCACATAGGTTGATGCGCGGTACATATACCTATTCACATAACCCTACCGTAACATCGTAGCCACAGTAACCAGCGGGTGCATATTGTGTACATATCGCACGCTAAACCTTTGCTAGAAGTATGTAGGTGTGGGTTCGTGGTTATGAAGGGGTTTTGCATATGATCGAGTACCGCGTATACTCCTACGCTCGCTCATGATCTGATTTTTAGGTGACTTCTGAGTTTCCCCTGCCAAAAATTCGCGACTCATTCACAAGGCAATTTGCTGACGATTCCGAGCGAAACAATTTGGACAGTGGAACTGAAAGTACGTTCAATTAAAGTATTATAAGTGCTTTGAGAATGGACTTATACTTCTAATCTCCCTGAACTTGAGCAGGTGCATAAAATACAAAAAATTATTGTTATAAGAGTGCTGAGTTATGAGCAAAATCATTAGTCTCGGACGGAATTCGTATCCACACTACATGCCTTCCGGGCATACGTGCTATTTCAACTTTCGCTTCACGCGCTGCGGTGAAAACAACAGCTAACAAAATCAATAACTTCGGTAATCAGAAGCTAAAAATCATGCAATCCTCAAATGAAACGTACCAAAGGAATCGTCTACGGAAGTCGGAAGGTCCGTGACTCCGTGTGGGTCCCCTGTCGGTCCTCGCGGTGGTGGGAACAGAACATTACGTAAACAAGCCTTTTGAGTGGGGTAGTAGCACGTCCACTTGGAGCCCCTCCCCCCTTCCCTCCGTTGTCCCCCCTCCCCATTGGCCACGGAGCGCTGGACGTACGTGGACGATTCCTTCAATAGGGTGGTCCAGAGGTTCAGAAAGTGGCCCATTTTCTGCCACACAGTACTTTTCATTTCCGCCACACAATATTTTCATGAGGCTTGGCATGTGAATCATTTTTTGAAACTTTAATTCGTGTTGTGGATATCATGTGGTTAAAGAGCAAGTGTTACTCATCCGAACTGATTACTGTTTAGTTGAAGCTTCTGTGACTCGATCAATACTGCGAAGAGGAGCATATATTCGAGCTCAACGGAAAGTTCATTTGCGGCATATTGGACAGAATTCCAGTCGTCACATTGTCTCTTCACTATTGAAGTTCGTTCATGGACTTTCTGTTTTCATATTATTAGGTTGGTGAAAAAGTCCTGGGACACTAATCTCAAAAAAAAAGTTAAATTTCGAAGAAAAAGATTCGTGGGCCGATCATCGTTATAGATAGCCACACGATCGTAGATAACACTGAACACGCCCTTGGATCTCGAAAGGTTATTTCCACTTGGGTGCCCCACGAACTGAGCGATTCAGACCGGTCATTGAGTTTGAGCATCGCTCAGACTCCCCTCATTCGATTCCGGATCAAGGACATTCTGGGAAGGGTCGTTACAGGGGATGAATCCTGGGTCTTCTACGTGAATCATAGCAGGGAAGCTCAATGGCTTCCCCAAGGAGAAGCGGCTCCGACTCAATCGAAGACAGACACCCATCAAAAAAAGGTGATGCTGTGCTGTTGGTGGGACTCACAAGGAACGCTCTAGCACGAATTTCTCGAAAGTGGTACCACAGTAACCGCAAGCATCTACTCTAATCAGCTGCAGAAGTTGAGCCAGCCAATGCAACAAAAGCGGCCAGGACGGAACAAAGTTTACTTTCTTCATGACAACGCACGCCCTCATGTTGCAAGAATGTCTCGGGAGAAGTTGGAGGAGCTTGGATGAGAAGTACTGCCTCACCCTCCATATTCGCCCGACCTTGCCCCTTCCGATTATCACCTATTTCGGGCCCTCAAACAAAATCTCAGAGATAAAGAATCTAATGAATAAGCTCAACTTGAATCGGAGGTGATCCGCTTCTTCGACTCACAACCAGCTTCCCTCTGGAGGAAAGGTATTCGTGATCTGTCCAAAAAATGAAAAGTTTTATCGATGCAGAAGGTTATTACTTTGTGATTTGAAATGACATCGAAATAAAGTTTTTTAAAAATGGAAGAAAAGTTCTCAGTGTCCCAGGACCTTCTCACCAACCTAATATCTTGAAATAGTGTTCCTTCAAATTCTATCACCATACCGAGAACTTCTCATAGAGGATCCCTCCCGGGTCGTGAATCCCTAACAACGGGTTCTACACCAATCTCGAGAACTTAAAGGAATCGTCCACGGAAAATGCGTTTTTGTGTTACCCATACGTTTATGTTGTATTTGCCTGATGTGGGCCTCATGCGAAATTTCACGCGAAAAAATGCGAATCTGGCTGAGATACAGCACCACAAAGTGCGGTGGGGCGTGGGGGGGGGGGCCTAAGAGTAAAAGCCTCGTCCCGTGGTCCGCCGCCGTTGGGAACGGAGAGTGGGACTGTTTACGAAACTTTCTGCTCCTACAATGCGTTTCCGACCACGGCCGACGACGGAACGAGGCTTTTCTCTTAGGCCCCGCCCACTGGGACCGCACTTTGTGATGCTGTATCTCAGCCAGATTCGCATTTTTTCGCGTGAAATTTTGCATGAGGCCCACATTAGGCAAATACAACATAAATACATGGGTAACACAAAAACTCATTTTCCGTGGACGATTCCTTTAAATCAGGCAATTTAGCTATCGCCCTACGAGTGACTGGCACTGATATGTAAATAAATAAATAAATAAATAAATACTCGGTAGACACACATAAACTATGATTCAAAGTTACTTTTAGTGAATCGAATCGCAATCGAGCTCTGTACTGCGACACCAATCAGATCATTCCACCTCTTGGACGTGGAGTATTAAAAAACAGTAAAGGAACACCCGTGTGAGTAGGGCAGTCCATGACAGCTGTGTAATTCCTGAAACAGCTAAACATTTAGGAATTTTTTCTATATTTCAGAGGTTCTCGATCGCGCGGATTCACTTCATTAAAGGGTAAAGGCCACATGGAAAGCCTGAAGGAGAACGGTGATGTCCGTCCGACGGATTCTGCTCCGAAAAAGGATCCAAAACAAGGAGAGATCGATATCAAAGCATTGCAGCAGAAACGAGCTCATGCTGAAATCACTCGGCAAGCATACTTTTCCTCTTCAGTTTTTCTCTTTTTCTTCCAATTTTGATTTTTTTATTTTTTCTATTTATTTTTTTAGTATTGATTTATTTTTACTTTTTATTTTTTAATTATTTTTATTTTTCTATTTATTTTTCTATTTTCTAATTCACTGTTTTTGGAAAACCTTTGGTGTAAGGATCTACAATCGCTCACCAAAAGGTGCGTTCTGCTCTCAATACCGAAAATTTCAGTAACCGCATTGAGGAAGAGATGCGCGAAAACCATCCACTTTTCGATCGGCCACTATTCGCAGTTGGACGTGATTCACGTCTTCGAATTCTCTGCCAGAACATCGTCTACGCCCAGTACTCACCCGAACGTATAGATCCAGTCACTGGCAAGCAAATAGTCCTGAAATACAAACAACTACAGTGGGTCATATTTTTAGTCTCGCACTAAACTGATACACCCTGCGGTAGAATGAAGTAGTTTTCAGGTTTTTTGAAGTCTTGATTTTTAGAAACAAAGGATTACACCGGGATATTATCTGCTTCATTATGACTGTAAACGGGTGTGTAGACTTATGTCGAATTTTCGCTCTGCGACGTCGCACTCGGACTGATATTCCGCTCAGGACGCAAGGGTCTGGTACCATGGAGGTCCACTGAGAATTTGCTGAAAGTGAAAGTTTGAAAGTGAAAGTTGATCTCATAATTATCTAAAAACAATAGCTTTTGTGCCCTGAAAAGGCAAAATAGTAACATAAAAAGTAGAAGAAAGATAACATCACATGATAACAATCCTAAATATGAAATAATTAATTTGGGCATGAAACTCTAAAGGAAGTGTTGCAATGTACGCAGTTATACGTTAAGAAATTCTCGGCGCCGCTTGCCGCGCGCGGCCGCGCGAAACTTCGGCATAAGTCTACACACGCACTGTTAACTGGGAGTCAAGAGAGTACTTTTATATAACTTATTTCTAAGGGTCTTGTACAGGAGGCACCAATTGCGGCGATGCGGCGTTCGCGTTATCGCCAAGGGCTTTGTGCGTGGCAATGCAGCTTCATGGCAGATGTAGGGTGCTGCAGCGCGATAACCGCGATAGGTGCCTTCTGATACACGTTCCTCAATGGAATGTCTATCGGTAGTTTGATTTTAGTGACTTCATCGGTCTTATGACGTACCTCGACTGGGCAATGGTCTTCGTTACATCTTTGTCGTGCTGGTCCATGCTGTTTGAAAGCCCGTGGCCGACTACTGGAGAGAATCTGATCTTCAACAATCCATACCTGCAGGTGGGAACCCTTCCGGATTTCCTTGGCGTCCCTTGTCCAACATGCCTTGAAGAGAGTGGTAGGGGTAATGTCAGTAACGAGAGCTCCTAGAATGAGTCACGCCAATAAAAGCTACGGATCAAAAAAGACTATATGTGGCGAAGTTTTCGATGAGAAAGAACGCCTCCGGGCTTTATAAGAGCCGTCTTCTTTAACAGCTACCACATGTTGATGCCAACCCGCCCTTTTTTCGGGCCCACCCTCCCCTTTTGAGAATGAACGGTGGGAGGAGGGTATTATTTCTCGAGTTTTTGACCGTTTCATTCGAGCATTTCTTCACTTCCGTACTTTTGAGCACCTCGACCTTCATATTAACTGATCCTTCCATATTCGGCGTGAATTACCCCTATTATCGCCTTGAATGCTCGCTGTGTTCAGATCACCGAGTATCTCTATGTGGTCTCGATGACGTTCGAACTGATGGTGAAAGTGATCGCGAACGGCTTGTTTTTTACCCCGAAAGCCGTTGTTAAGGACGTTGGCGACATCATGACATTCTTCATCTATTTTGTGAGTTGCTCACGGAATGTTTACCTAATTGTGGTAAAAAGAGGGCGGTTATCCATAGCTCGAGCGAAGTCATAAGATAGCGACGTTTGATTTCCATTCATCTGGACTGGAACCAGTCACCTATTTTTGCGAAGTGCAGCAGCGATAGTATGCATGAAGATTCTCATTTTGCATTGCATTTATTTGCTTTACTTTGTTTTTTTGTTTATTTTGACCGTTTTCTAATTTTTCTTCATCAAATAATCTATAATCGTTCGAGCAATTTCTATGTATTTTCCTAATTTCGATAAGTGCCTACTATTCTACACTTCCTTCCCTACTTATAGGATTAGATTGTGCTGAATTGTCTTGTAGGATTTTTCCAAAAAATCGATAACTCTTGCTTACTTCGAGACAGATCTGGGCGGTTCAGGTATATGGTAGAATGTTCTCTAAGCTTTTCGACAAAGTAGGTACTGGTACACCAGATTCCGTGGTGAGAGCTGCAATGCCCGTAGTCGATACCCATCAACATACGGTGTCATGCACACGGTGTCTACTGTGGTCAACACATGGTGTCTACTGTGGTCTCGCGGCACCAAAGCGAACGAGGCTTGCGAGTTTATCAACGCTGCATTGGGCAAGGGATGTGAGAGCTACGAGACCGTCAGCTCTAGCAACGGCGAGGTCGACATGGAAGACAAGCCATGCTCGGAACTGTGCTGATTCCGGGACGCGGAAGGAATGGTTTTTCACGAGGAGCTAGTACACGACGAGACAGTCACCGCTGCCGTATACACCCGAAAGTTCCAGCGCTGGTCGTCGTTGTTCGAGCGAGAAAAACGTCGGAGAAGGTCCGCGGTCACCCCCTTCATTTCAACGCCCGCTCCCACGTCGCGAAGAATATGTACCCATGCCAAGCTAGAGGAGCTGGGCTGGGATATCCTGCCCCACCCGCCATACTTTCCAGATATTGTCCCTTTTGACTATCACCGTTCCCATCCTCTGAGATCCTTCCTGCCAAGAGAAAATTCGTTGATTATGACTTACAACTGCGATCGCTAACTTCCTCTACTCCCAGAACCCAGAGTTCTGAGAGGAAGAAATCAACGATCTACCCATGTGGTGGCACAGTATTGTCGATAACAGTCGTGAGTATGTTGTTGCCTGATTTATTTTTGTTTGTTGGAAGAAACAATAGTAAGAAGTAATGATCGAAGAAAATCCTACAACACTTTTGGTACGATCTTATATTTATGAAACAGAAGAAAGAATATGCAAAAATCCGTTTCAATTTTCCACTGTTTTGGCATTTTATAAGCTGCTGCCGTTTTTCCAATACTTGCTATGAATGCATTGCAGTGATCGATAGCTTTATAACTTAATTCCAGACAAGTGTTATTTACTTGCTGTGGATGCCATCTCATGTGGAAATCAATTCGTGGGCTCAATTGCTAATGATCATGCGTGCTATGCGACCGCTTCGCATCTACACCCTTGTGCCGCACATTAGACGAGTTGTCGTGGAGCTTTGTCGTGGTTTCAAGGAAATCCTTCTGGTACGTGCCCTCTACTAAGCTTGAGAGATTCGAAAATTTTGTCTACGACATTTCAGGTCACGATTTTACTGATTGTACTGATGTTTGTGTTCGCTAGTTTTGGAGTACAAATCGTTGGAGGAAAATTGGCCGCGTGTAATGATCCGACTGTTACCGCTAGGGTAAGTCTAGTTGGCTGATCGTTGATGGAAAAGTGATTCATTATTTATTATCAGTTCAATATGGTAATATGAAAACTCTCAAAAATCTGCTCTCCTCCAAAACAAAGTAAATGAAGCTGCTCACACCTTATCCTTGGGTACCTGTTGCACGGGCGAGGCCTCGAAGGAATCGTCCGCAGAGAAATCAGTTTCCTTGTTACTCATGTCTTTATGTTGTATTTTCTTGGTAAGGGCCGTATGCAAAGTTTCACGCGAAAAAGTGAGAATCCGGCTAAGATAGAGCACCCCAAATTCTCGGCCGGGTGGGCAGAGCTTCCGAGTAAAAGCCCCGTCCCGTCGTCCGCCGCGGTTGGGAACGGGGAATGAAACTGTTCACGTAAGTTTCTGTTCCCGCAGTGCGTCTACCGCGGGGGGACGACGGGTTGGGCACTCACTTGGAGGCCCCGTCCACCCGGCCAAAATTTCGTGATGCTGTATCTTATTCGGATTCACATTTTTTGCGTGAAACTTTGCATGCGGCCTCTATTAGGCAAATACAACATAACTATATGGATAACAGAAAAAGTCTTCTTTCTGTGGAGGACTCCTTTGACGGAATCGTCCGCGGAAATTCCATGATTCTAGTTCCGCTTGAAATCACCTCCTCAGACACAGTACATAAGCAGAAATATAAAAAACTTAGATCCCCTTTATTCCTAGTCACAAAACGAAAAACTGGAAGGAGAGCAGCCCTTTTGTATTCCCGCCGCATTTCTCGGCACAACGTTTGAACAGCTGTCTGAGCGCAGTTTCGATTTTGCGCGTCTAATGTTCAAATTTCTGCTGTTATTGAATTTTTATGCATAACACCTAGTACTCAACGTTTTGAACACATCTATAAAGGCATAGGATACACTGGCCCGTTGAATAGGATGGCCCAGGTATAAATGAGAGTATAAATCGGTTCCGCGGAGATGTGACAAGACATTTGAAGTGGGTCACTATGCAGCAAAAGCTGACTTGCTTTTCCGTTGTGAACCAAGCTTGCATGCCAAAGAACTTGCCAATCTAACCCGTTCGAGTGTTCTTCACCCACCCGGACCCACCCACGCGCTTAGATTGCCCATTATTTTGCATAAACCTTGTGTAAAACTGCCTCGCTCTGAACTTTCAACGGTTCTCTTTATTTTGTAACTAGTAACTCACTTTTTTCACATGTTCTCTGAGATTTTTTCACATGTTCTCTGAGATGCCTTTTTAGGAAAACTGCACCGGAGTATTTGAGCAGAAAATTTTTGTCACTAGAATGGAAGTATACGGCAAAAACGATGACAAACTGCATCCAAAGATCCTTGTTCCGAGAGTTTGGTGAGCTCCAAATGCTTTCCTTTTTTTTCTTTTGAGAGGTTGACGGATTCCAACAATGTGAAGCATACTTGTGCCCAGTGAACGGTAAAGTATAAGAAAGGCATCTGATGACCTAGTCTGCAGCTGCACAACGCACAGCAAATTTTTCAAAAATTTTTGGAAGATCTGATAAGGAATCCGAATGAAGAGGAAGGAGCTTTGGAAGGTTCGATAAAGAATCAGGGTGAAGTGGAAGGAGGGAGGGAAGGGATGGAGTCGTTCTTCAGGTGGAGTGTCGCATATCGTGATGGTATTCGGTCTATACGTAGGACTTTATATGCATCGTTATGTTGAGTGACTTACAGCATAATCGTTTGTGAAGGTGCTCAATTCTGACCCCAGTAGTGATGTACCCAGTTTTTTTTGTGAAATTCTGTACTTAAGGACCAATCCACGTAATTTCAACTTCGATCATATTGGAAATGCGATGTTGGCACTATTCGAGACGTTGTCTTACAAAGGCTGGAATGTGATCCGTGATATCCTCTATCTTCGACAAGGACCGGTCAGTCCAGTGATCATTTTGATGAGCAGGGTATCAACGCAATTTTACTTACTACATTCTGGCTGAACTTTATCCGCGTACCTCAAATATACCTAGTATAGTCTATCTCCCGAAAACTGATTGGGCGTGTCCTTCGAACTTGGGTGAATGGCGAGAGTTAGAGTACGTGGCGAGAGTGAGAGTGTGTGGCGGGGTGAGAGAATTGAGAGAGTTTGATACACGTTTATACAAGTCCGTAGGACACGCCTACTCAGTCTTTGGGAAATGGACTGTCACTTCCCCTCCTTTTGTAAGTACAGTACGAAAATAAAAAAGTTGGGTGACACCAGTTGCGAAGCTGCGGCGTTTGCGAAGTTGCGAGTGGCGTCATATTCGGTAGCGTTCGTGGTGGGCGGTTGGTGCCTCATGACAAACAGCTGAAATTAAAGAATCTTCCACGGAAACTCCATGATTCTATCTTCTCTTCAATTCACCGGTACATGAATAGAAACAAGAAAGAACCGGGAATTCCCTTTGTTCGAATGCATAAGTCACAAAACTGAAAAAGAACAATAAGTCATTTGAACGTCCGCAGACCAACCTGGCGGGAAAGACGTTTTCCACAGTGCGTCCCTGACTACGTGACCAGCGTCTCTTTGCTCTCGTCCTCGCGGCCCCGCCCCTCAGACAGTTCTCTATCGTTGGGCATTCCTTCGAAGAGCAGTATGCCGCCGGATTTTTTTTTTGCCTGAGATTTTGGATTTGGCCCTTAGTAAGCAAATACAACAAATGTATGGACAACAAAGGAACCCAAGTTCCAGTGAACGATTCCATTAGGTTCTTTAAGTGCTCTATGATAAAATATCAAAATTCATTTTATGTATACCCCTACGTCCTTCTACCTTCTAATATGGCCCGAACAGTTGTGTTTCAGTGGGCTGTGCTGTTTATTCACATATACGTATTCATTGGATGTATGATCGGACTGACACTATTTGTCGGTGTGGTTGTTGCGAATTACACTGAAAACAGAGTAAGTTACGCAAAAACTGCTCTCCTTCATCAACACTATCCACTCAGTCCTAACTGATTTCAGGGTACCGCTCTTCTTACTGTGGATCAACGTCGTTGGCATGATTTGAAAGCAAGGTTGAAGATGGCACAACCACTTCACGTACCACCTAAACCACCTGAAAGCGCTAAATTGCGTAGTTATCTCTATGATCTCACATTGAGCAGAGCGTTCAAACAGGTACTCATGAATTCTCCCAATTTTCCCAATTTTTTTTTTTTTGAAATTTCGTGCGTTATGCGTCAGTTTTAGAGAAAAGCATAAAACCTCTCACAATAATCCATTCCTTGAAACAGTCACATGCTCTTATTTCTTATAAATCTCTAGGCATCATAAAGTAAAGCGTCGGAGAATGCTCAGTTTAAGAAGGTTCACAAGCAGGTATGTATCAAAAGGCACCAATCGTGGCGGCGTGGTTGGATCGCGCGCGGCATTCTCACGATGAGCAGGGCGGCGGTATCGTGCCTACCCATCTACGCATTCGTCAATTTATTGTGTTGGGTAAATGATGGAGAAATTCATCTCTCCAAATTCAAACTGGAAAAATCCTTTTCCCTCTCTGTTATTGCTCTCATATATGTTTCTCACAAAGCGGTCACCCATCTAACTCTGCTTTTTCCCAATTTTTTTTTTTGAAATTTCGTGCGTTATCGATTAGGAGAGTTGAGGGTAAGAGTTTGGCAACTTCTGGAGCCAACGAGCCACTGGTATATCAGCATAAAATTGCGCGGTTATCGGGAATGATGTCCCCTCACACGATTTGTGGGGTCAGCCATATGTGCGGGCTTGACTCTTCCCACGGTCAGTCGCATATCCACACACCGTTATAAATACCCTCAAACCAGAATGAGTCATGGGCCTTGTACTGGACACTCAAGTTTGTGGGATGTGTGCCATCGGAAGGGGAAACTCGCGTCGCGGGTGCGAGCCAGTGGCGCGCCTTTTTAGTTGGGTCCAAAGGCGAGTGCGGCAAAATTAACCCATGATGTACCGCATGCAACACATGATATTCAAACCACGGTTTTTTGGTTATTTGAAAAGGCAGGATGAATTTGACACCGGTGGTGCCGGCGTCGATGCGCAAGGTGTGACCGCGGCCCGACCATCGCGTCGTGCGCCACATACATATGGCATGTCGTCTGTCGTAATGGCACACATTTCCCTACGTGCTGTCTTAATATACTTGTTAGAAATTACATCTTGGAATGTACATTAGGATATTGGAACTAGGTCAAGACACGCGATTTTGCTTTGCTAGCTGATACCGTTGTGGATTAGCCGCCAAGGTAGCTCGCGGCTAATTCACAACGATATCAGCAAGTTGTCAGTTGCGCGCCCTGCCCCAGTGTCCTGACGTCCGCCAGAGAGCTTGTGAAAAATGAAATTTTGAAGATACATTTATTTTTAATTTTTTTCTTGATTTTAGTCATTCGCCATTCTTGTCGTTGTGAATTCGTTTACGTTGGTCGTTCCATGGAACGTCGAAGAAGAAAAACAGCGACGTAATGTTCTGTTCGGTCTCACAGTGCTGTCAGCGTTTTGCAACATCCTTTTCACAATCGAGGTTTGTGCCTGCGAACAAGTCGTCCACCTGGATCATCTGGATCACTTTGTTATGTTTTTATTACAGATTTTGCTGAAAGCCGTTGCTTTTACCGTACGCGGATTTTGGCAGTCAAGGCGTAATCGTGGCGATTTCATTATCACAATGCTGGGTCTCACCTGGATTGTGTTTCATTTCCTTTTTCAAGGTTAGTTTCTCACTCCGACAAATATGGAAAGTCCAAATTAGATCACAACGCGGCACCATATAAGACCGCCGTCAGACTTCGCGATTTTGCGGTGCCGCGGCTCCCGCACGCGAAGTTGCAGCAATCGGGGCACTTCTAGATGCGAGGAAATGGCCGACTCAGTACCACCCCCCTCTCTCTACGGGGACCAAATACGACCCTCTTTTTGATCCCTACAGAACCAGTAATTGTTGACGGTTTGTACAGTTGCAATATGATTTGTCGCTATGCATTCTTAGCTAAAGCAGAAAGATATTCATTTCACATTTCTCGTCTCTCTTCTGATTTTTGAAAGTTCAGATTCTAATGCTTATCGCTAACCTCTGCAGATGCGACCCCTCCCGTCCCGTTGAGGAATTCTCGACTTCCGGTGTATCCTGGCAGCAGTGCAAGACCTAAGGTCGCAGTATCGCGTGCGAAAGTGCAACGCCGTAAAATCGCAAAATCCCAACATCTCGATGTCTGATGGCGGACTAACATTTGTCACTTGCCGTGCGCCTGCATCCCCAAATAGCTGACAACTTGAGCTCCTTGCTCTGCATCCTCACCCAGCCGGCAAGAGCGCAGACGGATGAAAAACAATAAAGAAGCCTAAGCCAAGTAAAGGGGAGGCAGGGAGGCGGGGGGGGGGGGGAGGGGGAGTTCTCTGGTGGGTGAGCAGAAAAAAGGAGGAACTCTGTCAGCACCTCTAACACTAAGTCAACCGTTTGTCCCTATTCGCCGTAAAGTTTGTGCGATGTCGCATTTGGAGCTAACGCCACATCCGTGAGATTCTCATTTGTCGCTGTCTTTTACTTCTCATATGAATTTGAATTAAATTTATTTATGTATATGCACGAGAAAATGAGTTTCTCTGTTTTCTTTATATTTATGTTGTACTGCATTGGGATTTCAGTGCCAGCCTACATCGCTGGTGGCATCAATGAGTGGAAGAGACTTACGTATACCTTTGGTTATATGGTTGTCATCCTTCGCTTCTTTACTATCGCAGGTGCGCATTGTACCATCTGTGGAATGTGTGCCCCCGAACTTTTCAAAGAACTGAATTTTAGGCCGAAAATCCACACTGAAAATGTTGATGCTGACTGTGTTGATGTCCATGGTCCGATCGTTGTTCATCATTGCCGCCATGTTCCTTTTAGTATTGTTCTACGCATATACGGGTGTGATTCTTTTCGGTATGGTCAAATATGGTCAAGCAGTCAGCAAGTGAGTCTAGAGCTCTAAACTGTTCTTAAGAAACCTTTGCTGCAAACAGTGCTTATTTCTCATTTCACTTCTCAGTTTGAGTCTGATCAACGTAAACGAATCCTCAACGACGAAAATGGTGGAGACCAAAATCGAAAATGAAAGTGGAAGTTCAAGAAATCGTGTGTGCAAAATGAGTTTTCCTTATATATGTTGGACTTGCTTAATAAGGGCCGCATGCAAAGTTAACCACGTGAAAGAGCGAGAATCCGGCTAGCATACAGCTCCTCAGAGTTGCGGTCTCAGAGTGAATGCCCATCCCGTCGTCTGCCGCGGTTGGAGACGCATAGTGGGAACAGAAAGGTACGTGAACAGTACCATTCTTCATCTCCGACCGCGGCGGACGACGGGGCGGGCATTTGCTTCCAGGCCCCGACTTCGAGAAGCTGTGTCCTAGCCGGATTCTCACTTTTTTACGTGAAACTTTGCCTGCGGCCCCTATCAAGTAAAAACAGCATAAATTTAGGGTGGCTGAAAAGTATAGGACACAATATTTCTTGCCATAGATCCCAAGATAGGTATCAGATAAACAAACCAATCGAACTGAAAAATACACGACAATTTTACGACCATTGTTAACACAACGCGCTTAAAATCCGATCCTTTTGCTTTGATGCCAGCTTTCAGACGTTCGAAACGGAACCTACAGTGCCCCGTTCATAGTAAATTCGGTATCGTAAATGAACTCGGGAATGCACCAAGAGTTCTTTTGGTATACAATTTGTTGCCCTGGGTCACTAATCGCTTTGCTCAGCTCCGTTCATCCTTCCACAAGATTGGGCCCCTCCTTATAACCCCCATTTGAAAAAGCTGTGCCGCACGCACATTTTCCTGGATATTGGGACAGTGGACTTGTGGACTACCTCCTAGTCAAACCTCAGTCTGATATGCTTCCCTGAACGGGAGCACTTGTAGAGCAGGCCTGTAGGGCAGTCCCACCGCTCTGGCGATGCTCCGAAGTTGTCGCTTCAGAAGGTGTTGAGCGATGTCGACGTTGAGTGACTGCGGCGCACTGAGGCTCAGATTGGAATATCTGATGGCCTGCATCTAAGCAAATTCGCATCGAATTACAAGCACCCTGTATGATATAAAGGTCCCACAAGTGTCTTCTACTTTCAGTTAGATTCATTTGTTTATCTGGTCCCTATCTTGAAAGATACTGTTAGAAACATAATCTCCTATACTTTTCAGCCACCCTGGAAAACATAAAAACTCATTTTTCCGTGCACGATTCCTTCAATGAAATTATTTGAAATTTCAAGTTCCACAAGCTCTCGGGCTGACGTCAGAACCATGGCATACCCAGGTGTCAAGAAAACAATTACAGCCTCTTTCGAACACTTACATAACCTCAACAGTATCAATAACTATTGCTGATTGTATAGTATTATTAAATACTCTATTACTTTGTGTTACTACTCAAATTTGATCATATTTTCTTATATAGCGGGGTCAGCTGACGGCACGTTTCGCTTACCATCTAGCCTGGGATCGTTGGTTACGACCCCACCCCATCCTGCTCGTCAAATACAACCCCCTGTCGAGGAATCTGCCAACTAAAGCCTGAAGATGCTGAAGTTGACCGTGTTGATTTAGCGCCATATGGACATAACAGGGGGGACAGAAAAAATTCGCCACCACAAAACACCATCACTTACTCGCCGTGGCTCAAATCGTGTCTAACAAATATTTCACCTCTTTTTTATCGTATTTATTCGACATTCCCCCAAGCGTTATGGATTCTGTATACTGTACGGCTGGGATAAAGAGTTATATGCACGAACCTGAAAGGTTCCGGCTTTCCCTCTTACCTCTGAATGCTGTCGTGTTTCATTTGCTCACATTTCATGCTGATCCCCTCGTCAGGTCTATATTGTCCTCGCTATTGTAGGCACGTGAACTTCCGCAATGGCCGTGAAGCGTTGGTTGTTCTGTTTCGTTCAGTGACAGGAGAAGACTGGAATGATATCATGCATGATTGTATGGTGAGTAGCTTTTATAAGGTTTTTATTACCTTTAGGTAATGTACTACGTGGTACATCTGCAAGGTGCCGGGAGAGGTAAGGAGAAAATAAGAACTGGGAGTACAGTCAATTTCGGAGCGCCTGGTAGGGCGTGGCCTACGGACGTGGATGAGATTGTATCAAAATCTCTCACCCCGCCTCGCACTCTCGGCCTCGTCACGTACTCTCGTTCTCGCCACTCACCCAAGTCCGTAGGCCCCAAAATGGACTGTACATGTTCTCTGAAAACAAACCTTCCACTTTAGGAGGCGATATGTAGCGAAAATCGCATCAAAAAAGCGCGGCTTGGGATCTTATCAGGATCGCAAAGCACGTCTTGCTGTTTTGCAGTTCATCAGCCGGGCGAGTTGCTGGCGAGGGCGGGTGTTACGTTTGTGGGGGCCGCTCGTGGCAGTCGATAGGCAGCGAATAATGAGAAGATTTATTAGCCGAACCGAGTAACAGGAGAACTGATGAGCGACTTGATGAACTCTGATAAGTGATAAACTATTGGGTTTATATACCCTGGTTTGGGCGCGAACGTCAGATCAGCGAGTAATGATCTCAATGATTAGTGGATACCTAACACCTCCCATTTTTAGGAGAAAATTACCCACAATATTGATCACTCTATATCACGATCGAAGATAGGTCTTCTGGTGTGGGTCCATCCGGAGACGGGTTGTCGGTCGTCGTGTTCGCATCGATCGTCGAGGCTAATAGTCGGGAATGTTGTCCATTGATACCGCTTCCTCAGAGCGCTGTACTGGTTCCGGCGACGAGCTAGTTGACTGGGATGAAGCCGTCGGTTGCCGTGGCAGGTCGAACATCTCGAAAAGTGTGGCAATATCTTGGCGTTGCGAAGAATCATCATCATAGTAGCGCAGTCGGAGCTGGTTGGCATGTCGAACCAGAACTTTGTTGCCGACGAGGACTCTGTAGAGTACTTTTCCCACTTGTCTGAGTACTTTTCCATTGCTCCACTCCTCCCGATTTCCATGGTACTGACGGGCCAGTACCAGATCTCCTGGGCTGAAAATGCGATTCCGGGCGCCATGATGTTTGTTGTACTGTGATTCCATCAAATGATTGTGCCTTGGCGTCTGCTGTGCGATCGGCTTGAGTAGAGCCAGAACTGTCCGCAGTTTTCGGCTAATGAAGAGTTCTGCTGGAAATTTGTTTCCCTCGATTGTCGGATTTGGAGTTGAGCGATACGTTAGGAGGAAGGCCTGCAAATTTTCTGATAGTGTTCCTTCTCCTTTCAGTTTTGACAGAGCTCTCTTGAACGTGTCAACTAATCTTTCCGCCTGTCCATTCGATTGTGGATGATATGGTGGGGATAAGACGTGTTGAATTCCGTGATTCGCGCAGAATCTTCTGAATTCCTCCGAGGTAAATTGTGTGCCATTGTCAGAGACAAGTGTTTTCGGAGTCCCATATCTTGCGAAAGTTCCCCGTAGAAGCGCGATTGTGGCATCCGTCGTGGTGCTGTTGGTTTCGAAAATCTCCGGCCATTTCGAAAAGGCGTCGACCACTACTAAAAAGTAATCCTTCGTATGGACCGGCATAAACGGCAGTCGGCCTCAGCCCAACGCGCCATGGACACGTGGATTCGTGTCCATGGCGCGTTGGGCTGAGGCCAGGATGCGAGAGTGGCCTTGATTGGAAGCTTAGCGACTGTCGAGCATCTGACGCAGCGCCGAACTGCGTTTTCAATGTCCTGGTCAATTCTTGGCCAGTAGGCATAACTGCGCGCTAAGGCCTTCATGCGTACCATTCCAGGATGGCCATTGTGTAACTGTCGAAGAACGCGTGATTGCAGTTGTCCTGGGATAACCACTCGATCGGCCATCAGAAGAAATCCATCGAGCGTTGAGAGCGCGTTTCGATGATTGTAGAAGCAAGTTAAGTCCGGGTTTGTTATTTTTGTCGGCCATGCTCCTCTTATGTAGCTGTTGACTTGCTGGAGGAGGCGATCCTTGGCTGTCGATTTCTTGACTTCATCCGCTGTGACGGATAGTGCTTGAACTGCATTGGCAAATGTGTGTTTGATTTCTTCATCCACAGAAATGGCGCCGATGGCTCGTTCTTCATCCGGAGCAGAGTAAGTTGCAATAAGGCGTGAGAGTGCGTCTGCTTGACCGAAGCTTTCTGTCGTCCGGTACTGTATACTGGAATCGTACGCCAGAAGTGTCGTTGCCCATCTCTGTAATCTGTTCGCAGTGTAGACCGGAATTCCCTTTTTCGAGCCGAATATAGCCAGCAGGGGCTTGTGGTCCGTTAAGAGCGTGAATTTGCGTCCATGAAGCATCTTGTGGAATTTTCGAACGGCGAATATGAGTGCAAGTCCTTCTTTTTCGACTTGGCTGTAGTTCTTCTCAGCTGGCAGCAGTTAGCGAGAGGCATGGGCGACAGCCTTCTCCGATCCGTCTTTGTAACGGTGTGAGATCACTGCGCCCAATCCGTAGTTCGATGCGTCAGCGGCTACGACGATTTCCTGGCTTGGATCATAATGCGCAAGTAGGAGCTCTGAAGAAAGTATGGCTTTTGCTCGGTTGAAAGTGTCGTTGCATTCCTTGGTCCACTTGAATTTAGTATTCTTCACTAAAAGAGCGTCGAGAGGGGCACGCAGGCTCCGCAACTCTTTGACGAAACTGCCGTAGTAACTCAGAAGTCCGAGAAAAGAACGAAGCTGTGAGATGTCCTTTGGAGGCGGCAACTTGGTGATTGCTTCAATTTTCTTCGGATCGGGGCGTCGCCCGTGCTTATCGATGATGTATCCAAGGTAGCGGATAGAAGAAGCTGCAAAGCGGCACTTTTCCATGCGTACGTGAGGCCCGCTTTCAGCGATTCTTTCAAAGGCGGCGTGGAGGTTCTTCCTGTGCTCCTCTTCTGTGCGTCCCATAACGATGACGTCATCCAGGTAGGCTACAACTCCTTTCAGGCCGGCGAAAGTCGTATCCATGATTTGCTGGAAAATAGCTGGAGCCGATTTGACGCCGAAGGGTAGCCTGTTGTATTGATATAGTCTTCGGTGGGTGTTTAACGTTAACAACTGCTTCGACTGCTGATCCATTTCGACCTGAGGATAGGCGTCGGCAAAGTCGATATGAGAAAAGTATTGTCCGCCGGTAAGTGTCGCGAAGATATCCTCGGGCAGAGGTAGGGGATACTTATGCAAGTCCAGGGCATCATTTAGTCCCGTTGAAAAGTCGGCGCAGATCCTCAGTGATCCATTCGTCTTGCGCACAATAACAATTGGTGCGGCCCATTCCGAATAATTGACCTTTGAAATCACTCCGTTTGCTTCAAGTCGTTCCAACTCCTTTTCCACTGCTGGAAGAGCGGCATACAGCACCGGTCGTTTCGGGCGAAAAACGGCTTGGCATCCTTCTTGAGGCGAAGAGTGGCTTTTGAGAATTTGTACAGTCCGAGATCGCTGTTGAAGACTCCTGGGTTAGTCTCTTGTAGTTTCTTCGCGATCCGTTTGGTGCTTGAACAACTGCTGCTGACGTTGATTGCGGCCGTTTGAGCAGGGTCTTCACTTGGAAGTGAATCCATGATGCTGTAGAGTCCCATCTTGGAAATCCATTCCGCACCGAGTAGATTTGGCTGAGTACGGCCGACGTAAAACGTTCCTTGAGCAGACTTTGAATTGAAGCTGTAATTGCAATTTCGTTGGCCCATGAACTGGATTCGATCTCCTGAGGCGCTGTGAGCGATGAGCGATGGAGGCTGTAGCTTCGGCTTGCCCATCAATTTCCAGGTCGATTCGTTGATAATCGTGATGTCCGCTGCGCTCTCCACTTGGAAATGTATAGGATTTCCGTTCACCATGATTGTAGCGCTGCCATTTACACTTGACACAGTGAATACGGCATCAGATCGTGTGGTTGGCCTCGTAGAATGACGACTGGGGCGCGTAGAGCGATTTCGTTGTCGTATGGAGTCACAGAATTCTTCCTTGTGACCTACTCTGTGGCAGTCGGAGCATTTGTGTCGTCGATACAAGCAGAATCGGACGAAATGCATTGCTCCGCACAACCAACAGGGAGTTGGAGGCGGCTTCGGCGAGCGTCTGGATCGAGTTTCGCTCCCGCTGTGGACTGAATGAGGCAATTTAGTTGCTGGAATCGGCCGCTGTTGGCGTCCGATAGGCGACTGCTTGACTGCATGCACGCCAGGTGTTCCGTCCTCGACCACTTTTGTGTCCTGCTTCAAGTTGATCAGTCGCTTGCATTCCTCCGTGAGTGACTGAACGGTGCACTTTGGATCGGCCTCGATTTTGTCCAGTAGTTCCAGTCGAATGAAGGCGTCGTCGCTGGATTGTAGACCGCTAACGAAGATTAGGCACTTGAATTGATCTTCGTCGCACTCAGCTAGCTTGAATTTCGCACATTCGCGGTTGACACGTCCAGCGTAGGTGACGAAGTCGTCGTTCGGATCCTTGGTTAACTTCATGCAGGCATAGCGGCGGCTAAATAACGACTGCTGTGGTCCGAACAAGTGCATGAGCGTGGAGATGGCTTCCTCGAAGTTGACATCTCGTTGCGTCTTGGGTAGAATGTAACTGGAGTACTTGCCGTAAGATGTAGCATCCAACTTATGAAGGAGGAGTCGCACTCGAGTTGACTCGTCGAGCATTTGGGCGTCCTCCGTGAAGATGTCTTGATGCCGTTGATACCATGCTTCGAACGTGAGATCGGCCTCGGGGTCGTGGACAAACTCCGCGATACGTCCCGCGAGTACGTCGAAGGTTCTTGCCGGTTCGGTGGCGTGTGGAGTCGATTGCTGCGACTGCTGCTGAGCGATCCCTTTGAGAGCTTCCGTAAACGTCATCAGAAGCTGCTGGAACTGGTCCGTCATTGTCGCCATCCTGATCGCCACTGTTACGTTTGTGGGGGCCGCTCGTGGCAGTCGATAGGCAGCGAATAATCAGAAGATTTATTAGTCGAACCGAGTAACAGGAGAACTGATGAGCGACTTGATGAACTCTGATAAGTGATAAACTATTGGGTTTATATACCTGGTTTGGGCGCGAACGTCAGATCAGCGAGTAATGATCTCAATAATTAGTAGATACCTAACAGCGGGGCAACATTCGCGGCCGGCTGGTTGGGCCTCTCCGCCCGTCCGCAGTTCGGCTACTTACGCAGAGGGGTGCGAGAGAGGAGGGTTTCGGGTTTATATTTTTAGAGTTTTTCGTCGTTATCTCGTTTTTTCACTACTGTTACATTGTTGAGCACCCCTACTTTCATACTCCACAATCTGGCAAATTTACCCCTTCCGGTGTCTTTTCTGAAAAAATAAGCTTAAAATAACTAAAAATTCGAGAATTTTTCACGCGTACGACTTATCAGCAAATTGTCAGACAAAGAGGCTCTTCTCTCGCGTTGGCTAGTCATAAACATTCATTCAAACCATTCAAAACTTTGAAATTTCTTCGAAACTCGCTGTACATTCAGCGTTCTCCACCATTCTGTTACTGGGCTGAAGGTCTCAACTACTGGGAGACGGATTGCGGAAACTATTTCGGAGCCATACTCTACTTCTGCTCGTTCTATCTGATTATCACGTATATCGTGCTCAACGTACTTGTCGGTGAGCGAATGAACTTCACCACTACTCGGTGCAGCACAGAGTACCCATTTGCCATTTAGCTATCATCATGGAGAACTTCTCTCT
The DNA here is from genome assembly GCA_963978905.1 of Trichostrongylus colubriformis. Taxonomy (NCBI): domain Eukaryota; kingdom Metazoa; phylum Nematoda; class Chromadorea; order Rhabditida; family Trichostrongylidae; genus Trichostrongylus; species Trichostrongylus colubriformis. Next base: position 17,604,716 of record OZ022259.1, on the reverse strand, counting down.
GTTCTATTCAAGTGAAGAGGATGCCCTACTTTCCTATGCTGATATCCGAAACTTTCAACAGGTCTGGAATTATGTTGATGCGGATCAAAAGGTACGGAATAGTCAGCTTGAAGTACATTTTCAATCACGTTTGAAGCGTCATCATCCCTTTTATACAGTGTGTTTCATAATTATAAAGTCGCCCCTGAATTTCAGGTTTTCTTAACAACGCCCCATCAGGAATCTTTTCAGTCTCATAGGCGGATTTCTCACCTGAAATAACTCCCTGTATCCGATTTCTAGTTGCACTCTCGTTCACCTTATGTTTTTATAGGTATTTTTCGTTTTTTGCACCGTTTCATAATTATAAGGTCATCCTGAAAAAAGGAAAATGTCGAGGCCCCAGCAACTCTGTGAAGGTGGATATGTCTTCCAAATACATCTTCGAGATACATGCTCAATCGTCTAATGGCTAGCTGCTATGTTCCGAGAGAAAAGCCCAGATTTGGGATTTTCGTGGTGCCAGGTTCGGTTTGAGAGCCATTCCAAAAGAATCGGAAGATTGCTGTGCCCAGTTGGATAACATTTGGGTTATTCGGTTTCTTCAGATGTTTTTCAGGCTCTGAATTCCCAAGTGAGATCATTGTGTTCAACGGGAAAGGGATTCTGGGGTCACTTCCTGCACCACCTCCTTCATGGACCAGATTTTTTTGAGTTAAACCTTTCTTTGTCTGGGACCACAGCGTGTACAGTAGTGGCAAGGAGCCGAAGCATCACCAAAAAAAGTAATGAAGTAGTTCCCGAGGCCTACAGTACACCATAAGGCGGAACGACTTCAATTCTTAAAGTTGTTCTTGAGCACGGATTGAACGATACTGAATTTGCATGCAGTTGCACTCTGCATGCGGGTAATTCCATCTGCATTTTTTTTTTGAGTCTGAAAATATTCTATTAGGTTGGAACATAATTTCTGTCACACAATGACAAAAAATTTCAAATTTATTTTTCTTTATTTGTGTCTAACTTCAATCAACAAAATATGCACCATTATGATCAACAATATATTGCCAACGAATAGGGAGATTATAGATGCCTTGCTTATAGAAGTCTGGAGATTTCTGGTCGAAGAAAGTCTGGAGGCCGATTTTGAGATCATCGTCATCTTTGAACTGTCGAGGAAGTGGCTCAGAGATCGGAATAGGTGGTAGTCAGTTGGGGCCATGTCCGGAGATTACGGTGGACGGGGGAGCTTCGTTTAACCAAGGTCCTGGATCCTTCACGCCAACTTTGCCACATGTGGGTGAGCGTTATCGTGGAGGAAGAGGTCTTGGTCCATTTTTCCGGTAAGTTTTGCCGCTCCGGTGTCCAATTGCCTGCAGTAGAGATCGGCAGTGGCTGTCGTGTTGGATGGTAACAGTTTCCTATTTTTTTGAAAATTTTCAAAAAAAAAGTTTTTTTCTCAATGCAATTTTTTGAAATTTTTCCTGTTCCAATTTGAGCCGATCGAGCCATCGGGCTGCCGCCATATGAGAGACAGTACCTGGTTCCATCGACTGGTTAATTTTGTTAGTGGCCTCGCATGCTGAGGAACCGAGGCGGTGTTCGTGAATTTCGCACCTTTCGCAAAATTGCCGTAAATCCACTGCTAGTTGAAGCCGTAGAGAATATGAATGTGCTGTTCAGAAGCCCTTTTCAGACGCTTCATATACCCCCCACTACCAAATGCTCCCGAAGCTTCCACAGTTTTCCCCAAGGAAAACAAAAAGTGTGACAGAGATTATGTTCCAACCTAATATTTGTGTGGTGCTGACGAGTAAAGGTGTATTGGCTTGGTCTGAGAAAAGCGCCGATTTACCGAAGCCTTCGCAATTTTTGTGGGAGAGGGGTGATGGCCTAAGTTGTTTTCGGCAATGAGGTTGCATTGAACCTTTCCTTCGAAACCTGCAGAATGGATAACAGAGACTGCTAGAAGATCCTACAAGAGAATCAGTTGCCTTTTAGAGCCGAGCGGCTCTTCATAATTGCGTCTCAAAGGGCGGCAATGCTGTTGTTCACATATGTAGGTCATTCAACGGAATCGCAGTTGAAGTTTCGAAATACGGACGACCAGCCATAGATAAAATGTAGATTGGGTCTTAGCTCTACTAGGAAGATCTAAAGACATTGCCTGAAATACTTACACCAGTAATAGCCTATTTCGGGAAGCAAAACTGGATGAAACAGGCAATCATTGAAGACTGGAACAATATCTGGGGTTGGGCTCTTCGAAATTTCGTTTCTATTTCACCGCTAGTTAATGTCGTTCCTAAACAGGAGGGAGCCATAGATTATAAGCTGCTTCGCATGCGCTGGTAACTCAAGCGAATTTCCTGTCTCTTCGGGGTGACCTAGTAATTATGAAATGGCACAAAAATCAGAAAATATTCATAAAAATGTCGGGCCGAAAGGTTATGTCATTAAAACTAGTAAAGGAGGGTTTGCTGTGGTGAGGAATCTATAAAAAATATTTGAAAAATTCTCGGTTGGCTATCTCATTTGAAAACCGAAAATTTGAGAGTGATCTTATAATTATGAAACGCACTGTATATAAAACGCTTCGTCTGTCTGTTCATCACTCCGTCCTTAGGCATAACAGGAAAAACAGTATATGGAGATAGGGGCAAGTTCAGGATGGGTAGGGCATGGGACAAAACTAGAGGGCACACTTGGACCAAGTCAAGCTCCGCCCAGATGGGCGGAGCGTGCACTGGCATAATCGTCAGACAAATAATTGTTAACTGAGTTCCTATACGACCCAACCGTGGGGAAAGGATGGGTCAAGGCCAGCAATTACACTGGTGTGCAAAACTTAGGGACGAGATGGATAATGTAACATAAAACACTAATGACTGGGTGGATGTGAATGATAGTGTGGGAGCATGTTGCCACTCGCCTAAGGAATATGCACAGAAAGCTAGGCTTTTCTCGGTGGAAGAAGAGCTTGAATAAAGTGCCAAATATGGCCGACCGCGCCAATCGAGGCAGTCTATGGGTATGAAAAAAATTTTTTTTCAATCAACGAAAAGCTGCAAAGAGCTGTGGTAGTATCCTTCGATACATCATGCTCCGAAGAGAGCATCTGGATGACTTCGCTTGGGGTGGGATCATAGGGAAACTCGAAGAAGGTCGAACCATGACGAGTGTGGCCCAGGAGTTCAGTATCGCTCACAGCGTTGTTTCACGTGCATGGAGAGCGTTCGAACCTTTGATACTGCTGCCCGAAGACGAGGAGGTGGCCGACTAAGGACAACTACACCAAGGGACGACCGCAACATTGTGCAGTAGGCAAGAAGAGATCCTCGTCAGTCGGCTTCGGCTATTGCAACGACGTTTAACAGGACTCTAGGGCAAGCCATCTCACGCACTACAGTAGCGAGACGACTGCATGGGGGTGGTCTCTTTGCCCGACGACCGTTACGTTGTGTTCCTTTGACCCCCGCGCATCGGCGAGACCGTTTACGTTGGTGCCAAGAGCATGGCGAATGGACCGATGAGGAATGGAGCCGTGTGCTCTTCTCGGAAGAGAGCAGGTTCAGTCCGAGCAGTGATTCTGGAAGCACCCTCATATGGCGAGAGGTGGGAACACGCAACTACCCCAGGAACATTGTCGAACGTGATCATTCTGGCGGTCGAGGTGTTATGGTATGGGGAGGCATTATGTTGCATGGCCGTACTGACCTCCAGATTTTTGGGCATGGAACCCTCACCAGTCAGCGTTACTGCGACGAGGTTCTCCCACATCATGTCCGTCTTTTCAGAGCTGCAAGCGGCCCTGACTTCATTTTCATGGATGACAATGCGCGACCGCATCGCACAGCACAGGTGGAAGAGCTTCTAGAACGAGAGGATATCCGGCGAATGGAGTGGCCCGCCCGTTCCCCCGACCTAAATCTCATCGAGCACGTGTGGGATGCACTGGGTAGAGGCATTGTAGCACGACCAAATGCACCAATGACGACAAAGCAATTGTCAATTGCACTGATTGAGGAGTGGAATACACTGCCCCAGGAACTCATTCCCAACCTCGTTGAGAGTATGGGATCGCGATGCAGAGCATGTATTGCTATCCGTGGTGATCACACACCCTATTAGAATCCGTGTAACTTCTTTTTCAGTACCAGGATAAATCGTGAAGACTTGTGTGTAATTGACATGGTTGAATAAAAATGTCTTAAGTATTCGTCTTATTTCGAGTTTCTGTCAGTTGCTTTCTGTACAATATCGTTAAGGTTCTCTCTTGATATGATATGAATTTTATCGAGCTATGTTGTCTGGCAGAGGCACAGTGATCGAAAGTTGGTTTCGTCCCTAAGTTTTGCACACCAGTGTAGTTTATGGAAGTCATGAAAGAGTCCTGGGAACGGGGGGCCTAGCGCACCCTCGGTAAACGGGCCTTTCAATAAAACTTGTTAGCAATCAATAAAATTGTTAGCAATAAGGAAAATCAGAACCAGGGCGATATGTATCGATAGAAAGGGTTGAGTTTTGAAGGGATGATCTGGGCGTCTTTAGCTCGGCGATGGTCGTTTTTATTGCGACCTCTTTTGTTTTGCATACTAAAACGGTCTAAAGTCCGGAAAGTAGGACCTCCTTGAACTATCAAGGACGTTACAACCTCTGCATCATTCCCTTCAATGATGCAAAGGGTGTAACGTCCTTGATAGTTTGAGGAGGTCCTACTTTCCGGATTTTAGACCGTTTTATTATGCCTTTCTATATAGTTGCACGACTTTGCAACTTCCATACCTACAACTGACCGAAAACTACTCCTGATGTTGTCTTCGAGGGCATTGGGCGAACTGATTTCATTCACAACTGAGTTCACATCCACTACTGCACGCTTCTCATAGGTAAACCCCTCAAGTTTCCCCTCTCGAGCGCCGCAAGGCGAAAATTCGACAAAAGACTTCACACCTCCGGGAGAGTTGCCGGCGAGGGCGGGACAACGTTCATGGCCGATTGATTCAGCCTCTCCGCCCGTCTGCAGTCCACCCCCGGTAGTGACACAGAGGGGCGCGACAGAGAGGGGGATTGCGGGTTCCTAGTTCATGGTTTTGTTTTTTCGCAGCTTTATTTCGTTCGTTCTCTACTCTTACAGTCCTGAGCATTCCCACTTCATATTCTACAATCTCCCAAATTCACCCCTTCGTGTCTTAAAATATGATTAAATATTTGAGTGATACCATTTACAGCTATCTCTTGACATCCTAGTGTTTCAGCGCTCGATACCAACTCGTCGCGTAAAATTCCTTCTGCGTTTGCTGCGTGGAAGGCTCGAAGTAGACCCGAATAAAGACCGTTTGCTTTTCAAGCACATGTGTTATGAGATGGAACGATTGCACAACGGCGAAGATGTCTCGTTTCATGACGTGCTCAAGTGAGTCCCGCAAAGATTCCCTGAAGTACCTCGGACAACCCTGATCATTACAGTATGCTCTCTTATCGAAGCGTGGATATCAGAAAGAGTCTTCAGTTGGAAGAGTTATTACAACGCGAAGAACTGGAGTACCTTATAGAGGAAGAGGTTGCCAAACAGACAATTCGTTCATGGCTTGAGACCTGTCTGCGACGTATCAAACAAAGGCAGAATGTGGTGCGTTCGTATTACCAGTCACAAAAAATGGCTGATCAGTCTGCTTCAGGGACAACCCGAGAGTACGGTACCGACTTCTTTGCCGCTACATCGACTCAGCTGCCTTTTATCACATGTCCCACATGCGCCATCTCAACATACCTCGGTCACTACTCACCCAACTTCGCCACAGGCTGCGGTAAGTTTCGCTAATTTCCGGAAGGATTCCTGGAGGTGTAACGTTAGGTTAGGATGCGGCGTGTCGCGCGCGCCGTGCTAAATGTCTCATTCACGGCACCTCTAATTTTTTGCGACGCCGCGCTCTGAACTGCTATATTGTTTTCCAGCAAACGGTTGTTCAAAGGCCCAAAGAAGGATCTCCCCCACTTCAATATGCGTCAGGGTACCTAAGCATTTTGTGAAATGGCCACTTAATTTCAGCAAAATTTCGAACCGTCTGACTCACACGAGAGTGCCGAAGAGGACAATGGAAGTAAAAAGAGGCAGCGACGTCGGAATTCCATTCCGGAATTAGTAGGTGAAGCAAAAAAGTTTATGTTTGGCAGCTTAGCCAAACGACTGGAAAAAGCAGCAGAAACGAAAACTGGTAAAGATCGTCGTGGGACCCTCAAACAAATTCAGGTGAGCTCTTTTTTCTATGCAGGACCACTCGTTTCTTCTCAATAAGAATGTTTTGCAGATGCCGACCTACGAGCTGCCTGATCTCGAGGAGAATCTTGATGAAGCATGCGAATCCCCACAGGAACGACGCCATTCCGTCGACACACCGATGAGCAACAATCCAGGTGTGAAATAAACGACTGGAATTTTTTCCAATATACTAATGAGGTTATGAAAATGGAAATTATTTCGGGTTGGAATTGAGTCACATAAGGTCAAGCCAATTCCGAAAGCCGGTTACATATAGAGAAATGGAGCGTTTCCCTAATGAACATGGCGTTAGATTTACATGGGCTGCACAAGGCTGTAAATAGCACCGTAAATGGACAGAATCTAGCTGATTCGCTTTCTACTAGATGTTGAAAGCGGTAACACGATAATTTGCCTGTGCTATCGAACCTTCCCTGATTACACCTTACCTTTTCACGGGCCGACTGATTTAGTTTGATCATGTTAGTACATATTACACATTATCAGGCGCCTACCGCCGGCAGCGACGTCGGCTGTGACCCCTTGGGTGTATATCGTTACGTTTAGGTCGAAATTTCGCTTCGCGGCGTCGCCCCCGCGGCGCCCTCAGCACAAGTTGCCGCAACCGGTTTTAGGAGACTCCCACAGTACCAGTTCAACCTGCTCAGGACGCAATGGGCTGGTACTGTAGGATCCTTCAAGGGTGGTAGGGGTAAGGTGAGTAAAGTGAGTCATTCCAACGAAAGCTACTGATATTGGTAGACATTGTGGCGAAATTTTCAATAAAAAGGACCACCCCGGGCTTTACGTGAGACATGTATTTCGACAGCTGCCACTTGTTCTTACTGGGCTCGCCCCTTTTGCTAAAGGGCCTCTTTCTTACATGCGTGTCATGTAATAAAGTGTCAAGTGTCAGGTGTTTCCTTGCGGAGTCAACGGTGGTAAGGAGGTCCAATTTTTTTTTTTGGGTTTTTGATAGCTCCTTAGATTATATACAAATACTCTGAACAAATAACATTTTAAACATTTGAAACAAACACTTCAAGCAATAACAAGCAATACCAATATTCCAAGTAAAGTACAAACAGGAAGCAGTGACAAAAACATGATAACTTACTTAGATACTTAGATGGCCCGTCTTCACTGGTTGTGCGGGCCCCAACACGATTTCCATTCGGTTCGTTCTTTCGCGATCGTCATCCAGCTCGTTCGTTGACTTCGTTGGTGGCGACCACGAGAATCAGCCGTTCTGGAATTTCTCATTAGTTCAACGTGTTCAACGAACACATCTCCCCATCTTTTGGGAGGTCTTCCGCGGGGACGTGGACAATCCCATGGGATCCACTCCACTGTTCTTCTTGTCCACCTATCGTCTTTTCTCCGCATTATATGACCGGCCCATCGGTGTTTGGCCTTCGATGCGTATTCCGCAGGGTCTCGTAGACGAGACATCTGCCTCAAATCGGAGCTGCGAAGCCCGGCACGATATTGAGATAGCCGAGTGTACTTCAGAAGACATCTCTCGAGTGCTCTGTGAGTCACCTGCAAGGACTTCGCCGTGGCTGACGTATCAGGCTACGTCTCGGCGGCGTAACACAGAGCAGGAAGGACTGTCGAGTCGAATAGACGGGCGCGTAGGTCAGGATCCTTTAGCTGGTCGGTGGCCTCCTTAATGGACCCGTAGGCTGACCATGCAGCTCTCTTTCTTCTGTCGAGTTCTTCCTTCATGTCGTTGTCCATGTTCATGGAACGCCCAAGATAGACGTACGACTTCGTTTCGGCGATGGGAGAGCCGTCGATTTTGACATTTCCTCCATCGCACCAGGCGTTCTTCATGAACTGCGTCTTCATCCGATTGATCCGCAGTGCGATCTTACTTCCGGCTTCGTTCAGCTCTCGGAGCATCGCCTCTGCTTCATTGATACTACGCGAAAAGATGACGATGTCGTCTGCGAAACGAAGGTTCGAGAGGAATTTTCCGTCCACACATATGCCCTTGTCGTCCCAGTCGAGCGACTTCATCACCCACTGCAATGCGGCAGTGAACAGCTTCGGCGAGATGGTGTCGCCTTGCCTAACGCCCTTTCCGATGGAGATGTTGATTGGGCGTTGGAAGAGCTGTATTGTCGTAGAACAGCGGTGGTAGCAGTCAGCCAGTGTTCGAATATAGGACGCGTCCACTCCTTGGTCGACCAACGCAGACAGGATAGCATTCGTTTCGACGCTGTCAAAGGCCTTTTCGTAATCGACGAAGGTTAGGACGAGGGGAAGATGGTATTCCCTGCAGACTTCAATGACCATCGTAACAGTTTGAATGTGGTCCATGCAGGTGAATCCCTGACGGAATCCAGCTTGTTCGTATAGCTGGGCCTCATCCAATGTGCGCGATATTCGCGTTAGGATGATCTTCGTGAAAAGCTTGTAGAGCACGCTCAGCAAGCTAATCGGTCGGTAGTTGCGAAGATCATCCCTGTCACCTTTCTTGTGCAAGATGACAGTGCGCGAACTCCTCCACTGGTCCGGGATCCGCTCCTTCTGAAGGTAGGACGTCATATGTGCCGCGAGTAGTGAGTGCAGGACGTGGTTTCCTGCTCGAAGAAGATCGACAGAGATCTTGTCTGGCCCTGGAGCCGTGCCGCTCTTCATACTCCTAATTGCGACTCGCACTTCAGACGGCAGAATCTTTAGTGGTGTTCCTCCAGCGGGGATGTCTGGATCTGGCAGGGGTAGTGTGCAACGGAACAGATTGGTGTGAAACCTCTCCGTGATTGACTCCATCTCGTAACGGGAAGTAGTGACAGTTCCGTCTTCAGTTTTCAATGATGATAGCGGAATACTAAACTCGTTGAGGTCCCGACGGCACTTCTTCAGACTTCGTCTTTCCTGCGCCACCTCTAAAATTTTTCTCTTCCTGTACTGCGCAAGATCCTCCTGTAACGCATTTCTGCAACTGGCATTGATAACCAGTCGCTCGAGATGAGTTGCATTTGGATCCAGCCTCAAACTTCTCCTTCTTTCAAGCAGCGTCTTGGTGTTCGATGAAATCCGATCGCTTCTGCTTGATTGTTGAAGAGATGCAAGATCAGCACAGGTTTGCAATCCTTTGAGAAGCAGCTCGTAGTCTTCGGTCGGGTCCTCCACGACTCGCCAGTCATAACGGGATAGTGCCTCGTTCAGAAGGTTCTCGTCATACACGACTTGCTTCCTCCCTTTCGGCCGGCGATAGGTGTTCTTTTCCAGTCGAACATGATAACGACGATCGTAATCAGTAAATAATTAAAAGAACCGGAAGGGGTCAGAAACAAGAGGGGATGCAAAGAAATGAGCATTTTGTAACGAACACTGAAGTTTAGAAGCGATAATCGGCGAAAAAACTCGGATTCAAAAGCGCAACGCTGCAGTGTGTATTCGCATCCCGTTCGCATCAATACACTGGTATTACCTATAAAGCCAAGCGGTAGCCGGGTCGTAATTGCGCACGGCACACCACTACAGTAACCCTTCCGCCTATATTTATCCTGCTCAAGATGCAGTCCGACCGTCACTGCGACTGCGAGATTGCTTAGTATTCTGCGTGTGAATCAAGAATTAGTTGAGGAGAAGGTGTTATTACAATAGTTGCTGGGGTGGGGGGGACACTCATTGTCGTGCTATCAGCCCTAATCCAACCTTTTTTAATCACCACTCTGTACGTTAAGGTGTATATTTACCAGAGCTTATTCGAGAAACGTAGGCGCTTCCCCCTAAGGTAGCTTAGGCAAATTCGCAGGCAGAAATAGCGCCGTACGCTGAGCTTGGTGGATTGCCTCCCCCTCTACATTAACACCGAGCAGGTAACCCGTTCCCTCAACCAAGACTCAAGTGAAAATTTACACTCCACTGTACAAGTTCATGATGGTAGGATGTTATAAGGTGTGAGCTACGACGCGAAGGTGAGTGGCCGCCCACAACTACATTAGCACAGCAGTTCTTCCGTTCTTCGTTTAGTTCGTTTGCGAATACGTGATAGGAGTCCTTTTTAGATCCTCGCCAGTCGTTGTAATACCACCGGAACAGAGGAAAGTACAGTGCGTCCTTTTCCCAATCCCCTTCAATAACACCTGCACTATACATCATAATAGCCTACACATATACCTATATATACATTATCTCCCATTTACTTTCGGAGTAGTGAAAAAAGCGGATTCTGTGGTCGTATACACTGTAACAGCGTCTTGATCTGAATAAGTATATGCGGAAGGGCTACTGTAGTGGTGTGCCGTACGCAATTGCGGCCCGGCTACCGCTTGGCTTCATAGGTAATACCTCAATACACTGACTTTCCGAGTTGTCCGCTGTAGGAGACGGATCGCGAGCCAACGTTAATTCTAGCACCTGACTCCCAGCGCAGTGGTGTGGCCATTCCCAATTTCATTAGCATACATGTAAGTACCCTAAAGTCCGATAGATAAGTCCGCCCGCACGCGGTGTCGCGCGCGGTAGCGGCGAGCGCAGGCGCAGTCTTCGAAGAACGCAGGATCGCGATGCACCCTTCATTATTAAAAACGACAGAGTCGTAGAAACTGTTTATTCAACTTCATTTCTAATATCTAAAGATACCACGTATCAAGATCTTCGTTTAACCCGCGTAACGATGATCATTCATCACCAATTTTCTACGCAATCTCCATTTTATCGTCACAAACATTCATAACATTAAAATTCTCACTCATCTCATGTCACAATGACTATTGGTAAGGCCCTTCAGATGCTGTTGATAATCGTATCCTCAGAAATTAAGTAGAAACTGTCGCAAACTAAAGCAGCAACCTCTCCGTAGCTCGGCTCTATGTGAATTTATCGATGAAATCTTACAACAACTTTATTACTCCACCCGTATACTGCTGATCATGAGTTGTTCGGATATTTCAAAGAGCTCGATGACTAGAAGAAGGGCTTACATCAGGTGCAAGAAGTTGACGCGGCAAGCAAAAGCGCTCAGCAGGGGAAAAATAAAGTGAAAGGCGCATATCTGCAAGGCTTTGGGCGCCATTATCATAACAGAAATAAGGAAAAGGTTCTATTCTACCCGCTATCTCATCGCTTAAACCATCGTTGCATTGAAACCCCCGCTGAACAACGATTCTCCTCTCATTCGTTCACTTTCCTCAGCAAAACGTGAAGTTTCCGTGTACACCTTTCGTACGACCCCAACTTTACTTGCTACTCGCTTTTATATTAACACAATACAATATACAGTACAATATAAACTCGTTATTAATACAATCCACACATCATAGCTTCCTCAATTTCCTTCATCTCTCGTTCCAAAGGCTGCGGTCGCCTGTGCCGCGCGCGACACCGCGTGCGGGCGGACTTATCTATCAGACTTTAGGGTAAGTCTGGAAACAATATAAGAAAGAACAAAGGAAAAAGTAAAAGAATAAATCCAGGGCGTCAAATTGGCGAGATTGTGCAATGGCGGCCACTTGAACTCGTCCGAACTACGTCTGTTCTACCGTAGGCTAAAATTACCCCCTGCCGGTGTCTTTAATTGAGGGGTAGAACTTTGAGGGGGGGGGGGTGTACATAATCGCACTCGAAGAAAACATTTCGCACCCGCCGCGCGACATTTCGACCAAACGGCATGCGCTCATGATCCCAGCGACACCGGCCATGGCGTCAGGTCTGACTCCTTCACACATTGCGTCTCTGCCAGCGGTAGCGTCGCAAACTACGTGTGTTACTTAAATCGTTTCCATTCGCTTCCTCGATGTCTGTGATCTAGCTAGCAAGATCACTTCTATAATTAACGTGTAGCCCTAAAAGAGCCAAAGTCTCGCATCCAGATCAGCTGCAATTCAGAGTTGTTGGTGCTGAACAACTCTACACCATCGGTGGAATTCAACAGTATCGAGCAGAATCAGGATCTTCATCAATGGTGGACTGATCTGTTCGAGCTGGGAACAGCAGCTGTTTGAAGAGATGAATCTGCTCGAGTCGGGGCATAGATGAATACGTGTTTTGCATGGACTGTGCTCTACAGCGTAATTGTACAAAGAATAGATCTCAGATTTCTAATAATAAATGTGTCTTTTTGGATGTTTATCTATTAGGTCTGTGCAGAATAAATGGCCAAAACATAACTGGCCATAACTTTGCTCAGACACAAGTTTACTTGTTGAAATAAAAACCATTCGAATCTACAGAACTTCGCCAACGATCTGTTGAAGAAAATATGTCATCATGATCAAATTCTGGATTGCGAAAATTAATGAAGTCGAGAATGGCATTTTTACCGTGCATAATTTTTCTGCCGCAGGTCTGCATCGAGAACCCGGAAAAAGTGGTAATCCGTCAGGGATAGGTCTGGGGAATAAGCGGGGTGAGGGAGAGGCTCGATGCCTAACTGCATCATTTTTTACTGGGTGCGCAAAACAACGCAAAACCCCACAGTTCGCAAGTCACCCGGCAGAAACTGATCGAGACGCTCCGTGACCCCCCCCCCCTTATTCCCCAGACCTGTTCCTGACGGATTACCACTTTTTCCCGGTTCTCGATGCAAACCTGCGTCAGAAGGAGCTCGCCGAAACGATGCATGTTGAAAATGCCATCGTTGACTTCATTAATTTTCGCAATCCAGAATTTGATCGTGATGGCATATTTTCATTACCAGATCGTTGGCAAGGTTGTGTAGATTCGAATGGTTTTCATTTCGACAAATAGTTGTGTCTGAGCGAAGTTATGGCCTTTTTAAAAAAGTGATCCGTTTTGGCCATTTATTCTGCACAGACCTAATAACTTCTTTATTTGTTTTGTTCGATGATTAAAGGAAAGCGAACGTAAAAAAATGGAGAGCCAAGTCACATCCCATGACCAATGTCGTATTAATAGTTGTTGCTGCTGACCATTCCCGGGTGTGCAGCCTTATGCCGAATTTTCGCTTTGCAGCCTCGCGCTCGTGGCGCCATCAGCACAACTTATTTAAGAACAACTCTTGTGCCTTGAAAACGCAAAATAGTAACATAAAAAGTAAAGGAAGCAGTAGCATTACATGATAACAATCCTAATCAAGAATTTATTCGGGCGTAGAACTTTAGCAATGTGCAATGTACGCAGTCACACGCGAAGGAATCCGCGACGCCGCTCGCCGAGCGCGGCCGCGCATTAATTCGACATAAGGTTGCACATCCACTATTCCCTGCTTCAGCCCCATGGCTTTGGAAGGTTCTTATAAAAGGATGTCGGATCGCTAACATGGCAGTCCTCGAAACTTCTCCTGATTTCGAGGTTTCCGTTGTTTATTTTCGAATTTTTTGTTACATGGTTAAAAAAGGTTTCAAGTCCACGTTCAAGACCTCCGAGTTAATATGCAAGTTACTGAGGTGTGTTCGATGGTTGCACGTCTAACCTACTACGAAAGAATTCTTGATCGACTATATGTAATCCAAACGATGACAAGCTCTCAGAAGGGTTTCCGATCGATTTAGAATATTCATCTGACGTGCAGGCGTGCGTATTAAATAGTCGGCGCGATTTCCAACTTTGCTAGCCGCCTTATCAGTCGGGATTTTCAAGGAATTGTTGAAATTTGGTAAGCTAGGTGGGTAGATAGAAAAGATATGCACCGATGTTACTGACTGCCGTCTTCTGATGTTCAGTCGAATAAACCAGTAGGTTTCCAACCGATGCCTATCTTAGGTGATGTTCAGAGTGTGAGAGTTGCGCGATTCAGGCGGGAGGAAAAGATACATATCGATCAAACGATTCAGGCGGAAAGGATAAGATACGTATCGATTGGGTGAATAAAGCAAAATCTAAACACTCTAACTCTCAATACTGCCTTAGGCAGTGACCGAAGTTTGCGATGGCGCCTGCTTTTTAGACGACCCAGTGTTTAGGCGACTACAAAATGAATAAGACACTAATCGCTTGCCGATCAGGTTTATCAAGCGATCGGGTGGAAAAAAGGTACATGCATATCGCTCGAGCTAGCAAGCGGTAAGAGATCAAGCGATTAGGGGGAAAGGATAAGATACCTATCGACTGGGTGAATGACACCCCTTAATAGTTTCATCATCTCTGCCTTATCCTTCTGTGTGGCTGATGGATTTCTTCGTCAATTCTGAATTATCTCGTTCCGTAGTAATAAGAAGGTTATCAGCACTTTGAGCTCACCGATTTAATTGTAAACGGTAGTAATTAGGCACTAATAGCTTGTATACTGCAAGGTAGATAGATAGGCGTTAGGCGCTCCAGTTCAGGTCACGGGAGAAAAATACGATTGCATCCCTTAATGCGTGGACAAATTCTAAAGTGACCAACGAGGCGCTAGGCCCTCGTGGCGGCGCATCACGCAGTGATCCAGTTGGAGTTTCCTGACGCACACATCAGGGCGCAGTACCGGACGCGAACTGGGTCGCCGCGTGCGAGAAGCGCTCTGCGCTCCTGTTATAGACCGGCTGCTCTAGAAGGGGGCGTGTACACCAGGACACTTGAATTGACCTAACTCAATTCAAGTGTCCTGGTCCACAGCCTGTATTCCATATAAACCGTGTCATGACTGCTTGATTTGTTTTTGTTTTTAGTGAGTTTTCCTCGTACTTTTCCTTTACGTACGCGCCTTTTCAAACAGGACTGCTGCTTTCCCTGTCTGACAGCTTCCATACTCGCGCCGGCAGGGCTGGCTCCGTTCACAGGCAGCGAAGCAGAGTGGTAGTGATGGTGCAGAGACGATGCAAGCAACGAGGTATGGTGGCATAAGCGGAGACGCACAGACACGCAGCCACGCCCTGCCGCCGGCACCGTTGAATATGAACTTGGCCTATCACGTGTTGGACTTTTTGAGCTTCAAGTTCAGCTAAGTTGGCTAAGTTCCGGTACAAAAGTGTGTAGAGTGAGGTCGAAGAGCGGCGTCGTACGGAATGCTTTCACCCCACTTTTGACCGCGAGTGGAATCTGCTAAATGAATCACTCTACCCAGTTCTCCGCACAACTGTGCCGTAAGTGGTATTTCGTGATTTTATGTGGTGCCCAGTCCTAACCTAATGTTACAGTTTTGGCTCAAATCATTACGTTTTCGAGGTATTATGCAGATTTGTGATGAGGAGACTTGTTTATTCTATTCTGTGCAGCCACTGGATCCAAAATCCAGAAAAGATAGAAACCTCTCGAACAGCGCTCTCCTCTTCACGGAGCTTCTGAAGACAATCTCATCAGATCTAACGAATTCTTCCTCCCTCCGAAAAAGCCTGTGTTACGCATTGTTCATAGTTTTCGATTCGCACGCTCGCGCGATTCAGGCGGAGGACAAGATGCGTATCGATTAGATGAATGATACGCTTGAATTCGAGTCACGCGAATCGCGCCAGTCTCGCGAACCCAGAACAATGCCTTGTGAACAGTGTAGGAAGAGACGTGGTCAACGAAAATGGAATAATACAAATAATACAAATTCTTCAGTAATAAAACATCTTTTTGTAGAAGGTTTTACATGATACGGTTGTTTTCATTAAGCGTCACCTTATCAATTACATTTCAATAAACAACGATTCTCAACGGTTCTCATTCATTCTTAGTGAACGGATGTTATGGGCTGTGGGTGTTGTGAGTTTTCATTACTGATCGACTCTTTGGCAAGGTTCAACTCCTTATTCCATCGATTTCAGCGCGCTCAAAACGTAAACCACGTCCTGTGAATGCGCTCGTAGATTTCAACTATAAGGCTTGTTCATCTTTGATGGCCTTTGTTTATCTATGGTGGCCCCTGCTTGTGAATACAAAGATGTTTCAGATAAGTTTCGACTGCAGAGGTTTCGGGCTACATGATATGGCACTGCTCAATAAACATCATGATGAAACGGGGGCCGTTTCCCATGCTGTTCGTTTGTTTACATCTGTTGACATGTTTTCCTATACTGTAAATCTATCCAAACAATCACCTTCATCGCAGACATACACTGCGCTGAGTCATGTTAGGCTAAGGATATAGCTCGTTCTATCGCACGATTTTACATTGTTGCGATCACATGCGTCGTCGTGCGCGCTCTCATTTCAGCGTGCTATTTTCCCTCCGCAACGCTGTTCCGTTACCGCTCACGGGCCGTGCGCTGCGTGGGGAAAATAGCACGTTAGAGTAGGAGTGCAGACGACACATACTGTAATTGCGCGATCGTGCAAGCGCAGTTTCGTAAGGTATAGCCGCACTCTTACGTTTTTCCATCCACTTACGCTTCTTCAGGTTTTTGGCAGTTGTATAAAGAAAGAACGAGTAGGCGCAGAAGAATGTATACGTATCGATCAGGCAAATCCTACTATATTACCCACTAACTTTGTGCGTTTGGGGTAGGTCAGTTTGTCGGTTGGTATGTCGAGTCTCTGTTCACAAGTGAGAGATTGTGATTAGGAAATGATCGAGTAAGTCAACCGTTCTGAGTAAGGGGAGACTGACAGTTGAAACCATGTTATCGTAGCGATAGCACCTTCGTGTATAAGCACCTGCTTAGTACTCTCGCCTTCACTCACCGAGGTACTGACGTCGCGTAGATGTCAGCACACAGGAATGGCGTGCAGATGCGTCTGGTTGTTCGAACAGTCCCGTTTGAACTAGGTGTGTACCCCCCATGTCAGGATTTTGCACCACAACAACGACGTGCGACACGGCATGGGCGGGCTACTGCCACTATAATGGGGTCTTGGGCCGCCGTCAGACTTCGCATTTTTGCGATTTTGTGACATCACTTTCGCACTCGAAGTTGCGGTATTGCACAATTTCAAAATCGTAGTGTCGTGTGCGAAAATGCGAGGCTGCACAATCGCAAAACCTCAAAATCGCAAAGTCCAACGGCGGCCTAAGAGCGTTCACACGGTAATTCAATGGGCCAATTTCTCAATTTACTTGTACTTCTAGTGGCTTTGGGACCCCAACGACACGGCGCCTTCTCGTCCGCATCGCTTCAGTTGCGACATGTTGCTGTGCGGAATCCTGACATAAGAGTACACACCCGGGGTCAACTGAAGTGGGGGGGGGGGGGAGACGCAAAAATATTGCTGACGTCGAAGCCCCTCTTCCTCCCTAAGCATAGGCTACAGCAGATGAGATAGATGCTTTGGCAGATGCATCAGGAGGAGGGGATACGAATTTCAGCCTAAGCCTAGGGAAGGAAGGAGCTTCGGCGTCGATTGGAAGTCGCGTCTCCGATTACAAGTCAACCGTATGTGGCGCACCTAGCACTACCTTTTACCCCCTTAACCTGGGAGGAGTTTTAACTTCCCATGGAACATCAAGATGAATCAATGGAGCTCTGAAAACTGAATGAAATGAGAATCGAAACTGCAAAATTCTATTCTGAAGCGAATTAGGAGAGGTCAAAGTCTGCTCGTGATGCCTCATTTGCGCAGCCCGTGCCATCAGCACGCCTCGTTGCCGAGTTAGCAACGGCCACCATGGCTCACTGGTAGTGTCCTAGATCTCTAGGCGTGGCTGTGGATTTGTTTCCCGCCGGAGCGAATTTCTCATGCATTTCATGTTCCATCGTCGGTAAGTGCTTCCCTTTTATTTTTGAACGTTTCCTTGTACTGGCATCCAATCGCATCATTTGCACTGCCACTTTATTCCTACTAACATTACTCACAACAACGGAAAGATAGGGATATCAGGTCGAAGAGACCATTTGCAATGAGACACATCACTTTACGCACTTTTGGATGCTGATTTCAAATCTGTACTCCAAACCTGTCAAACGATTCTCTAAGTTACTTGGTTTTTTTGAATAAATAATACTGCTACGTGATCCGCTCGGGACTCTTGGGGCGCGATCCAGACGTTTTCCTGCGAATCTTGTGTGATTTTTGTGTTTAGGGATCAAATTACCCCATTAGCAATTCGATAATTTGACAGAATTTCGGGCTATTCCATCCATGGTCCCACCGCATGCAAATCGCAAACGCATTCAGAAAAACCTCCATGACCCTAGCCAAAGAATCGCTCGGCAGAGTTTGAAGACAGATTTGAAATCAGCGTCAAAAGCGCGTCGAATGATAGGTGTCTGATTGCAAATGGCTACTTCGACTTGGTATGCCTCCCCTGTGGGCTCTAGCTCAACTAGTCTCTGGAAGCATCCACCATTTTTCGGGAATTCAAGCAGTTTCGCGGTCGAAACATTCCTCTGACACCGGAGTACTGACCGTGCTCATTTGTGAACATATTATGTGCTTATGCTTCACAACTGGTTGATAATTCAGTTGTTTACTATTGCATATCACGCCTGTCACTGATCGGAAGTCTAGAAGAATTAGCTGTCAACGCCTTTGTTATACCTGATACGGATCAAAAATAAATCCGTTGGCTCATTGGTCATTTTACACATGGGCGGTAGTGGTCACTACTTGGGAGTTTAGACACTTAACGTTCGGCATGTTTAGATTCGATCGCATGGATTGGTAGCGATTCGCCCACTCAGTGAGCACCCAATTTTTACATATAAGCAATAAATCCTTCTTGTTATCCATAATTATCATTACTCCGAACATGCACCAGTATTTGAGTATTCACGTAACCTAGCGGTCGATGCAATTCGTTGCTCCTAATACCGCTTCAGAAAGTGGTTCACTTATTTTGCTTCTACAAATTTGAATCGCACCTTCACCATTCTTTAGGATTGCAGTATCAAAAGACAGACACCAATATTTGGAAGGCTAGACAGTCTAGTGGTCACTACATCGCCACAACTGATATCAGAACATGAACAAAATATGCTTACATTCCACTATAGTGGTCGTATTGTAGTAGTTGACGGTGTGCAGGAGCTCCCATCTAGTTGCTAGTGAGTGAATCTTATCGACCCTCGTCAAATATTATCAGAGTCAATACGTCACTATCTGGATCCGCGTATCACTCCCTACAACAACTGTGAATGTGAACACTCCATTATTAGTTGGAAAAGCGAAACGGATTTGGCGGCATTAGCCTTTTCACACTCCTTATTGAATCTTATCAAACGTTCTTCTTCTTCTTCTTCGTCTTCCCCTAGCGTTAGTCTCGCGCCGTCGCAGGGTCCGTGTTTTTGTCAGACGTCGCCACTTCCTCCTATCCAAAGCATCCTCAGCCGTGGCCTTCACTTCGGTGAGGTCGCTCTTGATGACGTCCCACCATCTCTTCTTTGGGACTCCACGTGGTCGATTCCCTTGCGCTTCGAACTCCAGTGCTTTTCTTACGGGGTGGTCCTCTACTCTCCTCAGGACGTGCCCATACCATCGCACCCGTTGCTCTCTCAACTTTAGACAGGAGCCGTCTGCGTGATCGCTCTCACATCCTCATTCCTGACCTTGTCCAGTCGCGTCCATACACATGCCCATCTCAACAACCTCATTTCAGCTGCGTGCAGCTGCCTTTCATCTATCTTACTTATGAGTCAGCACTCGCTTCCGTACAGCATTGCGGGCCTTACCACCGCTCGATACACCTTGCCTTTGAGCGTCCTGGAGCATCGGCGATTGTCTCTCCAGTAGACTCCTCCAGTACTCCAGTAGACTCCCTCCACTTCACTGCCGCGTTAATCCGGGCCTTCACTGCCTGGTTTACCGTACCATCCGCTAGATCACTTATGAGATATCGGAAGTTTTATACCTTTACGATAGTCTCCCCATGGCAGCCCGCTATCGGTTCTAGGCATTCTTCGAAGCCTATGATCTTGGTCTTGTTGACATTCAATCGGAGCCCATTCTTTGCCAGCCTGTCCTGCCACTGCTGTACTTCGCTTGCAGCTCTTCTCTTTTCCGCTACCGTGCTATATCGTCCGCGTACAGGATAGTCTTCAGTGGTCCTTCCATGAGATCTTTCGCCATCACTTACAGAGCGAGGAGGAAGAAGAACGGGCTCATGGCCGATCCTTGATGCACCCTTACCACAATATCCGCTTCATTCGACAGCCCGTGAGGAGTAGGTACAGCAACCTTAGCTCCATCGTACATATCCCTTATGAGAGCTATTCCAGAGCAAAGGTATTCCAGAGCATCGACCTGCGGAGATGGTCGAGAGCTCGAGATCGAGGAATGCTAGGTAGCATGGTCGCCCTTCTCTCGATTCCACCATCACCTGCCCGGCGATGAAGATGGCGTCGGTTGTGGATTTCGGGCATGAAACCGAACTGTTCGTGGGAGGTAGATATGCATTCTCTCAGCCTTGATTCGATCAGCCTCGAACTACAGTGGACAGCGCAGACCAAGAAGCCCGTACAGCTTCTTAGTCTGCGCTGTCCACTGTAGTTGGAGCACTCCATTGCATCACCCTTCTGTTTGAAAATGGGGACGATCGTACTAGCTCTCCACTCATTTGGGATCCTTCCTTCACCGGTTACGGCGTTGTGAAATCGAGTGAGCCATCCTCTCCCGTACTCACCCAATGCCTTCCATGCATCTATAGGCAACCAATCTGGACCAACCGCTTTCCCAGACTTCATCTCCTAGCATGCAACGGACCTCTCCATCCGTCCAGGGTAGGACTGGACCAGTTTTCCTGTAACGAAAGCCTCTTTGGGCTTTCGTTACAGAAAAACTTTTCGTTCAGGAGCCTATCGAAACCAACAGCTCGGTGAAATAGAGAAAATACTATATCTCAAAAACGCCATACGAGGGAAAGTTCAGAGTGCATTCCGATGAGGAGCTCAAACTACAATCTTATAGTCGAAGTCCTACAGAAAAAATTCGGTAACAAGGCGAATAATAGGTCGCAAATTGTTCAGCAACTGTTAGACATACCCAAAACGACCTCATCAGCCGGAAGATGTGTCGAGACACTCGAGAGAATAAATGACCTAGTATTCCAAATGGTTGCCACTGGATATGACATCCGCAAGAAACATGACCCATTGTGGATTGACACTACTCTTGCAAAATTCTCATACGAAGTAGTCAAAAACTGCATGAAGGCAACGTCCCTCAATTCAAAGCTAACACTTGGCAAATTATTGGAAGAACTTCATGAGCAGGTGTCTTCCAGAGTCCTGTTCGAAAATAGATCTGCCTCACTGGCATCGTCGCGAACCATACCGGAAAAGCACAGCGCGAAAGCATCTTCAAGCTAGAACAGTGTTTGTTCTGCCAGAAGAGTAACCATTGACTAAAGATTGCCGAACCGTGCGAACACCAGTAGATTGCTGTAACGCTCTGAGGGTTCAATTCGTATGTTGGAAACGCTTCGCAAGGGACCACAGAAGTAGTGCTTGCACACTGAGAAATTGTCCCAAATGTAGCAGAGATCATCACATTTGCCTCTGCTCCAATCAAACTGATGAAACTCCTACTACGACACTTCCAAAATCACGAGGCAATGCGCGCAAATCATCCGAAAGCAGTACAAGAGAAAGTGGCAAGCCAAAAAATACCTACCGTAACCAAACCAATCACACTAACATCTGGCTCAACCAGCTGCATCTAACGAAAACGAGCAAAAAGAGGTGAACAGTTTCTCCAACCAGTTGGATGAAAACTTACATGAGAAAAATCTCATTCTCATGACAGTCGAAGGACAAATAAAGAATAATACTACGGGCTCATTCGAGAACGTCCTTATCTTCCTCGACTCCGGGGCCCAATGTAACCTGATTGACGCTCATTTAGTAGACACCTTGCCCTAGCGCGAGGAGAGCCCTACCAATGCACTATGCATGGGATAGGAGGAACAATCCATACGCACACGGCGCAGCAAGTGACGGCCGTTTTAGAACATGATTTGGTGAATGTGTCTCTGTTAACTTAAGTACCAAACCCGTACTCACCAATGCTTTCCCTTCTGCTACCTTAACATCTCCAGATATACAGTCCCTCAAACAGAACAACATCTTTTTGTCAAACACGGCCGCAAGCGGTCAGCTAATCAAACCCACTATATTGATCGGAGTTGAGTCCTATGAACACACTGTCCCTCTCAATTCGCCGCCAACAAAACTGCCTTCTGGTCTTCTAGCTCAAAACACTGTTTTCGGACCAGCCCTTTTCGGAAACTCAGAAATTCCCCACTCGAAAATGGTTGCGCAACACACGGTGCTGGTCTGCCCTGAAGTGATATCAGACGTCAAAAAGGAGCTCAAAGAAATGTACGAACTAGAAGGCATGGGCATATGTATTTACTGATGAATACCAAGCGGATGACAGTACCCAGAATACTTGAACAACTACTCTAAGCGAATTCGCATCGAAAACGGAGTAATAACCGCTCCATTCCCGTTCAAAGACAACGTAGTTGACTTAAAAGACGATTGCAGCATAGCTCTTTCGCGCTTGAACGCATTATACAGGTTCCATGACCTAACTCCAAATCAAAAAGAGTGGTACAAGAAAATACTCGAAGAATATAAGCAAAACGACATTATTGAGGAGATACCTATGTCGTAACGACTGTGCCCGGACAAAGCTGTCTATTATATGCCCCACTCCGGGGTGCTACGGGTAGTATTTGACGCTTCCTCAAAGGACATTGACAAACTTTCTCTGAACGACGTCATGCACACCGGAGGAAGTTTCATCAACAAAATTCAAGACATTCTCACGTCTAGTCGATGGTGCAACATATTGGTCACTGGGGATACACAAGCAGCATTCACTCAGATCCGTGTCGTTCCTGAAGATCGCGATCTGTTGAGGTTCCTCTGGTTGAAAGACCCCAATATGGCACCTTCTACTACTAACATAATCCACTACAGATTTAAGCGACTTCCATTCGGGACACTGACAACGTTTCTCGTTGAAACGAACACTCCACTATCCAAAGAAATTTTGGAGAACATCTATGCCGACAACATCTTTTTGGCAGCAGATACAAAGAGAGAAGCACTCGAGAAAATTGAAAAATCCAGAATGCTATTCAATCGCATCGGGATGAATCTCAGAGAATTCATCAGTAACTCAGCTCATGTCAACACCCATCGCGATCTGTTGAGGTTCCTCTGGTTGAAAGACCCCAATATGGCACTTTCTACTACTAGCATAGTCCACTACAGATTTAAGCGACTTCCATTCGGGACACTGACAACGTTTCTCGTTGAAACGAACACTCCACTATCCAAAGAAATTTTGGAGAACATCTATGCCGACAACATCTTTTTGGCAGCAGATACAAAGAGAGAAGCACTCGAGAAAATTGAAAAATCCAGAATGCTATTCAATCGCATCGGGATGAATCTCAGAGAATTCATCAGTAACTCAGCTCATGTCAACACCCATCGCGATCTGTTGAGGTTCCTCTGGTTGAAAGACCCCAATATGGCACTTTCTACTACTAGCATAGTCCACTACAGATTTAAGCGACTTCCATTCGGGACACTGACAAGTTTCTCGTTGAAACGAACACTCCACTATCCAAAGAAATTTTGGAGAACATCTATGCCGACAACATCTTTTTGGCAGCAGATACAGAGAGAGAAGCACTCGAGAAAATTGAAAACTCCAGAATGCTATTCAATCGCATCGGGAATAATCTCAGAGAATTCATCAGTAACTCAGTTTATGTCAACACCCATCGCGATCTGTTGAGGTTCCTCTGGTTGAAAGACCCCAATATGGCACTTTCTACTACTAGCATAGTCCACTACAGATTTAAGCGACTTCCCATCAGAGAGAAGACGGGAAATACAAAACTCTTGGGGTAGCTTGTAACACCGAAAATGAACGACTCTGTCTCAAGGTCACCTTATCACAGAAGGGGAATATGACTAAAAAAGAACTTGTGAGTGCAATCCACAAAGTATACGACCCTCTTGGTTTGGCGCTGCCGCTAACACTTAAGGCAAAGCTGTTGATGAGAGAGGTTGCTATGCTGAAAATTGCTTGGGGAAAACCTCTTAGGATGGAATACGTCAACAGGTGGAATGAAATAGTCACAGAAATATCCGGCACACTCATCAGTGTTCGTCCATGGTCCCATCACATTGGTCCCGTCCTCAGCCACGACCATGGGTCCACACTATGGATATTCGGGGACGCCAGTCAATTAGCAATATCTTGCTGCAGCTACGTAACGCATCTCCCTTCGCATCACACAAAAGGCTTGTTGAGCGCTAAAACGAGACTTGCTCCCAAGGAAAAGCAACTTTCCATTCCCAGGGTTGAATTGCTAGCCATTTTGATATCTCTACGATTAGCAAGGACGATCCTTCGATCTTATAAGAGCCGTATAAAACTCGTACGCATTGTAACAGACAGCACTCGTGACAGCAAAATTGCTTTGGCCTGGATACAAACCACAAAAAGGCTTCCTCTGTTCGTGGCCAGTCAAGTAGAAAGAATCAAAAAGCTACGACGCATTATCCATCAGCTTGGTGCACTAGTAGAACTACGTCGAGTCCAAAAATAATCCAGCTGATGTAGCCAACTACAAAAGAAGCATTTGAGGCAAGCGACTGGCTTCCAGAGCCTCAATGGTTCAAAACACAAGAAGCTAGCTGGCCGATTGAGCCATCGTTCGACTTGAATGAAATGGCTGGCAATGAGAGCCATGATGAATACGCAACACGCCCATCTGTGCACCTGCGGTAAAAACAATACATATAAATGATAGCATCATGGATCTGTCGCACTTTCGGCATTACTCACACGCACTGAAAGCTCTGACACGAGCAGTGTAGACGCTAAAGTGTTGGATCACAAGGTTTAACACCCGCAACAAGCGAAACGTCGCTCCAGCAGTTTCTTTATGTCCCGCAGACAGTGAACTTACATGTGATGAGATCAAAGCCGCTGAGTACATTCTTTTGCGTAAACAAACAAAAGGTATATAAAAGAACTTCGTGCGAGACATAAAAACAAAAATCTGATTAATGACGAAAACCAAATAATCAGAGCAAGGTCGCGACTAACCAATACAGTATTTTCACGCGCCACAAAAGAACCAATCTTCATTGCAAAGGACTCTGAACTTGTTCGTCTGATTGTGAACGAAATTCATGAAACCAATATGCACTGTGGCCGGCAGCACACCTTGTCCCTGCTGAGAATGCGATTCTGGGTTCCCAAACCGTCGTCGAAAATTCGAAAACTTCTCAGCAAATGCACAGTGTGCAAAAGAGAGCGAGGGTTACCATTTGCGTACCCAGAAAATGCTCCGCTACCAAGAGACCGTGTAATAGCGTCGAAGCCGTTCCAACACGTTGGGTGCGACTACATAGGACCCTTCAATACCAATACCAACGAAGAAGTATACATTGCTCTATACACCTGCCTCTCTACCAGAGCTATTCACCTTGAACTTGTCGATAGTCTCTCTGCCTCAGCATTTTTGGACAGTTTCTTACGTTTCATAAGTCGAAGAGGCGTACCCTCATTGATACGCTCCGACTGTGGGAGCAACGTCGTTCTTGGCGCTAAACTTTTAGACCTTCTCTTCCAAAGAGATGACCACGGCCGATCCGTAATGGACTATTCTGCCACGAAAGCCATCAAATGGGTATTCAATCCTCCCGCAGCACCATGGATGGAAGGAGTATGGAAACGACTAGTGGGAACAATAAAAAGATGCCTTTCCATGACCATAGGGCGCAGAAAGCTATCCCACCAAAAGTTTCTAACAGTACTAGCATGTATCGAGGCGGTTGTCAACACTCGCCCGCTTGCAAAGGTAGATCCCGAAGACCTCACATCCGTGCCTTTACGACCCGTAGATTTTCTACAGGGCAATCTGAAATTCGCCTTGCCTGAAAACAACGATTCGGACGAGGTCGATGATCCCACATACGAAGACGCCACGATTGCGACAGTACAACAAGCGAAAGAAGCACTACAGTTCGCACATGAAATGTCGAACCTTTTCTGGAACAAATGGCAGAAAAAATATGTGACAGAATTGTGTGATATCCAAAAGGCTGGTAAGAAGCAAGGCAGACATACAGCACGGTCACTTTCTGAAATAGGAGAAGTAGTGCTCATACAGCAAGATGGACCAGTCCCACGTAGCAACTGACCACTTGGTCACGTAACTGAGCTAGTAAAAAGCGCAGACGATCTAGTTCGCTCGGAAAAAGTTGTCATTCCCTTAGGACACATCTGCCATCGCCCAATAACAAACTTGATACCGCTTGAAACTCGAAGTGCAATGAGTGACTCAGAATTTACAAAATCAGTGGAGACACAACCCGCAATGGGAAGAAAAATTCTCCCTTCAAAGAAAGCTAAAAAACGTGAAGTATTATGAAACCGATCATGACAATGAGGTCCAAAGGAGAGATTTTTGTACCACGAGCTGTAGCTCCATCTCGAAGATAATTCTTTATCCTCCTTTCCTCCTAGTGCTGTATCCTGCCATTGGCGCTACACATATTCTCTGTCAAAACAGAACAGCCTCTGTAGTCCCACCATCGCAGAACTATACTCTATGCTTTAACAAAGCATGTCAACATAGAACTGCGCATCAAACCACAACCTTCATACTTCCGCCGTCGGCACACGAAGAACCCATCAACATCACGTTGAGCAGTGACACCGCACAAGGCAACTATAGCCACAACAAATGGTGCCCGCGACAGCCCTTTTGCGCTGATAAGGCTTTTTTTCACCATGGCCTTACTTGGGAACCCTCATTATTGGCCCGGCGGTGCCATTCCGACAGGGATATCTATTGTCGCTGGGCCGATACTGTTGTATTGCTTTTGGGTGCGCTTTTCAAAGCGTACCGGTCGAAGAAAAACGGGCCGCAAACAGACATCCACCCCACGATGCAGCAGAATGACAACGAAAGAGAGTCGTTCAAGCTCAAACATCTCAAACTATCAGTCTTTATCACCATCGCAATAACAATTCTGGCTACCACTACAACACAAACACTTAGCTGTCAGCACTTCTATGTACGCCACGGTACCGAGCTTATCTGTGACGAATCCAACACCTGCACTTTCGAGAATAAAGAAGAACTACTCTTTAACAAGCTTCAGAGAGAAATACGCATCGCGCTACGGTATCGACACCACACGGTAGCCTACATCAAATTCACACTCGAAAGCGCGCGTCGAATCTGCAAAAAAGACACGTTGTTTCATACACGCGACACGCTTCCGAAAGTGTTCTACGAAAAAACGATGTGCCTCAATGGGTTCATGTACATCCGACACGTGCAGAACCTTGAAGCTGAATGACAGAATCCCCGAAATTTACGAAGCAGAAAAATTTCCTGGTTATTCCATGTGCAGCTCCACTTGTCCGGGACTAGGCTGCGGTTGCTCGACACCATTTCCGGGGTGCTTCTTCTATCGAATTGCCAAGTGCCAAGAAGTCTCGAAGTATATCACATATTCAGATGCACTTCATGGGACTCAAAGTTCATATCTTGCTCGAAACAACCGACCCTGGAATCGCGGAAAAAAAATTGCTGCAACTCCATCCATATATTGCAACAAAAGTGGGAGCATGGGACATCAAGGTGACATCCTTGCAGAACATGTTCCAAAGCTCTCTAAGTAAACGTTTCGCAGAATCCCCAACCGGGCACAAAATGCTAGACGACGCATTCAAAATTCCAGTCGCTTGTCCAAACGAGAATATGGCCAGCAGACACTTTAGCAATTGTACAAACCAAGTAGTCTGCAGTTGCAGCCACATCATGAACGCCGCAAGCTGCTCCTGTCCGCAAGATAGCTTCAGGGACTTACGAGATCCAACAAGCAATTTACCGAACAAAACACCTTATCTCAATATCAGTGCTTCAGAGACGGTAATGATACATACGACAGTGAAGTGACATTACTCATTACATCGAAAAACCAGACCCAAATGGCTCAAATCGTAGTAGACCCTGCTTGCGGCACAAAGGCAACAACTGTGGCAGGCTGCAATGATTGCTCGGAAGGGGCAAATTCCACGGTATATTGTCAATTAGAAAAACCAAGCAAAGTAGCCCTCGAATGTGAAGATCAAACATCCTTCATTCAGTGCTCAAAGCACACTCAAGCAAACCAACTGATGCTACTATACAACTATGCGAAGGTAGAAGATGTGTGCTCATACAAGTGTGAAGGAACAATTTCAAAATCACGCTTACTGGCACGCTTCTTTACCATACTCCGACATTAGATCACGCAATATTCGATAGGGACACAAAAACATCTCACAGCTCCTCAAATCCCAGCTCTTGGTGGACCAGCGTTTCCATCCCTGACGTAAGGCCACTAATAGCCACCATAACGAAGCACTGGAAAGCACAAAAAAAGCACTCATTGGCAGTTCTCTCTGCTTCCACGATAACTGGAATACTCGTATACCTTTTCGGACTCATCATTATAATACGTATCGTAGACCTACTCGTCACCATCCTACTTACACTTCTACATGCGTTTTTCACATGCATCTGAAGCCTTTCCTCACTTCTTTCCCAGAAAGTCAATCAATAAGATGTCCCACAGCTGCTAGTCTTCTGAGAAAGCAGTTTAAAAAGAATATGTAAAAAGAAAACAGTCACATCCTCCTTTCCATCTTTTCCAGAAGCACACCTCATTGAGTCGTCTGTTCCCCATGTCGAAGCCACCTGCCGCTAGCTCCGACATGCCCAATGATGACGCACCTGCAGAAAAGTCAGCGTCATCCTCCCGGTCTGATACCTTCGAAGTCTCCATTCGCCTTACCTTGAACACACTCAAGTTCGAAATTCTGGAGATGAAAGCTAAACTATTCCGTCTCGACGCTAAAGTTGACACCATACTAGCTAAAATCGACACCATACTCTCTAATACTGCACCTCGTCTCCCATGCATCTTCTGTGAAGGGGACAACGAAGACGGTCACCGTGCTTCTGCTTGCCCTGTATTCCCTGACCCTATTAGTCGCTCGTTCCGACTACGGGATTTGAACAAGTGCATCGCATGCCTCGCTCCTGCTCATGGAAGCTGTTCGCACAAATGTAGATCCTGTGGCGGACCTCACCATGCCATTCTTTGCACTGATCGCTCGAAGCAAGGACCATCGATGAAGCGACCGAAACCCGAAAACTAGTGTCCTCGCATCATCATTCACTCCGTTTCCGTTGCCTTCCACGTTTTCAATGTAATAATCTTGAATCGCACATTGTCGTTGGTCATGCATCTGTAGTGTTTTTTCATACCAGACATATGAGCAGTCACATTGAGAAGCTGAACTTTCGTTTGTTGTCGTCGTCCATTCCTTTCATGACCGTGCATAAAACATTTCGGTGTCCACCATGTAAAACTCCCTCTTGCAAGGGCAGTGACTTTCTTCATATTCTTACGTCTTTTCGACCCATGCCACGTTCATCACAGTTTCCCATCTTTATTGACATACTGTGAACGCGAAATTGCAGCTCACGCCATACCATAGTAAGCTAATCAAAGAGTGAACCGCATGCGACAAGCCTTGTCCTCACACCATCTTCGGTCAGGATCCCATAATTCCTACAGCGTGTCCTACTCATGCTCATTTCCCAACAGCCCGTGTGCTTCGTTCTACGTCATTTGCAGTCATCGCACATGGGAAGCCGAAGAAGGACCTCGCTGATTCGCAGTTCGGTTCACTCCTCAAACAAAAAAAATCCACAGTGAGCATTATTATTTCGCGCGTTTTGCATTGCACGTGTGTAATCGATAGTTCACGAATGCTATTATTTCGCTATTATTTGTGTTTCCATTTATCTGCATAGTTGAAGTGTATCTATTAGGTTGGCAACTAAGTAATTGCGGATTTTTAAATACTGCTTTTTCCCTCCAAACTGCTTTCCAGCAATCTCTTTTGTACACACGCATGTAGTACAAGTCCACACGCATCTATAGGTATTATTGTCTTCCATCTCCCGGATAACCCTTTTCGGCAAGATAAACAACTTTTCGGTCAACCTCATTTTCAATACCAAAATTATAAAAAGATTTTTCTTTGAATGGCGTCAGACAGGGAAAGGAAAAGGTGATAATCCGATGGAGCAAGATCAGGGCTATAAGGTGGATGGGGCAGCAATTTTTATCCAAGCTCGAATTTTTCGGCGAGTCATTTTTCCAATAGTGGTAAAAAAATTTTCAAACTTTTTTTTTCAAAAAATTCTCGAGCTTGGATAAAAATTGCTGTCTTATAAGTATCCAAGTTCGACTCTCCATAAATCTTGGCATTGTGTTCGTATATATGTGATTCTTCTTGAAGCCGTAACCAAGATGTTATTTAGTTTTATTCGGCTAACGTTTCGGCCTAGTCGCCTTCGTCAGAGCCTGGAAAGCCAAAGATAGATGCGATTCATCCCCCAATCACCATTTCAAACTTACAAAACAGTTCTACCTAGACTAGGAGAGTTTAGAAAAAAGTCGCAAATCACAACCGTAGTGGGAACCAACCTGTTAGCACAACCAGCTATCGCTGAGACCACAGCTATTCTGACTTAGTGGGTGGCTTCAGATGACCCGACCCTTCGGCATGAAGCCGATGGCGTTTTTTAGCCCACACAGGTTGAGAAATGGGGCAAGCTCGTTTGTTATGGCTATGCACTCATCTTTCCTATTCATTTTAGGGTTTTTGGCGCTAATCCAAAATGCCTCCAAAGTTTTGCGCGCTGGAGTCTGGGGTTCGCGTGACAGAATCCCTACAGTTACCTCAAACTCCACATCCTCATGGCACTGCAAGCGGTGAGCACCCAGGGGGTCTCAGGCCTCGATCTTTTTAGGCCATCGAGGTGCTCTTTGATTCTAGTACACAGAGGCCGCCCAGTTTCTCCAATATACCCATCTCCACAGAGTTTGCAAGATATCATGTAGACCACACCTGACTCCTGGCAGTCACCTTCTCGTCCGTTAGGGCAGATCACACAGTGGGAGGTTGCACATATGCGATCATAGCCTCGGTTCCGGACTAGCTGTTGCTTGAGAGACGTCGGGGGAATTTCGACCACCCGGACTGCATTGTCGAGACCACACCTGCGTAGAGCCCTCCTAACGGCCGAGCTGATGGCATCGGTTATGAAAGGCATGCAGAAAGGTACTTTTTCGCCTTCGTCGACCCCAGATCTCGGATGTCTTCTCACAGGTGGTCCAAGAAGATGCTGCTCTTTGGTGGTGGTGGGGTAGCCATTTCCCTGCGCTATCTTCCGTGCTAGCTCTAGGGAATCTGCCTTCTCCTGAGTGTCCGATGACATTCTTTCGGCCGTTTTGAACATGTTCTTTATGATCGCTCGCTTGGTGTTCAAAGGGTGTGCCGACCGGAAATGGACCAAGATATTTTTGCTGCTAGGTTTCCTATACCATTTTGTTCGATACCACCCACGTTCAAGTTGTACCTGTACGTTTAGGAATGGAAGCCAGTAGTCCTTGGGTTTCTCTCGTGTGAACTGGATGTTTTCGGTCTGGTTGTTGAGCAGGTCGAAACACGTGTCCATTTCCTTCTGGGTCGAGCAGACAACGAAGCAATCATCTATGTACCGGCAATATAGAATGGGTCGACGATCCAAAAGGGGCTGTTCTATCTTGGACATATAGGCTATGGCTAGTGCAGGAGCTAACCTTTGGCCCATCGCTAGCCCCCTGATCTGCTTGTAGTATTTCCCACACCATCTGAAGATAGAGCAGTCCAGACATTCCTTGATCAATGTCATGACCTGAGAGACTGTTGAGCCATGCATGTCGATTGGCGATGTGTGTTCGTTCAAGAGTTCAAAGGTCGCCTGCAATGCGCTCTCATTCGACACGTTGGTGTAGAGAGATGTCACGTCAAAAGATTCCATGACGTGATTCCGCCTAAACCTGGTTGCTCTCAGCAGATCAAGGAATTTGTGCGTGTTGCTGAGGTGGGCAGGAATGAAAGGTAGTAGCTGCACCAGTACAAGGTTCAGTAGCCACGATATCCTGTCCGTAGGCCCTCCTATACTACTTATTATAGGCCGCACCTTAAAATCCGCAGGGTTTGCAGAAGATATGGCAGTCGGCGAGAGTTTGTGGGTTTTGAAGAGAGTGTAGAGAACCGGACAGATCGGGAGGTCACACTTAAGGCGTGTGCCCACGGTCTTAGGTAACTGTGCAGTTCTAGCTATTCCGACCCAAACTCTGTTCAATTTCCGATATTGTCGCTTGAATTCTTCCGCCGATGATGTTCTATATAACGTATCGTCTCGCAGGTGTGCTCGTGTTATTGCAATATCGAGATCCCTTGGTAATATCACAAACTCGCCTCCTTTGTCGCTGACCGATATTTTGATACGATTTGCGCCGAGGAGATCTCTTAGTTCCTTGAGACCTTGTTTTTGCTCTATGGTCAGATTGGAAACATGGTGTTTTTGGCTATATTGGTTGAGAATGGTGAACACTGATGTTGCAAACAGCCGGAACTTTACATTTGTAGGATTTGGGTCCTGAGGTTTGAAAAACAAGGAGGGAAACGGAATGGCGGGAAAACCGGAATTTGCACCTCCTTCAGGGCCTTTTTCGCGCAACTTTTCCCTGAGGCGAAGTCGGTCTTGTAGAATTTGTAGGGCTGTAAGGATTTTCCGCAATACCCCATGACTTATCGATTGGCTGGGTGAGAAACTGGGACCCAGCTGTAAAACAGATAGCGCATTATCGGAAAGAGTGACGCCGCCAATAACAGTGACTCCTTAAGTGTGACCTCCCGATCTGTCCGGTTCTCTACACTCTCTTCAAAACCCACAAACTCTCGCCGACTGCCATATCTTCTGCAAACCCTGCGGAATTTAAGGTGCGGCCTATAATAAGTAGTATAGGAGGGCCTACGGACAGGATATCGTGGCTACTA